>JAJTUV010000342.1:0-730000 GCA_021653895.1 Mastomys natalensis
TCACGGCGTGTGGCTCATCGGGGAGCTGTAATGATGCAGTCACTAAGAAAAGTTGAGAGAGCTGGTCAAGGCCAGTTGGGTCTGATGGGGGAGTAATCAAGGTTGTGGGGAGGGATTGAGATAGACATGGGTGTTTGCTTCAAGCTGTTGGAAGCAGTTTCAGGCAGCTGGGGGTGGAATGCACGTAAGAGGGGCTTCCTGTGCACTGCCTGCCTCCCCACCCTCCAGGTAGGAGTTCTGAGGACTGGAAGATCTCATTGCTCCAGGATTGGACAAAGCTGGTCTGAGCTATGTAGGCTTTAATGGAAGCTGTTTTCCAAGCCGACAGGGAGACGGTGCTTTATGCTGTGTGCTGGGGCCAAGGACAATGATCCCTTCATGGGGAGCAATGGAACATCACCCCTTCTTACTCCTCAGCGCACACTTCTGCCTTTGACCTGTTCCTGGACCCCCAGGAACCCAGCCGCAGTCATTGCTCATCCACCACATCTATCTATGCCAGGCCTGCCTTCTTTCTCCGTCCCTGCTGGGATTGAAAGTGGGCAGCCTCAGGAGCTGGAACCACTGGGGCCAAACTAACACCTGTCAGTACAAAGGACTCCATGAGATGGAACATGAAGGGCCAGACATCCCCGAGACATGGTAGATTTCTTCTTTCAGTCCAACACAAGTTGTTTTAGAGATAGCTTGCTACTTGCTCATCCCAGAGTGGTCCCGGGTGTCCGTCTCAGCAGGATGTATGGCTGTGATGCAGGACCCATGGTGGCAGCGACTGAACAAACTGGCTGCATAGTGAACTACTCAGCTGCAGCCCGAGCAGGCTGGCAGAGCTGCGGCAGAGCCATTCTGCCCTCAACCTACTGTGGTGCTATGGCACCAGTGTGTGAGCATCCTCCTCTCTTTTCTGCAGGCTGCCAGCATGGTCTTGACTACCCTTAATGCTACCTCATTGACAGTGATACGGGGTCAACAATCCCATGTCCTATTGGCCACAAGCAGCTGGGACACACAAGCTCTGTATGCTTTGGTATCAAGCCTGCAGTATTGGGAAGCCTCCACAGCTCCTGGGCCCAGCTGAACTGTTGCTACTTCTGCTGCTGCCCGTGGCTGTGGTCACTGTCACCTCTGCTGCTGTTGTCACAACTGAGGCTGCTGTTACTGCTGCCAGCACCACTGCCAAGATCCAGCAAGCAGCAGATCATGCCCCCTCTTTGCAGCCCCCTCTACCATCTCTTTGCAGCCCCACACAGGGGAACCCAATGAGCACAAAACCTTTCCGGTGTTGAATACAAGAGTGAGAATGAATTGCATATCTGCCAAGAAGTTATGTGTACAAGTCCAGCCATTAGACAACCACTGGCGCATGCCTTCGCTATCCCACCTCTTCCTGTATCCGAGCATTGCCCCGTTTGGATCATCAGTGATCCAGGCCGGGAACCCTGTGCTGACCACTGCTCCCCTGGGCTCCAGCACAAGCTTCTGTAAAGTCTGGCTAGGTTGAGTGTTTGCCCTTTCCTGCTCCCAAATAAAGCAGCAGAGTCTAAAGCTGAACCAGAGACACTAAGAGTAGAAGCTGGAGGCACCAGGTGGCCGATGCTTGGCCTTTTATGTTTACTTCCCAAAGTTAGCAAAAAGATTTCCCAATTTATTTGATTTAATAAAGGAAAGTAATTAATTAAGGGAGCTTGCTTGCATGTATGTGTGCATACCATGAGTGCGCCTGGTGTCCATAGAGGCAAGAAGAGGACACCAGATTCCCTGGAGCTGAATTTAGATAGTTATGAGCTGCCATTTGGATTCTGGAAACTGAACATGGGCCAGGGCTCTTCACCACTGAGACATCTCTCCAAGCCCTATGGATCCTCCCACTTACTGATAACAACAGCCCCCAGGCAGCAAAACCCATGCCAAGGGGCTGCCCCATGATCTCCAGCTCTATATGGGGTGGAAGACTCTGTCCTCCCTCCATTGTCCCAAACTTTGTGGACATGCCTCTCACTCAAATGAGAAGCTGGTCCGTGTTCATCTAGTCTGTGAAGCTACAACCGTTTTGAAGCTAAAGAGTACAAGGTTGGCTCAAGGTTAATGAGGACCCATGACTCCAGCCCGTGGCCATCAACTTGCCTGCTTGTTAAGCCACCTGAGAGCATTTAAAATGCAATAGCCATGGTGAGGCAGTTAAATATCCGTTTCTGGCCTGGAGCTGGTTTGTTTGAAAGAGCTGCACAGCCAGGAGGAGAGCTTCAATAGCTTCCCGAGAACCAGAGGCCTGGGTGGAAACCATGATACAGTGCATCATTTTCTCATGAGTCAAGTCCTACGCACCCCCTCCAAAACCCAGAAATCCAAAGCACTTTGATATCCAGATCTTCCAGAACAGAAACATAAAGATGGGTGGAAAATTCCACTCCTGACCTCAGGGCCTGGGTTGTAGCTGAAACCTGGGTGCAGAGACAGCGGTGTCTCAAACCACTAGCAGGCTACATATGTATGACACACAAATGAATTCTCTTCAGACCCGAGTTCCCTCCATGAGATGTTTCATTATGCATGTGCACATATTCTCAAACTGCAAATAGTCTGGCATTCATCCCTGGGGATGAGGGATCCTTATTTTGTGATAATGTCACGTCAGGTTTGAGTACAGACCCTTGTTAACTCTCACACAGGTGGGATATGGGGGACTGGTGAGCTGGCTCAGTGGTTAAGAGCAAGCTCTTCAGAAGACAGATTTGTCCCTGCTGCTCGCTCTGGCAACTACAGCTCCAGGGGCTTGGATGCCCTCTTCAGGCCTCCATGGGCACCTGCACTCTTGTAGCATGCACTCACACAGGCACGAGTGATAAAGGTAAGTCTAAAAAGAGGACAGTGACATGAGCAAGTGAATGTTAAAAGTTACTTTGAAGTGCCTAACTGAGATGGACAGGGAGAGCTGGGCCCTTCGACCACAGACCTCGGTGCCTTGCTGGATCCTTGTGTGGCTGAGAAGATGCTGGTAGAAGTGATGAACCTGTTCAGCAGTGAATGCAGGAAGGCTCATTTGCCCTGAGATAGGCAATTAATTAATTACTTAGTTTTAAGACTCAATCTCACTGTGTAGACCAGGCTACCTGGAAGTTCCAGAAATCCATCTGTCTCCATTTCTCAAGTGCTGGGATTAAAAGCGTGCTCTGCCATGCCTGGCCTGCTCTGAGATTTTAATTGAGTACTGCATAGGGTGAACTCTGGAATTTTTACATAACAAACCTTCCTGGCTGTGTCGGGGGCTCATTGTTGGGGCTGTGCCTGCGGTGGGGCTGAACAAAAGTGAGGTCCCAGAAGAAACAGTCTATTGGGGAGAGCCTACTGAAGAACCTCATGGGGCGGGGAGGGGGGAGTATGGCCAGGTGACCTAGGAATTCTGAGGACCTCTAAGGACCCTGCAGGGTTACTGGGCTCTAGGAAGATAACCACTATCTTCTACCCTTTGGTGTCCTTGGTTAGGGTTGTATCCCTTACAATCAGAAAAAAAACAAGATATCTGGGGTTTTGTTATGATATCTCTGGATCAGCAGGCATTTCTTTTCCTTTTCAATTAAATGTGTGTGTGTGTGTCTGTTTCCAGGTATATGTGTGTATAGATGTTGTGATGGTGTATAGATATATATGCTTGACCCAGGGAGTAGCAGTATTAAAAGGTGTGGCCCAGTTGGAATAGGTGTATCACTGTGGGTATGGGCTTTAAGACTTTCATCCTAGCTGCCTGGAATCCAGTATTCTGCTAGCAGCTTTCAGATGAAGATGTAGAACTCTCAGCTCCTCCTGCACCATGCCTGTCTGAATGTTGCCATGCTCCCACCTTGATGATAATGGACTGAACCTCTGAATCTGTAAGCAAATCCCAATTAAATGTTGTCCTTATAAGAGTTACCTCGGTTATGGTGTCTATTCACAGCAGAAAAACCCTAACAAAGACAGAAGTGATAGTTGACTTAAATTATCAACTTGAAACAACCTAAAGTCATCTGAGGAGAGAGTCTCTAACTCCAGCCCACGCCCAAGGTTATGGGGCCAGCAAGCTGGTGCATATATATCCCAGGAACCTGATGATGAGGGCTAGTGGCCTTGATGTGTACAGAGGTGATAAAGAGTGGAGCTGGGTGTACCTTGTCGATTCTGCCTCATCTATAGGGCAGTGATGTTTTGAAGTGGCCAAATGGGCCAGGATTGGACCTGGAGTAGCTGTAGCCAAAAGCCTTGTAGAAGGTTGACATTGAGGTATGTCTACAAGGAGACAACCATGTTTGGAATCTTTCTGAAACTTAACGGCCAGCTGAGGGACTGGGGAGTGAGAGAGGAGGCTGGGTACCTTTATTTTTGCAGGTACAGTCTTGGCACATGTGTAGTGTTTGAATTAGACAGTGCTTGTCCTCCTGAACCTTGTGGAGGATGCAGAGTGGTGGTCATGTTAGATATGAGGGCTCCCTAGGAGTGGCTAGGTGATTGTGCTCATGCCCATCGTGTCCCTATGAGTAAGACTACTGTGTGTCAATATGTTGTGAGGCCAGGAAACCTAGCTTTGCACATAGTAGCCCAGCATACAAGAAGGTGTACCTGCTAGAGCCTGATGCTGCCTTCTCGACCTGTGCAGACAAGTAGTGCTCCATTGGAGTGTGGGAATGTGTTTTCATTCATAGACAGATGTGAATTAGCTATGGGCAATTGGTTTAGATTCCTACGCACTGCCGTCCCCACAGCCACAGTGTGAGTAACTGGCAGTGAGCTTACCTTGTGTTATGAAGAGCCTTGTTAGATATCTGTTGTCATCCCTCCTCCCTTTCTCCTCTTACTTCCCTACTTTTTTTTTCCATTTAAGTCACTCAAACAGCTACACACTCAGTTACCCCAGCCATTCATATATTCATCCATGTACACAACAATCCTCCTACCCACCCACCCACCTATCTACCTAGCCTTTATCATCCATCCTTATATCTATCTATTCATTATCCATTCATCCTCCCATCCATCTCATCTCACTGCACCCATCTGTCTGTCCATTTGTCCATCTAGCTATCCATCCATCCATCTGTCCATCCACCCATCCTCCCATCCATCCATCCATCCATCCATCCACTCCATCCACCCATTTGTCCCTCCATCCATCCACCCACCCATGTCCATCCATCTATCTGTCCATCCACTCACCCACTCATTAACTCGATCATCTTCTTATCCATATTTACCTCTCACCCATGCACACATTCACTCAGGGAGCTATTCATGTTCCATCCAACCATGTCTCCATCCACTTGCCAATCCACATATCCCTCCATATGTCATCCATCTATCACCCTCCTTCCTTCCTCCTCTCCTTCCATAGGGAGGGAAACCCCTTTATTGGTATTCTAGATTCTCTGCTTTGTGGCTCTGTGAATTCAGAGACAAAAGACAGATCCACAAAAGAAAAGCAGGTTGCTGACACAGGCAGCCCACACTTCCCTCCCTATCCTGGGCTAAGCCTCTGGGAAGAATGACTCAAAGGCTTGCTTAGAGCTCTGGCCTGGGGTAGCATCTCTGCAGGAGAACAATGAAGAGAGAAGACTTGATCTCAGGTAACAGTCTGCGGGATGGGCAGCACCGGGAGGGGAGTGCTGGATAGAGGCCACTCAGTAGAGCCTGTCATGTGGGTTCCCCTGGGCTGTCTGTCCTCTAGATGATGAGTATCAAAGTTGTTTCTAGAAGTAGACCGTTGTCCTCCCTGGCAGCCAGAGGGGAGCAACTTTGTAAAATGAGGCTCTACTCTTAGGCTAACTGGGAGATAGAATGTCCTTGCCTCTGCTTCTGCTTAGTTGATCCCAGCATAAAATATTCTCTGTGCTAAAGTAACCTGAAATGTGTGTGTGTGTGTGTGGTGTGTGTGTGGTGTGCGCGTGCATGTGTGTGTTTGTGTGTGTGTGTGCGTGTGCGTGTGCGTGTTTGTGTGTGTGTGTGTGTGTGTGTGTGTGTGTAGGTGGGTGACATTCCTTCTGTCCTTCTCTCCCTGTCTTCTTCCCTCTTTCTTGCTTCCTTCTTCCATTAAATATTTCCCACCTGGGGAGAGTAAACTCTGACTCTCAGCACAGATCCCCATGCTTCCAGCCTTACTAGAGCTTGACACTTGTCCTCTTAGGCTGGCCTTTCCAGCAAGCACATAGCCCTGTGGGGCTCCACATTTCTAACTCTGCCCTCCTGAGCGGTGGCTCCTGAGGTCCCTGACTTCCTTCTCATTGATGCCTCCCTGCTGTGATATCCCTCGAATCTGTACACCTGTCGGAAGGACTGTCCCATGTCTTTCCAACCACAGAGCCATGAGAATCTTTCTCAAGTTGTTTCCTCTGCTTGGAAGTCATTCCTCTGTTTGGAGTCATTTATACAAAGCTCAGGTTTATATTTGTTCATAGCCCAAGGATAGCGGAGACCATAGCTTGGTCAGGTAGTGCCTGAGTGACATAGGTCTTGGTCTCCCGAGCTCACATGGCCTTCACCTTCTTAACAGAATTTCTATAAGGAGGAATTGCTGGTATGGTGTGGTCCTCAGAAACCCCAGTTTAAGCATTTATTCAGTCAGCCCTTTCTGAACTCCTAGCAGGGCAGGGGTGGGGGTCGGGGATCACCTTTTCAGTTGCCAAACACGGGATGACTTTTCCTGGGTTCTGTTGGTATTTTGCTTTTATTGCTCCCTCTGGTAGCCCAGGCTGGCCTCAAACTCATTGTTTTGAGGTTGACTGAACTTATAACCCTCTTGTCTCTACCTCCTAAATGCTACCATCACAGGTGTGTGTTGCCACAACTGGCCATGTTTGTCTTCCGAGTGCTCCCTGAAGGCCCTGCTCTGAGGTAGCCACCTGCAACCTGGCCGGAGCTTTTGCACTGGAGCTGTCCCTACATTGGCTCTAAGAAAGGGGCTTCCCCAGCTTCTGCCTCTGGGGACCCTTGCCTCTCCTGGCTTCAGCTTGTTCAAGACTCGGGTCTCTGTTCTGCTCTTAGACCTGGAGATGATCTTTCTAAGGCTCTCCTCATCTTTCTATTTTTACTCTATGCTGCGAGCCACTCTGTGTTTGAAGTAGGGGGTTATTACAGCATAGCTTGCCGCCTTCTGACCCCGTGCCTGCGTTCTTTCCTCTCCTGCTGCCACTCTGGCCTCAAAGAAAAAATAAAGATAGCTGTTCCTCCTTTGTGGGCAGTTTCAAACTGCCAATGCAGCCATCCGGTAAATTCCCATAGTCGTGGCCATTGCTGCAGTCAGCTGGGACTCCTTCAGGGCTGCTTTGGCACAGTGTTAGGGACATTCCTGGTCCTGGCCCTACCTGCTGCCTCTGTCCAGGATCAAGGAAGTGGGGGTGGGAGTACCCAGTTCTTTCCACCTTTAGGGATCTGACATACAAGCATAGGATGCCATAGACTGGCAGTCACATTGGCAGACTCAGGAACAAGTCTCAATGCACCCCTGGGTTCTCGCTGACATTCATAATTATTTATTCACCTTTCTCTTTCTTTCCCAGAGATCCAGGCACCATGCCACGCAGCCCCACATCCAGTGAGGATGAGATGGCCCAGAGTTTCTCTGACTATTCTGTGGGCTCAGAGTCAGACAGCTCCAAAGAAGAGACCATCTATGACACGATCCGGGCCACCACAGAGAAGCCAGGCGGGGTAAAGATGGAAGAGCTCCAGGGCAACACCCTGGTGATTCGAGTGGTCATCCAGGATCTGCAGCAGACGGTGAGCAAGCTCCTGTGTATGGTAGCATGTGCTTCTTCATCTGCTCCGGTGTCTGTGTCTAGCAGCACTGACTGTGGCTGTGAGTGGTTCTGGTCCACCCTGGGTCTACAGGCTGGTGTTCCAGACTCAGTGCTCCTGTGTAGCTCTCTGACATTTCTTGCCCCTAGCATCCCCTCCTTCCTTCCTATTGCAGCCTACGATAGTCATTGAACATTCTCCATTCATTCCGCATTGCAATAATGAAACCCGTGGCCGGGCAGTGTATAAAGAGAAGAGATTTGTTCAGGCTCATTGGTTCTACAGGGCCAAGGTTGAAGGCTATCTATCCTTGGTGGTGGCCTTCTTCTTAGCAGAGTTCCAAGGTGAGCCAGGATGCCACAGACAAAAAGTGGGGGGTTGTGTGCATGCCTCTGTCTAATATTTCTCACTATTCTCCTGTAGCTACCTGGATTTGAGAGTTGGATTCCCACCCCCACTTGACTTCACCTAATTCTAATTGCTCCCCAAAGTTCTACCTCCAAACACCATTGTCGAATTTAGTTTCCACCCATTTCATATACCATGAAAGAAATTAGATTTGAAGCCTAGAACCCTAGAGAGATACCCAACCCGTGTCCAGGCCATAGTAAGTAAGCACTTTCTGCTGGGTCAGGCCTCCAAGCCTTGGGACCCAGAGCAAAGGAGCCACAGGAGTCTTTCCAGGTCTTATAGATAAAGTTCAATGGTGAGCATATCAGCCAGCAGTGTCTATGATATCTTAGCAGGGAAGGCAGTCCACTGCCCCTGCCTCCTCTCATGTGCTCACAGCTCAAGTAGACAGCCTGTTTTCTCCCCCATTCCTGGAGGAAGGGATTCTGGTTTGAATGTACCTTGGTACCCCATGTGACTCTGGTCACTACCTGGTTGTCCCTGAATCCTGGGCCCAGCATCATTTCCTGGGATGTCCCCAAAGTCCCTAGGCCAGAGCTTGCCTATGCTGATCATTCTGCTCTGTCCTTGTGGGCTCCTTCCCCTGGATGTTGGCTTCTGGTGTTTGGGTTGGGGAGCAGAGGCAATCTGGATGTGATAGATGGCCATGGTTGCTGTGTTCAGGTGTCACTTCCCAGGAGGTTCCTGGGCTGGTGTTCTGTCATTCCTCTCATCCTTTCTCCTTCCTTATTCTTTAACTCCTTGGGGCTTTTCTGATGAAACTGGGAGCTCAAAGCAGAGATAAGGCCTGACCTCTTCAGTCCCCATGAGGGGCAGGTTGTGAATTGTTGGTGCATTGCTGCTCTGGGGTATCAGGCTCTGGCTCTCTGAGACATTGCACAGGGTCATGGCAGGGCCTTTTGAGAATCTGCTCTACCTCTGATGTCTGTGACAAGAGACAATGCCAGTTAATGACAGGCCAGGAGAGGTGGTGAGGGATGTGCTCTGAGACAGGATGAAGGAGGTGGAGTAGGGTAGTGGGATGACAGGGTGGGGGGTGAGTAATCAGGTGGTAGGATGAGGGAGGCAAGGGATTGGGTAGTGAGGTAGGTAATGGGGTGTTAGAGTGATAAGGTGAGGGATAGAAGTAGTGGGTGATGGGGTGAGAGATGTGGGGGATAAATTAGTGGGTGACGGGGTGAGGGAGGTGGGGGATAAAGTAGTGGGTAATCGGATGAGGGAGGTAGCAGGGATGGGGAGGTGTGGGAAATGACAGGAAGAGACAGGTGAGGCGGGGTAGCATCGCTCTAAGCTCCCATTACCTAGCTCTTGAAGGCAAGCTCTGGAGAGGGCCGTGTGGGTGCAGATCACACACATACACACACACACACTATTCATTAATGAACATCTCTGACATTTTTCATTTGAATTTAAAAGGAGGAAAAGGCAGTGAGGAAACAATGAGCATTCATTTCTTTTGTTGTTACTCCAAGAAAGATGGTTTCCAAGGACATCTAGAAGGAAATGTTATTAATTCTATGAAGAGGGCTAAATTTTCTGGTACTGTTAGCCCCCTCCCTTCGCTGCACTTTTCCCAGGTCACTTCTGGATGAATGAATCAGATTGCTGAAGTGAGCTGCCTTCCCAACTCCCAGGCTCTTTGGAACAGGTTCTCATACACGCAGATACTTGGGGATTCAGGCTCCTTCACTTGGTAGCCGGGCCTTTCCCAGGGTCTGGAGTCCTCCACATCCTCCTGTGGATCTGTCCTGATGGTGATAGATGGAATTTGGGGGGTATCTCACTTCCCTGCCTTCCCCAGCTTCCTTAAGGAGGTCACTTAATTGCAGACTGGGCCTTGGAGGTTTGGTGAGCAGCAACCAGCTATTCGTACTTCCCTTCCTCCACCTCCAGCCCATACCCATCTTCCTTTGGTGAGGACTCTGTATGCAGACTTTGCTTGTCTTACTTCATGCTCATCCCAGTCGGCACCCAGGACCCTAGAGTCACCCTGTCTCTGTTCCCACCTGGACGCTATATGAAAGGGCAGAGACCTTTGCAGTAGCTTTTTCTTTGCTGGGTTCCTGTTTTATTTGCCCCCGCACTGGACAGAGCTCATGGCTGAAGGCAGAGCCTCCTAATGAATGTGAACAAGCCGCTGATCCTCACCATGTGTGGCCCTCTGCTCTGTAAAGATACCATAGTTCCTGTTGAGGCTGAGTTGTGGATGCTGAGCTCAGGGTCAAGTGCATGGGACGCCACACCCGTGGGCCATTGTGTCTTCCTAAGGAACAGCTCAGCCTTCCTGCAGTCAACTGCATCGTGTATTTTAGTACCTTGCTGGAAAGCTAATTTTTAATTAATAATTGACTCTACTTGCTAGCATCATGGTGTGTGTGTGTGTGTGTGGTGTGTGTGTGTGTGTATGTACATTTGTACAGCTCAGATTTGTTCCCTGCCTTGTTCATATCTGTAAATGAAAGTATTTAGGTATTATAAAGTTGGCATGTTCCTATGCAGGAGTCCCACAAACACTGAGAGGGTGACTGTATTTTAAAATGTTCCTTTATCACCTTCGACTCAGACATGCATTTTCCTTTCTATCATAGTTTGGGGCCAAAATTATTCCTCCTGATTCAGCCACTAGAGTATAACTGTTTTTGTTGTTGTTGTTAAAAATACTTGGGGATAGGGTCTACAGTCTCACATAGCCCAGGCTAGCTTCGATGAATTCACTAAGTTGATGAGGATGACCTTGAACTCCTGATCCTCCTGTCTCCAAATCCTAAGTGCTGGGATTATAGGCATGCACTACCATAACTGATTTATTTATTTATTTATTTATTTATTTATTTATTTATTTATTTATTTATTTATTTAATGTGAGTACACTGTTGCTCTCTTGGTTCCTGGGAATTGAACTCAGGACCTCTGGAAGAGCAGTTAGTGCTCTTAACCACTGAGCCATTTTTCCAACATACTTGGTTTTTGTTTGTTTATTTGTTTTTGAGACAGAATTTTTCTGTGCCACCCTGGCTGTCCTGGAACTTGCTCTGTAAACCAGAGTGGCCTTGAACTCAGATCCACTTGTTTCTGCTTCCTGAGTGCTGGAATTAAAGGTGTGCATCACCACAATTCTGAGTGTTTTATGTGTGCTGTGAGCAGAACCCATGTATGTGTTGGTCCCTGGCTCCTCCTAAAAAGTGCTTATTGGGGTTTTTTTTATACTTATTTTTATTTTGAGTGTGTGTGTGTGTGTGTGTGTGTGTGTGTGTGAAAGAGAGAGAGAAAGAAAGAGAGAGAGAGAGAGAGAGAGAGAGAGAGAGAGAGAGAGAGAGCACACAAGCGAGTGCCTGCTCTGGCAAGTGCCTGTGGAGGTCAGAGAGGGCATCCTTCGAGCTGGGCTTGCCTGCAGTTGTAAGCTGCCTGACTTGGGAGCTGGGAACTGAATTCAGGTTTTCGGTAGCAACAGTGCAATCTTTCTAGCCCTAAAAGGGATTATTGTTGGTCCTTCCTGGAAGCATGGCATGAGAGTTTGCCTGTCATTCCTGGTGTTCTGTAACATTTCCCATGTTGCTCTCCTGCTCCTGTTTGTGTCAGGAGAACCAGCTAGTGTCCCTCAGGGATTTTCTGCTCTGTGTCTGCATCTCCGTCCCTCTCTGTTGAGTTTTTCAGTGTCTTTGTATCAAGCATTTGGCTGGAGCTGTCTGTCCCCAGGATTCTCTTATCTAGAGTACTGTCTGTTTTCATAGCTTTGCATGCTCTGCTTCTGACAAGTATTCTCTGGAGCTGTTGTTTGGGATGTGTTCTGATGTCTGATTATTTCCCTCCTGAGTATAATGTTTCTTAAGACAGTTCTTCCTCTGTGGGGTGAGTTTTCACACAGAGCAGAGCAGCTCTCTTCCCACCATTCTCTTCTCTGCCTTCAGTGTTGCCTAAGCCATCCATCCCTGCCCAGCCCACTCCAGCCGAGTGACAGCAGCTCAGTCCTTCTGTGGACCTAGAGCACAAGAGTGAACTCTCTTAGCGCTCTCTCTCTCTCTCTCTCTCTCTCTCTCTCTCTCTCTCTCTCTCTCTCTCTGTGTGTGTGTGTGTATGTGTGTGTGTGAATTTTTCTAGAGGCTGGGTGGGTATCTCTTTTTCTTTTTTCTTCCAAACATTATTGAACAGAGACTAAGTTTCTTCATCACCGATGGACCCTCTCTGCCCCCATCACTCAGTGGAGAGCCTCTAAAGGGTCTCCCAACAGCTGGCTCCTCATAACTTTGTCTCCCACCCAAGGAGGGGGAAAGAGCCGCAGTGAGAGGGAAGAGGCACTCCTCCTGTCACAGTCTTCTGTTCTCTGCAGGTCATTGGATTGGGTCACTTCTGACTGTGTGTAGTGCCTGAGTCCTCCTCTGCATCTTCTAGGCTGGCTTCTGTATTTTAGAACATTTAGTCTGACTTACTTGATTCCCAGAGACTGTCTCCCTCAGTATTGGCCTCCGAAGTAAAGAGCCCTTGACCCGCCATCCATTTGAGCCATCCTTCCATTACAGTGTTTTAGCTGGCTAATCTTTATTTCCCAGAACTATCTATTGATATAGGAATGCATGCTACAGACTGTAAGAGTGCTCTAGGCTGGCAGACCTAAACATCAAAGCCAGGAGGGCAGAAGGGGGTGGTGAGGGTTAGGCTGCTGGGAGCAGGTACAGAATATAGTACACTTCTTCCCTTCTGGGTCTATCCCCAGGATGAGTGGGGCCCACTGCACCCCTGCAGGATGCAGCCTTGCCTTGAGCTGATCCTGACATGCCTCATCCCTGTGGGTGTGTCCCATGCAGGAGGAATCCCAGTGTGCCATAATTATACCAAAAGGTGTTTAATGGTTTCCTGAATGTTGACCTCATGACAGACACCATATTAAGGTCTTGAATGTGTTCTGTGGAGTCCTTGTAACAACCTTGAGCTTGGAAGTGTGTCTGAGCATCTTTGTTGAAGGTTAACACACCTATGGAGAGGGCCAGAATCTTAGGTGTTCAAATAGAACCTTGGTGATACACAGCTGGGAGGAGACAAACCATACAGCCTGGTCACCAGAGAGGCTCGGATGTGCTGGTTTTTAATAAGGCTCTTTGATAACACATGAAGTGGGTTTGCTTGTGACATTTTCATACATACAAGCAATTAAACTTTGTTCTTGTTCATCTTCTTTCCCACTGTCCTTCCCTGCTCCGTCTATCTCCTACCACTCGTTCTTCAATTCCCCCTCTATGTCCCCTGGCCCCTCTACCTCTCCCCACTGTCCTTTCCTGCCCTCTTCCCCCTTTACCTCCCCTCACTCTCCTTCCCTGTCTCCACTCTATGTTCTTTCCTGTCCTATTCTACCTTTCCCCCACTATCCTTCCCTGTCTGTCTACCTCTTTGTTGGTCTTCTCCCCTCTCACAGTACCCTTCCTACTCCCCCACCACCACATATTTAAATCCAGGTTGTTGCCGGGCGGTGGTGGCACACGCCTTTAATCCCAGCACTTGGGAGGCAGAGGCAGGCGGATTTCTGAGTTCGAGGCCAGCCTGGTCTACAGAGTGAGTTCCAGATGGCCAGGCTACACAGAGAAACCCTGTCTCGAAAAACCAAAAAAAAAAAAAAATTGATAATAATACAATACACTAAATATATAAATCCAGGTTGTTCATATGAGAGCAAACATGCGATATTTGTCTTTTTTAGTCTGGCTCATTTTGCTTAATATAACAGTCTCCAGTTTCATTCATTTTCCTGCAAATGTCACGACTTCATTCCTTACGGCTGTTTAAGATTCCATTGCATGCATACACTGTATTTTCCTTATTCATGCATCTGACATCTATGTGAACTGCTCGTGAATAGTGCAGCAGCAAGCATCCCAGTTTGTAGAAGGAACGTGGAGAATCAGAAGGGAGCTGTTGAGAGACAGAGCAGACGGTCTAAGGCCTGAAAACCTGCTCAACAAAAGGCCCATGATGTGCCCACTGACTGCCAGGTACCCAGGCCTGGTTTACACACGCAACTGGCATTCAGTGTGGGAAGGTGGTTGATGAGCAGCTTGTGTGGCAGACAGTCCTGGGACCACCGTCTGGTCTTGCTGTGTGTCTGTGTGCCCCTACCCTGGGAGGTCTATTGAGTTATCTGGCTGCCATAGTGTTCCTTAGCAGCCAGGATGGGTTCGGTGACTAAGGAGGGTTCACAGGACTCTGAGTGTAAGCCTAGTGTGGTATAGGTTGAGCAGCCACAGCATCAACATCTGGCAAGCCCAAGCTCCCTGTTCCCTACCTGCTTTAGCCAGTTCCTGGCTGGTCACCTTCACTGTGATACAGGCCCATTTCTCCCACAGGCCTTGCATCTGCTTGTTTGCGCTAGAGTTACTGGGAATGCTGGGAAAGGCTGCCGTGGTCACCTAGTATTGAAGACCAGAAGGGCAATACCACTTTGTAACCGGAAGGGCACTCTCAGGAGCGTAATCTGTTCTGGAACTTTCTAAAGACCATTTCACTTCATTCTGTTCAAGACAAACAAAGCCTCTGGAGGCAGAGACAGGCAATCCCACGGGTATGAGTTGTCAGCAACAGAGCGGACATTGTTCCCGCATGCTGTCCCTTGTCGAGCTAAATCCTCTGTCTAGCTGGGGACATGACACAGTTCCTGGAATCCTGCCCGGAGGAGCTGAGTGGAGCTGCCAGCCAGCTTGCCCCAGGGGCCCCCAGTGCCTACACACTGGGTGCCTGGAGAAGCTGTGGGGCTGTCCTTTACTTCCCCATGAGGCACAACCCTGCTGTCTTCTGCTGTCTGCTATTTCTGTGCTCACAACTCCAATGAGCCTGGGCCAGGAAAGCCTTGAGCCGTACTGACAAGGCACCCTTGGAGCCCTGGCTGAACAGGGGATGGGTGGTGGGTTTAGAGGATAGGGAGGGGTTGATAAAGGGTGCCAGGAGCATGTTGAAGCACATTTCTGCATCATTCCAAATGTGATATACAACTGGCACTGGCCATTCAATGTGGCCTTTTAAAAAGTGGCATGTGCCCAAATCAATACCAAGTGAAGTGGGCTCTTCTGTTATATTTTTGGAGAACGGTGAGTGAGGGACTGGGTACAGTGCTGGTTGTGGCCGAGGTGTACGACAGCAATGATTGAACCCACATTTATCCCTGGGAGGTGGTAGAAGAACGCTGTGGAGTGGGGGGAGGGGCTCTTGAGGGTTCCCAGCAGCAGCCCCTCAACCTCCAGTCAGGCTTGGCACCAGGAGCTCAGCCAAAGCTATCAGTCTAAGCCCCCATCCCCTCCACTCCACCACCTTGGCTCGTCTCCTGGCAGCCCTGCAGGGAAACGAGGCTGGCCCCTTTTTCCTTAATTAGTACTTCCATTTATGACATAGATGTATCTTCCTATGGGTTATTTCATTTAGCAAAAAGCTTTTCATCTACCACCCTGACCCCCTTAAAGACAATTTATTGCAGTTCATCCTTCCTCTGTGTTTGACTCTTTCTCTCTCTCTCCTACCTTGCTTATGTACCTCCCGAAGCCACTGTTCCAGATTTGGCACTCCTAGAAGTCCTTTCCTCTTCATTTCAGTATCCCGGCCTCCCCACCCCCTCACCCCTATCACTGACCATCTATCATCTACTTCTGAATGGTCTACCTAATTTGCCTGACTCAGAAATATCCTTGACCGCTATTCTTGTCATTGAGGTTGGACTGCAGCTCCAGGCACAGTGCCGTCATCTCCCTCTGTGCCGTTGGTCACAGGCAGGTGATTGTCCAGCTGGCCTTACATGTATGAAATTTCCTGTGCTTTTGAGTAGCAGAGGAACTGAGCTTGCTATGAAAACACTGGAACCCATGTCCCTGTCCAGTAGCTGAGAAGGAAGGACCATAGTGACCATCCATGGTGAGAGAGTGGAGGAAGGCTGGCATGCAGCTTATCACCCTGACCAGATGTTTGAACATTGTCCTTGGTCCCAGGGGAGGAGGGAATGTGATACTTCTTCCAAGGTTCACGGTGTCTGTGTTTATGGAAAACAGGTATGGCTGGTGAAGGGTGTTAGGCATGGCGGCACCTTCATTCCACGTCAGGAAGCTTTGTCCTGGATTCTTTTATATGCACTGCCCAGAGGATGCTGGCACCATATGAGTCACCTGTCATCTTGTTCCCAACAGCATCAAAGCACTAGTCATTACATTTTAGACTAATCATTCTCTTAGCCAAGTCACTAACAGGCTCCAGCAGAGGGGCTAGGTCTACAGTGCTCCTTAGACAAAGCCCCTAGTCCTACCATCAAGCTTGGAGCTAAGCCTGCAACTAGCTCATCTGTAGTTCTCAGCTCACCTTTCCAGTCTCTGATTCCTGCCAGAGGCTCCTGTCTGCAGAATTGCTTTCTCTGGAATCTCAGCTACTCCCCTGTGCATGTCCTTATCTTCCCTCCCCAGCTGGCTCCTCACACCATCCATCCTGCAGGTATGCCTAGGTCACTCTCTGACTGTAACCCTTGGGCCCACCATCCCAACACAATGACTTCTATCCAGTGTGAGCTCACTCCTCTTGGGCACTTTGTGGAAAGCTAGAGGCTTGGGCTAAGTCTGGGTGGAGCCTGGGACATAGCTCTTCCCTTCCCCCTCCTTGTACCCCAACACCTGTCCCAGCTCTGAGCATCTTCCTCAGCCAGGTTTACCTTTAAAAAAGATTGTACTCCCCCAACAGTCAAAAGAGCTTTATTGATTTATAGTTTTTTATAGACTCCATACACTGTTTTAAGCATTCGGATCAACAGTTTCTAGTGACTTTAGCAAGCTGTGTGCCCATTGGCTTCATCCAGGTTTGGCACGCTTCAGCACCCCAGAAAGATCCCTCATGCCCACTGCCAGCCTGACATATGTGTATCTAACCTCGGTGTCTTGTTTTTCTTGTTCTGGACATTTCCATGTAGATCAGGCCACAAGTCAGTGGCCTGGTGACTGGTATCTCACTCAGCATCATGGTGGTCACTGTCTTTATTCAGCTGTTACAGGACTTCTAACTGTCCCAAAGGGAGCTCAGACACTGCTCCATTCAGCAGGGGCTCCGCCTGACTTTCTCAGGCCTCTGACCACCTCGGAGTTGTGATTTCTCTCACAGCATCTGAGGAGTTGTTTGCTTAGTGTTTATCTCTCTTTGCCTGTGTGCTTTGCTAACGCAGCCTGGCTGGAGGGAGTGGGCTCACTTAAGCCTTCCCTGTCAGTCAAGGAGGGACATTTGAGCTGAGCCCTGGGTGGTGCATTTTCTTGGGAAGATGTGTATCCAGAACTTGCTAGACACAACCAGCCATGAAGTCTGTGTGTTGAAGCCACAGAGGTGGCCGTGTGGCAGCAGTGCAAAATAATGTCTGAGGGAGACGGTCATGGAGGTGGACTGAGACACGGCAGGGCATGGTGGTTTGGGTGGCCAAGTGAGTTCTGTTCAGAACGTGTGATTTCACTGAATTTGTGCTCGTGGGTGGCCTTGGCTTCTGTGGTGGGAGGAAGGCTGGAAGAAGAGGCGGATGGGAAACTCCTGGAAAGAAGGAGAAAGGGCAGGAGGGGAGCCAGGTACAGGACTGGCAGGGGGAGGAGGGACTGAAGAGGTTCCAGGTGACAGGGCCAAGGACAGGAATGATAAGATCAGAGCCACAGGCTCTTACAGAGAGTCCTGGGTGGAGGGAGGAGTTACAGAGCCCTTAACAGTGACCTGTCAATCAGTTTGAAATAGAGTGCCCATGTTATGGATGTTTCTGAGAACAGAGACCAAAACCCTTTCTCTCTCTCTCTCTCTCTCTCTCTCTCTCTCTCTCTCTCTTCTCTCTCTCTCTTTCTTTCCCTCCTCCCTCTCCTCATTTTTGTGTGTGTGGTATACATGTGTGTATATGCATGTTTGCATGTGTGTGAGTTGGTGTGCTTGTGTGTGTGGTGGCTGGAATACATGTATGTGTATGCATGTTTGTGTGAACGGTGTGCTTGTATGTGTGGTGGCCAGAGGGAATGTAGAGACTCATCCTTGATTGCATCTCTCCCACTTTGTTAATCGAGGCAGGGTCTCTCAATCAAATCCAGAGCTCATCTATTATATGGCTAGGCTTGCTTGCTAGCAGCTTGCTCTGGGGATCCTCCTTCTGAAGATGAATTATAGGGTTCTGGGATCTGAACACTTGTCCTCATGCTAGCACAGCAAGAGCTTTAGCGACTGAATCATTTCCTCAGCTTCCATTTTCTTTCTTTAAAAAAAAAAATCATCATATTTCATATAAGTGCACCATTCACTCCTGGACAGTGTGTGCTTCAGTGAATCTTAGGGTTTTCACAGGTAGGGGACATGGCCCCCTCAGTCACAGATTTCTCTTATCCCTGGAGGAATCCATGCGCCAACTGGCCAGCTGTCCTCTCACGGATCGCTCTGGCTCTTCCTGTTCTGCATATGCATGGTAAGTGGGGTCACAGGGACATATAGGCTGAGGGGTGGAGACCTGCCCTGTAGAGTCCTGTCTCTCCTATTGGAGACATATCTGTCACCTCACATCTGTGCACACAGCAACACTCCCAAATCCACTGTGGGCCTGGTTTGTTTCTTGTTTTTAAATTTTTCTTGATAAGATCTTTCTATGTAGACCAGATTGGCTCTTGAGCTTCTGGCAATTCCCCTGCCTCAACCTTGTCAGTGCTAGGATTGAAGGAGTAAGCTGCCATACTGACTGACTTATTAAACATCACAAGATATTCTCCCTGATCAACTCAGAAGTGCAGAATGCCTATGTCAAATGGTTCTTCTGAGCCAAGGGCTGTACTTTCCTTTGCCCATCTCTCTCAGAATCGACTTGTATAGTTTAAAAACATTTTTTTATTTGTATGCGTGTATTCGTGTCATGGCACATGTGTGGAGTCAGAGAACAACTTGTGGGAGTTAGTTCTCTCTTCTACTGTGTAGGTTACAGGGATTGAACTTGGGTCATCAGGCTTGGTGACTCGGCCCTACTCACTGGTCCAGAATGAACTCTCTTTTCTACTTGCTCGGTGCTCACCCAAAGGAGGTTTATTCAGGACTAAAGGCCTGACTAGAGATCACTGGCATGTGAGTTTGATTGAACATATTTTCTGCTCTAATAGGAAAGGATTGACATGATGCTTCATCTCCATTGCCAACTTGACTGGCTTTGGAATCAAGAGACTCACCTCTCGGTGTCTGTGAGGGCGTTTGCAGGGAGGCTTAACTGAGGTGGGAAGACCTGCCCTGTATTTCCGCAGCCTCATTCCATAGGCTGGGATCCCAGACTGAATAAGAAGGAGAAAATGAGCTCTCTTTCACCCTCCTCTGTCTCAGCTTCCTCACTGTGGATGTAAGTCCTGCCGCCATGCTTTCCCTGAAGTGGTGGACTGTGCCTATAAACTGTAATCCAGATAAACTCTCCCTTCCTCCAGTTGCTTTTGTCTCATCAATGAAGAAAGTCACAAACACAACTGGATAGTAGATGACATTGATAATGGTCCTTCCTCATTCAGAGGCTTGGAGTCCAAGGAACCAGTGGCCATAACTGATACCCATCCATTTAGCCAGGCCCCAGGAGGCTAAGTATACTTCAGGGCTCGGAAGTATTTTATTCCTCATTTAGAGAAAATGTCAAGAAGAATAAATATCATATGGGCTCCAGGGTGTCTATTACACAGATCTATGACCACAGACAATCTTCAACTTTTTAGAGATAAGATTAAGCCTTACTGATACAGTCAGCCTTTGTTGTCCTTGTCTCCAGTCCTTTCCCCTCAGGGACAAAGCAAACACTGTCATGAATTCAGAGTCAAATTCATATTTTCGCTCTCTGTCTCTGTCTCTCTCTCTCTCTCTCTCTCTCGTCCCCCCCCCCCGGCAGTTTTGATATATATATATCCCAGGCTAGCCATAAACTCCTGATCCTCCTGCCTCAGTCCCCTAAGTGCTGAGATCATATGATGATGTCACCATGTTCCTACTTTACGATGTTACCCACATACCTACCCACCTACCAGCCCAATCATCCAGCCTTATCCTCGCGTCCATCCTTTACCCACTCACTCGTCCCTTCCTTCATGCAAACACTCAAGCATCTGTCTGTCCATCTATGCTTCTGCAATATAGAAACCTGTGCTTAGGATTTTGTGTCTACTCTGAGTGACCACCCAGTGTGCTTTGTAGTGGGTAGCTGGATCACTGTTGAGAGAGATTGAAGGCAAAGAATCTGGTTTTCTTTGTGGTTTCAACTGACTCATCACGAAAACCAAAGGAAGTTCCCATCCCCATCTTCTCTGCAATGCTACCAGGATAACCTGTTTCCTTGTACTTCAGCCCAGAAGTTCCACTTCGAAGCTTTCATCAGGAATTTGGTGCATCATAAGTTGTTTGAAAGAGAGCAGAGGCCCCAGGGCCCTGCCATGCAGGGAACCAAGGAAAGGCAACCTTCATCTTGCCGGTATTATTCCTCTCTCATGACTTGATTGAAGGTGGAGAGGGACTTGATATTTATATCTAACACTTTCCAACAATTAAAACTGGCTGAGCCGTGTCTCTTCTCTATGTTAGGATCCTATGCTGTCCCTTCCTCTGCTGGATATCAAGATGGAGTTTTATATGCAAGGTCAGGTGACCTAGCTCGAAGGGATCTCTGAGCCTAGACATAATCAGCCAGCATGGTTTGCTTTTCTGCTTAAGCTCATGGTTAATTCCCACTTAATTCTCTTGAGAAGATAACTTCTGGGAATGACAGACTTGTCCTGGAATTATCAAAATTCTAAACAGAAACTCAATAAATCCCACATTGGGGTGGGATGCTGAGGCCCAGAGGTCAGGTTAGCGAAGAGCACATAGCACCTTTCTGCTGGTGATCCTGATAAGACAGCAGGACCGTGATCCCTCATTCACGGTGAATCTGAGGGGAGAACTGTCTTCTAACATCTTTGCAGTGATTATATTTGTATATGAGGGTACAAAAAACTGCTGAAATGGTCACTCCATTAGGAGAAAGGTCTTTAGCATAAATAAGAGAGGAACACTATCCAGAGGCCCCTCCAGAGTCCAGAGCAGAGAGCAGACTGGACATGGCCAGGGCCAGGAAAGGAGAGAATAGTGGAGTTAGCATGAGACAGACTAGCAAGAATGCAAGAGAATACCGAGTAACAGAGTAGTAGCGATATCAAGGAAGCAAGAGGCCAGCAGGTGAGAGGCCAGCAGCAGCAGCAGCAGCAGCAGCAGCAGCAGCTGGGTTATAAGGAGGATGAGTAGCTAGGGGAGAGAAGCGTGTGAGCTGGAGGGAATTTAGGGGAGAGGAGAGGAAAGGAGAGGAGAGGAGAGGAGAGGAGAGGAGAGGAGAGGAGAGGAGAGGAGAGGAGAGGAGAGGAGAGGAGAGGAGAGGAGAGGAGAGGAGAGGAGAGGAGAGGAGAGGAGAGGAGAGGAAAGGGGCTGGAGTGGAGGCTCTGAAAGGTATTACAAGTACTTGTGAATAGGGACTGAGGAGCCTGGCAGCCAGCACAGGCTTTGATATGCTACCACAGGTGCATATCAATGGAGAGCCCTGTCCCTTCTGCCAGAGGCAAGGGAAATGGCTGCTTTTAGGGACAGAAAACACATTTCACAGATTTTGAGGAATGCTGTCTTTTATCTAACAGCCAGAAATCCGTCTATAGTCTAGCTTGAGCTCATTCCTGGATATGTGAACTGCCTGAAACCTAAGAGTGTTATCAGAAATTCTGGGTTGCCAGATTTGCCTGGGGAAGTTGGGGGGGTCCCCTCAGGGTTCTTAGTCATGTTAATCAAAGAATTTTAAGAACAGACTCAGAAAAAAATGCTAGAGGTAGATCTTAGTAGTATCTATAAGAAAAACCCTAGGGCAAGCAAGCTGTAAATCTGGGTACTTGCCAGGAGGGAGACAGAGAAGAAGAGAAAGATGGTTTGTGCTGCTTGTAAGCAGACAGGTGTAGGAAAAGCAGTTATGTGGTGGCAAGGAGTGCTTCAGAGAAAGTAAAAAGGCCCAGGATCCTGGAGACAGCTCACTGAGGCTCTGGCCATAGTTCAAAAGAAAGAGATGGAGTGAAGAAAAAAGAAAAATTACATTTTTCTGAGTCAGGGCTCAGGTGAACAGACCTATGAGAACCTAGGAACAGCATAGAGAGCAGGAATTCTGGGAGGAAAAATTTCACTATCTCATTCTAAGGACAATTATTACTCCCATCTCTTTATCATGGCCAATGAGCTTTGATTGGCTGGCTGGTTCTACTGGATTAACTGTTAAGAGAAAAACAATGGCATTTCTCTATCTAGAGGTAGATTCCATATTTATGACCCGAAGGAAACAGCTTCTTCTTAATGAGTTCCCAGTGCCTCTCTAAGAATTGTGTTTTCAGGATCCTCTCATCTTGTCTCTGACTCAGCTTCCCAGCTTGGCTGTTCCCACCTCATCTGGTGGGTGAGCTCCCTTCCTGACTCCCCATCCTGCCCCCACCACACCTCTTCCACAGCTTCCTGCCTGTGATTTGTTGTGCTTGTCCTGCCTGTCTCCTCCTGCTTAGCTTTGGTTACTTTCCCTCTCTCCATGTCACTGGGAGGGATTTGCAGCCCCTGGCAGTTGTATGACTCTGGAAACATGAAAGTTGGGGAGTATCCCACCTTGGATGCAGGGGTGTTGGTTGTCACCTGTAGAACATCAAAGGGGATCAGGATGCATCGCGAATGCTCCTGCCTGTCTAACTAAGAACCATTCTCCACTTCAGTTGATTGCTTTTATACTGACTACTGTGGCCAGGGTCTGACTGACTACTTTGTGATCCCTCTGCCTGAGAGCGGCTAAGGAGGAAAATTAACTCATCTTCAAGAAGCACACGAGCCCTGGCGGGTCTGAGCAGTGCCTCCCCGTTCACTCTCGCCTTGGCAATAGCAGAGGCTTCACCTCAGCGTCAGATGGCTGCAGTTAAGCTTCTGCAGCTGGAAATGTTCTAATTGGAAAAGGGAATCCACAGCCACGATCTCCTTCATTAAATTCTCAGAAGCATGAGCCTGGTCCTTGGACTTCAGCATCATGGTGTTAGACTGCCTTTCTAGGTCAAGGTCACCAGTTCCCTATAAAGCCCTTGTTTTAAGCTTCAGGTGTTGCTCTAGCTATGTGTGGGCAGTGACTTCCACAGGTCTCAGTATGATTGATGGCCTTTTGCTGAAGATAAAACCCGTTTCATTTGGACAGTGGCATTTGTGACCCACCCACAGCCTGAGTTGACTTTAGGTTGCTGTTTTTCAGAGGTGCAGACTGTGCAGAGTGCAGACAGACAGATAGCCAGGAAAAAGATCCTCCTTAGTCCATGGTGGAAGTTCCTCACCTTCCACCATGCCTGTCTTCACCCAAATGCATTGTGCCAGCTGGGGAGACGACTGAGTTGGTAAAATGCTTGCCTCGCAAGCTCAAGGATCTGAGTTCAGTCCCCATCACCACATTAAAGACCCAGGCATAGTGATACACTCTTGTAATCCCAGCTCTTGGGAGGCAATGGCAGATAGATCCCTGGGGCTCACTGACCAGTCAGCATTGCCCAGTTAGTGAGTTCTAGGCTAGTGAGAGGAACTGGTCTTTAAAAAACAAGGTGAATGGCACCTGAGAAATGACACCTGAGGTTGTCCTCTGGCCTCTATACACACATATGTACCTGTGCCTGCACACACATGAACACATACACAGCATCGTGAAGAAATCCATGATGATGTGGATGGGTGGTGCCGAGAGGCTTTCAGTGTGAGATGTCGTTCCTTGTCAGGGTTATGTTAGGAGCACATTGGGAGTGCCCTGTCTTCAGGCGTGCTGTGGTG
Organism: Mastomys natalensis; assembly: GCA_021653895.1. NCBI lineage: Eukaryota > Metazoa > Chordata > Mammalia > Rodentia > Muridae > Mastomys > Mastomys natalensis. The sequence continues at coordinate 23,992 of JAJTUV010000342.1, forward strand.
TGATCTATGCCAGGGACTGGGCTTTTAGCTCTGGAGATGGCCCCAGATACCTTAGGACTCCTTCCCTGAGGGCTTGTCCTGAGTTCTTTTGGTTTCTTCTGGCTCCTCAGGTGTAAGTGGGTTATTTAAGTCTCACTCAGGGTTAACAGAGGTTGAGGAGGCAGGCATCTTAGAGTGTATGTGTAATGCCAGCCTGGGGTTGTTGATTTTCCTGTCTGAGCTGCCCACTGTAATGAGACATATTTATGCAGTGTAGTATTTACTATTCTTCCTCGCTTTGTCTAGACGTTCCCTCACCTTCGCTGCAGTCTCATGGAGCAGTCCTTACACTCGGCTCAGGCTCTAGGCAGGCATGGGCATACTCTAGCTGGCTTCGTCCACAGTGCTGCTGAGACTCAGAACATGTGGACAGGAAACAAGGGGTAGCTGCCCTTCTGCAGGGGTGGACATGTGGCCCCAGCACTGCTATGTGCCCGCTGATGCTCATATGAACTGGCAGTCAGTGCAGACTTGCCCCTCAGCCCTCACTTGGGCACATGGCCCTCCGTGGGTTGTAGATATTTCTCCTGGTCATCCAGTCATACATGTAACATACATATAGCGATAGGACAGGCATGACTTCTTCTGTTCTGAGGTGTAGCCCTGACTCTAGGACCCCACAATCTTGACTGCTTAGAGCTAGGAGGGTTTTCAAGAGGGGATTAGGGTAAATTGAGGCCAACAGGGTGCTCTAATTCACATGATTGGGGCCTAATAAGAAGTGGGGTTCAGACACAGGGTACCTGTGAGGACAGGGAGAAGACAGCAGCTTCTAGCCAAGGAGAGACAGGTCTCAGGAGGAGCCAGCACTGAGATTCCATCCGGGACTTCTGATGCTGTGGGAACAAATGGATGCACAGTCAGAGACCGAAATACACAGGCTGGGGCTCCTCTGGTTAATTTGATGGAAGATCAAGACCCTCTGAACTTTACCCTTGCAAATTGGCTTGGCAGGCTATTGCCAATGAGCATGGTGTGGAAGATTTGTTCTGGCAGCCTCCAAAGATCCTGCTTTGTGCTGAGTCGAAGACCCAGCATGGGTGTTCTCTCCGCCCATCCACAGTGCATGCTAGCTTCCTGCTGTCTGTACCTGAATATTTTCAATTCCTAGCTCACATCTTGCAGAATACTTTCGAAAGCATGATGACCAAATACTAGAGCAGCTATTTGGGTGCTGTCAAGGGTGTCTGTGGCTGGGGTGGTGGTGCTCTGACTGTTCTTTGCATTACAACACTATTTGTCTTAGATTTGACTTTAACAGTGAAGTTCACTAATGGAAGTATCAGTATAGTACACTATTTAACATCACAATCAGCCCCAGCTCATGCTTCTAGCTATGTGGGTTTGGGTAGGCCTATTACTTTTCTATTGCTCTGATAAAACACCTGACCCATCCAAAGCAACTTACAGAAGAAAGAGCTTATTTACATATCTGTTACTTCAGAGGCTGTAGTGACTGCCTCCAGGTATGCTGCCTTATACCTCTGAGTTCAGAAGTCCAAGATCGAAGTGCTTGCCGGGATCCCCCAGGATGCCCTGAGGAGCCTCAGGTCCCACCCTCCAGTTCCAGGGCTTTGTTGGAGACCTTCAGCTTTTTAAAAATTTTTCTCTATAGAAACATTACCCTGATAATCCTCCTGAAGCCTCCTCCTGTGTGCCTTCTGTGACATCTCCATTTACCATCTCTGCAATGCCATGGTATTGGGTCAGAGCCATACTTCTCCAGTGTAGCCTCATCTTAATTGACCATATCTGCAAAAACCCCATTTCTAAATATGTCTCTGTCTTCTTGGGGTGTATGTTGCTTATGGTCACCTGTATCTTTCTGGCTGCCATGTGTGTGGAGTGAGACCTACTTTACTGAGGAATCAACACAGTGGCTGGTGGCCCCTTAGTAGGTCTGCCCAGCAGGTGGGTAGCAGACCCAGGCCTTCCTGACCTGTGAATTCTGGCTCTTCCCAGAAGGGGCTCTATGGGGCACCCCTGGTGCTTTCCAAAGTTGCTGTTTTGTTTCTCAGGGTCGGTTCTTGCACTAGGGAGGCACAGACTGGGCGTCACTGCTCTGCCCACCAAGTGGCAGTGAGTGCCAGTTTTTGTGTGGCCTACAATGGCAAACAAGTCCTCTGGGAAGCAGCGTGCAGCCCTGGGCCCCTCTAGGCACTTGCCAGTTGTCAGGTTCTTGTGAGCTGTGGGGGGAGAGAGGCCACAGAAATGCTCTGGGGCGTGGCTGTGTGAGGGAACCTGAGTTGGGACGTCCCATCTGTGCACTGTAACCCAAATCCTGCAATGACTCCTGAACTGGGAGTGAGCAGTGGCAGGGTTATGTGCAGCCCCAGGAGGCTGTTTCTCTTATCGTGCTTTTGTGTGTCAAGATCACAGAGAGTTCTCACCTAGCCCCTTGTGGATGGGAGGGGGCCCATTGCCTCCTCTCTGGAAGGAACAACTGCTCCCACCAGGTCATGTAACCCAGGAAGGTCAGAGGGTCACCCTGAACTCAGCCAGTGACACCTGAGAGGGGGCAACAGGAACGTTCATTCATGTGTGTGGTGTCAGCTTCCCTGGCTGGGGTGTAGCTGCTGGACTAGTGTTCAGGATGGACAGCAGCTGAACCATTTTGCAGCCATGAGAACCTGCTGGTGCCCAGGGACAGGATCCTGAAGGCAGCAGGGCCTTCTGTACCCTTAGGAAGGCACACACGAATCCCCTGTGAAGCTAATTTTAGCCTTTTTCAGTAGTAATTCCTCAGATCTTCTGAGCTGTCTTCACAGTAGGAAAGCACATCCCTGCACTCCTGCTTTGGCTGAGTAGTGGAAACCAATTTTAATCCAAGACAAATGAAGAGTCTTAGTTAGACATGAACCTGGTCTGGCTTTGGCTTCCCTTGGCTTCCAAGGAGTGCCACAGAAGGCTCCTAGGACACAACTGTCACTATTCCGGATCTTAGAGGCAGGGATGCATCTCTAGGAGTGTGGGCGATGGAGGCCCTGCTGATGCTGCTTAACCTGTTGAGAAGTTTCCTTTTACAGTAACTGGTTTGATGCCCTCCAACCCTGCTTAATGCCACCCCTCACCCTTCAAGAGGTATGTACAGGTTGGGTTTTGTTTTTTCCATTTTTACGTAGGTGTACATGGTGTGCATATACAGATACATGTTTGGCTACCTGATGCCCAAAGTGGATGTCTAGAATCACCCTTCACTGCTCTTTCAACTTTCGCTGAGGCATGGTTTAAGGCTCTGTCAGTCAAACCCAGAGCTTGCCCTTACGACTAGTGCCATCAGCTAGCTCTGCTGGATGCACTGTCCCTGCCTTCTGAGGCTGGAATTACAGATGCACACCACACCTACCTTGCATTTATATGAGTTATAGGGATTTGAACTCCAATCCTTACACTTGCACGGCAAGCGCTTTTAACCATAGAGTTATGTCGCCAGCTGTCTAGTGCATACAGTTCAGAGACAGTGTTGGTGATGTGAAAGCCCTCAAGCCTCCCATGGTGAACTCTTGAGGCAAGGTATCAGAGTTGCCAGAGAGCAAGCCATGTACACCTCAAGCGGCACTGTCACACAGTCGGCTGCAGCACCAAGGGTTCCATGTAGTGGACTAAGAATCATGTACAAGACTCATTTGATCTTCATCATGAAAGAGTGTGATTTCTATACAAGGGTTCACCGGATCTATTACATGTTACAAATAGGAAACCAGGCAGTATATCCAACCATGTGTCTCAGGACAGCTGTAAATGCCTCAAACGAGAGATTTCTTTTTCTAACTCACTCACAAGTTCTCAAACATGAGGTTTGTATATGCAATGTTGCACTCCAATATGAAATGCACTCGGGAGGATGCGTGGAAGCTTTAAAAACATGTCGTCATTGTGTATGAGGAGCCTGAGTGGCCGTAGATCTGAAGGTCCAGAGCGGGGTCCTGTAACCCCTGGGTGTCTTAGAGGCAGTTGTATTTAGCTGTGACTCTCACTGTATGTCCCCCATCACAGTGCATTTGTGCGCTCTGGTGTGCACATATATCATATGATAATCTCGGTTTCAGTCCCTAGGCTGGCTGGTCAGGTAGTCTCAGGGAGTAGCCTGTCTCTACCTCCCAAGCACTGGGATTTTGTGAGGGTTCTGGGCTCAAGTTCAGGTCTCATGCTTAGAGGGCAGGCACTTTATTGACTCCCAGCCCTGACTGAGTTCTTTTATTTTCCCCAGTCTTTCTGTTTGAGAGACAGAGGTAAACTTTACTTTGTAGTTAGTAAGCCACAGCTCTTGGCTCTTGTGTTCCGAACATGTAGCATTGGGACAGAGGGACAGGAATGGGAGGAACAGGAATCCTTTGATCCTGTGCCCAGGTTAGTGGCTCTGATGACCTTTGGCATCCTGACTCGTGTCTCTGTTCTTTCTGCAGAAGTGCATTCGCTTTAACCCAGACGCCACCGTGTGGGTGGCCAAGCAGCGGATACTGTGCACGCTGAACCAAGGCCTGAAGGATGTACTCAACTATGGGCTCTTTCAGCCCGCCAGCAATGGGCGTGACGGCAAATTCCTGGATGAGGAACGGCTCCTGCGGGAATACCCACAGTCCATGGGCCAGGGTGTGCCTTCCTTGGAGGTAACTAGCTGTGTGTGACTGTGTGAGGGCTGGTGCTGTCCAGCCTGGGTGCAACTGAGGGTAGCATTTTAGCCAGGCTTCCGTTGGTTTTCCATTAGAAAATTACCCACTCTACAGTTAAAATCTGGCTCCTCAGGACCTTCCCTGTTAGGCATGTGTGTGACAGGTACCCGATGGTCCTTCTTGGTGGCTTTGGGAATGTGGATCAGTGGCGTGATTAGCTAAAGACAAAGTAAGAGCTGAGTTTATGGTGGCATCTGGATGTGGGCTGGGGCAAGATGCAGGGCTAAAGCGTAGTCTAGCAGCAGGCATGGACATCCTCCCGTTCCATCCAGAAGCTACAGGCTGAGCTTAGGAGACACACACTCCCCAGGCAGTCCCAGTAATCCAGTTCTTCAGGACTGACTTGTTTTGACACTTAAAAATCAAGAAAGTTCCCATCTGAGTCATGGGTGTACCTTGTCTCCTGTGGACTTGTCATCTTGTGTGGGGCAGAGGGAGAACAGAACACAGTTGCCTCCTTCCGATTTTTTAGTACAGGGGTTGGTGGTCTTAGAAAGATGGCTCAGTGGTTAAGAACAGCTGCTGCTCTTCCAAAGGACTCAAGTTCAGATTCCAGCATCTAGACACACACACAGACACACACACACATACACAGAGTGGTTTAGAGCACTTGTTGCTGTTGCAGAGGAACTGGGTTCAATTCCCAGCACTCATTTGGTAGCTCACCACCATCTCTAGCTCCAGTTCCAGGGGATTTAATGCACTCTTCTGGCCTCCTAGTTGCAGTCATACACATGGTACACCAATATACATGCAGGCAAAACATCAATAGACACAAAATAATAAAATATTTCTTTTTGAGACAGGGTTTTTCTGTGTAGCCTTGGCTGTCCTGGAATTCACTCTGTAGATCAGGCTGGCCTTAAACTTACAGACATCCACCTGCCTTTGCCTTCCAAGTGCTGGGCTTAAAGGCACGTGCCACCACCACCCAGCATAAAAGAATATTTTTTAAAAATTACATTTTCTTACTTTTATTTTATATTCGTGAGTGTTGATCCTGCATATTTGTGTATGCATCAAATATGTGAAGCACCCACAGAAGCCAGATGACATCATCAGATCCCCTGCAACTGGAATTACAGATGGTTGTGAGCCACCATGTGGGGTGCTAGGAACAGAACCCAGGTCCTCTGGCAGAACAGTCAGTGTTCCTAACCACAGAGCCATCTCTCCAGCTTCCTAAGTTAAAAAAAAAAAAAAGTCTAAAAACGGGAAAATAATACAAGGTCAGATTTCAGTTGGGGAACTAGCTTATGCCTTCACCTGGAATGTTCCCATGTTCCCGTGTTTCCTGCCCTTTATTCCTGGAAGTGTGACAGTCTCAAGAGAAGATCAGGAAGGAGGCACAAAGCAACCTGAGTTTAGGAAGGTCATTCCACTCTGGGGCCTTTGGGTGTTGTTGTCCTCGTGAGACAGAGAAACTCAGGCTGAGGTGGGAAGGTGACCAGTTCAGAGTCACTCAGCAAATAGAGGACCTTATGTATCCTCTCAAAATCTCAGTCATGCACCTGCCCTTAATGTTCTTCGAGAACCTTCTGCAGTGCCTCTTTAACAGTCAGCTACACAAAGGTCTGGGTGTCTGGGAGAGGGGTGCGTGGTAAAGCTGACCACTGGGTCACTGCTTGCCTGGGAGTGTTGTCATTAACTCCAATTCTACTTCTGTGCTCTGCAACAAAATTTCCAATCCCAAATAGGCTGCAGTGTCCTGAGGGGCCAGCAGGAGCCTCTGAGCCCTGGGCAGAGGGTACATGGGACTGCTCACACAGCTCTGACAGAGGCAAGTGACAGGGAGCAGAAATATAACATCCACAGTGCACTCCAGACAAGCTTGGGGCAGGTGGATTCCCACAGACCGTGAGCCAGCAGGATGAGGTCATGAACTCTGGTGTGGCCATCTTACTCTTCGTACTGAGGATGGCCTTCCACAGTTGAGAGCTTTCCCTTTGTCCTGATGGCTGCCAGATGGTAGGACTCTTAAGGGGGTGGGCTCTGCAGTACAGACACCAGTGTCTAGGTTAAGACTGTGGTTCCTTGTCCTTGGTCAAATCACTTTTCCTTTGAGCATCCATGTCTCGCATTTAGTCATCTGCAACCTTTTTCTTGTTTCCATGGCAGTTTCGCTACAAGAAGCGTGTGTACAAGCAGTCCAACCTGGATGAGAAGCAGCTGGCTAGGCTCCACACAAAGGTATGGGGTGTGTGATGGGTAATGCTTCCTCCACCCCATCAGGTCTCCTCTGATTCTGTTGTGTTGTCTCTGGAGGGCTCATTCCCCTGGGAGTGGCCCCTGTGTACCGTGTAGGATGAGGCCTCACCATTGCCGGGAACCTAGCCAGATAGCAGGCAGCAAGGTGGCCAGGGAAGCTGGTGGAGGTTGGACAGGGTGTTGCTGATCCTCTGGTACCTGAGGGAGGTTAAAAGGCAGCAGGAGTGGTATCGTGGGATTTGGATGTGTAATGAGGTAGAGGCTGAGCACAGTCTCTGGTTGCTGTTGCTGCCAAATCTGAATAGGCCTTAGAAAGGCAGGAAGTTCTGTCACAATGGGAGGAGAGCTCTGTGCTACCTGGAGGGCTCTGTGCCCACTGAAGGCATGATGATTCCTGTGTCACACTCCAGACATGCCAGTGAGGCCCTGGGAGTCAGGAGCATGCCTGGAGCAGGAGGCAGAGATCCTGAGGCATGTGGGTGGAGCCTAGAGAGCACAGGGTGGACACTGCGTCTCCTTAGACACCCTGGGGTGCCCGGTGCTGGCCTGCCGAGCTCTCCTCCTATGGGGAGTGCGCCCGGGCTTTCACAACCAAAACGTACCTTGTTTCTCAGATGGAGCAGAGTTGTCACTGTTGGTTTCATTCTCGTCTTCCGTTAATTTTTTTAAAATTTAGCTAGTTCTTTGACAGTTTCATACTGTATGATCCATACTGTATAAATACATTTTGATTGATCTATAATTTTCTCTTACCTTCCTCTCATCTCTGTCAGCCCCCCATACTTCCTACCACTCTGGTTCCACCAGGGCCATGTGTAAGACCGTTGGGTTGAGCCTATCCACTGGAGCCGGATGGGCCCATCAGTGGATTCACAACTGAAGCCAACAACTCCTCAGTTTTCTTGAATGTATCCGCAAATAGTTCAGTCATTAGGGGTAGGCCAGAGCCCCTTGTCCATCTATGCCTGAGTGCTGATGGACCCGCTCTTGTGCAGACCCAGTGCAGGGGTCCACAGCTGCTGAGTTCAAGACTCCAAGTTCGTGTCTTGCCAGGGGACGGCACTGTGCAGCCCCTCTCCCTATCTTCCAGCTCTTGCCGTCTTTCCTCCCTTTCTTTCCCAATGTTCTCTGAGCCTTAGAGGGAATAGTATCAATATCTCATTTCAGGCTGAGCAGTCACAAGTTGCTTATTCTCAGCGCCTGTGCAACCACGAGGCTCTGAAAGCACTAGGAAGAGAGATTTCTCTGATTAAGGCCAAGAGTAACATTGTTTAGGGAGTAGGCAGCTTGGCACCATGTCAATTTAGTGTTTCCCCGCAAGGGCCTGTGACTTTCCCTACCATGCATTTTTCTAAACCCAGTTTATAGCACTGGGTTTGGATTCCTGCTGTGAAGTGGGCCTCAAAAGGAATCAGAGAGTGGTTGGTTATTCCCACAACTGTTCTACTGCTATTATGCATTGCCTAGCAGGTTGATATTGTGGATTGTAGGATTTATAGCTGGGCAAGACCGTTGGTGGCTTATCTCCCCAAGATAGGGCTATTTTGTAACTTCTTAGAATTACGAAAGCTAGCCACCCATGAGGAAGTATCCAGCTCGATTTCAGGTCCATTTTGATTTCTCTATATCACGCAATAAGCTGTGCCCTGCCTTCAGCCCGAGGTCTCATTATCTAGTTCTCGTGAACAGCCAGACAAATGGCAACAGCCTGTACTGTTTTAGGGGCCTCTGTGGTCTCTCTGACCAACATTGTTTTAAGTTTTGTGCCTAAGTTATCCAGAGGTAGCTGGCAGCTGTCCTTGGATCCCTGCCCTTTGGTATACTGCCACTGTCCTTGGCACTGTGACACCTCAGCCATGTCCTGGCCAAGTATAGTCCAGGCTCTTCTAATTTTTATTATTATTATTAATAATAATTATTATTTAATGTTTAGGCATAAATCCGTGTGGATTTAAAGAAAGATGTCAATGAGTAATACAGTTTAAATGATACTCCAGATTTTGGACATTTGCTCTAACCCCAGACTATAAGGGTTTGGATAGGAGTCCAACTGATGGCAGGGGCCTGGACAGCCCGGGAACATCACCAGGTGAAAATTCACAGGTGTTCCTGTCCTGTGTTGTGGAAACGATGGATCAGGATGAGGGTGGGGCCCAAGAGAGATGCTGGGCTCTTCCTGATCCTGCGGCTGGGCTGCCTGCTGAGGACGGATGCTGTAACTTCTCTAATAGAGGAGGCAGGCAGGCTTGGAAGCTCAGGTCCTGTGGCTGACCTATGTGACTAGGTGTCCCTGAGGGCAGGTGTCACTGTTTCAATCTGGGACTAATGGGTTGGGGTTCAGCAGTCTCCTCTTTACAGATGAGACCCTCAGCCTCAGCCTCCCTTTTAGGAATGGAGTGGAAGGTCTGAGTGAGTCTCGAGACTATCCATTGTCACCCTGTTCCAGTGATCTGCTCTCTCTCCACATCAGAGCATCTCTTGCTCCCAAAATAGTGGAACCTCACTTCTGCAGCTATCATAACTTAAAAACCACAAGTAGACTGGAATTCCCATAGCTCCAGGGTCCTTGGCTCTCTGACATCACAACTAGAAATTAGATTTCTGGGGGCCCGGGTTATGGCTGTCAGGGTGGTAGAATGATTTCTCTGGGACCTCTAGATGATTCTGAATGCCTCTCATCAAGGTTCCACCCTAGTGACCCAGAGACCCCTAGTGTCATTATATAGGAATTACAGTTCGTTGTGAGAATTCTGGAGAGACAGACACTGAGATGTTGATACAAAGATGGCAAACAGCTAGGGTTCTGAGATATTTATCCAGGACAGGCCCATGGTGTTGGCTGTGTGTTGTCCTCACACCCTGGCCTTATGTGAGCCTTGGTGGTAGTGGTGGTGGTGGGGTCAGCAGTGCCCTGTGCAGAGGAGGCCAGTGCCTCCTAGTGGGTAATCTTCTCTAAGTCTACAAAGATTCTCTCTCCCTCCCTTCCTCCTCTCCCACCTATCTTCCTTTCCTTCTTTACTTCCTTTCTTCCTTCCTTTCCTTTTTTCCAGCATGAGCTCATGTAGTCCAACTAGCTTTGAAATCATTATGTAGCTAAGGATGACCTTGAACCTCTGATCCTCCCGGCTCCACCAGGAGCTGGGATTAAAGGTATGCACCTACATATCCAGTTCATGCAGTATTAGGCTCAAGCCCAGGGCCTCATTCATGCCAGGCAAGTTCTCTGCCCACTGAGCCTCACCCCCTGCCCCTGTAAATACATTTTTCATAAAGATGCTTTTTTGTTTGTTTGTTTCTTCTCCAGACCAATCTGAAGAAGTTTATGGACCACACTCAGCATCGCTCAGTGGAGAAGCTGGTCAAACTGCTGGACAAAGGCCTGGATCCCAATTTCCATGACCTGGAGACTGGAGGTGGGTGTTCATGAGGGAGGCCTTTTCTGTACTCTAGTGAGTAAAGCAATCATCCCTTCCTTGGTTCAGGTTACTCACTCGTCTCTTATGCTTATGGCTTTTACCTGGGCTTTGAAGTGGCTCCTTGTCTTCGTTAGGGTTTCTACTGCTGTGAGGAAACACCATGACCAATGTAACTTGGAGAAGAAAGGGTTGATTCCGCTCAGGCTTCCATGCCATGGTTCATCATCCAAGGAAGTCAGGTCAAGAACTTGAGCAGAGCAGGAACTTGGAGGCAGGAGCTGATGCAGAGGCCACAGTTACTGGCTTGCTCAGCCCGCTTTCTTATAGAATCCAGGACCACCAGCCCAGGGAAGTCACCACCCACAATTGGCTGGGCCCTTCCTCATCAATCACTAAGTAAGAAAATGCTCTACAGATAGAGCTCATGGAACGTTTTCTCAGTTGAGGTTCCCTCCTTTCAGATAACTCTAGCTTATGCAAAGTTGAGATAAAATTAGCTGCTACGCTCCCCAGGCATGTAACTTCTGATCTGAAGGTCTGTATTTTTCTCCTGGCTGTCTGAGCCTCTGCCTCAATGCATACGTACACACAGTAGGTGCTCCTTGCATAGGTGTTAGGAAAGAAGAAAGCGAATAGAAGCCATACATGTGTGGGGGTGTTGCCTGCTGACTGGGGGCCTTCTGCAGAGCCCCTAGGGTGCATGTGCTAACCAGCCAGCACTGCAGTGTCCTTGGGTTTTCGCTCTGTCTGGGTTCAGGCTTCCTCACAAACAGGCAGCTGCAGGCACATCTCTTATGCTCCCTGCTGGGTGTTGAGTTCCTTGGGCTTGAAATATCCTTGGGAGAAAGCTGCACTTGTTGGGGAGAGGGTTCTTGGTTTGGCACTGCTAACACCAGGTCTAACTTTGGGCTAGACCTAGGCTTTGTGGGGTGCTGCTGAGCCCTCACTAGATGCCAGTAGGACAATCCAGAGTACCTTCCCATGTTGCTAGTATCTCCTGCTTTTACTGGGTGTAGCTCAACTGCAGCCCAGGTGAACACTGGCTGAGGGATGATATGGTCAAGGGTGTCAGGCAGAGATCCGGGGAGTCTCCACAGCAGCTTGGATCTGTTTGGCCTGGTATGTGATCAGGGACAGGGGAAATTTGACCTTAGCAATGGGGTCCTTTTTCCTGCCTTCTTTCCTTCTCTCCCTCCCTCTCCTCTCAGGATACCCCAGGTCCACTGCTGGCTCCCACATGGCTTCTTGTCACACCTCGAAATTACTATGTGCACAAGCTATGAAGGTGTCTTATATAGTGTGGATCTTGTTTGTCATTTGGGGCAGCCTAGCTGACCCCTCAAGCTGAGGTGGGCCCCACTGGGTACTGACCTAGTTAGCATGACCTAGTCTGAACCCTGATGTGGGCTGGGTTGCCTCTTTGCTCCTGTGTTTCTTTGGGTTTATCTGTAAGCAGCATGAGAACTGGGAGAGGGCTCTTTCTAAGAATGGTGGTGACATCCAACATATCAGGAGAGATTAGGAGTCTTGGAGAGGGGATGTGAGAGCAGGTCCTGACCAGAACAAGCAGGCATCAGGCCAAGGTAGAAGCTCCCCGAGGGAGGAAAGTGATGTTTATGTGCCTTGTGGTGACAGGATGCCTCCTATGGCCTCAGGGGTCCTGGCTTTGTACTGTCTGGTCCCCGCTTTCCACATGGCTCTAAATTGATTCTCCCATGCGCTTGGGTTGGCTCTGACTTGCTCTGCATGGATGGGAGCTGCCCTATCCTATTCAATGACATGCAGCTCCTGGTACTCTTGATATGGAAGTGAACTGTAGCCAGGAATGGCACATGTCCACAACCCCAGCACTTAGAAAGCTGAGGCAGGAGGATTGCAAGTTTACTCCCAGCTTGGGCCACATAGCAAGTCCCCGTCTCAGATTAAAAGGTAAGAGAAGGACCATGGGTGTAGTTCAGTGGTAGAGTGCTTCTGGGTTCCATCCCCATCAGCCTTCAGATTTCTACAGATGACCTTCATTCAGGCCTGTGGCTCTGTCCTCAAGGTCTGTGGCCTGTGTTTTCTCATAATCATGAGTCATTGGCCTTGATGGTAAGCTGCTCAGGTCTGGTTCTCTCTCTGTGTTTCGTTGTGACTGTTTCTAGAAGGTTCTATAAGGGACCAGACCAGGCAGTATGAGCCTCTCACCTTGCTGTGTTCAGTAGAGCAGGCTGGTGTCTGCAATGGGGTTTTCTTCCTGATGGGAGCTGCCTCTCCTTTGCTCCCATCCCCTTTTACATCAGGGTTTCTGGTTCTGGGGTTTGAAGCAACTGTCATCCTGGGGCACAGCCCAGTTGACACTGACTGTTTTGAAGCAGAGGTATGCATGTGGTGGCCTCTCTTAGCCCCATCTGGAGTTAGAACAGAGGTAGTAATGATGGGCAAGGAGCAGGTTCTTAGAGAAATTCCAAGAGATTCTGCCCTCTGGGTATGAGGGACCTGGAAGCTCAGAGCACGGAGCCCACAAGTGATGATTATTCCATGTTCTCTGAAATGCAGCCAGTGTTCAGTGAAACACCCTGATCTAGTGTGGGGAAATCCGGCGGGCAGCAGCAGCAGGCCCGGGCCTACTGGACGGCGGCCTGGGACAGGAGGAAGGTCCCGGGTTCCAGTGGCTGGAGGCTTCGGCGGCAGCGGGCCCGGCAGGCGCCAATGACACGAGGAAGTCCTTGGTTCCAAAAGGGTTTATTGTCATGGCGGATGGTAGATGGGTCTGGATGTACCCCCCCAAACTCAGGGCAGGCCTGAGTTAAATAGGGAGGGAGAAGTAGGAAGGGTCTGGGGAGGGAGAAATGCTTAATTGGCTCCGCCCTCTGACCTTCATTAGTATGTAAATCCCTAGGGCCTGAGGCCTGTAGTTACACCCTCTACCAGTGCACTTTGGGAGGGGCTGTAATGGCCTTCGTGACTGAATAATGTAGGTCCATGGAAATTAGACTGTTTTTCAAGACCCTGAGTTCTGGGGGCGTGGCCGAACTCGTTTCTCCCTTGGAGTCTCGGGGTTCTAGGCCCATGCCCAGCCAAGAACCAGGATACCCTTATGCAGTCCCACAATCTAGCTAACCAGAGATTGACAAAGAAAACCAAAAAGCCTGTCTGTCCTCTCTCCTGTCATTGCCCTCTAAGAAACAGACTGTGGCATCTACTTACTTCTTAATGGAATCCATTGGTCTTAGAATAATCTAAAGATGACTAAACGTCAAATATGACATGGCTTTATAGAGGGAGCTACCTTTAATCCCAGCACTTGTGAGGCAGAGGCAAAGGCAGAGGCAGAGGCAGAGGCAGAGGCAGAGGCAGAGGCAGAGGCAGAGGCAGAGGCAGAGGAAGAGGCAGAGGAAGAGGCAGAGGAAGAGGCAGTAGCAGAGGCAGGCATGTGGAGCAGAGCTCTGTGAGTTTGAGGCTAGCCTGGACTACAAAACAAGTTCCAGGATAGTCAAGGCTATACAGTAAAAGCCCTGTCTAGATGGGGGGAGGCTAGGAGGCTCCTAAGTGTCCCAGGCCCCTAGACCTTGTCCTCCATGGGCACTGAGAGACAGCTGTGTAACTGTGGCTACAATGTAGGCTGTTAGCTGATAAAAATGAGCAAACACTGGAGAGAAGCAACGGGTATGCTAAGTGGGTATTGGTGCCGAACTCCTGGTCAAGGGTGGCTGTTCTGGAGTCACCAGCAAAGTAGGACTAGCCAGATGTGACTGCAGAGCACAGCAGACATACGGAGTACACCATTCTAGAAGCCCTTCCCTATCTTACCCACAGATGGCTTGGGGTTTGTTCTGGGGCTTGGCAGAAATCATTATTTGTAGTTTTGTTGTTGTTTATTTTAGGGGTGTGTGTGTATGTGTGTGTGTGTGTGTGTGTGTAGGGCAGAGAACAACCTTGTGTTTCTCTGGAGCTGTCCATGTCCCCTTTCTTTGAGATAGGGTCTCTCACTGTCTCACTGGTCTGGTACTCTCAAGCTAGGCTAGGTAGGCTAGCTGGCTAGTGAGGCCCAGGGTTCCACCTGTCTCTGTGTCCCCTGCACCAGGATTATAAGTGGATGCCCCATGCCTAGCTTTTTATGTAGGTTCAGGGGATCTGAATGCAATTCCTTATGTGTGCACAGCAAGCACTTTAGCAGCAGAGCTATCTAACTCCCCAGCCCCACACTTGTTTTCCAGATGGGCACATGCCTCCTCCAGCTCTAGCAGACTTTGGTTATCCCTTCCATGTTTTGGAAGCTCGAAGGTGGGTTTGGTGACGTTCTGAGTCACCCTCTGAACAGCAGACTCGCTGCACACCAGACACCTTTGCTCCCTAAGGAGAGTCAAATTCAGCTTCTTTCTGAAGGCCTAGGCATGCCACCAGCCTCGGCCTCAGCTTTGCATCTCAGAGTCAGCTGCACTGGGGAGAGCCATAACTGAGGCAGCAGTCATTCTGGTTGACTGATATGCAAGTGACATGGGAATCCCAGTGGGGTGACCTGCCACTTAAAACCACATGGTCCGTCAACAATAGTAGATGTCTATAGCTGCTGGAAATGTCCATTTCATTAAATAATATGAAAAGAAAACTGAAGACTTCTCTCCTAGTGGAGGGATCCTTGGGTCCCTCTCTACCATGATGGGACCTCTGGGGTATGAGATAGATGGCAGCTCTAAGCCCTGGAAAGGCAGTCACAGTGACAGCCCTAGGACTTAGTCCATCACTTTCACACTCTGGGTTTCTGAGCTTTGAGGTGTGCTCAGATGAGAGAAAGGCAGCTGATTAATGAACTGGAAACTTGCCGTACCTCCAAAACCTTTGAGAAAGGCTTGGAATCGCACAGTCCCCTGCCGAGCAACTTTGCTTATCTGGACTCACTTCTAAGACCTGGTCACCACTGGTCCTAGTCTGCTCTCTATTGCAGCCTACAATTGAAGTCTGTTGTGAAGGGAAGTCAGGACAGGAATGTGAGGCAGGAACCTTGGGGCGGGAACTGAAGCAGAAGCCGTGGAAGAGTGTTGCTTACCATCCTGCAACCCATTGCTCCCCATGGGTTGCTCAGCTGGCCCTCTAGGATCCAGGCCAAGGGTGGCATCTCCCACAGTAGTGTGAACCCTCCCACATGAATAATTAATCGAGAAAATTGCAGGCTTGTCCACAGGCCAGTCTGATGGAAGCGTTTTTCTCAGTTGAGGTTCCCTCTTCCTAGCTGACTCTTGCTTATGTCAAGTTGACAAAAATCCCAAGCAGCACACCAAGTGAGAGGTTCCGGCAGTGAACCTCCAGAGCTGTCAGTGGGGGTGGGGGGGGTGGCGGTGGGTGTGGCGGTGGCGGTGGCTTCTAGCTAAATTCTTTATCATCCTTGAGAGGTGCTGTTTCCACCCACATATGACTGTGGTAGACTCCTGGGGAGCCCCATCCAGCTCCCACGCGGCCCAATTAGAAACTTTTGTGGACATCTGCTTCCCTTTCCTTGGAGCTCTGTGGCTTGGGGAGTGGAAGGGCCTGTCTGATGACTTATGGTCTGTATCTGTCACACAATGAATCACAGGGCATGATCAATACCCCAGGAATTGCTGTGTCTGGAGGGAGCGGGGTTCTGAGACCTCATAAACCTGAGTCTGCAGACAACGAGAGATGCGCAAACGAAGGCAGCCTTCCGCCAGTTCATAAATACTGCCCCCTCCAGTGTGTCGGGTGCGTCTGGTTGGTCCTTGGAGTTCTAATAAAGAGGCCTGTTGTTAGGTGAGAACTCAGATGCAGTACCTAGTTATTTTACAATTCTTCTTTATGCTTCTGCTCCCGGAGGAGCATGGGAAGCTCCTGAGCTAGACAATAAGGTTCATCAAATATGGAAGGTGAACCAGGAAAGGCAGCCTGCAAAGGAAATGAGTCTGGGATTGGCTCTAGGCTCCATAAAGAACCAGTTTTAGGGTTACAGAAAAATCCCACTGGGCAGCTGGGGTGTAGCTCAGAGCCAGAGCATACAGAGCCTGTCTGCCTGGGGTCTTGGGTTCCAGCCCAACTACTGCCCAAACAACAAACAGATGTGGTGGCATACACCTGCAATTCCAACACTCAGGGTGGGAGGCAAGGGGAGCCGGAGTTCAAGGCCATCCTCAGCTACATAGCAAGTTGGAAACTAGCCTTGGATACATGAGACCATGTCTTAAAATAATTGATTAGTTAACTCTAGCCCTGAGTGTGGACCATTCCCACATGCACCTGCACCAGCCTCTCTGTCACTGACAGTCAAAACTGCTGTGGTGTGTTTGTCACCACTGAGGCTCAGGGGTTACACTAGGGCCACAGACTCTGTGGGGTTTTCCAAGTGTGTGACTCCTGTACCCATCATCAAGCATCATGGGGACTCCATCACTGTCTACACACCCCACATGCTTGGCTATCTTCTCCCCCCAGCCACAGTCACCTGTGTCCCTGTTGTCTCCTCCTTTCCTGCAGTGTGAGTGTGGGAACTGGGCAGTATGTAGTAGCCAGTCTGGCTTCATTCACTCAGTGGCCTGTGCCCAAGTTTCATCTGTGTCTGTTTGCGTCTTTTTAACGTATTTACTTAATTGTGTGCTGGGGGAGTATGTGCACCGTGCACATATGTGGAGGTCAGAGGAACTCTGTGGAGTCCTTTCTTGCCTTTCACTTTTATGTGGGTTCTGAGAATTGAACTCAGATTCTTAGGGTTTCTCTGCAAGCACTTTACCTATTGACCCATCTCAGTAGGCCCAGCTTAGTTTCTTCATAGTTCTAAATAACATTCTTCCCATTCAGTAGTTTTCTTTTTATATTGACTTAGGATAGAAAAATGATTCTATGAGATCTTTAACAATTATGAACATAGGTTTTCCTTTCCTTTTTTTCTTTTATTCTTTTGTTTTTTTGAGACTGACCTTAGACTCAAAGCAATTCTCCTGCCTCAGCTTCTTGGAGTGCTGAGAAATAGGTGTATGCTACCATACCTGGCTTAGACATATATTTTCAGCTTTCTTGTGGAAACTCCTAGATCTCTAGTATGGCTGGGTAGAATGTGCTTGATTTTTTTTTTTTTAATAATTACAGTTATTTTATTTCAGATGTATGGCTGTTTTGCCTGCCTGCATGTCTGTGTACCACATTGTAGAGTGCCAATGGGGGCTAAAAGAGGGCATCAGATCTGGAACAGGAGTTACAGACAGTTGTGAGCCTTCATGCAAGTCTTAGGATTTCTACTGCTGTGATAAAACACCATGACCAAAAGCAAGTTCTGGAGGAAAGGGTTTATGTGGCTCACACTTCCATATCTCTGGTCATCATCGAAGGAAGTCAGGACAGGAACTCAAGCAGGACAGGAACCTGGAGGCAGGGGCTGATGCAGAGGCCATAAAGAGTGCTTGTTCCTGACTTGTTCCCCATGGCTTGCTTTGTAATATAAGCCTGGCCCAGGGACCGCCATCTATAATGGGCTGGACCCTCCCTATAAATCACTAATTAAGAAAATGCCCTACAGGCTTGTCTACAGCCTGATCCTACAGAGGCATTTTCTTAACTGAGGCTTCCTCCTCTCAAATGACTAACTTGTATCAAGTTGACATAAAACTGTTCAACACAAAGTGGTTGCTGAGAATTGAACCGAGGTTCTCTAGAAGGGCAGTCAGTGCTCTTAACTGCTGAGTCACCTCTCTAGCCCCATTGTGCTTTGTTTTGTAAGATTATGCTGAGTGTCCTTCAAGGCACCCTAGGTGGCTGCACCCTGTCACATTTTTGCCAGTGATGAGGGAGCAGTGCCCTCTGTCCTCAAGGGTTAAGGACTCAGTGTTTTGTGTTTGGCCATTCTGAGCACCTGCAGCTCATGACCCCTGCAGCGTCCCCTTGAGGTGTGAGTGCATCTCCTAGGGACCTGGGGCACAGGACACCAGTGTTCCACGCGTAACTAACTGTCCGTCAGTTCTCTTTGTTGAGGACTTTGTTCAAGTGTCTCACCCACTTGGGGAGGGGGCTTATTGAGTTTACAGGTTCTCTGTGTATTTGGATGTCAGCATCTCATATCTTTGTGTTTGTTGTTGGAAATATTTTCTCTAAGCCTGTGAGTAACAGAGCGACTTTGCAGTAAGTCCCTCACCCTACTCTGTAAGAGCTTTGAGGTTTTTTTTTTTTAACTTTTAAATTTTTATTTATGTGTATATGTGTTAGTATATATGTGTACACGTGTGTGCGTGCATGTGCATTTATGTCTGTGTGTCTACATGTGCCCATAGAGGCCAGTAGAGGGCATCAGATCCCTAGAGCTGGAGTTGCAGGCAGTTGTGCTGGGAACCAAAATCAAAACTTCTGCAAGAGCAGCCTGTGCTCTTAATTGCAGAGTCGTCTCTCTGGCCCAAATGTTTTTGTTTTGTTGTTGTTCATTTTTTAATAAACCTTTCTTAGAAAAGCTTTGGCATGGGGAGTTTCTGCAGACCGCTCACCCATTGCTACCCTGTGACATCAGTGTGGCATATTTTGCCACCCCTGACCCTCATACCCACCTGCGAGTATTACAAAGCCCATGCACTATTCTGATTTCCTCAGTTTCCGTAAATGTTTTCTTCCTGTCAGAGGATTTCAGGGGACCTGCGGCATCTTTACTTGCCATGTCTCTATAGGCTGCATGGCTTTGATGGTTGCTTGGACTTGATGACCTTGGCAGCTTTGAGAACTGTCCTGGTATTTATTCAGATGCCCCTCCGTGCATGTTTGTCCGGTGATTTCTTCTTGACTGGACCTAGATCTTGTAAACATGAAGAAGTGTGGGGCTGGGAGGAAGATGGCAGAACTGAAGCATCCTTCTCACCTTGGGTAGGGGCTCCTGCTGTCAGCCAAACTGACTGCTATGATGCTGATCTCCCCCAGCATGGCCCTGACTGCAGCTTTTCTTCCCTGAGTGCCACCCACTGAGCCTGTCCCATATAGTGTGTTTTGGAAGGGGCTCAGTTGGCACAGTCCACTATTAAGGAGTGGGGAGTTATGTCCTGCCTCCTGAAGGGCACAATGGAGAGTCATGTCTGCCTGTGAGATTCTCCCCCCTGCTGCCACTTATTGGTCACCTAGTCTCCGTATGGGTTGTGTGCTTTATGTAGGTATCCCTGAAGAATGGGCTTTAGGACCCCCCAGGTCTGAGCTCCAGGGGGACGCTCAAGTCACACAGAACCAGTGCACATCCCCTGGCAGCCTGCATCATCTCTAGATTGCTTATAAAACCTGATTCATGGACACTGTGAAAATCACTCTGACATTGTGTTACTTCTTCGTTATATTTTATTGTTGCTATTTTTCAATCGGTGCATTGCATTAACTTTCCCTGGAAGATGTGAATGAACTTCTGCTCACTCTGGATAGATCAGAACAAAGAAACAACCCCAAGCCCAGACCACATCAATGACTTAATCAGACTTAGTGACAGGAGCAGTGAAGGGACACTTGTAGGAGCCTGGCTGAGGTGTCACTCACAGGAGCCTTGGTGAAGGGTTACTTATAGGAGTGTCAGTGACCTGAGACAGCTGCATCACTGCAAAGCCCCACCCCAACTTTGTAATGTCCCCAATCTGCATCGATGGAGCCCCGCTTCATTCACCTTCAGTTTGTATCCCATAGTGCCTTGGGAGAGACCTCCTGTAGCTGGGCAGAATTTCACACAGCGGGGAGGGAAGGCCAGGTGGGAGCAGCTGGATCTCAGGGCTGGGTCTGATGACCTTCCCCTCCCTTGTCCTATGAGAGAATGTCCACTGGCCTGACCGTGGAGGTCTCTTGTGGGCCTCAGCTGCTCTGGTGAAGATGGGGACAGTCAGTATTAGAGAGGAACGCGTTTCCTGATACTGGGGTTGGCTCGCTTCACAAGTGAGTGGCTAGCTGACTGACACTGTGGCCTCTGAACTCAGTTCTCTATGGCGTATTTGTTCTGCGTCTTGCATTTCACACTTAGGGTGGCTCAGGTCAGCCTGTGTGCCCCACCTCCAGTCCCCATGTCTGTGATACACTCATCATTCCTCCCTGTGCTAAATTTTCCATCCTGGGACCCCTCAGCTTCCTAAATCAGTGTTTCGAGAACCCTGCTCGAGGTTGCCCAACCCTTCAGAGGCAGACTGGTTTTCACTGCCATAGTTGTTGCCTGACACAGGAGGGATTGTACCTCCAAATGCTTGATTCCTGGGATCCCTTGTCTTGTACATGGAACAACACACACACACACACACACACACCCACCCTCTAACTGCTGCTCTGAGTCCCCACATCCCCTCCTTGCTCTCCCTGGTGTGCTATATCCCTGTAGCCTGGCTGGAGCTCTCAGCTGGTCTGCCAGGGTCCTGCCTCTTTCCCGTCCTCCTGGGGCCTCTTGGAAGACATCTGGTTATTTCCCAGCTACAACATTACAAACAGGATATTTCTGGGGTGATGGTGTGTGTATAACTTTAAGGTTAAATGACCCACGTTTGGGTACCAGCCTCTGCTCAGGTGTTGCTGTTAAGTTCTAAAATGTTTTAAAAACCAAGGAGATGTCAACACATGAAAAATGAGGAATATTTTCAAGACACTTGCAAACACCTGTGTGGGACCAGCTCTCACGTAAACGGAGGCCCATTGTTTTGACTGGACATGGCCAGCAAGCCTTCAGGATCTACCTGTCTCTGCTAGGGTGACAGACATGCACACTTGCACTCAGCTTTTATTTGGGTACTGGGGATCTGAACTCAGGTGTCCCCCCCACCCCACTTGTGCAGCAGGTGCCCTATCCACTGAGCTTCCTCCCTTGCCTCGAGATGGAGACTCTAGGCCAACAGTGCTCAACCTGTGGGTTGCAACTCCTTCAGGGGTTGACCAATCCTTTCAGAGGGGTCGCCTATCAGATCTCCTGCATATCAGATCTTTACATTATGATTCATAACAGTAGCAAAATTACAGTTATGAAGTGGCAATGAAATAATTTTCTAGTTGGAGGTCACCACAACACGAGGAACTGTACTAAAGGGTGACAGCATTAGAAAGATTGAGGACGGCTACTGTAGAGTGTTGTCACTCTGGGTCACAGAAACTTGTAGGTTGTCCTAGTATTCTGTGGTCACCTGAATATAGCACCTGGAGGACCCCAGTTCTTATCTCTGTGGTCACTTGCCTTGTTCTAATGCCTCTTTGTTTGGTCCCATTAGAGACGCCCCTGACCCTGGCTGCCCAACTTGATGACTCCATGGAAGTCATCAAAGCTCTCAGAAATGGGGGTGCACATTTGGACTTCCGCTCCAGGGATGGGATGACTGCCCTTCACAAGGCTGCCCGCATGAGGAACCAGGTTGCCCTGAAGGTATGTCCCGAGTCTGCCTTGTGTGGGCAGCAGAGTCCTTTATCCGATCTCCAAGCTGTCATCACAATGGCTTTCTCTCCAGGGAACCATGAATCCTGTCCCCACTGGAGCTCAGAAGGGCAGCTGAGTGTCAGGCTCTCCTGCCCTCTCTGTGCTATAGCTGCTTCTCGAACTAACCACCTTGTGCTCCCTTGATCCCTCTAGTCCACAGAAGAGCTCATGTTTCCAGTGCATGAGTTGGTGCTAAACCCTGTCTTTGTTCCTCAGAGGAGGCTTCAAGTCCAGTAGAAGTACTGACAGCCGCGTTGCCCCCTGCATTGCATCTGTGGGAGCCAGACAGCTGTACCCACATCCATCTTCTCCTGAACTTCCATGTGGCATGTAGTTCTCCGTGGCCATCTTCCCAACCCCCTTTTCCCAAGCCTGCCTTTCCAGGTCCATTCCCCCTACACACCTGTCCTACCCACAGCCATCTTCCTACCCCACCTTTTTCCCATGCCGTCTTCTCAGGATCATCTTCTCCGTCCTCCCACACCCTCCTCCCCATGCTCATCTTTCCCCTCTGCCAGGGAGCATTCAGTCTCTTCCTTTCTTCCTTTCTTCATTCCCCATCTTCCTTTCTCCCATGTCTTTGTTCCTTGCCCCTGTCTGGCAGCATATGCAGCATTGTCCCGATGAGGAGGTCAGGTCCCCTGGCTGCAGCTTGATCCGAGATGGAGGTTTTCCTCTCATTCCTGCCATCCCTACCTTACCTCAGTGCGCCTTCCTACAGGCTTCTGGAGATTCCACTTGTTCCTGTCCCTACCCAGAGGCTCACGCCCCCTGACTCACTGGGGTCCCACTGTTCTCTGTGTTAGTTCAAATGCTATGGTTCTCCTTACCTGGTGGCTCTCTACAGCTGCCTTCTGGGATACCGGATTCCAGGTGCCAGCAGGAACCTTTCAAGAAGCCACAGCTGCCAACTGTCTCCCATCTGTGTGCAGGTGCCATTCCTGCATCCCCAGATATCACCTATCAATTCCATTGACAGTTAGGACTCTCCAGTTTTCTGTGTCAGGGGGGAAGCATTAGGTGACCAGGCCTGACTCAGCCTGGCCTGTGGGAAAGCGGCCCACGTGTGTCTTCAAGTCATTCTGTGTACGAGACCAGTGACAACTTTAAATTCTTCCCCTAGACCCTCCTGGAGCTTGGCGCCTCCCCAGATTATAAGGACAGCTACGGGCTCACCCCGCTGTATCATACGGCCATTGTGGGGGGCGACCCTTACTGCTGCGAGCTGCTTCTCCACGAGCATGCCTCCGTGTGCTGCAAGGATGAGAACGGCTGGCACGAGATCCACCAGGTATGACTCTGACCACCGTGCCTGCTGCTGAGATCCCCGGCCTGTGATGCCAGACCCAGCCCACAGAGCAACTGAGTGCCAGGCCCTGCAGAGTTTCCATGAATCATCAGCATTTACATGCTGACACACGTATAACTGTTTCCCACTCTGCAGGAGAAACTAGGTGGCCGAGCGAAGCCGCTGTGTATCCACAGCAACAGTTGCAGTGGGGATGGGGCTGAAGTGTGCATCCCTGTCCATGATCTCCAGCCCCTGACGTTCTAGGAACATGGCAAAGAAGGTCCCAGGTCCCAGGATGAGGCCTGATATTTTTGCACAAGGCCTGAGGTTTTTAGACATTACCTTCTAATCATGAGGCTGGGAGATACATCACCTATGATCTGGTAACCAGGAAGCTGGGAGGTGTGTCACCTATGACCTTGTAACCATAGAGCCAGGAGGTATGGCACCTGTGACCCTGGCAAGAAATGAAATCCACCTGATGATTCTCGAAGGGCTATCTCTCATGGGCCAGGTGTAGGAAGGAAGGGTCCAGGTTCAAGCTGAGCCCTGTACACAAGCCAAGCGGCTGCCAGAGCCAGTGCCAGCTCTCCACTCTGAGACTGGAAGGGCCAGTATTTCTGGGAAGGTGGGGCTGGCTGGGTGGAGCTAAGCCAGCATGGCTGGGCTCAGAGGGCTAGTGGAAGAAATGTTGAATCCTCTAAAGCTGGAGATTATAGCCTGGAAGTCAAGGCTTTTGTTCTGGGTGGAGAAAGGGTCTGGATGGATGGGCAGGAAGGTTGAGGGAGAGAGCAGGGAGTCTCTCGTTGGCCTTCATATGGCGGTTGTGCATCATGGGTCTCAGTCTCTCCATCAATCTCTCAATGCCTGTGCCATCCCCCACATCTGCCTCTCTTGGAGGGAGGGGTTACATGGCCACCCAGTGCCATCCAGGGCCCATGACTGCAGACTGTCACAGAGAGGGAGGGAGGTCCCGCCCTACCCTGGCCTGGCACTTGTAGGGTTCAGCTCTGGATTGTGGGACCCCACGTCCTCATGGTGTGAGTGGTACTCTTTAGCACCTGCCGCTGGAACTCCAAGCACATACTGGGTGGGGACTTGGGAGCAGCAAGCATAACAACTCTATCGTCCATGTAGCTGATGTGAGACTGCTGCCGTTCCTATGCTTATTGTGTGAAGGACTTTCTCCCCACAGTGCCTAACTTTAGGTGACAGACTGCTGGAACATGGTACAGTTGCTGGCTCAGAGTAGGTCTAGGCACTGCTCTGACGGTGTACTGTAAGATGGGACAGGTGTTTAAGAAACCAGTAGACTTTAGGGAAACAGGTGATTCTCCACACTCAGTAGAGCCTGACTAATCAGCAGAGGCTCTTCCTGGGAAGCCAGAGGCACCTAGAAAAAGCCAGCTCTGTCCCAGATGCCTTCAGGCACCAGCTACAGCACCAGCCACTCTCCAGGCTCCCAGCCTCCCTGTGGATGTTACCCTGGCTGCCCTATCACTGTGGAAGACAACTCTTTAAAACATTATGATTTCAGATATCTCTCTCTCTGTGCCTCATTATACATTTCAAAGTACAGTCATCTCTCAGGACCCTTGAGGGTCCCATTCCAGGACTTTCCAGTGATACCAAGATTCAAGATGCTCCAATCCCGTCTGTAATACTGTGTGGCATTTATGTACATATCTACCCAGGCCTGTTCAGCCATCTTAAGGTTATTCTTTTAATTTTTTTGTTTTTGAGACAGGATCCCAATCTGTGGCCTGGGGTATCCTGGAACCACTTCATAGAATAAGCTAGCTTTGAACTTCAGGGAACCTGCCTGCCTCAGCCTCTCAGGGCTAGGATTACAGGCATGATATACAATAACCTGAATGATGTGAGTTCTTTGAGAACAATGGTTCTACCATGTTTAAAGGCAAGAAGAAAAAGAAGTCTGTGAGTGTTTAGCACAGATGCAAAATTTCCCCAAGTATTTCTTCTATCTATGGCTGTAGACTCCATAGGTGACAGATTCACAGATATGGAGAGCAGGCGCTGTGCACCTTTGTACCCTAGCTGTTCTGTCTCTTTGGAGAACCCTAACTTTACAGCCCTGAGAACTGGGGTAGCATCTTGCCCACATGCTTTCCTCTTTCCTATCAATCTCTGCTGCTTCCCCTTCCCTCCCTGGGCCAGCCATCAGGCGTGCTCAGTTCCTCCCGTGGGTGGTGCATGGCAGAGTTGAGAGTAGCTTCCCATTTGTTCAGCTGTCCCCCTGGTCTGGCCCTCACTTGTGCATGGTACCTGCTTGTTTGTATCTGCAGAGGCCTCATGGGGCTCCTGGCCTGTAGATAGCCACCCCTCCATCTCCCTAGCACTGGCCAGAGACTCCACTGCACCTCAGGCATGCAGTGGATGGACAGACTCTGACACACTGCCTGAAGCTAGACATGAGACAAACGTATTTTAAAAATCGCAAACGTGTGCATACACATATGTGGACATGTAGGAAGCAGGTATATGTACTTTGTGTCTCCATGTGATAGTAGTTCCTGGGCTCATACAGTGACAGCAGGCACTGTCATCCTGGGGCAGAAGATGGGTGACGGTGGCTCCTCTGCTCTGCACACTTGCAGCTTCTTTACCTACATCTCTGTCTGTCTGTCTCTCCCTCCCTCCCTCCCTCTCTCCCTGCCTGCTTGCCTGCCTCACCTCCAGCCTTCTTGCCCCTCCCTTCACCAGGGCAGCCCCTCTTCACAGTCAAGTGACACCACACTTACAGGTCTGGTCCTTTTCATCTAAACCACATGACTCTGGTCCTTACCTTGGACAGCCCTTGGCTGTGGGACCCCTGCTGTCTCTGGTTCCTGGGCCTCACAGATGCCAAGTTTCATCCTGGGTCTGGATTGAGAACTTCACCACTTCAGTGCCACCCAGACCTGTCAGTCCCTCAGCCCCACAGACCAGACCACAAACCATGGTTCTCTGGAGACCTTGCCAAGACTTGACATTGTTGATTATTGAATCCTGCCTTTTCTTGCAAGGTTGGGTCTGCCCTCTAGTGGTCAGTTTCAATCTAGCCTGGGAACCTGTGCCTACTAAATAGGGTGACCCTATGCAGACCTGGCAGGAGTAGGAGACACAAGCAACACCTCCTAGGTTATCCTTCCAGCCACAGTTCACACTTACCCAGCTAAACACTGGTCTGCTCACTCCATTTATATACCCTCGAAATAATCCCAGCCAATTCTCTGTTCCTGTTAGCAGGCAAATTGATAGGCCCAGAGAGGGTAAGTAACTTGGCTAAGGTCACAGAGTGATCAATTGGCTGAACTAAATTGAGCCCTGCCCTGTCTTATCTCATTGCCTTCTCCATCCTCTTACCTGTAGACCTCTCAAGCAGAAACCATTCTTAATACAACTGTGTTTGCAGAGGAAGAAATGGCATGGGGTGGGTGGGTTTTGTAGGGTCCACCTAGACTAGTTCTGGCTCTCTTGGAACAGCCCCAGAGCCCCAGATTTCTGGGCTGAGGATTTAAAGTTGGTTCCTTTGTGGGTAGCACCACCATCTGATGTAGCATCCTACTATGGAGATGTCTGCTTTCTCCTGCTGGCCCCTGGAACCAACTCCTTTTAGCACACATGGCAAGTGCCTGGCTGGCTCCCTGGGGTTCTCAGAGCTGTCCCTGGGCTGTCTGTTCTGAAGCCAGGTTTACAGCACAGGACATTTCTGCTGAGGTGAGCATGAGCAGGTGCCCCTGTCTGCTGTATCTAGAGCTCTTGTTTGAATTCACATCTGCAAACTCATATCTTTTAATAAACATTTATTTTTATGTATGTATGTGTACATGTGTGACCAGAAGAGGGTGTCAGATCCCCTGAGCCTGGAGTTACAGGCAATTGTGAGCTACCCAGCATTGGATGCTGGGAACTGAACTTGGGCCCTTTGGAAGAGCAGGGAGCTTTTTCTTCATTTTGTTTTAATTGTTAGCTATTTTTATGTTATGTGTATAAGTGTTACACCTGCATGTATGTGTGGAATATGTGTGCAGTGCCCTTGAAGGCCAGAAGAGGACGCTGGATTCTCTGGAATTGGAGTTGCAGATGGTTGTGAGCTGCCATGGCAGTGCTGGGAATTGAACCGAGATCCTTTGGAAGAATAGGAAGCACCTTAACTGCTGAGCAATCTTTCCAGCCCTTGAACTTATATCTTTAAAGATTGTTGTTTAAATGCTGCTAGTTGTTTTCCTTGGTCCCAAGATAAATACATGTTCAGCATGGACACCTGGGAAAGCATGCACTGGTACACACACACACACACACACACACACACACACACACACAACCTCCTTAAAGAAACCAAAAACATTACCACTACTCAAAGATATCAGGTGGGAGTTTTCAGTTCTGTTTTCTTCTCTACCCCCCACCCCCCTTCCAACACACATACAGCTGTAGTGCATCCTGCAGTATGTTGGATCCAGCACAGACAAGCATCTCAGGGAGAAGAAAGCCACCTGGTTAAGCGGCTAGGTCATAATGGCTCTCATGGACCCTACTAACTCCCATACTCTATGAATCACATCATCAGTATGGGGGGGGTCATCTCCTCATACCACCCATGGAGTGATTTTTATCCAGTGTGGGCAGCCTGGATGGAAATTCCCTCATACTTCCTGGGTGGCCTGGGCAAGGGCAGTGTCTCCTCAGAAATTTCAGAGCTCCTGAAACAGCTGAATGTAAGAGCATCCGTGATACACTTTCTACGATGCCTGTGTACTAGACCTCAATTTGTGTTCTCAGCATACACGTGACCCTCTCCACAGTCGTCATCCTACCATGTCCTATACTGTGACCTCACATGACTGTCTTCTATGTGTCTGTGTTTTGGAAAACTTGTTTGTTTGTTTGTTTGTTTTTACTTTTTAAGAACAGGGTTTCTCTGTGTAGCCGTGGCAGCTCCAGAACTCACTCTGTAGACCAGATTGACCTGAATTTACAGAGATCCACCTGCCTCTGCCTCCCAAGTGCTGGGATTAAAGGTGTACAACATTACCACCTGGCTTTTCTTTAAAAAGGATTTATTTATTGTATTTTATGTGTATGGATATTTTGCCTGCATGTATGTATGTGTGTCATGTGCACATATGTATGTGTGTCATGTGCATGTAGTGCCTGTAGAAGCTGGAAGAGAGGGTGTTAGCGTTAGGGCCCCTGGAACTGGAATTATAGATGGTTGTGAGCCTCCATGTGGGTGCTGGGAATTGAACCCAGGTCCTCTGAAAGAACAACCAGTGCTCTTAATTGCTGAGACGTCTAGCCCCATTGGCTAGTCTACTTTTGCTCACCCCAGTGATCCCTTTCTCCCTCACAGCCTTCCTTTTAGACCAAAGAGTCCAAAGAGTGACATTGTAACACCCTGGTTAGGACTCTGCTGGTGTCCAGGGCTTCTCAGCCCCTTCTGCAGTTGTTTGGAGATTTACCACAAGTGTCCAGCAGGTGGCAGTGCAGTGCTCAGAGGAAGGCACACGCTTTCCTCGTTCATACCAAATTTGCTGTTTGGCAAGTGGCAGGTGGGCTGCTGGGCACAACTGGGGTGAACCCAGCACTCTGAGGACACCTTATTCTAACTACTCACGCCCATCCCTCCCCAAGGGTGTCTGAGACAGTAGATTTGGGTGACCTCCAAGCAAACTTTTTTTTCTTTGAAAGCAGGGAAGCGGGAAGACAGGGTCTGAGCCAGTGTTATGTCCTCAATTTGGTATGCTCCCTACCTCCATTCTGCTTGGAAGCTGTGTCCAGTGGGCTCTGCAGGGGACAGGAACTGGCTTCTGTCCTTTGGTGACATTTAGGTTCTTTGTTTTAGAACTATCCAGGGAGTTTGCAAGTGTAGGGTATCATACATCAACAAGCAGGTGCCTCCTGTTGGATTCACTCCAGGGAGCAGTCATTTTACCAGCTGTCCCAGCAGTGTCAGAGGGTACAGCGGTAGTCTGCCCTGGACCCCCTTTGTGGGCAAGCCTGCTGTGTCCTCTGGTCCCTCTGCCTTCCCAGGATTTCCTTCAGGCTCTGGGACAGCTGTTTTCTAGATTGCCTTTCTGTCTGTGTTCCTCTGCCATGTCCTGAGGACACACAGGTCTACGTTTGTCTCCAAGCTGCTGCCACTGTGCTCTTGGCATCGTGTCCTGTGGCGACCACTTGACATGACTAGTAGCATCCCTGTGAATACTACCTCTTCCCTGTTGCAATGAACTAGTGATCTCCGAGACTGGTAGTCCATGCAAGATTTTACCTGCAGCTGCGGCACTGATATTTCTTGTCTGTATTGATTTTTGCCTTTGCCCGGTAGAGATTCTCCTTCATTTTGCCGCTAGCTGGGTATTCATCAGACAGAAAAACTTCTTTTGTTTATCTTTTATTTATACCAAAGTAGACTCATAGGTTTCTCCTTTCTGGCAGATATTATTGGATAACACCTGGTGTTGGCATCTGTCTGGATCTGTGGGTGCCCCTTTGGAATGCATCTGAACATTGTTTAGTTGTTTTTCTTATTGCTTGACAAAACGCTGGACAGAATCAATTTAAGGAAAGAAAGGTTTATTTGGCTCACACTTTGAGGGCACTTACGGTGTCACGGCGGGAAGGCATGGTGGCAGGTGAGTGAGTGAGGCAGCGGGTCACACTGCAGCTACTGTGACAGAGAGAGACATGAGCACCAGTGCTCAGCCTATTTCTTTGTTTTGTTCAGTTCGGGACCCCACCTCAATGAACCTAAGGTAGATACTCCCTCACAGGCATGCCCAGAGGGGTGTTTCCGTGGTGACTGTAAATACCCATAAGTCAATATAAACTGTCACGGGCTTGTTCCTGTCCTTTTCTGACACATGGTTAACTTGGGGTGTTGTGTGATAGTTTTCCTGGGGAGACATGTCACAAAAATATATTCACCCCTGACTGATAGGAACCAATGACAGACTAAAGTAAGAATAATACTGAAGTCCAACTTAGTGAGCCAGTAGGTTTGTTAGCATTCCTTATAGGGGTATGGAGTGGGATAGTTACAGGAGCAGAGATGACTCTAAGCCCATCCAAACACGCTGATGCCTCATGACAGCTAGAACCCGGAGCTCCCTGCACAGCTTGCAAGCAGCTCAAAAGGTCAGAGACTTATTTCTAGGCAGTTCTTTTGGTTTAAGAGCATCTTAGCTTTAGAGAGGCAGGGGCCCTGTGCATCTGTTTAGTTTCAGGGACATCCTGAGAATTATGCATTGCCTACTTCCTGCCTCTGAATGAACCTCCCCTTAGAACCTTCTGAGTCTTAAGGAGTTTCATCTCTAATATAGAATGTCTCAACTCAGGAAACTGCCATACAACACAGGCTCTTTCTCTCTTTTTTCTGCCTCAGCCATGGAATGACCATTTCTTCAAGACCTTACCTCTCTCTAGTGTAGCATGGGGCTCCTGGGCTACTGCTAATAACATGTCTTCCTCAGCCAGAGTTAGAGATGCATGCATATGTGTTCTCTCTCTCTCTCTCTCTCTCTCTCTCTCTCTCTCTCTCTCTCTCTCTCTTTCTCTCTCCCTCCTTCCCTCCCTTCCTCCCTCCCTGCCTCTCTCCCTCCCATATCTCTGGGACCCCAAGGATGTCACAATCTAATCTATGATGTTTGAGTGTCTTACCAAAAATTGAGAAGGTACAGCCAGATATGGAGACTCACACCTGTGATCCCAACATTTAAGAAGCTGAGGCCAGGGGTTGGCTTTGAGTTCTAAGTCAGCCTAGGCTACAGAGCTATAGAGTAAGGCCTTGTCTGTCTTATTTACTTTTCTATTACTCTGACAAAACACCATGACCATGGCAACTTATGAAAGAAAGTGTTTAATCAGGCTTACAGTTTCAGAGGATTAGAGTCCAGGATGGCAGAGTGAAGGCACAACAGCAGGATCAGCTGAGAGGTCACGTCTGGATCTAAAAGCAGGTGGCAGAGAGAGGCAGGGGAGGAGAGAGAGAGAGACAGAGACAGAGAGAGACACAGATAGAGACAGGCACTGGGAATGTCATGAGTCTTTTGAAAACTCAAAGCCTGCCTTCTATGGCATACCTCCACCAACAAGGCCACACCTCCTAATCCTTCCCAAATTCTTCCACCAACTGGGGGGCCAAACATTCAAACATATAGCCTATGGGGAGCATTCTCATTCAAATCACCACATTGTTTCAACATAAAATAACATAAAGAAACGTTTGTGCCCCTCCCCCATACTCTGAACCACCCCTGTCATCTATGACCCTACACAGTGGTCATGCTGTACAAATACTTGTTCTGTTTTTTTGTATGAGAAATAATGACAAGAAAAAGATGTCTGTGCACTGTCAGTACAAATGTGGTGTTTATCCTGAATATTTTTGATTGATCACTGATGGTCTCACAGCTCAGAGGGACAGCTGTCCCTGCTTCTATCTTTGTTTCTCTGTATGTCAAGAACTGTGTGTTCATCCATCCATTCATGATAGCTCACTCTCTAGCGCTCAGAAACCAGAGGCAAGACAATTACCCCAGGTTAAGACCAGCCTGGTCTACATAATGAGTTCCAGGCTATCAGGTGTTACATAGTGAGAGTCTAGCTTCAATCTGTCAATCAAAAGAGAATTGTGTTCATGCTAATACTCCATACTGGGACTGGAGAGATGGCTCTCGTAGCTAAGAGCACTGGCTGCTCTTCCAGAGGACCTGGGTTCAATTGCCAGCATCCCCATGGTGGCTCACAAGTGTCTATAACTCCAGCTATTAATCTCAAAGATTTCCGGAAGGAAAAAGACCACTGACCCAAATTACCATGGCCAAATTAATGAAAGCAAGCTTTTCTTATTTGTGTACATGGGCTGCCTCCTAAGGCGGGGCTTAAGCTTTGGATGAGAGGAAGACAAAGCTTTTATAGCTCAGAAGTAGAGAGGGTTTCCAAATGGCAGATTTGGTGGGTGGGGCTACAGGAGCAGAACTTAAGCATAACACCTAACAACCTAACACCTCCTGACAGGAAGACATAATTGTAAGATGGTCTCAACAACAGGTAGTCACAGCAACCATTTGAAAACAAAGATAGTGTTGCAAGATAGTTATTGACTTTTTGAAACAAAGACATCCTTGCTGTTTCTTGGAACAGGCAGTACAGAACCATTTGTAGTTAAGGTTACAGTCAGGTCATAGCCTAGTCCTTAAGAAACAGGTTTAATCATAAACACGAACAAACCTAATTTGTCTTTACTATAAGATGACTTTAAAATCTAAAATGGAGGCAGGCTGGCTCATTGTCCCAGAAGATCAGATGCCCTCTGCTGGCCTCCTCAGGTACTGCATGCATGTAGTGCACAGACATACATAAAAATACTCATACACATAAAATTAATGAATTAATCCCCATACCAATCCAGAACCACAAGGCTCTGGCTTTTCTTTAAGTTGAATTTTAGCTAGTCTCTTCAGCTTAGAGAAACCAGTCTGAGTTCTTCACCTGAGCACCTGTTTGCTAAGCTCTGGCTGCTGGTTGGCTCAGCCATCCAGTGTCTGATCCCTGGGCTATCCCTACCCATATTCCTGCATCTCCACCTGAAGGCTCTGCCCTAGCAACCAGGGATTAAGAAGGGAAGAGACTAAAGGTGGCTTCTTGCTAAGTGCCTGGCAGATTCTGTGGTTATAGTTATCTGTTTTTGTTTTGTTGTTGTTGTTTTGTTGTTGTTATTGTTGTTGTTTTTGTTTTGTTGTTGTTGTTCTCCTTCTCCTTCCTCTTCCTCCTTTTCTTCTTCAGGACCCTTCCTCCCCGACTTCCTACAGTCAGTGCTCCTGTTTCCTCTCTCAGTGTCCATCACATTTTGACCCTCTCTGAGAAAACGGTGACAGGCTCCTGGGAATGCAACTTCATACCTCCTGAATTCAGATCACATGGGGGAGGGGGTAATGAGTCTGGATGAATTGCTCGGGTGAGCCTGTAGTAACCAAGTCCTCTTAACTGACTAGAGAGCAATTAAATTAAGCTGCTACAAAATGCTGTCTCCTCAAAGCCTTGGAGAAGAGCTGATTAGCCAAATTGTATCTTCACTTTAAGGAGCAGAATTTCCATCTTAAACTGGTTGAAGCAAGCGGAGGGATTAGGCCTTGTTTTAATGTCTCTGAAAAGCCCCAGGGGTGGAGTAACTCAGAGGAGTCCCAGTAGGGTCCTGTGGATTACACCTTGGGCTTCCCTGGCTCCTTGCTTCTCTCTCTGGTTCTTATAGCCCTCCCCTCCCTCCTATCCCTTCCCCTCCTCCTCCCCTCCCTCTCCTCTCCCTTCCCGTGGTGTGATAGCTCCAGCAGCTGTAAAGAATGTTACTTTTCCAGAAGTCCTGAGCCATTCTGGCCTTGGCTCCCTGAGTCTGCTGGGTCCAAGGTTCCTCCCTGAGCCTTGCTGCAGTGATGGAGCTGCCAGCTGCCTAGCTATGCCCTGTCCTGCAGGATCAGGTGCGCCTGGGCCGTCTGAACCAACAGGAGCTGGGCAGGCAATCCCAGGAATGAAGCAGGTGCTTGAGTGAAGTGGGGCCACCAGGCAGGCAGGTAGGAGAGCGGAATCTCTTGTCAGAACCATCTAGTCAACAATGAGAGAGCATCACGGGGCATGGCACAATAGATAAATGGATGTTTCTTGGATGCTTTTTAACAACCGTAGTCTACTTCTCCCTCTTTGCAAAGTGGCTTTTACTCTCATTGACCCTGCTGAGGTAAAGTGTTCTCTGTATACTGATCAGAGCCATAGTCTGCTGATCCACGGCCCGTGTCATCATCCACAAGAGCTTTCTTTGTCCTTGGTGTGACAGACTTGCCTCCTCCTGTGAGGTCACTACCTGTCAGAGGTGCCCAGTCACCTGTGCAGGGACCTTCTTGCCACTTTGAACTGGGATGGGGTGCTGTACCTATTTTTAGGGCCCAGTGTCATGTGATCTTTGATGTCCTTGTCCTCTGTGACTCATGAGAGGGACATTGCATCCACTTAATGACAAGGACATCCATAAGCTTGAAGGTGAGAGCCAAGCTAATGGATGGTCTGGGACCCAGTCCAGGTGTGTTTGGCTTTCATACTACCTGGGATAGTCACTGTGTGAACCCCTAGAAGAACTTGGAAGGAGCAGATCACATAGTTGGGCTGTCCTACCCTGGTCCCGCCTCCTGTGGAAGGTTGGATTGCATTTAAATGCAGGGAGAAGCTGGGTTTGCATGTGGAAGGGCAAGTGCAGGCCTTTTTGTGCACATACACACAGGGATAGGGCTCTGAGCAGCCCCATGCCTGCGCATAGTAGCTTCCTGCCTGGGAGCATGGACCAGTAATACAGAGCTGAGCATCCTGATCTGTGTGTCATAGAGCTCAGCACCCATATCAGGGAAAGACCTATTTGTCATTTGAACAGTGTGTCTTTCTGGATCTATGTGGAAAGAACCCTGGGGCCCCTTCCAGACT
Source organism: Mastomys natalensis (assembly GCA_021653895.1). Lineage (NCBI taxonomy): Eukaryota > Metazoa > Chordata > Mammalia > Rodentia > Muridae > Mastomys > Mastomys natalensis. Next base: position 58,462 of record JAJTUV010000342.1, read on the forward strand.
CCTTGCCCAAGAGCAGAGTACGGGTTCCCAACTGGTCAGGGGTTCCCTCTCTCCACTCTTAGCTGGGATCTTACGGCCTCCCCAGTCCTTGGTGTGTGATCTCTGTGGGCCTCAGTCTACAAAGCTAGGTGGGGCAAAGTCTGCCATGAGCTCTGTCATGCTTTTAAATGAGTGCTAGGATGTTGGACATAGGCATGTGGCTTGGGCAACGTTAGGTACCAAGTGTCACTCAACATCTATGTCGTAGGCCCAGCTAGTAAGAGGGTGCTGGGGTCTCATTCAGCCTCTGTGTCCTAGGGTCAGGCAACAGGGAGTACTGGGGTCTCATGCAGCCTTTGTGCCTCAGACCTAGCCAGCAGGGGGTTCTGGGGTCTCTGTCTCAGAACTGCCCAGCAGGGGGTGCTGAGGTCTCATGCAGTCTCTGTGCCTCAGACCTAGCCAGCAGGGGGTTCTGGGGGCTCTGTCTCAGAACTGCCCAGCAGGGGGTGCTGAGGTCTCATGCAGTCTCTGTGTCTCAGACCTAGGCAGCAGGGGTGCTGGGGTCTCTGTCTCAGAACTGGCCAGCAGTGGGTGCTGGAGTCTCATGCAGCCTCTCTGTCTCAGACCTAGCCAGCAGGGGGTGCTGGGGTCTCTGTCTCAGGATTGGCCAGCAGGGGCACCAAGGTCTCACTCAGTCTCTTGTCTCAGGCCTGCAGGTACGGCCATGTCCAGCATCTGGAACATCTGCTTTTCTATGGCGCAGACATGAGTGCACAGAACGCCTCAGGGAACACAGCCCTACATATCTGCGCCCTCTACAATCAGGTCAGTGGCATACGCATCCCTCACCCTTACCCTGGGGCACACTGGGCACTGGGCAGAGGGGCTGGCCTGTGTATCTCTGTGACCCTCACCCGCTGCCTTACTGAGAAGCAGAGGCTGGTGAAGCTGTGAGCAGCCCTAGGTCACATTCCAGATGTACAGTCAGTCAGCCCTGTGCAATGCCAATGACCCAGGCTGCTCATTGTCTAAAAGACATGGGAGGAGCTGGAACCCTTGGCTGAGTGCCAACTTTGCTTGGTCCCAGAGCCTGGCGCCTGGGTAACCCCTCCACTCTCCTTTTCACTTCTGGTTAAGTGTGCATAACAAATGTGACTCTCATAAACACGTAGGTGCACAATTTTTTGACAGCACATTCATAATGCTTTATGGCATTGTCCTCACTATCCACCTCCACGACTTTTCATCTTCCCAGACTGAGTCTGTGTCCCCAGGAAACACCAGCTCCCAACCCCCACCCCTCCTGAACCCCAGTCTCCCATCCTGCTCTCTACTTTAAGGACCTCTGAAGATGAGGATTTTGCAGGAGCTGGCCACCTATACTGAGCTTCTTCCACTCAGCACCATATTCTCATGGTCTAACCTGTGGTAACAAATGCCAGACACTCTTCCTTCTGAAGTTTGTTTCCACACCACCTGCTCTCCTGTGGGTGGATGCGTGGCTTGTTCTGCCTTTGGCTGTTGTGGTTTCATGTTGCCATGAGCCCAGAGGTGTGCAGCTATCTTCTGGCCTCCATGGGGACAAACTCCTAAGCAGAACTCAATGTAAATGACACACTGGTGCCCCACACCCCTCCCTCAAACTTCCATGTCAGACCCTGGTGGACAGTGCTGTTCTGGAATCCCTACAGGCTGGGGGACATGGTGCCTGCTCTCTGGGAGGGAGACACCTTAGTGGCTGGGACTTTGATCCTGGACCGTGAGTACCCTGATCTGGATGTGGAGGGGAAATGAGAGACGGATGTCCCGGTGGATAGGATGGGTGTTGAGCATAGTACTGCTCAAAGGATGTGGGTGACTGCAGGGTCGGCTTCAGCAAGCAGAAAAGGAACCAATGTCCTTGGTACTCAAGGTCAGGTTGACATAGGATAACCCCACCGAAGACTGCTTTCTTCTTTCTCTTCTCACATCATGAAACCTCAAGTCTGGGGCTAATGACACACAGACATGACCCCAAGCAGCCCAGCAGAGGGACTGGGGCAAGACTCTCCCTCTTGAAGGGTGGAGGGATCTCAGTGGTGAGGCTCTGCTGAGCATACCCTGGGGGTGTGGCCTTAGTGAACAATGAGTTCTCTTCCAGTCTCAAAGCCACAATCCTATCGCACCACTGACAGTGACCCTAGATGACAGCTCAAGCCTTAGCTTGCATATCCAAGTTTGGTCCCAGGCCCTAATGGCTGGTCCCAAGTCCTCTCTACTTCTAGCCAGTAACTTTCCTGGATCCTTCACCCTTGAAAACTCCTACAAACCCTTCAAGACCCCACTCAAATGGTCCACCTCCAGTCAAGCCTTCTCTTGATCTTATAGAATTTGTGAGCGTCTTGCTCTGCAGACCACTCTCAGGATTAGGCTGATGGAGTCAGTGTTTCAGACGAGATCAGGCGCATTCAGGGTGGTATGGCCGTAGACAGGAGTCAGTGTTTCAGCTGGAGTGTCTTGCAGTGCTCCTGACTTGGATGCAGAGTATATTCACACTGCAGTTGTCCCCGGGTCCGCCGTGGAGCTTGGATGGGGGAACCCTTGTTAAGTATGGGAATACTCAGCTGCCTTAGAAAACACATCATGAGGCTTGGCTGGGTCTAGGAAAACATCTGCACCAACATCTGCTTTGTAATGATTGCCTGCGATGGGAAAACATGACTTAATTTCACTCAGTATATTTCAAGCATATTTTAATCACAAAAAATATAGGAAATCACAGTCTCTGTCACTTAAAATAATTGTGGGCATGATGGTCTTTGAAAGGGAGGCTGCAGAGTTTTATTAGGCAGCCTGTGTTCTTGGCTATATCGGAGACTGGTCCTGCTGGGATTACTCCATATACCTCAGAGCTGTCTCCATCCCTAGGAGGGTCCCCAGATGGCCAGGGCTTCCAGGAAAACCTTTTCCCCATATACTGTCAGTCAGAATAGAGGTAGCTGATTTTGCAGGGCCTGTTGGTAAACATTTTATGCTTTGGTCACTGCCTGGACCCTCTGGTCACATGTCAGCTGAGCAGCTGCAGTACAGCAGTCGGAAGTGACAGGACATGGAACATGGCTATGGACAAGAAAGTTATTTGTTCAATCAGGGATGGGGTGAGTTGTGGGGGTCTGGGATCAGGGGGTGATTTGGCCCACAGGCTGTTAGCCATCTTTTTTTTTTTTCTTGTATCTCATTCATAGATTTGTGCCTCCCCAGGGCTTGGATGACTTCCATCCTACAGACCAGTGAGTCTGAGCAAAGGTAGGGAGAGCTGTCCACTCCGCAAAGCTGCCCCCTCATGAGGGCAGCCTGCTGCCACCCAGCTTCAGACAGTATGTCTGTTCTCTGCAGCCTGGGACACAGTCAGCCAAGGTGACTAATCTTGTGTCACCTCCAAGGGTGTGTTGGTTTATAGGCTCTGGGGTTATTGGCCACACAGCCTCCTGACACTGTGACAAGTTGGGATGTCAGTGAGTGTACCAGAATCCGTCCTCCCCTGATGGGAGGGGTCTTCAGTCTGTCTCAGCCCTTCCCCTGCTCGTGGCGATGTCTGAATTGTGCGAGTGAAGCTGCTTCACCACAACTCAGGGTTACAGTCTTTCATAGCTTCCTGGAGCTCACGGGAGCTGTCTCAGGAGTGAAGGATAAGTCAGCCTTTGGCACTGCACACGGATGTCCTCAGTCTTTCCTCCCCGTATCACTACCTTGCTGGCATCTGTGCCCATGGCCCCTTGTCTACAGACAGGAGATATATGTGGCTGCACAGGCTTGGTTGTTGATGACAGAGACCACACCAGGGACATTACGTAGGAAGTGGTGTCATACTGTGCATGCTGAAGATGTGCCCCAGGGAAGGACAGAATTCAGAAGGGCAAGATTCAGGGCAAAGAGAGACATGGCCTTGGGGACATGGGATAGTGATGAGGAGGCCTGGCCCACTGGGCTCTGCTGGGCATAAACTGGGAGTGTGCAGTTAGGTAGCCCGAATGTCTTTTGGATCTAGGGTTGCTAAGAGGCTGACATAGAAACCGAGCATCTCTGATATCTGGCATGAGATAAGGACTCAGCAACTCAAGGCTGTAATGGTGGTATTGAAGATAGTGATGGGGTTGAAGATGATGATGTTCATGGAGATTCTGGTGGTGATGCTGGTGATGCTGTAGCTATTGATGATGAGGGATGGTAGTGATGGTGACTATAGTGATGAAGATGCTGTTATGGTGAAGTTAATGGGGATGCTGATGATTAGTGATGATGGTGATGATGATAATTGGAGTGATTATGATGATGATGGTGATATTAAACTTGGTGGTGATGGTGGGGTGGTGGTGGTGTGATGACACTACTGATAACGATCATCCTTAATGAGTCGCTCCTCAGATCTGGAAGCCCTAGGTGTGTAGAATGCTATATGTGCTTTATCAATTTCATCAGGACACTTCTAATAAAACACACTGTGATCAGAAGATTCTCTTTCCTCTCATGCAATCAACTAATTAGGGCTCTGATTGTAAGCAGCAAATTGATTCTAATCTTCGAGTTCTCTCGACTCACGCTTGCTTCCCAAGAGCTCGAGAGGGAGAAAGCACCACCCTGGATAATGAGGAATCAGAGGAAGCTTAAATATCAAAGGTTACTAGAGCAGCCTGGTTTGTCTAGAAGATAAACACACACACACACACACACACACACACACACACACACATGCACACACACATACATGAAAACATACATATATGCATGTACACATGTGCACACACAGATACATGCATGTATTCATGCACACACGCATGAATGCACATGCATGCGCACGCATGCACACACACACACACACACACACATGCACACACACAAGCATGCATATTACCTTTTGGTAATATTCCTCTTGTGTATTGGGAGGGGAATGTTTTCAATGTGTATCTCTATGCCTTGCTGGCTTCTCATGGGCATGTGTCCACTTCCCTGGGCTGTCTGAGGGCTATCATCCTTATAGGCATCATGGCTCTGGGTCTCTCAGAATGCACTTCTGTCTGTTACTGTAACAAAGCACTTTGACCAAAAACAACTTGGGGAGGAATGGGCTTATTGGTCTTACACTTCCAGGTCACAGTTCATCATTGAGGGAAGTCAGGACAGGGACTTGAAACAGAAACTATGGAGGAATGCTGCTTGCTGGCTCACTCAGGCTCGTGCTTATCCACATTATAGCCCAGGACCACCTGCTGAGGGAATAGTGCTGCCCACAGTGGGCTGATCCTTCCTATATTAATTAACAATTAAGACACTCACCCACAGACATCACCACAGACCAATCTGATCTGGGCAGTCTTTCAACTGTGACTCCCTTCTCAGCTGACTCTAGGCTGTGTCAAGTTGACAGTTAAAGTTAACTAAGACAGATGGCATCAGTCTTTCCTCTGAGCGCCTTGTAGCTATCACTGACTGGTGTTTGCATCATACTGGTCAGCAGATCCAGGTTAGGAAGTAGTGAAGTTAGACTTCTATTCCACTCCCCTTAGCCTTTGGGTCTGGACAGAACTCGAGGAGTTCAGGTAAAGCAGAAGCCTGGTGACCTGCAGCATGTGAAATAAGTGGTCTCAATTACCCTGGTCCTTTTGTGGGGGCACACACTATTAAAGGTTGCAGACTCACCCTGGTGATGTGTCACAGTGGTGACACCTGCTCACCTGATGTCTCCACCTGGTGGCCTCTTAGGAGACCCAGTCCCTATGCTCCTCCCTGCTCTGTAACTAGCATCCTTTTCTCTGGAGTTAGAGGTTGGGATTCAGATGACCCCTATTCTGCTTGTCCAGGTCTGTCCCCTGTTGATCCATCCCCCACCCCCCATCTCATCATTCCTCTGCTAGCCCTCCCAGACCATGGTTTCCAAGCACACCTGTGGCTATAAATTGGCTCCCGCTACAAATCCCAAGACCTGCCCCCACAGTGCCATCCCATGATTCCCTCACTCCTGGCTACTTCTGTAGAGTGTTTGCATTTGTCTGTGGCGATCCTGCCACTTGTGACCACAGCTTCTCTTCTTGCCACATGGGGGCTCAGGCTACTAACTACTTGCCTCGTCTCCATCTGATATACCCTGTCCTCCTTGGAAGGCCACACAAGGACCTTCAGAACAGCTCACCTTGAGCTGACTGCTCCTTGTCCCCCTACTCCCGCCCATCCCAAGCTCACAGGGACCATGACCCTATGCTTCGATTCTGTGTCCCTAGGGACTGGCGTGACCATCGGCTTGTCCACTCTCCACAGGCAAGGATGACTGAGATTTCTTAGACTGTTCCTTCACTTGCAAAATGGACAAGATAGTGGGGCCCACCGCTCCTTGAGACAGAGGCACACAGCCCATAGCTGAGTGTAGGGCAGGTGACCTCAGGATGACTCCCCTCAGGGAAAAGACATATTTTTTAAGTGTCTCTAAAATTTGCACCAAGAGAAAAACTGGCAGGGAAATGGCCCTTAGAAGATGAATACAAATTGCTTATGTATTCATACTTCATTGATTTTTTTTTTTTTTAAAGGATGGAGACCTGCCAGCTAAGACTCAAGCCATCCAAGGGAGTGAAGGAAGATGGTTAAGCTCTGCATTAATGTTTTGGGCCTTCCTCACCTCCTGACACTGCAGATTGCCCTGTTTCTCACCAACCCTTCATTTCTCTTCTTATCCAATTCAAGCAGCTTTCCCATGCACTTGCCCTGCCTTCTTGTGGCATGGATCCCTTGCCACCCCAGCAAGGTGCTGTGCCAGGCATGTGAGGTAGCACAGCAAGGTATAGAACACATGCCTGCACAGGCGTGTGCACACAGGTATATGCATGCACACACACACATGCACACATGTCTGTTGAAGTCTGTGAGTAAGCCATAACCCCCCTGACCCTTTAGTTCTGAAGTAGCTGACTGACGGGAACTGTTAACCACGCATTTGGGGATCCTGCCAGGGTTGCCCTAGGATATCAGAGAAATGGGCTCCCCTCTTGGGATTCTTAGTTTCATTAATAAAAAAAAAAATGGAAACTTTTATTAGAGTTTTGAAGAAAATCCCCAGAACAGGCAAGCTGTGAATCCCAGCAATTGCCTGAGGGAGAGTGGAGGAGAGAAGGGAAAAAACATGGAGGACAAGCTGCCTCATGGTGCGAGCAGAGAGTAAGAGTGAGAGAGCTTAGTGTGAAAAAAAAAAAAAAACCCACTTAGGCTCTGGCAAGCATCCAAAAGAAAGAGACAGAAGAGAAGAAAAGGGGAAAGCTGTGTCTTTTTGAGGTCTGACTCTCAAAGGCGAGCCAACTCAACAGAATCTCATGGAGGATCATAGGAACTGTGCTAGGCAGAGGGAATTCTGGGAAGGAAAAGTACAGTATCTCACTAAAGGGATAATTATTCCTCCCATCTCTTTAGCATGGCTTAAGATTAACCTACCTTACTAGGAGTGGTTTCTTTTTCCTAGGGGGTCATCCCTCCTTCCTAGGGGTTATCTCTCCTTCCTTGGGTGTGTTCCTTCCTTCCTGGGGTTGGGGGGTAGAATCTTTCTTTCCTAGGGGTGGCCCTCCTCCATAGGAGTTGTCCCTTAGGCAGACCATTGACCTGCCCAACTAGAATGTTAAGTCTCCACTCAGGCAGGAGCTGCTGTGTCAGAATGCACTCTGCCTTTGCAGCCCAGCCATCATTGCAAGGATGAGTTGGGCTCTGGGGGTTAGTTCATATGGGTTCTGGAAACAGCTCTTTTGAAATGAGTAGAAGAGTTTTCTGGGTTCCTTCCCACATCCCACTGATGGGTGGGGATGACAATACCAGGGGAGGGTTTATTCCTAGCCTTTTATGGGAATGTCAGTGACAATGTAGGTACTCTTGAGGGGTTGCAGGAGCCAGGGGTTGCCCATGCTTTCCCACAGGGCTCTCAAGCTGAAGTTCTGATTGGGAAACAGGGGCTCTGAGTTGCTTTTGCAGCTGAAGGTGTATGGTGCAGAGAGCCCCAGACATGTTCAATTCTTGCGGAAACCCAACACCAGGCTTCCTGTCAGATTCCTTCTGGCTGCTGTGTGCTGTCCCCACCTGCTTCCTTGCCTGAGCTGGCACACTTTTCTTTTCCTTCTGTTTTCTTTCCTTTCCTCTCATTCCAACATTCCCTTCCCTCAAGCTGTATTGTTGTTGGTGTCATTGCCCTAAAGATTTATGTTGTATATTACAGGGCCACGATGGGACAGGTTGAGGGTGGCTGAGGCTGGGGCTCAGGATGACTGGGGAGGCTCTGGGTCAGGCCAGGGCAGCCCTTCTGTGGCCTCTCATCCATGTAGCCCTAATCCATCTCTTCTCTTGCCACAGCCTCCCAGCCTCCAGCTGCTGTTGAGACAGCATCTGCATGCACATAGCCTTTTCAGTTCTTGTGGCCACAGGAGGGGACCTCCTCCCAGCTCCCAGGGTCCTAGTGGTTGATGCATCTGGGGCACAGAGGGAAAACACCTGCTTCTCCGCAGGGTGTCATCACAAACAGAGCCTCTATCCTCATTGCACACCTGCCTGCTGGGCATCCCTGAGTACTGACATGCAGGAATCTGCTTGGCAAGGGTCCTGACCAGCTGCAACCCAGTGACGAACATTGGCTTAAACTAATCATGCAAATATTTATTCCAAACTAGAATTCAGTATTCTGAACACCTAACAGGGTCCATTTACTCAGGCAGCCATAACCCCACAGCGAAGCTTTGCTTAGTGAGGACACCACCATGGTCTCATAACAACTCATCACCTAAGGATCATCTTCGTCTGCTAAGTTAAGTCCGTGAGGGTCAAATGATAACTATGTCACCTAGGAAAACATTAAGTGACCATGCAACTGCAGTCAGTCCTTCTATATCAGTACTGTAACCTCAGTCTTTTGTAGAATTTTTGTTTGTGTGCATGTACATGCATGTGTGGATACCTGTGAAGGTCAGAGGAGAGCATCCCTGGAGCTGGAGTTACAGGCAGTTGTTAGTGGCCTGAAGTGGGTGCTAGGAGCTGAGCTTGGATCCTCTGCAAGAGCAGGAAGTGTTCTTACCCACCGAGCCATCTCTCAACGGCCTACCCTTAGTCTTTTTGTTGACAGCCACTGGCCCACACAGTCCTCCTTGGAGCTTCCAAAGGTCAGCGAGACTTCTCTATTGGCCCGAAGTTCAAACAAATGGCCAGGGGTAGAGGCTCCTTTTCACTATAGAAACACCAAAATGCTCTCCTTCACTTTGCCAGCATTGAGACATGTAATCCTGAGCTATGTGCAAAGACCCATGTGCTTGCCTGGATCCCATTCCTTCTCTGGACAGTCAGGTTTTAGAAATGTGATGGAACCTGGTTCTCTTGCTGGCCAGACCTTTGCCTTTCAGAAAGATTTGTGGGATTTTTGTTTGGTTTTTTTGGTTTTAGTTTTGTTTTTTGTTTGTTTGTTTTGACCATTTGTCTTGTGGGTCCTGCAACTGCCCAGAGTTCTGCAGAACATTTAGAGAGCATCAAGTCCCCGGAGCTTGAGTTATAGGCAGTTGTGGAGTTATGGGCAGACCCTTGTGGGTCCTGCAACTGCAGAATGTTCTAGAACACCCTTACCCTGACTCAGAATGTTTACATGGTTCCCACAGTTTCTCTTTCTTTCTGTGTCTTGCCTCCAGTCACCTGTCTGTCACATGTTTAATAGATGTGTGTGGAACATCTGTAGAATATTGTCAGGAGTAGACTGGTTTGTCATGGGCAGGTGTGGTTTAACATTTTATAGCTTCTGCCAAGGTGTTATCGAAAGCATTGTAGTGATGAAGCCTCAGCTGACAGTGATGAGACTCCTTTATTTATCCTCTTATTTATCTTCTCTTTCTTGATGTGTGTGTGTGTGTTTGAAACAGGGCCTCTCAGTGTCCTGAAACTTAGTAATCTGGACAGACTCCAAGGATCTGCCGCCTCAACACCAGGATTGCACACATGTGCTACCACACAGCACACTTGTTTGCTGTTGTTGTTAAGATTACTTATTTTTTAATTGTGTGTGTATCTCTGTGTGCACACATGCATGCACATTCATATGAATACAGTACCCATGGAGGCCAGAAGAGGGCGTCAGATCCTCTGCAGCAGCCATGTGGGTTCTGGGAACCATCCTGGGTCCTCTGCAGGAGCATCACCTGTTCTTAACTTTGAGCCATCTCTCCAGTTCCGGCACCTGACATCTTTACCTGGATTCTGGGGCTCAAACTCAGGTCCTCATGCTTGCATGGCAAAGGCTTTATGGACTTTCCCATCCCTCGACTGTCTTTCTCTCCATGGAAGTGCCACACCCATTTAACCTTTCAGGTACAGGCCCCAGACTTCCCATGAGGCTGAACTTGGCAGCATATGTCTTGAGATAAAATCCATGCCTACTACCATCTCACACGTGGACTTCTTTTCCATTTGCAGGACAGCTGTGCCAGAGTGCTGCTGTTTCGGGGTGGAAACAAGGAATTGAAAAACTACAACAGCCAGACACCATTTCAGGTAAAGACAGTCACTGACTGCACCATGGCAGGCTACAGCCTTGAGGCAGTGCGGCCCAATGACTGTGGCCACAATACCTCCTGAGAGGAGGCTGCACTGCATTCCTGTGGTACAGCTTAGGTGATTCCATTTGCCTGTCCACACAGCCTGCTTCCTTTAGCCCAAAGAGTGGGAATAATGTAGACTCATCTCTGTAAAAGGTTCTAGAAGGGCAATGAAGTAAGACCACTTCAAATTCTGCAGCTATTGGAAAGTGCTGACTAAACTGTGTATCTCAGCGTGTGAGCTTGATGAGAAGGGGCTTGCCGCTCTGTGTCCTCCCTCTCCAACATCCCAGAGTCCCGGAGAACAACCCCCACCGGACCTTGGCCTGTGACCTCTGGGAACATGCAAATCAGTTCATAATTGCTCATAAATTAGAGAAAATGCATAGGACACAAAAGTTAACAACTCAACCATTTAAAAAGATTTAACAAAACCAATTTAGTGACTTTAAGGGCATTCAGAGTGCTGCTCAGCCATTACTAGTATCTGGCTAAGAACTCTACCATCACCCCAAAAGGAGGTCCTGTCCCCCACTAACCATTACTCTCAGATCCTCCCCCACCCCTTAGGCAGCCACTCATCCCCTTTCTGCCTCAATGGAGCCTTCTCTCCTGGGTACATACAAAGGGTACACTCTGTCATCTTGACTTCTTCAGTTGAGGGTGACATCCGATGTTCAGCTTGACGAGCCGTGTCTCCTAATTGTATCCCACCGTAGAATGGCAGGTTGCTAGGTTCCCACATTGAGCACTGTAGGAAGACAGATGAAAGGGTTTTCTTGTTGTACATGGTCAGAGGGTAGAGCCCTTTGTTGGTGACCAGGAACCCTGTAATCCCTGCGTTCAATCTGTTCTAAAGCAGCTGCTCAGCCAAGGGACCAGTCAGTGATGATGCCACTTGGCACTGGGGTGATATCATGGTTCTAAAAGCTGCGGTTTGGTGGAAAGTGAATAAAGTCTTCCAGGCCATTCTAGGTCCCCTTTATCCAGGGTTTTGAAATGTCTTTCCTGGTTGAGGGGTTCAGTGGGACCCTGTGCTATTGGTGTCCTGTATAACTGTTTTAAGAATAGGGTTGACTTGTCTTCTCTAGGGACCTTCCTCTTTGTGGGATGTCATAAGCAGGGTCCTGAGACACCCCACTGTAGTGTTTCCCGGTGTGTCACATGTGGTATAAGCTAGCCTTGGTAATGTCTACAAGGGACTGAATCTGGACATACACACACCCATGCATAGCTGTTCTCAGGAGTTACTATGTGTAAATGTAGCCAGCCAGGTTTCTGTTTAGCCTGTGCCCACTCAGAGCTATGTCCCAGGATCCCCCTTCCTGTCATCTCAGAGTTGACCCCAGCATAGTTGACTACATCACTGGTAACTGTGATCAGTCCAACCTCCAGCCCTGAGGGGGAAGTCTGAAAACCCCAGCCCTGATCTGGGTTTTGGGTTTATGTCCCTACACCAGCCTCAACCTTGAAGAAGACTGTGAACTAAGTTGGTCTGTCTCATTATTATATTTATACCTAGAGAAACCAGGGGTGTTAAGAGCTCTGTTCTATGAATGGAGGTCATGGTCAAATGTGAGCTGTGTGGTATGGTAGTGGTGATATGTGTATGGTGTGTGTGTGTGTACATGTTCATGTGCAGGTTCAGTACATTATTATCTGCCTTGTATTTTGAGACAGAGTCTCTCACTTGATCTTGAACCTGTAAATTAGGCTGGGTTGGCAGGCCAGGGAGCCCAAGGGACCTGCTGTCTACCCCTTAGTGCTGGGCTTGTAGGCACATGCCACCCCACCCTAGCTGTTTAAAAAGTGGGATCTGGAGATCAAACTGGGACCCTCGCATGAGAGTCATCATCTCCCATCATCTCCTGAAATATATATCTCTTGCTGTACATCACAGCAGCACAGGGTCTGGAGTCAGGCAAGAATGTGGCAGGCTGAGGAAAGCATTGTCAGCCCTGCTGGCTGGCAGCCTGCTGTCCCCGCCAAGGGCATGTGGCTGGGGAAGCCGCTCATTTCTAAGTCTCTGCTCTCCAAAGTTCTGTGAGTCTTATTTGGGATTCAGGCTCTGCGTTCCCATAGAAACAGGGGAGTTGAAGTTGTATTTCTAGACGAAGGACAGGAGCCCAAACTACCTAAAATGTGACTGGCAGACGATACATATTTATGATGGAATGAAATCCAGGTTGAATCTGCCATCTTGGCCAGGCCAATTCACACCACGCTTCAAGTGACAGCCACTTGCGAGTGATGCTGCTTACAGGTGTTGGGGAGATGAGACCCAGCCAAGCTATACCTTTTCCCACTAATAGCACATCAGACAGACAGGTAGCCAGCAGATAAACAGACACATACTGTAGTTTGTCAGGTCTGCTAAACACAAGAGAAGCAAAGCATGATGGGGAAGCAGAGTGAAATGGAGGCTGGTGTTCCAGTTGGCTGGCTTTCATGACATCAGACCAGGGGCCAGGAGAGAGGGATGGAAGGAGGGAGGGAGAGAGGAAGGAAGGGAAAAAGAGAGGAATGAAGGCCTTTAGGGTCTCTGATAAAAGGGGTCTGGAACTGCTGTTTGTGCAAAGGCCCTGGGGCCAGCATGTGCCTGGTGGGCTTGGAACTGCAAGACTGGCCAGCTGGGGAGGGTGCAGAGACCAGCACCTGGGATTGGATATGAATGGGTCCATAAGGCTTGGCAAGGGCTTTGGCTCTGATTCTATGTGCATGGCCAGCAGATCAGAAGAAGGTTCTGGATGGAAATCAATCATTCATTATGAAACCAGTCACCATGCCACGTGATCTGCAGTGTGGATGAGATCTTAGACCACAGATGAGTTGTCTGGGCTGTGAGTCACAGCATATACCCTGCTGTCAGGGTATGGGACACGAGACAGTAGAATCACAATTTTAAGAAGTGAGACTCCAAATCTAAGTCCCATTACCTTGCCTCTCAAGTGTTCAGTGGGCCTGGGCATCATTCTAGAAGTTGGCACCTGTGCTGCTTAATCATGTCCAGCAACTTGATCAGGATCTCACGCAGGAGACAAATCTCTGGGCATGTCTGAAGAAGCTTCTAGATTGGGTTAATCCTGAATGTGGGGAACTATGCCATTATCTAGGGTTCCAGACTGAATAAAAGGGAGAGAGTGATTTGAGCCAGTGTTCATCCCTCTGCTTCCTGGCACAGAAAAATGTGTTCAGATACCACAAGCTCCTGCTGCCATGCCTTCCCTGCCATGATGCACTGTGCCCCCAAACCATGATAACCCCCCCCTGCCTCAAGTTGCTGTGTCAGGTGTGTCACAACAATGAGACAAGTAACTAAGACACTACGTTTGTCCCCCTCCCGCTCTCTTCACTTCCTCTGTCAATCCAGTCATCCAGACCTTTCCCCAAGCACACCAAACACATCCAAGCTCCAGGACCTGTGTGTAATCTGGCACCTTTGGAAATAGAACCCACCTGCAGTGTCCTACCCTGGCAAGAGTACCCGAGGCAGTCCCATGTTGAGAGATAGTTGACACCATAGACAGTTTCCTGTTTGCGTATTAATACTTCACACTGAAAATGGGAACAAATAGCTGAGGATAGCCCATCAGGAAGGGCAGAAGGTGAAAGGAAGATTGCACAGCAGAAGCCAAAATGCTGGGTGAGAATAAAGACAACTTAGGACATGGAAGGGACCTTCCAGACTGTCATGACCTGATGACATGATCATCATGTCATCATGACCCGATGTCATGATCCTCAGTGTGGCGGGAGTGGGTATGTCCTCCATGAGAGGCAGCACTCAAGGCTCTCCAGAGAGATGCTAGCAGAGAGACGACAGCAGCTGGGGGAGCAGATCAAGATCAGTGAAGAGCTGACTAAGGAGTAACCGGGTTCAGGGTCTGAACGTGGATTTCCAGAGGAAGGAGAAACATGCAGAGACCTCTCAGGACAGTGCCCCAGAGGAAGGGCAGAGACCTCTCAGGACAGTGCCCAGAGGAAGGGCAGAGACCTCTCAGGACAGTGCCCCAGAGGAAGGGCAGAGACCTCTTAGGACAGTGCCCCAGAGGAAGGGCAGAGACCTCTCAGGACAGTGCCCCAGAGGAAGGGCAGAGACCTCTTAGACAGTGCCCCAGAGGAAGGCACGAGGCTACGGCTGGAAGGGTCTCCAGAACACCAGTTTAATATCCAAGAGATGTCCTAGCAGAGACAAGTTCTCCAAGGGCCCAGAGCTCATAAAGATGGCATCCAGGAAAACCTCAGTTTCAGAGGAGAGTCAGAGGTCAGCCACTTTGGGAACAGCTGTCATTCTTCCCACTGGAGCTGTCCAGTACGTGATTAGCACACATTCTCACAAGGACCATGCCCGGGGCTGCTGCAAGCCACTGCCCCCACTGAGGCACTAGATTGTTACACAGGGAGACCCAGCACTCGGGGAGCCGGATGGATTAGTGAGGAGGAGGAGGTGATCTATCAGGAATGACACCGGACAGAAGGAGCCTGTCTGTGGGTTTGCATTGGAGGAGCCTGCACTGCACAGTCAACACCTGTCAGAACCCAGCAGTAACTGTAGGCAAGCAGGCAGATGTTAAAATATGGCCACTGCTCCCTGGAGGGATGTCTACTCAATCTACTTACAGGGGACCATCTGCCTGGCTGTGGCAGATGTAGGTAACACCCCATGGTGATTAACCAAAGCTGGACACACTTGTTTGGGGCTGTGACAAATGAGCAAAGCCCATGTCTTCCTAAGTTATGTTTAACTAGACATAGCCAAGGAGGACCACCAGGCACGTTTTCTGTACACTTGGGCAAAGCCACGTATGAAACATGGTCAGCACAGGTGTGGCATGTGGGACAGGAATGGGTGGCTTGTTATCAGTGTGAAAGAATTGGTTTCTTTCAGCCAACTCCCTGGATGTGTGACAGGAATGAAAGTCAAAATTTGATTTTGGGCTTTGAAAAATAATCTCTCACATTTCCTCTTCCTACCTGTTGCCCAAGAGCAGTTAGCTTTAGGGATCTTCCTAGGAGTCTGGGCTGCCACCCCTCTGGCCCAGTCATCTCTGCTGCTCCTCAGTCCTACCCCAGCTTTCCAGAAGGTCTAGGCTCCTGCTCAGTCCTCGGCATCTCTTGCACCCTGAGAGGAACACCTCAGCCTCTCCAAGTTTTCAGAGTCTCAGAATCACCATGTGGTATCTGTGCTATAGTGTTACCTACATCAGCCCAAACCCAGATGCCAACACAGAGCCTGGCGCCTAGCCACATTCCTCCTGGACCTCAAAGTGGGCCCCAGCTTCTTCTGCCCAGTTCCCTGGGCATGGCTCTGACATCCTCACAGCTAAGCCACTGTTTATCAAAGAGCTTCAGTCACTCTCCCTGGTACCACTGTCACTAGGGATAAGAGTTCTTCGAGTCAGGTAATTTCTTGAGCACTCAGGGAAGCAGGAGCTCTGCAGCCAAGTGAGACTCTGCCCCAATCCCATCTGGCCAGGGAAATTCCTGTCTCCCTTCAGACTCACCTTTACAGGAGCCTACTGCTTGCTTTGCACATTTTGTGGGTTATGAATAGTCCCTGACTCAGTCTCTTCAGATGGCTCACATTGTGTCTTCCACCTCTGTGATCTTGGTGTCCAGCCAAGACCTGGACCCTCAAGAAAAGGAACTAGGCAAACAGTTGTTGGACAAAGAACTGCCTGCTGACAGCTTCATGTAGTTTTTCATGCTTACCACTAGGGGGCGGTTGAGCACAGAGCACCTTGGTCCCAGGTGTACAAGAGTAGGGACTTGTAAAATGTAATTGATGAGAGTCGTGGTTGGTCTGGATTGTTAGCTTGATCGATTTAAGATCAGCCAGGAAACACCTCTGGGTGTGTCTAAGGGGCATTTCAAGAGAGTTTTTTTTTTTTTTTTTTAATTAATTTTTTTGGTGTGTGTGTGTGTGTGTGTGTCCCAGGGATTGTCCATCTCCACTACCCAGCATCCCTGCCCTGTGCCTGGCTTTTTACATGGGTCGGGGAATGAACTCTGTTCCTCAGACATGCACAATAGGCTCTTTCCCCACTGAACCATCTCCTCAGCCCCTCTAGAGAGGTCTAACTGCAGAAGGAAGACCCTGAAAGTGGGCAGTACCATCTCACAGGCTGGCATCCGAGGCTGAATAACGAAGAGAAAGTGAGCTGAGTACCAGCCTTCATCTCTCTGCTTCCTGTTGTGGGTATCATGTGACCCCCCCATGAATGGTACCCTTGAGTTGTGAGCCTAAGTTAACCCCTTCCTCGCCTTTCTTCAATTTTAAAAACATATTTATTTACTTATCTGTGCGTGTATACGTGGGTGTGAGCGTGGAGGACAACTCATAGGACTCCTTCCATTGTGCGGGTCCCAAGGGTTGCTGGACATCAGTCTTTGTGGTGGGCACCTTCATCCACTGAGCCATTTCTCTGATCTTCATTTGCTTTTGTTAATTATTTTGTCCCAACATTGAGAAAAGTAATTAATAAGCTCACATAGTAGAAGATGTTAGAACGGGGCCCTCACTCAGACACCAGATATGTGCCCAGGATCCTGAGGTGCTGCACAATTTCACTGTCACCGGATGCTGGACACTCCATCTCTACCCAAACCATGTGTGTCATCAGCTTCAGTCTCCCTCTAGAGGCAGAGGAGTCTGTGGGGGACACAATGTGGCACTGGGTCCCCATTTCATTCCTGCCTCACTGGCAGACCTGAGATACTGCTTATGAAGGTTAAGCATGCAGAGATCCCAGGTCCTCCACCACAGTAGCCAGCCACTGGTTGCCTGTGTGGCCCATAGAGGACACTCAGTGGATCTCAACATCCTCCTTCCCTGCTTCTCATACTTTCCAGAATGTTCCTGCATGACTTTAACAGACTGGCGGGGTGTATTGTGTACCATGGTGAGTGCTGCAGGTTCACAGGACCAACCACCGCACCCAGAACTGGTCACGTGGCACAACTGCACCCAGAACTGGTCACGTGGCACAACTTCACCCAGAACTGGTCACGTGGCATTCAGTCGCAAAGCAGAGTGATGAAAGCTAGTGCTCACTATCTCACTTTCTCCTTTTTATTCACGAGCTGTGAGGAAAGCCCCAGGAAGGCGCTGCCCACAGGTAGGGGGGACCTTCTCACCTCAGTTAACCCGATCTAGAAACTCCCTGACAGGTGTGCAGAGGTCTCTCTCCATGTGATTATTCTAGATCCTGTCTAGTTGACACCTGGAGTCTTTGCACACACTAGCGGCATAGCTCTCTATGAACTATATCTAGAACTAGATAGACTCTTGGGACTGTGGTGGGCAGTGACACTTGTAGTGGGCAGCTGGTTCCTCTGCTTCCTTTGTCCAGAGCAGGTCGTATGCTCCAATAACATATGCTGAGCCCGATGCTAATACAGCTGTCCATTTGCACCCTGCCTAGGGTTCATCTTGGGGAGACTTTTCATGCACTCTTAGCAAGATCACTCACTGGGATCTTTGCGGAGTTTGGGAGGCTTTAGGTGTTGTATGGAGGTTCTCTCAATAGTTTTTCATGTGCCCCGTCCCTTCACCACTGCTAGTCTTCCTGGGAGTGCAGAGAGCAGCCACAGGTCCATTGCCATTGCTCCTGCTTCTGCAGACACACATAGCATTGATCCCATCACTCTGTTAGAGCTAGTAGCCTCTGTGAGGATTCTTAGCATGCCTGGGACAGTGGTGACATGCCTGGAGCAGGGCTCCGGTGGAAGGAGAGATGCTGGGGCTATGGATCCAAGTCTTCCTAAGAGGAGAGCCACAGCTGACAATGACCCTACAGGAAAGGTCACGCCAATCAGGAAATCTCAAGACAGCAAGGTACAGTGGCGGCATCTTCTGAGAAAGAATACAGTTCTTATAGAAATCCAGTGTTGTTGATGAAGGCATAGAAAGTAGTAACTCACCCCATGCAGGGGCATGCGCCTCTGCCATTGTTCTGTCTCTGGTGTCTTGTCTCCATATGGGGGACACCCTGTGATGCTTGTTGTGGGGACCCTGGCTAGTACTTGCTCCTCTCCCAACCTGCACCAGCTTAGAAGGAGCTCTTCACACTGGGGAGAATGCTTGCATCATGGTTTTTGGTTGCTAATGTAGATGGGAAAAAAATTTTTTTTTTTTTTTGGTTTTTTGAGACAGGGTTTCTCTGTGTAGCCGGGCTGTCCTGGAACTCACTCTGTAGACCAGGCTGGCCTCGAACTCAGAAATCCACCTGCCTCTGCCTCCCAAGTGCTGGGATTAAAGGCTGTGCGCCACCATTGCCCAGCCGGAAAAAAAATTTTAAATCCATTGCTTCAAAACTATTTGATAAAAAAAGCTGGGGGTGGGGTGGCCTACACTTGTAATCCAAACACTGGGGAGGCAGAGACAGGAAGATTCCTAGGGCTTGCTGTCCAGCCAGCTTAACATACTTAGTGAGTTCCAGACTGTGAGAGGCCTTTAAAAAGAGGGCCGGCAGAGAGATGGCTCACTGGTTAAGAGCACCAGCTGCCCTTGGCTGAGGACCTGGGTTCAGTTCCCAGTATCCACACAGCAGCTTACAACTGTCTGTAACTCCAACTCCAGGGGATCAGATGTACTCTTTTGTACTCTGCAGCTCCTGCCACACATACGCACACACCACACACACACACACACAAATATGAATGCTGGCACCTGAGGAAAGACATTGTCCTCTAATGTCTATGTACATGTGCCCTACACACCTGTACCTCCACACAAGCATACACACATAGGTGTTCAACAGTGCATGAGACGGTCTTAGCCTGTGGGTCTTCCCCATTTTTATTAACACTTTGAGAATACGCCTCCGAGGTTTGGTATTTAAGAAATGGTGTTTATTCAAGAGAAAGAAATCTCAGCCAGCCATGACATTAATAAGGACAAATTGATCTCAATTAGTGAGAGATAGCAGCATTGGGATTAGGAGGGGTTTGTTCCCTGCTGGCTTCAGGGACAAAGGATAATCCCTAGAGGATATGCATCTCAGGACATCTGTGACCAATACCTTCAAGTAATTCTGTGCTTTATTTGAAGCTCTTCACAGAACATGAGCAGCCACTGAGAATACAAGGTAGCACCTTGGGAGAGCTCCTACCAGGTGCGGGGTAACACACCTCTCCTCCCAGTCTTCAGGAGGCAGAGGCAGGAGGTTGTATACGTTTGAGGTCAGCCTAGTCTATATAGCCGGTTCCAGGCTGCCAAGACTGTCACAAAACAAGTTTCCAAGGTGGGGAGATGGGTCAGTTAATATAGTATTTGCCTCAAGGATGAGGACTTGCATTTGAGTCTCTGCATCGACA
This sequence comes from Mastomys natalensis, assembly GCA_021653895.1. Lineage (NCBI taxonomy): Eukaryota > Metazoa > Chordata > Mammalia > Rodentia > Muridae > Mastomys > Mastomys natalensis. The sequence continues at coordinate 78,333 of JAJTUV010000342.1, forward strand.
TGAGACACCGGGAGTGGTGGCTCATACTTATAATCCCTGTGCTAGGGAGGTAGAGACAGAAGGAGCCCTGGGGCTTCCTGGCCAGCCAGCCTTGCCTGATCAATGAGGCCCTGTCCCTGGATGTGGTGGTTTGAATGGGAAATGTCTCCCCAACTGGCTCAGGCTTGGAATACTTGGTTCCCAGCTGTTCAGGGAGGTTTAGGAAGTGCAGCCTTATATATCATTAGGAGTAGGCTTTGAGGGTTTAGAGCCATTTAGATCACTCTCCATTCTCCAGGCTTACAATTAAAGATGTGAGCTCTCAGCTTCCCTGCCCCTGCTACCATGCTTGCTGCTTTCTGCCGTGCCTCTCTGTCAAGATCCATAAGCCAAAATAAACCCTTCCTTTTATAAGTTGCTTCGGTCATGTTTTATCATGGCAACGGAAAAGCAGCTAAGATGCAGAGAGAGACCCTGTCTCAAGAAGCAAGGTCTGTGGCTCCTAAGGAATGACAAAGTTGTCCTCTGGCCTCCACATGCACACACATGAATGCACACACACACATGTGCCCTTACAAACATGTTCAGACACCTACACATGCACAGAAATTGTTCCTTCAAAGTTAAAGAGCACCCATAACAACTCCTTCTGCCCCCAATTTTATGGGGATTGACACACGATCCAGCTGCTTTCTGGGAAGGCGTCATTCAGGGTGAATCTGATTATTCATCTGTGAAGTATAGTTGGCTCCTCAGCTCGGACCTGGCACAGACTATGTGTGTTTGTTGGCTACATGAGTGGAAAATAGTAAGTTGGCATCTAAGCTCTGGAGATGACTTGATTTCAAGGCAACAGTTTTAGTCTGTGCTTTTCACGGGGATGGCACTGCAGGGACTGGAAGTCAGGGACATTGTAAGGAGGCCCCTGATGATGCATCCCTAAGGATCCTCAGGGCCTGGCTGCCTCTTAGCTGCCATGGTTTTTACTTCATGCTTAGAGAGACAGATTCTCCTGAGCCTGCCCTTGCCTTCAGTTCAGGGGCTGGTGCTCTGAGGCCTGACTAAGAGACACAGCTCAGGTCTGTGTGAAGCAGACCCCCGGGTTCCTAGTTGTCTGGAATGTTGGTGACATACGTCTCCATAGGCCTGGATGGCTTCTCTGTTTGCTTCCCTGATGGAAATGCCAGGTGCCACTGGCAGTCCTAAAGACCCCATAGCCCCTTTGCTTCCTCTCTGACAGAGAGGCCACACCGCAGATGAACTGCAGGGTAAGGTAGTGGTGTCAGGATAAAAGCAGTGGGCCTGGAAATCAATATTTCCTACAGCTCCAGTTAGAGTTGACACAGGCGGGTGCTTCCTCCAGACTTCTGATGGATGGCTTTAGGGTCTGTGGAGCCAGTCCCTGCCACGAGGAGAGCAGTGTTTGTCTCCAGGGAGACATCTGCACAATACTTCTTCCAAGAACACCCCAGTTTGGGTTGAAGAAGATGTCTCCACCCATTGCCAGGCGGAGATGCGGTGCCATGGGGAAGGAAGGGCTTGTGGAGATTGCTCAGAGCCTCTTTTAGGAGTTCCTTCAGAACATTTGTTATGCTAATTTTGGACTGCCAGGGATGATGCAGGCGTGAAGTGGATGGTGTTTTTCATTCTTTTTGTAAAACATTATAAGGGTGATTTTTCACTCTAGAAATGTAACAAACATAACGGGGTTCTTGATAACAAGAATCTATGCAAGAAAGAGATGGCCTGGGGTGTGGCTCATGCTTGCCCCTACCTCAGCACAAACTGGGTATGCTGTCACATGCCTGTAATCCCCAAATTCAGGAGGCAGATGTAAGAGGATCAGGAGTTCAAGGCTATCTTCTCATACAAAGAGAGTTTGGGGCCAGCTTAGGCCACCTGAGACCCTATCTCAAACTGATCAAAAGAAAACAAAAATAGACATTTGAGTAACAGGTAAGCACTTGGAAAGCAGCAGGTCTCACTGGCAGGAAGAGACTGGGACACAAGCTCCTGAGAGGCAGGCCCTTCAGAGTTGTGCCTGTCCTTGGTAACATGTCTTTGCCATTGAGACGCCTTTTCTCCATTTGAGCTCACCCTGCTGACCCACTGACGTCACAGGAACAGCAGGTAGAGTTAGATGGATACATGTCTTTTCAGTTGCCCTTGTCCTGATGTGGCATGGCTACCCAGTGGTCCTGGACCTGTGACGAGGGGAGGAGATGCACTCCCTTTGATGTCCCAGCTTTATTAAAGTATCCCCCGTTCCACTGCTCAGTGGCCTGGGTACATCAACAGCACAACCATCAAGGTGTCAGAGCCATCCAAACACATCCCAAATATATATTAGCCAGGCATCATAGCAGAAGGATCAAGAGTTCAAGACCATCCTTGAGCTGTTCTAGACACTTCACAGAAATGAATCCCACCACCTGTGGCCATATTAGACAGTTTCTCTGGGAAATGTTATATATTTACAAAGGGTATAGGTTGGACTGGCTCACAGCATAGAGGCTGGAAAGGCCAACAGAAGCTGTCTGCATCCTTTGCTCTGTGTTGAAAGGCTAAGGAAGTGAGAGACTAACTTTAGCAGAGGTTGGTGGCTGTGACAGCGACAGCAGTGATAGACAAATCCAGAAAAGAAAGAAGAGGAAAAGAAAAGAAAGGGAGCTGAAGGAAGGGAAGGGTAGGGGAGGGGAGGGGAGAGAGGCATAGGGCACCTGCCTTTTTCTTAGACCTCTTTATATTGGGACTTCCTGGTGCTTCCTGTTGGAGGATGCCACCCAAGTTGAGGGAGGGTCGTCCCCACTCAGCTCAACATTTCTGGAAATATCCTTACAGAGATATCCAGAGGTGTGTGTCCTAAGTGATTCTAAATCCAGTCAAGTTGAAATGAAGATTAACTATCATAGCGCGAGGAAACAGGGCTGAAGCTGGGGTGACACAGTGCAGCCTGCAACCCTAGCTCTTGGGGGGGTGGGGACAGGAAGGTCAGGCAAGTGTTCAGGGTCATTCTCTGCTACACAGTGATGCCAGGTGGCCTGGAATATAGCTGGAATGACATCAAGGGCGTGTGATTTTATAATAATTCTGATACCATTTGCATTAGTCTGTGCAGACTTGCGTGGTAACAGATATCTCCATACTTCCAGTGGCTTCATGTACTTGGTAGTGATGTCTCCAAGTTGGTTGTAGATTTTCTGCAGTGGTGCAGAGTGCAGGCAGTCAGTAGGGTGGAGAAGGAGACCCTACGAGTCCAAGCACATAGACAGGACTGCTTCATGGTGGCTGTAATTAAGAGATTTCCTCTGTGCCTGAAGTGACCATCACTTGTACAGAGCAGCCATTGCTGTGACCTGTTGCATCTGAGCCACAGTAGCCAACACACAGCAGGTGTGGCGTAGGAATTCCATAGTCAGCTAGGACCCCACTTGCTTTCTAGGTTACAGTGTGACATTGTTGACTTAACTGGATTAATACACACCCTCATCGAGGCACACCTTTGGGCATGTTGTGAGCAAGGTCATGCTCAGGTGTCTTCATACTGTAATGCAGACACAGTCTCTGGTCACCACACAGGTGTCGAGTGTACCCAGTAGAGCATGGACCCCAGTTCTTGATGTCACTCTGGGCATGATGAGATAAGAAGACCTCATTCACACAAGTTCCGTGGAACTCAAGGCTCCTCCAGCCCTCTGCTCCTATGCATTCTGAGCCTCAGAGACATGGCTAGAATGACATCGCTGGGTTCTGATCTGTTCCCTGTGGTGTCTGCCCACCCTCCCAGGGGAGTCCTGCATAACTTTGGAGTCACTCTGTCCCATCCTTGTGACTGATTCCTCTCTCTCTGGCCGGAGCTCAGTGTGTGTTGTGGAGGTTGAAGATGACTGTCACGGGTCAGGTCAGGAACTCACCCTTGTTATTCTTGTCCTTGAGGACTGCCTACTCTTGTCAGTACGTGAGCCTGACACATCTGCCTAGTCTTGTTCGATCTTTCTTTCCTTGGTTCTGGCTCTGCCTCTGGGTCCTATTGGAGGGAACCAACTCCTCCCGAGGGAGACCCAGCCCCCCAGCCATCTTTCTTTCTCTTCTCTAGGCCCCTGGAAAACTGCCTCATGTTCTGGATAGATGCAAGAAGGGGGCTTTTGCCACATCATTCCCCAGGAGGCCCTTTCTGGGGTTGAGATTGCCTTGGCAACCACACTCTGCAGCCCACCTTTGGTGCCTTGTGGGCCTCTGGAGTCCATTCCTTCCTGAATCAACCTTCACTGGTTGACCTGAAGTGGCCTCCTGTCAGTCAGAGAGTCTCTCCTTCCAGGTATTGGGAAGTTGCTCTAATGGGACACCTGTGGCCCTGGCTTCTCTCCATAGACAGAAGGGCCTAATTGCAAGGCCATGCTCACAAGTTTCAGGCAGGTTGTTTAAAATGGGCCTTCTTTTTTTTTTTTTTTTTTTTTTGGTTTTTCGAGACAGGGTTTCTCTGTGTAGCCCGGGCTGTCCTGGAACTCACTCTGTAGACCAAGCTGGCCTCGAACTCAGAAATCCGCCTGCCTTTGCCTCCCAAGTGCTGGGATTAAAGGTGTGCGCCACCACCGCCCGGCTTAAAATGGGCCTTCTATTAACAAGAATTCTCTAGAAAAGCAGCAAGCCTTAAAATACATCATCATGCATTTATAAGCATGTGTACACTTTTGACAACGAACATGGACTCTGCTTTATGGATTGTCTTTTATTATTTATTTATGTGTATGCGTTTATAGATTTGTGCACATGCACATGGTGGCCAGAAGAGGGTGTTGTATCCTCTGGAACTGGAATTTACTGATAGTTGTGAGGCACTATGTGGGTACTGAGAACCTAACTCTGGTCTTCTGGAAGAGCAGCCAGTGCTGGAGAGCCAGCTATCTCCTCAGCTCCTTGACCTGTTTATTGTGAATTAAATACAAGTGATAAGGCCTTGGACCATGGATTTGGGTTTACTTGAATGGCATGCTCCGCTGTGGAAGCAGTTCCATGACCCTCGTAGCCACAGAACAAGGGAGTTGTAAGTCAGTACATTTGACAAGTGTGTCAGTGGGGATGTCAGGAGGGGACCTCCTCTGCAGCTCAGATCTTACCTTATGACATTCCATCTTTCGGTCTGGTGGAGGAAACACTCTGCTTGGTGATGTATTTACCTAATAGCCATGAGAACATTGGGTTGGATACAGAGGTCAAAAGTAAATGGCTGTTAAAGAGCCTGCACAACTAAGGTGATTTTGGCTCTCAGAGGACAACATTCCCACTCTCCACAGTCTTTGTCCTCCGCCAAGGTCAAGATTCAGGATTTTGCTATAGATATGATGGAGTTTCTTCAGAGAAGGGCAAGGGGTGTGTGTGTATTTGTGTGTAGACTTCAGTGGCCTATTAGCTACACACACACACACACACACACACACACACACACACACACTGGGGGGGGGTAGTAGATGGGGGTAGGAGAGGAGGGAGAGGGATTTACTACAAGGGCATCAGCTCCTGTGATGCAGGGGAGTTCATCTTCCACAGTCCTAAGCTGGAATCTCAAGAGAGCGTGTGGTGGGACTTACAGGCCAAGGGCCGGACAGAAGAGGTCCATTTGGGCTGAAGCTACCAGGCTGAATGGACCCCTAACCCTTCTTCAGTCTTGTTCTGTTCAGGGCCCCAGGGATTGGATGCTTCCCCCCCACCCCCACCCCCACCCCCACTTGGGAGAGCCATCTGCTTTAGAGTTGCATTGAAATGCTAATCTGGTCCAAGCTTGCTGAACATCCATGGATAATCTTGGCATCTCAATAAAGCTACAGTGGCAGGCCTGGTGGATCACCTCTCCCCCTCCCCACCAGGGTCTTTGTGGTGCCCTCTCCACATTCGTGGGATCTGAATGCTGCCCTTTGCTTGACCCCTCAGAAAAGCAGCACTGTTGCTCCTCCAGGAAACTAGCTATGGTGGATTCTCTTCCCAACATGGGCCAGCAGGCTTCCTCACCTGTCAGCTGCATGGACCCCCTCCCCTGGTCAATGCCTTGACCTCTGAGAACAGGGTTTCCCACACCTCCCACAGTTCTCAAATCCATGCAGCATCAGTCAGAGAAGTGACCCTAAGGCAGGACAGGAGGGACAGTTATCAGTGCCATCTCGTAAGTGTGAGTCTACTCTGGAGCAGGAATGCATTCGAAACCTCCATGAATATTCAAAGGCATTCAGAGTTAACTCCGCTCAGGGATTATTTATTTGAACACTGTAGGAAGCGTCATTGTTTATAAAATAGATCAGAGAGAAGCCTTTGTCTCTGTGTTTCTTTTGAGCCTCCTTCTTATAGGACTGAATTCTTTTCCTTTCAACACTGAAGGCAGCAGGGAGCATTGGGCTCTGCAGGTGGGAAGGGAGAAGTCAGGAGATGATGGGAACTGAGGGTGGCCTGCTGTCTTGGGAACTTTATGAGGACCACCCCCCTTTCCCAGGTTCCCCAGATTCCATATTGGGATCTGGTGAACCTGCCTTCTCACCTTTTCTCAAAAACAAAAAGAAAAATACAAGACAAAGCACAGTGAAGGCTAATGGGGGTGGAGACTCGAGGACCCGAGGCCTGTGACTATGTCTGCTATTTCTACCAGGTTTTAAGTTTCTGGATTTAGGGGTTCAGCCTCCTTTTGATAGAAGGTGAATAAGCAGGGGCAGGAGGGACTAGAGGAACATTCTAGCACATGCTATTCCTTTGTAAGTAGTCTGGCTTTCAGACTACTGGACCAGGTACACCATTTTAAAAGCCCCTTCCTTACTTGGGTCAACATTAATATAAATACATGTGTTTCTTAGCTCAGAATCAGCAGAACAGGACTTGCTTAAAACAGAATTCTGGCAATACAGGGTGTATTTAGAACCATACAGGACCCATGTTGAGAGTTCTGGAAACAACCTAGCAGATGTAACTTCACCTTGGCTCCCCCACCCATCACTCCTGTGGTGCAGACCTCTGGAGCTGGGCTTTGTGTGTTAGATGGACGGGTGGAGGGAAGAGATGGTGGGGACAGGGAGGGACCCCGCTGACCTTGTAGGCTCTAGTGGGGGACACTCTCCCTCAGAATGTTGAGTCTAGGGTGAGGGTGCTGAGGTGGAGCCCAGTTCATTATCAGAGATCTCCTTTGCAAAGATCAAAGAAGACTTCCCTGTTGGCAACAGCTCATGGGCCCAAAGTCAGAAAGAAACACACAGATGCCTGCCATCACATCCAACCTCTGCAAGCCAGAACCTCCACGGAGAACAAAGTGGTTCTTGGGGATTGTGCATGCCACCCTTCTGTCCCTCTCACATCTGCTTGGAGGTGACTTTGGCTTGGTGGTACTCCACTGCCCACCCCAACCCCTGGCAGCCACATAATAGAAATATTTCAGACATAGGATTAGTGCTAAAGCCTTTCCCTCCTTCTTCTCTTCCCTCTTCCCCCTCTTCCTGGCTAGAAGTGGCCAACCCTGGCCTGTTTCTTAGTGGATAAAACAAGGCCAATCAGGAGGGTTGCTGGGGCATACATGAAACAATTGTAGATGGTAACAACCTCCCTCGGCCTTGGCATCTGGTGAGAGCCTTGGCCCTCTCATCACTGGGACAAAGGAGAGCGTGAAAGGAGGGGGCTCAGAGCCCTGTGACTTCATAGCCTCACATTAGGCCCCATCTCCTAAAACATGCTTGGGGATTAAGGTCTTTGGGGACTATGTAGAGACAAAGACTGTGGCTTGTGTCACAGGTCACATCAATTCAGGGTCTGGCGTAATTCTCTGAGTTTCTCCTACCGTGTTAGACCCTCTGAACTTTTTGGTTTGTATTCAGTTTTTGCTTTTTATTTCTAATTGTAACACTTTGTGTGTGTTTGTGTGTGTGTGTGTGTGTGTGTATGTGTGTGTACACACAGGTATGGAGAACAGAAAACTTGAGCAGTTGGTTCTCTCCTTCTCCCTGTGGGTACCAGGGACAAACTCCAGTTGCCAGGCTTGGCAGCAACACCTTAACCACTGAGCCATCCTCCTGCCTTTGGTTTTGCTTTTATTGAGACAGAACACACTCTGTGACCCAGGCTGACATGGGACTCACCTATGGTAGCTCATGCTGGGCTCACACTCCCAGAAGTCTTCCTGACTTAGCCTGCCAGTGCTGGGATTGACCATATGAGCTGCCACACCCCGCTGAAAGTTTTTTTAACAAAGAGTCTTCCTTGCTTGCCTCAGCTTGTCCTAGCTCATGCTGGCAAGCGACTCCTGACAACAAAGCCAAGCTGCTGAGACCGCCTCATTGTTACACTTCCAGTGGCCTCGTCACTGTTGTGACCCTGTGGGCTGTGCATTAGATGAGCGAGATTAAAAGTCATTTGCAGTGCAGCTATATTTGTTTATGCCGGCAGCCACGGGTGCACGGAGAGTCCTTTGTTTAATCTTATTTGATTTTTAATGGCTGCTCTTTAAGTTTTGAGTTTGGGCTTATCAATATGTGATATATTTGCATCATTTTGAAGCTTAAGCTATGAAGCAGAATAGGGACACAGACGCCCAGCTCTCTCCCTCTCCTCCTCCCCACAGGTGGTTCTCACTCCCAACCCCACCCCCTTCTCTGGGCAGGGAGATAACTCTGTAGGCAAAGTGCTTGCCACGCCAGTCTCCAGCAACCACCAAAGAGACAGGCATGGCAGGGCACTGTCCGTCTGTAACCCTGTTGTTGAGGGGCAAAGACTAGTTCGCTGGCCCACTGAGCCAAGGCTGAGCTGTGGGCTCAGTGAGAGACCCTGTCTCAAAATACAAGGTGGAGAGAGGAAGAGAAAGACACCTCAATTCTCTCGACCTCCACATACACGCACACATGCACCCACACAAATGTGCACATACATAATTTTAAAGGGATATAGCACATTCCTCTGCCATGCATAAGAGTGTTTTAAAACATAACCACATGTGGCAGGCACTGTAGTTTATAGAAGATCTTTACTGTCCAGGAGTAAGTACAGCAGTTACTATGTCACTGGCAAGACAGGATATGTTTCTGCCTCTTTTTATAGTGAGGAAATAGGCTCCTGAGAAGTTACAGGGCCAAAGCCAAACAGTCAGCAAACTTGAACCTGAGTCTTGTCACAATTGGACCTTTACATAAACCATAGCCTCTGTGGCTTTGGAAACTGCTAGCCACCAAGTTTGGGTTGGTAACTCTTGATAAATTGCATAAAAGATAGTCATGGGGCCGGAGAGATGGCTCAACAGTTAAGATCACTGGTTGCTCTTCCAGGGGTCCGGAGTTTGATTCTCAGCACCCACATGGTGGCTCACAACCATCTGTGACTCCAGTTCCAGGGGATCTGAGGCCCTCTGCTGGCACCAGACATGCATACATACATTCAAGCAAGACACTCATACATAATATGTAATGCATCCACACCAGGTGTTATAGTCTCACTTGTAATTCCATTACTCTGACTGAAGGGTGAGACTCACTGTGAGCCCTGGACCTTAGCCAGACAAACCTGAAGGACATTAATTTGCATCTCATAATCAATAAAAGAGGAGTTCCACATGGAGGTTGTACCTGGACCCACTGCCAGTACTAAGCGTGTCTGGTGACTTTGTGCTCCAAGGACTTGATCATCCTTAAGACCAAGATCGGCTGCTTCTGGCTCCCTCTGTAGGAAGAGGAGCTGAGAGTGCTCACTGTGGTTTTGGCTTGCAGTGCAAACTTGAGTGACTTGAGGTTTCTCTGCAGCGAGCTCCCTCCTGGAAGCTGGAGGCTCCCTGCTGTGGTGCCCGTGCTGGTGGCATCCAGTCTGTGGAACACCCGTGGTTTAGCAATTGCTTTATTCTCTCAGGTCAGGTGCTTCACAGAGTGAAAGCATTTAAAATACAGGCTGGCAGCCAGTCTCTTGAGCCTGGGTGTGGGCTTTCAGTGCCCCTGGGAGTAAGAGGAGACTCATCCTCTCCCCACAAAGCAGCTCAGACACCCAGCGGCTCTTCCCAGACATCTTCACCTTTTCCTTTGCATTGGAAGAGTCAAATAGTATGCACCATGATGCACCATGGCCCATCGACGTACACACTCCAAACTCCAAGCACAGTGGGGATGCTGTTCTCTCTCTTTGTTGAGGGAGATGTCACAGTGCAGGGGCCTGCTGGGCTCCATGTCTTCACAGCCCCAGGAACTCATCTTCTGGGAAAGCACCTGCAGGCCCCCAGGTCCAGTGAATGTTTGCTCCCAGTGCGCATGCCAGAAATGTGGATGGATGACAGCACTGCTTGTGGCCAAAGAAGTGAAGGGGGGGGTGTCCTCGCCATTCAGTGACACAGGTGGATGATTGTAATAGTGCCTTGGCTTTAGTCAATCATGGTCCATTAGAGTTTCTGGAATCATTTCTGAAGCTTGCTGTGCTCGCCACATGAAAGGTTGATGGTGAGTGAGTGTGTGTGTGGTGTGTGTGTGTGTGTGGTATGTTGCAGATAACCAGGACTTGGCTGCTTTGCAGTCTGAAAACAAAATGCCACATGCTTTTCTTCTGTGTGACCACGTGACAGGTCAACAGTGCGTTGTAGAGGAGGGGCTCTTGGGTCTGGCTCCCACTTTGTTCCTTCTGGTTTGTTCCCACACCCACCTGACCTCTCTCTGACTCCCAGATTAAAACGGACATAAAATGTCACTGGGGCTTGGTTATGTGGGCTCTGCTATCCATACACCAAGGCAGACGACTGGGGTTGTTTATCCCCCTGATTCCCAGGAACACACGGGGTTTGTAGTGGCTTTGCATAAACCCCGGGTAAGAGGGGATTAGCACTCCTGCACACTCCTCTGATCCTTTACTTCCTAGCTGAGCCTGGCCTAGGAGCTGATTAATAAGCACCGTGTGAATGGGAAAGAACATGCAAGAGCATGCACACAGGTGCCTGCTGGTCCCAGGGTTACATTCCCAAATCAGAGGTGGGAGAACACGCAAAATGAAAACGGATGTCTGATATCTGACGGTCGCTAGCCAAAAGGCTAGTCCACTTTAAAGTGTGACCTTAACCACAGTTTTAAAGTAGAACCAAGCTGAGTATCCTTATTTGCTGGGGTGATGCAGGCTGGGGGCTGGGGGTGTGGCATTGGCACCTCCTTTGTCACAGTCCTCTCATTCATCCAGCTTGGCAAGCAGTGGGGAGTGCTCTCTTTGGGCCCAGCAGGTTTCCTGTGTTCTGCTATGAGGCCTGTTGCCTATGACTCTTTCCTGGACTGTGTGGGCACCACTCTCTTCCCAGTGGTTAAGGACAACTCAACTGGTTTGAGGTGATGGGATATCAAGTGGGCTGAGTGTTGTCTCATCAGGTCTGCGGGGTCCACTCTGAGCAGTAGATGGGGGTGCACAGCCTGTCCTGGTGTGGCTCCTATCCCTCCCAGCAGCTCCCAGGCACTGACACCAAAACTCTGCTGCACACACGCCTTGATGGCTATTCTCGGATTATTGTCCCTCATTATCTGTCCACAGATGGCACCATGAATCATAACCAAAGGAATTAAAATGTGAGGTGCCAGTATGTAGTTGCTAAGGGGTATGTGTATGTGTGTGTGTGTGTGTGTGTGTTGTGTGCTGATATACACCAACAGATCTGGGAATGGTTGGTCTGTGTACTGGAGATGAAAGTCCCAGCCAGCAGCTAAGTATCCCCAGGAGACCAAGCGCTGGATTTAAAAGCAGACTTTAGTGTTTGGATCAGCCTCATCAGCTCTCAGAGATGAGTTTGTCACGTGGGCAAGCAGTACCCAGAAAGCTCCAGGAATGCCATGGAAAGCCTGTAGCTGAGACCAGCGGGTGACCCTCAGATCCCCACACAAACTCCTAGAAGTCTAGAAAAACTACCAAAATGTACTTCTTACCAGGGAGGGCATCTTGGGAGTGAATGGCACACCACCTGGGAGGTGCCTGCAGCTGTCAGTCACTGAGCTGAGGTCCTTTCCTATACTCACCCTCCAGTGCTTGCTTTGAAGACCCTTACAGTACCAACGGGCTTAGCTGTGGCAGCTCAGGGTCCCTAGCCTTCCTCTGCCATCCAGAAGGGCTCTGGGATGGAGGAAAGCTGTAGATGAGTGGCATCCCTCAGCCTCTGACTAGGAAGCTGGTGATAAACATTGTCTTGGCCTCACACAGATTGTGTCTAAGAGACAAGGGAGCCTAAGAGGATCGCCTCAAAATGTTTGGATTCTCGGCCATGTGGCTGGGCTGACCGCAGCCCTAGGGCAGCAACAGGTGTGGAATAAAGACCTCTGGGGAAGATGTTGGAGAGACACTGTGTGAGGCTGGGGTCTGTGCTCTGTCCCCAGCAGCCCCAACCCAAACCTCCTCCATGTAGTGTCAATGGCTCCATTAAAAAGTGTTCAGGAGTGTAACTGTCCATGTGGCTGCCTGAGATATTTACTGGTGCTCAGGGCTTGCTCTCCTGAAGTGTGGTACATGTTGCCTACTCAATCAGACAACAGATGGGGCAGTAGTGGCCCTTGATGGAAATGAAGGAACATAGATCCAAATGGAAGAGGGACTTGAACCCTGAACTCAGCTGAGCTCTGTTCCTCAGTAAGTGCTTTGACACTCCTAACACAGATGCCTGATGCCTCCATATGCACAGGTGCTTATGCTGCCAGTGGTCTGTGGCAGTGTCTTCCTCAGTCACTCGCCACCTTATTTTTTGAGGCAAGGTCCCTGACTGATCCTGGCGCTCACAGATTCCCTGAGACAGGCTAGCCAGCACACTCCAGGCATCCCCTGCCTCTGGTGTACCCACCTGACTTTCTTACCTGGATTCTAGGGAAGCAAGCTCTGATCCTCATGCAAACACTCTATCTACCAAACCATCCCACTAGTAAACCCCTGCACACACACAAAAGATGCCTATTTAAGGGGCTTCTGTGTGAAGTTGCAGGTTTTAGAACCAATGTCTAACCCCTGAATCATCTTTTAGCCACCAAATGTCAAAGCTGGAAACTGTGAATCCTTGACTGACATTTTTAGTGGTTTTAACGTCTTTGCAAGGACATTTTTAAAAGCCAGTGATACCAGTTGTCCCTACAAATGGGTGAAGGAACACAGGCAGCTGCTCTTAGGATGGTTTTAGCAAAGAAAACACCTTTTGATTAAAAAAAAATCCTTTTAGGTGTTAAAGTGAAATTTTCAGTTATTTAATTGTGTGGCATTTACATCACATATATTCATTCCATGTGTTTAGGGTAGGTGGGCCCTGGGGATACAAGTGTCTTCAGAGCAGGCCAACTCACAGTGACAAGGGAAATGAGGAAAGGGGTGGGGGCAGTTTCTTTACCTAAGGAGTTTCTACTATGGCGCTGGGGCTCATTAAAAGTGTGATTACTTTTTCCCCAAAGGACCCCATCTCTCTGGGATTTATTTATAAACACCAGGGGTTTGCAGGGATGCTGATGAGGCGGGAGGAGGCAGGGATGGGTTTTGTTTCATTTTTTTCCTTTTTGCTGGGGAGTGCAGAAGATATACTACTGACAGAACCAGGGAGGCTTAGAGTGGTGAGCCTGTCAAATCTGCTCTCTAGAGGCTGAGGCAGGAGGATGACAAGAATTTGAGGCCTGCCTAGGTGATATGCAAGACTCTGAAAGACAAAACCAAAAGGGAAACAGAGTCAGCCGGACCATGTAGTCTCTAGTTCTAGGACCTGCAGCTGCCAAACAGCAATGATTTCCAGGGCAGCCTTGGCTTTTGTGGTCCAGCACAACTTTGGTTTGTAGTTTAGTGGCTGTTCCCCAATGTGGCTTGTGAGTGATGGTGATGTTTATGAAACTGTTTGGTTTTTTTTTTCAGTTACTTGTAGAAGAAGCTGAGCCGATAACATCCCTTCAAAACTCCAGTTTGTATGTCCCCAGCTGGACCTGATTTTAGGCTACGTAACTTAAGTCTTTCCTCCATCATTAAATGATACAAACTAGTTTGTGTATGTTATGTGAATTGAAAATAGTAGGAATGGCTCCTTGTAGGTGAATTTAGTCACCTATAGCCAACCTCTGTCCAAAACTGTGGCATGAACAGTTTTTTAGAAAGAGGCCTCAAGTTTTAAGTAGTGGGCCGCACTGTATGGAGGTGGGACCTGCACTGAACTGTTCCATCCCACCCCGACACAGCCATCCTCCTTGTCCAGAGTTATCCCTGTGGCATATGATACCTGTCTATTAGTCACACAGGGGCATCTTGGTTCATGGCAGAGCTTGAGTTCACATGACTCTTGCTTCATTTAATCATAGCTCCCAAAGCACGACAGTAGGGAGGGATGCTGGCGATTTGGAAATGCCAGAGAGAAGCAAGAATGTTCTTTTGAGCAAAGAGGTACATTTCTCAGTGTGTATGTGGTTTTGCACTGTCTGTGTTTTTAGGCACCCATTAGGCCTTGGTGCACAGTGCCTGGCACTGGGGAGGCGGGCTGCAGCTTCTCTACCTTTGTGCCTTGAGCGCCATGACATCAGGGCGGAAGAGCTGGTGAGCAGATGATGGTGGTGTTTCTGTAACAAAATGCCTGACAGAAGTAGATCAAGGAAGGAGTCTTATTGGCTCCCGGTGCACAGTCTATCACAGGAAGACGTGACTGTGGAGGATGTGAAGACACCTAGTGGGATGGCAGCCGGTCACATCCCACCTGGGAAGCAGAGAGAGACGCACACTGGTGCTCAGCGCACTTTCCCCTTTTTCTTCAGCCCAGGACCCCAGCTCATGGGAAGGTGCTGCCCACGATCTTCCCTCCTTAGTTGAACCTGCCTGGAAACACCCTCACAGACCTGCACAGAGCAGTGCCTCCTAAGTGATTCCAAATCCAATCAAGCTGATAGTGAGCGTAAGCCAGAACATTCTCAGCCATGGCACTCTATCATGTGGCTCAGCACGCTAACACATTGTGCACATATGTATGTGGGCATGTGTCACACACTCACACACGCACACACACACACACACACACACACACAATTGATCTTAGCTGTCACTTCTTTCTTTTGTCTCTGGAAACGGAGCTGCTTTCTACCCTGAAGCTGACCTCATCAGGTGCCTCTTCTTGCTTCCTCAAGCAGAAGGCTGAGCCTTGCCCCAGACACTGGAATTTTCCCTGCAGTTAGAGCCCAATGAGGCCATGCGGGTGATGGCACCTCGGTTATCCCCCTGAATGTTCAAATGGATGAGGTCTGTCTTTAGGTAACGGAAATCCTACTTTCTCACCTGTCAGTAAGCCTTCTCATGCTGTGAGACGGAGTCAGAGGTGTGGAGTACATAGGAGTGGCCACTGCTGTGACCAGTACCTTCTTCATGGTCACAGTGTCAGAGCCAATCTGGAGACAGCTCTGTCCCTGACTCAGCTTCTCTGAGTCTTATTACTCCCACTCCATAAGTGAGAGCTGCCACATTTACCTCACTCAAGGCCAAGTGGGAACACCCTAGTATCCAGTGGATCCACAGAGCGTTTGCTAGCTGAACTTCCATCAAGCAAACACTGGGGAGTTGCTGGATTTCTGTGGAAACTCTGGAGAATAGAAGTACCCACCAAAGCCATTGTGGTGTCAGAGGAAAAATTCACATTTTATTGTTAAATATGTAGCCACATTTGGGTGATGTAAGATACAATGATAATTAGAATAGAAACCACGAGGAGGCTTCCACATTTCTTTGATGCTCTCCCTCTGCCCTCTCTCTCTCTCTCTCTCTCTCTCTCTCTCTCTCTTTCTCTCTGTGTGTATTCATGAGTACACATTCACACACGTGTGTAAGCGTGCTGAGCCACATGTTAGAGCACAATGGCTGAGCATGTTATAGCTCATCCTCATTATTAGCCTGACTGGATATGGAATCACCTAGGAGATAGCTCTGTGTAGGGGAAGCATAAACAGGCATGTGTATGCTGTACCTGTGGAGACCAGAGGAGGGAGTCAGATACCCTCTCATACTAGAGTTACAGATGGTTGTGAACTACCATGTGGGTGCTGGGAATTGAACCCAGGTTCTCTGTGAGAGCATCCAGGGTTCCCCTGCTCTTAACTACTGAGCCATCTCTCCAGTTCTCCCACCCACTTTGGACACAGAGTCTGTCACTGAACCTGGAGCTCATTTGGAGCTTATCATTTCAGCTGTGTTGACTAACCATTGAGCTTCAGGGATCTGCCTTCTTTGTCTCCTCAACTCTAGGATTATAAATACAGGCCACCATTTTTTAATGGTTCTAGGGAACAAGTTCAGGGGCTCACATTTTCACCACAAGCATGCCAATGACCAAGACAGTTGGATGTTCCTCTGGTGTCTCTTACAGCATTTTACTTTGCCACAGATATTTTTTTTTAATAACAGGAATCTGTATGCCATTGAATGGAATCCCCCTATGCACAATGGACCAGGCAGGTGGCCACCTTCCAAGGAGATGGCAGATGTTCTAGTTGGCCCAGCTTTCTGTGTCTCTGCTGGGAACTGGACCCTGGAATAAAGGTAGACCAGTTAGGCCACCGTGCATCATGTAGCTTTGTTTGCTGGTTAGGTCAATGTAGAAGATTGCTTTTCTCCTCAAATGGGATCTCCTAGCCCCAACTGCTGGGCCAACAACTTGGTCCCTTGTAATTAGGAGCCTGGCATGGCGCCCAGCATCCCGGGAAAGACATTGTCAGTATCAGTGCTTACTATAAAGCTGTCTTAACCAGATAGTGCTATGCCATCCAAGAAGTGTGCTCTTGGACTCCAGCTCCAGACTCCAGAGACATGCAGCTGTGAGCCTCTTTCTTTCTTTTTTTTTTTTAAAGATTTGTTTTTAATGTTAATTATGTGTACCAGTGTGTATGCCTCCCATGGAGGCCAGAAGGGGGCGCTGAAGTTTTGGTAACTGTGAGCTGTTGCTGTGGATGCAGGGAACCTAACTTGATTCTTCTGTAGGAGAAGTATGAAGACCTAACCACTGAGCCATCTCTACAGCCTCTTAGGCCTCTTCTTGCTCCAGGTGGCCCACTCACTTGTTGCTCCCGGTGGCACATTCATGCTGCATGTGACACACAGACACAATTTGACAACAATAAGAAACAAAATACAGCACATTCTGTCAGTGGGTGATATCCCCCTCCCCTGTTCATCCCTAAAGCCATGGTCCTATGTTCTGACCAAGGGATTGTGTTAGACACAGTATTACTTGAGATCCAAAGCCAGATTCAGGAGGAGTGGGAAGCTTGGGTTTTGCCACGTGGAAGTTTATCCTGGAGTCACCATGTAGGAAAGTCAGTTTGGTCTACTGGAGGATGGAGGATATAAGGAAGAAGTTAGGTGAGTGCAGGCCACTTTGGGATTACGTTGACACTGGCCTGCACCTGACAGCCCTGCTACCCTGTAACAGTCACACGGGCAAGCCCAGAGTGGCAACACTCAGAACCTGTCATAACTTAGTGTGACAGCATATTGTTAAGGAGCATAGTTACCCCTTAATGTCCATAGAGGATCAGTTTCAGGGTCTTGCCATACACCAGACCCATGGTTGCTTGTATTTGGGTTCTGGAAAGGACTGGAATGGGTAGAACAGATATATATTAGATTGGCTTACTCATACTGTCTGGGTATTCCAGCAGTGGCTGTCTCACACTGCAGGCTGGGAGCCCTGTAACTGCACCATCCACAAGGCTGGACACGTCAGCATCCCAATCTGGTGCTGAAGGCTCAGAAGATTACTGGAGAGCTGCTTCCAGTCCATACTGGAAGGCCAAAGGAAGCTGGGTTCTGACAGCTCAAAGGATGGCAGCAGCAGAACAGGACACACACACTCACTAGCCAACATCAAGGCAAGCAGGTAGCAGGCCTTTCCCCAGGACCTCTTTCTATCTGGGCTGTCATGGGAAGCCACTGCCCACTCAGGGGGAACTCTCCTGTCTATAGTCAGTCCTTCCAGAAAATGCCCTCACAGACCCACCCAGGGTGTAACTCTTAATTCTTTCCAGACCCAATAAATTGACAAACGATCTACCACCCCAATACTTACACCCTTATAGAGAAGGAAGTGGTGTTCAACAGGACCTGTATGGTTAGAGTGCTTCAGATCACCTCCAGCTGACCTCTGATATTTATCAGTATGTAAATGATATGTAAATTGAGTGTTTAGGGAAGGTAGCTCACAATTGCTCCTCTGCAGATGCATTTTCTTCTGAATTTTATGTATATTATGTTAGTGTGTGTGTGTGTGTGTGTGTGTGTGTGTGGTTTGGATGTGTGACTAGGGACTGGCTCTTAATTCCCTAAGATGGCTCATCAAAGCCACCACAGTCTAGGGTGGGCGCTGTCTCCTCGGCCCTGTCACAGTTGTCAGTCCCAGGACATTGTTGTCTACAGACCCCACAGGCCTTACCCTGGAGATGAGCAAAGACTCCAGTGAAGTTTGTCTGAGGTGGTCAGCAATCTCTGAGCTTACAGGGCCAGGCACCACTCAACCTCCCCACTCACTGAAGAAGTTTGTGTTTAAAGGTCCGCATCCAGTTCCTGTATCCGCTGTTCCCCAAGCTGCTGTGTCAATCAGAACAAGAGAGGAGATGTGCTGCCTTGAGCATCCATCTTTCTTTCCGTAGAGGCTTTTTCTCCATGATGGAAGGGGTGGTGGGGAGGGCAAAGCGCCTGCCTGCTAGCTGAGGCACATCCTGTAAGCAGGAGCAGGATGGAATGTAGCGACTTTCCTCTGTGCTCTGGCTGGGGGTCTAAGAGGAAGCTGTTGAGAGGCATTGGAAGGGGAGCCATTGGCCTAGCTTGGCAAGCTCACTTCCATAATGCAGTGAATGCCCCTTGGTGCACAGTAGGGAGGCAGGGACTTCAGGGTGCCAACTGCTCTCCAGCAGGAGACCAAGGGAAAGAGGAGGCAAGGCCAAAGGTGGTAGTCTCTCTTACATCTTTGTTGCTGCAAAAATACTCAGAGAAAATGCTTTGTTGCCCCTCCCCCTCAGCCATAACCAGGTTTGCTTGTTGGAGTGTCTTGGAGCTTCTCCTAGGTAGTCTATGGGGCAGGAGGGATGTCACCAAGAGACTTACAGGCTTATGAACCATGAACTTGGAACTCTCGAAGCTATTTGAGGCTGAAGTCGGAGGTCAAAGTGTGGCTTTTGATAAACACACCCCTTAAGGGTAGCTCAGCAAGCACATAGTGTAGCACAAAGCAAGTTCACAGTGACCCGAGCTGGGAAAGAGGCAGGTGCCCTGGGGTGGGCTCAGGCGGCAACTAACACATCTGGAGGGTCCTCAGAGAATAACTCTTCCAGCTGCTGTGCTGCCTAGCCCTGGCCATACCACACCTGGCTCCTATGCAAGGCCTCCTGTGCAGGTCCTGCACAATCATCAGACACTCTCTGTGGTGCCCTGATTCCTTCTACGGCCCCATTCTTGAGTCTTTGGTTTCAGGGTTGGTGGGGTGCACTGTGCCAATCAAGAAAAGCAGGACCTTATATCTCCCCACAAACTCTTCTGATGGAGTGGGCACAGGACCCAGAAGGTGAAGGGACTCCTTGAAACCATAATGATGAGAAAATTAAAGTAAGCATCAGCCAAGAGGGAGAGAGCTGGGACTCCTGGGTGCTGCTTCTGGGGTGGTGTTCCATTTCCTCAGGTATAGTGTTGAAGTGCTGCTCTAGTGTGCAAGGAGGTCTCAGTGCTTGGCAGGGTGCAGGACTCTGGGAGGATCTGCCTGGGGCATTTCTCTGAGCTCTGTAGAACAGGCCAGGAAGCCCATGTGCTGCCTGTGACAGCAACGTCATCCTTCCCAGGCATGGTCTGAGCCTCGTGTGGGTGAGGTTGAGTCTCTTCCCACGAGCTTGACTCGTAGGGTGTGATTGGCAGGCTATGGATTTAGAAGCCATGCTTCAAAGAGCGTGAGATGAAATTAATGTTAAGTGTAAGTGTTTGAGGCACCACAGAGAAGACACTTGTCAGTTTCTGAGGTATGAAAACAGATGACACGTCTCTCCCTCCCCATAGCTAGAGGATCTGGTGACATGGGAGCTGTGCCTTCTCAGGTGATTCATTTCCTGGATGTTCTGCTGGCCAGTTGCCTCTGTGGACAGGAGCCAGATAAGCACTTTTTCCTGTCTCAACAAGGGATCCAGCTGGAGAAGGGTGTGTCACTGAGTGTCCTGAGTCCTCAAGATTCCCAGGGCCCTGTGAGGGTCCTGGACTCTGGGGTTAGATCAGATCTACCCTGGCTCTCCATAAAGAAGTCTCACTGAGGGTCTCTTGAGAGGCACCTGGAGTCTCCTTAAAGGGTCCCTACCCACTGTGGACATCACATGCATAGGCCTCATGCCAGGAAAAGACAGGACAAGGAGGGCTGGTGATTGGGAGTGAGCACCAGCCTGGTGCCCTTCCATCCTGCCTTGTTAAACGTGTGGCTGGTGAAATGGCTTAACACATCCTCTAACCTATCAGGACCAGGGAAGGATCTGGCCCTGATTGGCTTGAGCCAATACCTTGCCTTTGACACTGTCTTAGATTCTCTGTTGCTGTGATAAAACCATGACAAGAAGCAACTCAGGGAGGAGGGAGTTTATTTGGCTCACAGGTTAGCATACAGTCATCTAGGAAATCAGGGCTGGAGCTTAAGGCAGGAATCTGGAGGCAGGAACTCAAACAGAGGCTATGGAGGAATGCTGTTCCATAGGCTTGTTCCTCATGGCTGGCTCAGCCTGCTTTTCTTTTTTCTTTTCCTTTCTTTTCTTTCTTTTTTGCTTTTTAAAAAGATTTATTTATTTTATGTGTACAATGTCGCTGTATTCAGACACACCAGAAGAGGGTATTGGATCCCATTACAGATGGTTATGAGCTACCATGTGGTTGCTGGGAATTGAACTCAGGACCTCTGGGAGAGCAGTCAGTGTTCTTAACCACTGAGCCATCTCTCCAGCCCCTGCTTTCTTATATAACACAGGACCACCAGCACAGGGGTGGCCCCACCCATCAGGGGCTGGGCCCTCCCACATCAATCATTAGTGAAGAAAATGCATTACAGCTTGCCTTTAGACCTATGTGATGAAGGCATTTTCTTGGTTGAGGTTCCTCTTCTCAGATGATTCTAGCTAGTGCCAAGTTGACTTCCAGCTCTGTGATGGACAGGTCACCTGAACCAGCTCTGTGATGGACAGGTCCCATGTTCCCATTGTCTTATCTTCCTCTTCTGCCCAGCAGCTCAAAGCAGTACTGTGCTGTTACTGAGTTATTCTTACTGATAAACATGGGTGAAATCAAAGAAGACAGCATCCTCCTGCCGTCTCTCACATCTAGCCCTACAGCCTCAGTGGACTATAGAGCTTTGGCCCTTGCTTCTCTACCTCTGAAGACACCTTTGGGAGCATGGACAGGCAATGGTGGAGGGGGTTGGGTGGCCACTGCTCCCTGGAGGTTCCCTGGAGAGAAACAAGCAAGCAATTCATAAATATTTACATCCACTTCATTTGCATAGCAGACATAATTACTTCACTCAGAACCATGTGGAGGCTTCAGCCTTGGTAGCCTAGATGGCAGCAGGTACATCTCTTCTGTCCCTGTCAACCCAAGTCCTTTAGGAAGTGGCACTCCAGCCATGGACTAACTGTTCCTTACTGCAGGGTAAATGGGCCTCTCGTTCTGCCCACTGGGACAGGCTATGAAGCTGGTACACCTTCCATTCTGGCTTTGTTCTGCCTTGTGGTCCCATCCTGTTCTTTCCCTGTCACTATAAGCAGTGGGAATGACAGTTGCTCCTTCAATGCCATGTCCAGAAACTTCATCGTTAATAATCAGTTTCATCCACTGCCAAGTCTACCTTTTACAGAGTGCTAGAACCTATTTCCAGCAAGTTCTGTGCCACTTTAGATCAGCGATGGGTTTCCCAGCTCTCCTAGCATGCCCTCTCCTCTCCAGCTGAGAGCATGCCACTGTCAGCATCTTCATCAGTGTGACTTAATTGTACAAAGTAATGGGTTTGCTGTGCTGTTCTGACACAAATCCATGTTGTAGCTTTTGTCCTCTTCACCACACTCCACAAACTTGTTCCCTGGGCTACTTTCCCTCCTCTTTCTAAACATTGCTGTGAAGAGATACTATGCCCAAGGCAACTCTTATAAGGACAACATTTAATTGGGGCTCGCTTATAGGTTCAGAGGTTCAGTCCATCGTCATCAAGGTAGGAGCATGGCAGTGTCCAGGCAGGCATGGTGCAGGAGGAGCTGAGAGCTCTACATCTTCATCTGAAGGCTGCCAGGAGAAGACTGGCTCTCATGTGGTTAGGAGGAGGGTCTCGTTGCCCACTCCCACAGTGACACACTTCCTCTAATAAGGCCAGACCTACTCCAATAAGGCCATGCTTCCTAATAGTGCCATCCTTGGGTCAAGCATATTCAAACCAATATTCTACTCCCATGGCCCCATAGGCTTGTTCAAACACATGAGTCTATGGGAGCCATACCTAGCCATATCATATTCAAAAATACATTTAGTCCAACTTCCAAAGTTCCCATAGTCAATAGTAGTCTCAACAATTTTAAAAGCCCAAAGTTCAAAATCTCTAGTGAGATTCATCCAGTCACTTAACTGTAATCCCCAAAGTAAGACTGGAAATCAGCTGGGCAAACTCCAAACTCTGCATCTCCATGTCTTATGTCCAATTTCTTTCAGCTTTGTTGGCTGCAGCAAACTTCTTTTTCCTGAGCTGGTTCTACTCCCTGTTAGCAATTTTCCTCATCAGGTATCCCATGGCTCTGGCATCTTTACCATCTTGGGGTCTCCAAGGCAACTTCAGCTTCACAGCTTCTTGTTCCAGTGTCTGGGAACCACATGTGATCTTCTGGGCTCCTCCAAAGGGCTTGAGTCACATCTCCATCTCTGCCCTCTGTAGCACTCTAGTCTCTGTTTGACTCCACTCCACTGCTGCTGCTGTTCTTGGTGATCATCCCATGGTACTGGCATCTCCAATACACTGGGGTCTTCTGCTGCAACTAGGCTTCACCAATAGCCTTTCTTAGGCTCTTTTCATGGTGGCAAACAGCTTCTTTGCATGACACCTTCAGTCCTGGGCCATTAACTGCAACTGGGGCTATACCTTCACTAATAGCCTTCCCTGGCCTCTCACAGTGCCAAGCCTCAGCTGCTTTCCAAGACGTCATACCTTCAAATCCAGTACCACCTGGGTGATTCTTACACATAATCAAGTTCAGTTGAAGCATGAGGTACAGCCTTGGCTATCTCTGGAACACAGCTTCTTTGTGCTCTCAGAAAACACTTCCCAGAAGATTTTACCTCAGTGATGCTGGTGTCTTCTTAATCACCATTAATTTCTTAGCTCCAGCTAACCAGCATCAATTGTCCCGGTAGTCCCTTCTATTCTTGACTCTAAAGCCTGAGCCACATGGCCAAAAGCTGCTGCTTGCTGGGGCTCTGTAGATTGACCTTGAACTCAGAGATCTACATGGCTCTGTCTCCTGAATGTTGATACTAAAGGTATCTACCACCCTGCTTGGGCCTAAGCTTAGCTGGGTAGGATCTTGCCCAAAAATCACCACTCCCTTAATCTGTTTCTGTCCTTGAACATAGGATTCAGTTCAGTGTCACTTCCTGGTGACCTTTATTACTTGAACCATACATTTTATATTGTCCTTTCTCAGCTTGCTACTTCTCATTAAAAATCTCTTCTTTAGTAACCTCACAACAGAATTTACACCAGGCTGTTTTGAGACTTCCTTTGTCAAAGCAATTAATCTAAATCTAGTCACATTAGCCTCAGGCAGACACTTTGAACAATGGCAAAAAGCATCCATCTTCTTCACTAAAATATCACAAAAATAGTCTGTAAGCCACATACTAACATTTTTTCCATTGTCACCTCTGGGGTCAGCAGGCCTACACAGTCACAATCACTCTCAGCACCACCATCTTCCAGATTCCTACTAGGATGGCCCATTAAGCCCCACTTACAGAATTCCATGGCTTTCCAAATTCAAAAATCCCCAAATCCACACTCTTCCAAACAAAAGCATTGTCAGGCCTATCACAGCAATACCCAGTTCCTGGTACCAAATTCTTTCTTAGTTATGGTTTGATTGCTGTGAACAGACACCATGACCAAGGAAAACTCTTATAAAGGACAACATTTAACTGGGGCTGGCTTACCGGTTCAGTGGTTCAGTCTATTATCATCAAGGTGAGAACATGGCAGCATTCAGGCAGGCATGGCACTGGAGGAAGTGAGTGTTCTACGTCTTCATCTGAAGGCTGCCAGGAGAAGATTGGCTTTCACGTGGTTAAGAAAGGGTCTCATTGCCAACCCCCACGGTGGCACACTTCCTCCAGCAAAGCCATATCTAGTCCAACAAGGCCACGCTTCCTAATAATGACACTCCCTGGATCAAGCATGTCCAAACCACCACACCTACTTTCATGCCAAGTATATCTATACATAGAAATAGACATTCAAAGTTTATATCTAAACTTTTTTGTTTAAGTTTATATTTAAACATATACATATGTTTAAAGTATATCTACTATATTATACACATATTGAGTATGTGCTCATTTAATATATTGTTTAGGTAGTACAGATGAGAGAAAATGAATCCCTTTAAAATTTGTATTTCTGGTGCACACTCCAAAGCCTTTGCAGTATGTAATGTTTCTAAAGCCATCTATACTTCATTCATAGTCCTAACATCTGTGTTCGTTGGGGTTTTTAAAGGTGAGAACAAACAACACACACACACACACACACACACACACACACACACACACACACACGGGAAGTGTCAATGAATGAAATGTATGGTCCTTTCTGAGTCAGGGTCTCACTGCATAGTCTTGGCTGGCTTTGAACTCAGAGATCCACCTATCTCTGCCTTCTTAGTAAAAGAAGGGACCACACCTGGCTCTTGCTCTCTGTTCTATCAAAAGGCCAGGCAAAACAGAACTCAACTTTAAATAATGTAAAGAAGCAACTTGGAAGAAACTCAGATTCCTCTAGAGTCAGATGTTCTTGAATCAAAATTCTGCCCAAGGTTTCTTTTACTGTGCTGAAAATCACACTCTACTAGTCAGCCTTACTGCTATAAAACAGCCAGTCCTATAGGAACGAGAGGCGGAGCTCTGATCACCCAGAGCAAGGAAGAAGATGCATTTGCATTAGGAATAAAATCCCAGGGGGAACTTGCTTAAGAATAGCTACACTCCCCTCTGAAGAAGTAAAATTTTCTGCCTTACCAAAATACTTAAGATTTTGAGGTCATTTTCTTGAGACCTGTCATAGTTAGGGTTGCTATTGCCATGATGAAGCATAATGACCAAACATCTTGGGGAGGAGAGGGTTAATTTGGCTTACACTTCATTGAAGGAAATCAGGACAGGAACTCAAACAGGGCAAGAACCTAGAGGCAGGAGCTGCTGCAGAGGCCATGATGGGGTACATCTTACTGGCTTGATCAGCTTGTTTTCTTATAGAGCCCAAGGAAACTGGAAACAGAGGTTAATGCTGCAGCCTTGAGCATTGCTTCCTCCTAGCGAGACCCACCTCACAGGTCTCTCTACATTGCTACATGATGTCAGTTCAGTGTAGGTGTGTGTGACTCTGAGCCTGCACCTTATGGTCTGTTGTGGATATACTTCTAGAGTCCATTCCAGGGGCTCTAGAGCAGTGTAGGCATTGGCTTAGGGCATCTATCTGGGGCTCCAGGACCATTCCCTGGGTACTTGGTGTCACTTGCTGGGTGTTCCTGACTGTCAGGTGGCAGGCGGCAGGGCTGCAGAGCTATGCTGAGATGCTCTCTAGCTGGAGCTCACTCTGTCTCTCTTTTTTCTCCCTTCCTTACTTCACTGCCCGTTTCTGTCCTAGGGTATACTATAACCCAAGCTGGCCTCAAACTCAAAGTAGCCAAAGATGACCTTGGACTTGAGATCCTCTTGCCTTTACCCCCTGAGTGCTGGGATTATAACCTGTTCCACCACATCTGCTTTAGAACTCATGGTGCTTTAGAAGGTGGGGCTCAACCTGTTGGGTAGCCCTCAGGCTGTGTGCGTGGGTGCGTAAGTAGAACAGTTTGTGCTCACAAAACATTAAGAACATTTGGAGGACAGAATACCCGACAAAGGCAATATAAGGAGAGAAGCCTCTATTTTGGCTCACAGTTTGAGGACACAGTCCACCATGATGGGAAGGCATGGTATCAGGGGCGTGAGGCTGCTGGTCACATTGCATCTGCAGTCAGGAAACAGAGGCGTGCTGGTGCTCAGTTTACTTCCCATCTTTTTATTCAGCCTGGGATTCCAGTCCATGGGATGATGCCCTCCACATTCAGGGTGGGTCTTCCCTCCTCAATAAACCCAATCTAGAAACTCCCCTCAGACCTGTCCAGAGACTTGTCTCCATGGTGTTTTTAAATTCCCCTGTCAAGTTGGCAATCACAATTGACCCTCACAGAATTCCTGGGAGTGGGTGGAATAGCAGCCTAGCCTTCTGATACATAGAACACAGTCCACAGTGAGGAGTTCACAGACCCTTTCAACCCTTGCTGCCACTTCAGACCATCCCCATGCCTCTGGACAGACAGTTTGAGGCCAGCCCGGTCTACAGAGTGAGTTCCGGGACGGCCAGGGCTATACAGAGAAACCCTGTCTGGAAAAAAAACTGAAAAAAAAAATATGAGGCTGAGCTCAGCCACTTGGGTAAGGCACAAGATCCCTGTACATTAGGAATAAAAGTCACATGCTTGCTTCAGTGGGTGAAGCTTTTTTCTTGCTGAGGTGTTTTGGATTGTGTGGTCATTTTCTTGAGATCCATTTCTTACAATGTAACCTGGAATTGTAAGGCAAATAAACCCTTCCTTTTCTAAGTATCCGTCACAGCAACAGTCGTGAAATGAGAACAGCTTTTGACGATGTAAGCACATAGAGACCCATGGTTGTGCAGCTGACATTAAATTCTGTGAATTTTCACTCTGCAGGTGGCTATAATAGCGGGGAACTTTGAACTTGCGGAGTACATCAAGAACCACAAGGAAACAGACATTGGTGAGTATGCTTGGTGGGAAACCACAGCCATCGTCATCTGAGATCCTCCTGGGACTGCTTGCAGGGCTCTCAACAGTTACCAGAGCACCTGCATTGGCCTTGGGAGTCCTTCCCTGACAGTGGGGAGGTGTTGTGAAATCCTTGGGGAGGAATATTACACTTTCCATGAAGAGTACCACTCTCCTCTCTCCTGATAGTGCCTGCTACAGTCACATGTGAAGTGTGCAGGACCTCAGGAATGGGGATGTTTGAATTCTGCTGGAGGTTGGTCTAGGGTTCCCACCTGATTCAACTCTCTTGATTCCCCCAATATTGACTGCAGCTGTGCATTTCTGCAAGACGGTGAGGGTCTAGCAACATTGGAAAGTGATGCTGATCCTGGGGAGATGGTGCATGACGGGGGGTGGGGGGGAGAGCTGGGGGATATCTATACCTTCCTCCTCAAGTTTGCTATGAGCCCAAACTGTTCTCAAATAGTGTTTAAAAAAAAATCTACAGAAACAAGTTAGAGAAACTGTCTGGGTACCAAGGAGGAAATGCACTGGGGAGGTGGCTTAGATGTGCTTATTGGAAGGTACAGACTCATGTGTAGATGGGTGGCAACTGAGAGGGGAGAAGAATGTGAGGTCCTCTCTTCTGCCCTCCCATCACCTCTACTTGGTGTCCCCCTCCCCCTTCTAGTTCCCCTTGCACCAACCAGGAGGGCCATCTCAGGGGCTCCTCCCTGCTCCCACCGTCCCACCATGGGCTGGGCCCAGTCTTGCACAGTGGATGAGCCAGCTGGCTTGCGCCCTCCAGCGCTGGGCTTCCACAGGACCTGCAGCGGGGAGCAGCCCCACTGGAACAGCAGTGGTGAGCCCTCGAAGGTGGAGTTGCCCCATGGAGGGGTTCTGGGATGGGGCTTCTTGCGGCCTTGAGAAGAAGCAGATGCCATCTGCCTCTCATTGCATATGCCCTCACCCTGCTTTTGGGTGTCAGGAGTGAGCTAAACAGTTGTTTCGCTTTTATGTCTATACCATGTTGAATGTGTGTCTTGCATCAAATGTGGCTGGGACCTGCCTTGTGCTGGGAAGTTGGATAGTGATGTAGAGCCAGACGATGGGCTTGTGTCACCCTGTACCCTTCTCTGAGCATCAGCATTGTTAAAAGAGGGATGTGTGTAGAGCTCAAACCAAGCGGAGTCCCGGGTTCCCAAGCTGTTCCCTATGCTCGCCTGCCTCAGCCTCATACCAGCTGGGAGCAAATTGCACGTGCCCCACCTGATGTTGATATCTTGTCCTGCTCACATGTGTTCATCTTCACCTTGACCAAGTGAGTTCTTACCTGAAGAAACAGTTGCACTATCCACAGGTCCTATATTAATTTTCAACTTCTCCTTATATCTTACCACTTCAAAGAGAACTGGCTTCCCTTTGAGAGATGGCAGGCCTGGGAACTTCTTTCCAGAGTGTCCTATGAGGTCAAAGTCAGTGCTGTGCTAACCAGCAGTACACCTCACAGATGGGGGTGCAACTGATACTACCCTTCGGAGGCTAAGAGAGAAAGATACATTTTGAGGGAGACAGTCACTTGCTCAGGGCTCTTGAAAGGCCAGGTTTGACTAGAGCCCTAACAAGACCCTGATAGCAATCTGTATCCTAAGACTCCAGTCTGGTGTAGGGAGCTGCAGACACAATCTGTCTCCTTCAGCACATAGGAGAATATCCACAAGGACCAGATATGTGAGGGGTTAGAGATGTCTGGGTCAGAGATCACCATGACTAGTATGATCTTCTCTGACTACCTCCTCCTGGGAAGACCCTGGCAGATTAGTGGGTCCGAAATCCTCCCAGGCTCTTTAGAAAGGGTCGGGGGAGGAGCTCAGAGACTGATGGCTTCTGTGGCCCCTCTCTCACCCCAGGCTCTAGGGGTGATGTTAAAAGGACTGCAGATGTTATGTCCCCTTAGAAGTCATGTGACTTGGAGATCAGCGGTTGCTTACTGCAAAAAAGACATGTGACTTTTCAGAAGCTCAATCTTTGGTGCACACTGTCACTTTTGCTGTTACAATGCCGCCTCCTCTTGAGTCCTGGTCATTATTTATGCTAGATGTGGTTTTGATGTCTCCACCACCCCCAGCTCCATCAAGTTTTCTGCGAGCCTGGCAATTGATCTTCGGAGATAGCTTGAGAGCCACTCTTTCCTCTCTGTAATGGACTATGTTCTCCACTCACCTGCATGAGAGAGCTCTTGGTCTCAGCCAGCGTTGCACAGTGTATATTCATTCAGTACAGGGTGCACTTGGGTTTTCTGAGAGCTTGTGTGGAATGCAGACACCCTGGCAACTACCCAGTCTGACTCCACAGGTCCAGGTGCTGCTGAAATCATTATGCTAATGTCCTCTGGCGGTTCAGAGGCTGGGCATCCACCTTTGTGTCTGAGGGCCTACCTGGGCATCCCCATCTCTCATGAGCTCATTCAGATATGAGAATTGGCCACATATCAGTTCCCAAGGATGACAATTGATGGCTAGCTGAGCCATTTAAAATAATGAGTCTATTCTGCCATTCTAAGGGACATGAGGTCAGAATCAAGGTACTGGCATCAAGTCTCTGGAAGGGCTTACTCCAGGTTCTTTTCCCTGCTAGGTGGTCTTTGGCCTCCATGGGTTTGTGACACATGATTGCGGTCTCTGGTCTGATAACCTGACCTTCTCTATGGTTATAGAGATTGCCAACTTGATGGGGTTTAGAATCACCATGGAAATCAACCTCTGGATGTGTTCTGTGAGTTCTAGTTAGTCTGGGTTCACTGATATATGAAGACCCACCCTGATTGTGTGCAGTTCCATCCTGTGCTCTGGGATCTCAGACTGAATAAAAAGGAGAAAGCAAAGTGGGCACCAGTGTTCATTTTTCTCTGCTTCCTGACTGTGGATGAGATGTGACCAGCCACCTCACCCTCCTGCTGTCTCATGCCCCATGCCTTCCCCTCCATGACGGACTATGCCCTCAGGCTGTGCATCAAATAGACTTGTCTTTCCTTACGTTGCTTCTTATCAGGCATTTTGTCCCAGCAGTGGGACAAGTAACTATCCATCGTGTCTCAACTTCCTGCCTTATCTTAGGACACCAGTTTCGTCCTGTATCTAAGATGACCTTCCACTGAAGATCCTAAACTGACCATTTGTGAGAAGACCCATTTCCAAGGCCACAACTGCAGGGGCCAGAGTTTAGTGTTGCCTGTCTCTGGGCCATTGCCTCCTCCAGAGCAATAGTATTGGACTCTGCACATCCCTCAGTACCTGCCCCTCAATCCTAAGTGAGTGACCCTCCCCCATGCCATTTGCCATTCAAGGCTGGCCTTGCTGTCACCTTCCTTCTCAGCATAATCCCTGTCTTCATGCTGATCTTAGGCACTGAGGGGTGACTGACACACTGTTGATGGGTGCTCACTTGATCCCGAGCGTCGACTTTACAGTCTTTTGGTTATGTGTGTTTGTGCGGTGATGGTGGTGTTGGGGTGAGGAGAGCAGATGTGCATTTGTGCTCATTCATGTAGACCTCTGGGGACTGTTTTGGGTGTTGTTCCCCAGGAGCCATCTACCTTTTGTTTGAAATGACCCATTTCTGGCCTGAGGGTTCACTTGTCAGGTGATCACTGATCAGAGAGTTCCAAGAAGCCTCCCATCTCCGTGCATAAACCTTTGTGGGCTTTTTACCTGGCTTCTGAAAATCCAAACTTAGGTGCTCACATTTTGGACTGAGCTAGTACTCCATGTTGTAGTCTCATATTTTAAACTTCACTATCACTTAGGAGGGACAAGGAGGAAAGAGACCCGTTGCTAAGTGTGTCCCTCATTCCTGGTCTGGCACCCCTCACTGCTCATGAGCAGACTCCTGTGTGTCCTAGGCTGAGTGAGGCTGAGCTGCTGTCCTCCAATCTCAGGCAGGAGGAAATAAAGGTAGGAACCCCCCAAAACACACATCTGTCAGGTCGGGTCAGGTCAGGGCACATGTCTGAATGTAGGGTAGTGGGAAGTCCTCCACATTTCAAGTTGGGCGTCATTAAAGTGGGTAAACACCTCCCTGGCTTCTCCACGGTTAATCAGGGAAAATCCTTCCTATTGAAAAATCAAATTGTTCCTGCTTTTGAATGGGGGAAATCTTTGTTTTCTAGACTTGCTAGTGTGCTAGCGAAATCAGAGAACTTGAGAAGTGCAGATGTGGTTTGGGGGAAGGCAGCCATAACCCTGCGGTCAGAGCCATCTGGCAAATGGACACCTGGAGGTCTGCGGAGTTCATGTGGTTGCAGCTTGCCTCCCCAATCGGCAAGGCATCTTAGCGTGCACGTTTATATGTGAGCCGGTCACGGTGTGCGTGCTGCTCTTGTCTGATTCTGCGCTGCTGTTTTTTTTTTAAGCACCCCCCCTTAAAATATTAAACGTGACTTCCATCAGATTGTTTTATCTGCCAGCTGGAGGAAAGTGCTTGTTGGGAGAGGCTGTGAATAGCGAAGTTAATCCCTGCTTGCTGTCACCCACCGTAAGCTGTGGCTGGGCAGATGAGCCGAACTGGCTTGAGGTGCCTTGGCCACAGAGTACCTAGGATGACTTCCATAGGATGGCTTCCATTAAAAGCAAGGCCAGGGGGAGCTGGGGAGCCCACATCCGAAATAAGCATGCAAGTATTAAGCATGTGGCGCGCTGATAAGCTGCGGACCTGGCTAACCTGTTTTCCCCAATCTTTGGTGGTTTTGTTCTTGACTGGCTCTGAGGGGAGATGCGCTGTCAGATGGATTAAATGACATGGGTTGCGCGTCTTCAGCGGAACAAGGTTTGTTTTTCTGTCTTGTCCTTCCGAAGCTATGGAGAGAGTCGAGGGGTGTGTGTGTGTGTGTGTGTGTGTGTGTGGGACAACGCAGTCCATAGAGCTGAGGTGTGTGTGAGTTTGGTGCCTGCTTAGCTGACTAAGGAGCACTTGGATACGGTTGCTAGGTTTCAAGACCGGGAGCCTGTATCATTACTCTGTGGATTTGCATAGATGATGGATGGAAGGAGATGTTTTCAGATTTCTGAGTGTAATATAGTGTGTGTGTGGGGTGGTGGTGGTGGTGAGAATGAAATCTGAGCTTGTTTTGACTGATGGTTCTTTGAGAATATATACCTGTTTGGAAGCTACCACCTGCTGGGAAATTAAATAATTCCGACCTGTGAGATTTCTGTTTTCCTGGCAGTTTCACTATGAAATGTGCTACTTCTGATGAAGCAGGCAAGGCTCTCTGAAGTGAGCTGGAGAAGCCTTTGTATTCGCCACAGAGACTCTCCAGCAGGTCCTCAGGAAAACTCAAATGCTGACCTATTTCCTTAAATTTAACCAAATGGATCAGGGCCCCCACTGTGGAGTCCCCCCTCTCTGGCTCTCCCCAAGGAAAGGGAGAAAGGATGCTACAGCCGGGCAGCCATCACACAGCTGTCGATCGGATTCCCACAGCATATTGTCAGAGCAAGTAGCTCAGCAGGGGTGGGGGACAGAAAGCTTCCCAGACACTGTAGTTTCTAAGCAGATGGTCTGCTACCTGGCTGGCGGGTGGCTCACCCTCCTATTCTTGTTGCCCTTTGAGGGGATTAGAAAGACATGTAAAATTTTATCAGTCTAGGGTGTGTGTATGAGTGTGTGTGTGTTCCTTGCACTGGGTTGATTGTTCAGGTCTGTCTGTGCCTGGGGTCTTGGTTGATGTCTGCCGTTGAAGGCATTGGTCTAGTGGTTTATTGTGGCTCTGTGTTCGCTGCCTCTTCTTCCATCCAGGAGTTTTGTCCCCAGTCATAAAGCATAGTTGTGCCACCTGAGTGATATGGTTTTGTTTGTTTGTTTTTCCTAGTGACATCTTTGTGCTGCAGCTGTGTTAGGTGGGGGTGGTGTCTCAACTTGGGGATTTCTAACACAAGGCCACTTCAGATCTACTGCCATCCATGGCCCACCCTATGCTTGCGCTCAGCTCCTAAGGCACCTTGGTTTTGTTCCTAGTAGGATATGGCAACACGCCTTGGCCTTCTGTCTTGTGAGCATCTCCATGTGATTTGTCTTCGTGATCTCCGTCTGTCCATGTGCACTCTGGTCCACGTGCACTCCCATGTGCCTCCTAAGCAGCTCTCCATCTGTTCTAGCTTGCTGAGTCTGGTCTCCCTTTAACCAATCAGAATGCTGCTTGAGAGAGGGATGGGTGTGGACACAATGTGTCCTGCTTTGGTCCCTCCTTTCCAGGTCACCCTGCTTCCCTGCAGTGGCTGCTGGGAAGTATATACAGCACCCCAGCTCCCTCCTGCACACACATAGACACCTTTGAGTTCTGGGTTGATTTGGAACCTTCCCTGGCCTGTGACTTCCAGGTTCTGCACACCCTGAATGCAGGAAGCTCAGGAGGTGTGTCACTGCCCCCTACCCTCATCCCTGCAGTCTCTAGCAGTTTCCTTCAACATGAAATAGCTGTCTTCCAGGCCACAGCCTATCAGGATGCAGCCCCTTCTATGGCTAATGCCGTTTGGCACATCCATCCTATCTTCAAATCAGAACCAACTGGATGTGCTTGACTAGCTGTTTAAATGTTCCCATGGCCTCTCCCATGCTGTCCTGTCAAAGGACAGTGCCTGAGATAGACTTAGTTGGATATCCACTGAAGCTGTCACAACAGGGTATCCTGATCTGTAGACCCAGCACTGTCACCTGTTGCTTGCTCCCTCTTCTGTGGCCACTAACCACTCCAAAGTCCCTCTTGCTGTTGTGGGGCAAGAGGGCTAGGCCAGAGGTGGGGGAGGGGTTTACAGAAGTGATAGATACTGCTCTCAGTAAAGGTCTGAACCAACTAATAAGCCTTCTGTCATTTATGTGGAAAGGGGGTCAAGTTTCTGGGGAATTCCTGGACAGTGAAACATCTGGGAAAGTGTGTGGTGGCTGTCAGACGTGGCCACACACCAGAGCAGAGGGCTGCAGGTCTACAGGAGTCTGATGCCTCATCCAGACCCTGTAAGGGATAGTCCTCTGCACAGAGCTAGACTGTTTCTGTCTCTAAATACCTCAACTCATGCATCTACTGGGACTTGGAAAATTCACAGAAGTCTTGAAAGCCAAGATTGCCCTTATTCTTGCCTGTTTAGCATTCTGCCACCATCACTTGAGCCAATCCATCTTTCCCCAGCCCTACCTATATACCCACTTTTTTGTTTTTTGTTTTGTTTTGTTTTAAGACAGAGTTTCTCTGTGTAGCCCTGGCTATGCTAGAACTCCATCTGTAGACCAGGGTGGCCTTGAACTCAGAGATCCTCCTGCCTCTGCCTCCCAAGTGCTGGGATTAAAGGCATGTGCTACTACGACTGGCCCCTACCCACTTTTTTTATCAGCCCAGTTTCATCTGAGGTCCAGGCTGGTCTTAGTCCATCTGTGTTTTTTTGCCTGCAGCTCTGCCTCTCTGGGTCTAAGGGGAAGGCAGAGTCCTCCCAGGCTTGGTGCTCTTACCACAGAGTCCTCCCACTGGTTTTGCTTTCCCTTACGTGGGCTCCTGGGTCCTGTCTGGCCTTCTTCATTCTTTCTTGTTTTCTTAGACTGCCCTGAGCCCTGGATCAAGCAGGTAAGGTGAGGGCAGTCAGCAGGTCTAGAACTTAAGAACCGAAACTTCAGAACTTTGCAGACAGATACTTCATGATTGCCATAGGTAGCCAGGGAGAAGACTGAAGTCTACATAAGGGGTATGGAGCGTAGACAGCCTCAGAAAGGAGCAGCAGTGCTCCTCCCTCATCTAACTGACACGCAGTGGGTTCCTTCCATGCCCAGACTACATGGACACTGGGTCCCACTCTACAGCACAGACTGACCTAGAACTCCCTATGTAGCCCAGGCTGCCCTCAAACTAGTGGCAGTTTTCCAGCATCAGCCTCCTGAGTACTGGAACTTTGTTGCTTTTTATGCAACTGGGATGGGAATATGCTGTCAATCACTGTCCCCACCCCACACCTGCATCCTACCAGTGACCAGAGCTGAGGGAGGCTCCAAGAATGCAGACCATAATCCCAGCTATGGGTGAGATCCCGAGTAGGCTGTGGACATAGGCCTGTCAGACCAAGTGGCCCTAAACCTTGCACTGCCCCATGCAGACCTCACACTTGCCTTACTACCCAACACCTGTGGGCCCAATGACTGGTAGCGAATTTAGCAGTGGCTGGTCACTCACCTGGAATTGCTGGCCTCCTCCCTCTCAGGAGCTCATTCCTTTGCAATTTCCCCTCATGCCATCCTGAGAAGTAGCATAGAGTGGCCTTTCTGTGGTTTCTACACCCTGGGGTCCCTGTCACTCATACTGGCTGAGTTTACCAGGACCCTCTGCCTGTTCTGTGCTTCTCCTCCTCTGCACACACGTGGCTCTCCCAGTCCCTCATGTCCCCAGGCTCCACTGCAGACTCTGTCAGCTGGTCAACTCTCAGAGCCTAGCCAGGAAGCAGGTCTTCTAGTCAGAGGACCCTTCAGCTGCTTTCTTAAATCTTGGTCTCTGGGATGTTAGTTCAGGAGCTCAGCCTCCCTGTTGAGAGTGTGCAGAAGGCATGCTGGCTACCAGCCCGACTCCCAGTCTCCAGCCATAGCCTTGGACTTCTGCTCGAGGATCTTCAGGGGCACAGTGAAAGTCAGTGAGGCAGGGTGGCCATCCTGCTTCCCTCCTCTCCCACCCGTTCCCCTCCCCCTCCTTTTGTTTTTTCTTCCTTCTTTCACACCTCTTTCCTGTAGTATTTGACCTTCATGCTGGCACTGGTGTCCTCCCCTAGGTCTGTACTTGACTCTACCCCTCTGGAGGGTTCAAGAGGCTCACACCAAGGTTCCCGCTGTTCTTGCATAGCCAAGTGTGAGAGGCTCACCCCTGTAATCTCAGCATTTAGGAGAATAAGCAAGGAGGGTTGCTGTGGATTCTAGGCTAGCCTGGCTGTCCCGTGAATTTTAAGTAAACCTTCACTACCACAGTGAGACTATGTCTTTTTTTTTAAAAAAAGCCAAGTAGTTAAGCATGAAAGAGAACATGTAGCTGAAGGAGTTTTGGTCCTCGTCCTTGCTGCTCACTGGTCCTGAGATCCTAAGTGTCTCCCCTGAGCTTATGGGCACATGAAGAGGAGCCATGGCTATAAGATTGATCCCACCCCAGCAACGATGGCAAAAGCTGTGGAGAGATGACTTCAGCATGACCTTTGGGTCCCGACAGGTTGTTCCCACCAGGATCTCTCTCTGGTTTGCATTCAGTTTCCCTGTTCTTATGGTATCAGATGCAGAAAGAACTGACTCAGGCCACATAGAGAGCATAGTGTAGCCCTACTCAGGGCTGGAGGTATGATTAGACCCCTTTCTGACCAATCAGAGGCCTGGAATTTCAGTTTCTGCTGATCATAAGAGGATCCATGAAGGTCTGGCTCAACAGGAGTGTGAAGTAGCTGGTCGTGTGGGATCCACAATCAGGAAGCAGAGTGACTAGAGCCCTGCCCCCACCCCTGCACCCCAGCTCACTTTCAGCAGAATAGCTTATTTCAAAGAAATCAGCCGTTCAGTTTATCCAAGGCAAGATGAGACTAGGGGTTAGGCTCTGGTTGTTTGCTTGCTTCAGCTCCTGGGCTTTGTGCTGAAGAACAACTACTTTGAAAGTAGGTGTCTCATTTAACCCTGGGCTAGATGTGTACCAGGAACCAGCTATGATCACTCACTGATCTCAGCTCCTGGGCTTTGCCTGAAAAACTGGTTGGTAAATAATTACCAGGCAGGTAGGAAACCAGTCCTGACTCCAAGCTGCCAGTAGCATCCTGAGCACAGTTTAGGATGAGTCCTGCCAAAAATCCCAAGATCCTTGTAAGCTTTGTTTCACCCTGGCCACTCACTTGTGCCTTCCCTGGCAATGAGTCCAAGTACAGGCCTGGAAGTGACCTCAGCATCTATATTGTCCCCAGTTGAGCTTCCTGTGCTGTTCTGTGAGGATTCTCAGCCCTCAGTGAGCCCAGGATGCCCATGTTCAACACCAGAACTTGAAGACCTTCCTTTAAAAAGCCCATACCCACAAGGGCTGCTGGGTAGTGGAACTGAAGAAAAAGCATTAGGCCAAGGACCTGCAATGGTGAGATTCCATCTGGAATTATTCTGGTGATCTTGGATCAGCCATGTTCTCTCTGGGCCTCAGCAGAGTGTCAGCTCTTCCCCTACACCCCTCAAAGCTATACATGGTACTCTCTGGGTCAGAGCTGAGCCCAAATGCAAGAAGGATTTCGACAGGCAGCAGCAGGGTTGGGGGCTCTTTCTTGTGGCTCTTTAAGGCAGTCCAGGTATTCCAGCCACGTGGTAGGGGCTGCAGACTTGCAGGATGTGTGTGGTGGAAATAAACAGAGCAGAGGGAAGGTTCTAATTCTGCTCTAATAAGCAACAATAGCAGGACTTCACCCGGCTCTAGTAAGAAGAGGGAGGGTTCCCCCATGCGTGTACCTCTATGGGGTTCACTCCTACCCAGCTGGAAAAGACAAGTCAGAGCACAGGGAAATGGCAGGAATTATCAGAAGAAAAACAGATGAGCAATCACGGCTTGGTTATGTGACTCTGCTGGGTCCTAGCTTCTGAGGCAGTCAGAAGAGGCATGAGAGACCCTCACACCACTATACTGTGGTGCCCTAAGCCATTGCTGTATGGGCTTTACTGTCTAAGAGATGCCAATGTAGCTGATAAAGAGCCTTGAAGATATTTTGTTTCTTCTAGACCAGATCCATGGAATAGCCCTCATGATGCTCGGGAAGAAGCTAGTGTGAGGTGGTCTGAAGGGGCAGAGAGCTCAGCTGGAGCAGCAGGAAGGGCATGAATGAATCAGGAGCCCGGGCTTTGTCTAGTTTGTTTCTATGTGGCCCCGCCCAGGCTCCTGGGAACCAGATGGAAGGAACCACTTCTAGCTATGGCAAATTCCCAGGATTGTGTGGCTGCTCCTGACAGAGCAAGAGAAACTTATGTCTATGCCAGAGGAATATTCATCAAAGGAGAGGTGGATCCCCTGCTTAAGGCTACCCTTGGCCAAGGCCGCTGTGGTCATAAGGTATGACACTGCACTCCTGTGGTAGGAAGGTAGCTTTCTGTGATTTCCAGAGCATGGTCTTACTGAGAGAGTAAATCCCCAGAAAGTGGGTGAGGGCAGCCAGCCGATGTGCAATCACTGCAACCTTACATGCCCCCCCCCATGTCCTTCTCCCAGCATGGGAGAAGTTGAGGTTACATGAGAAGGAAGACTTAGCTCTGGAGTCTGGCTTTGTTCTAGTTCCCCAGAGATCCATTTTCAGAGTGACTTGGTCTCTAGAACCACTAATTCCACCAAACTCCTGGCTAATTGCTGGCTACTGTGTTTTCTATGTAGCATGAAACCTGGCTGAAATACTGCTTATGGCTTTAGAGCAGTGTAGATGGGGCAGCCTTTCTGATGTCTCCTTCAATCCAAGCTAGCAGGACTGTCTCCTGCTGCTGGGGCAGGTGCTCAGCATAGCTTCCCTACTCCCCCACACCACTATGTCTACCCACTCTCTCCTTATTTGCCTATCTCCCCTAAGACTCTAGGCTCATCAGCCTGTGTTCTGTACTATTTCCTGGCCAAGATGGTGCCAGACACTCACAAGGCTCTTGGCAATATTCATTAAGTTGCCAGCTCATGTCAGGGAGGAGGACCCACCTTTCTCTGTAGTGACTGTTCACAGAACATGAAATCCTTTCGTCCATGTCAGTGTAAGTGACTTCACTCAAGGAGAACCCTGGTCCTCGCTGCCAAGACCGACATCCGATTGCCTTCTGGGGATATGGCTTTGGCATCAGCCCATCCTAACCAGTCACAGTGGCCACTGGCATTCATTTTCCTTTCTTCTCTTTCTCAGATCTGAGAAAGGCCTAGAAAGAGGGGTGAGTGTGTCAGAAATACTCATCATAAGCAAACAAGATGGCTCAGTGGGTAAAGAAGCTTTCAGCTAAGCCTAAAACCTGGATTCAATCCCCAGATCCCACATGAGATAAGTAGAACCATCTCCCAAAAGTTGTCTTTTGACCTTCACATGTGCACTTGTCACACACACTTAACTTAAAAAACAAAACAAAACAAATTCCCATCTAGATCTGGAAGAATGAAGAGGGGCACATGGCAAAGCTGGAGGGTAGAGGGCTGTGAGACTGGGACTAGGCCAGGCCTAGCTCACGGTGGCTTTCTTCCATTTTAGGTCAATGGCTATTGCTAGGCCACATGGCCACTCTATAGCCTGCCAGGCAGAGGAGAGTGCTGTGCCCAAGAACAGGACAGAGTAGGCATGAGGAGGGCAGGAGACAAGTGTCAGCAATCACAGCAGACCTGAGGAAGAGTTAGCTTCTGTCTCAGGAGCTCGATGAGTTCCAGGAGGAGCTCAGGGTTCAGGCCCCAACTCTTGGCTCTGATCTCGTGTACTGCATCTTCTGGTTGCATGAGGCTGATGGGAAGGACTAGGAGACGGCTCAGTGGGTAAAGTACTTGCCACACAAATATGAGGACCTGACTTCCCACCCCCAGAATCCACCTAAAGCATACACTAGTGCATATCAGTCATTCCTGTGCTCCTAAGTGAGATGGAAGGCAGAGATAGGGGAATCCCTGGGAGCTTTTGGGC
This sequence comes from Mastomys natalensis, assembly GCA_021653895.1. Taxonomy (NCBI): domain Eukaryota; kingdom Metazoa; phylum Chordata; class Mammalia; order Rodentia; family Muridae; genus Mastomys; species Mastomys natalensis. The sequence continues at coordinate 117,991 of JAJTUV010000342.1, forward strand.
CGCTAGCCTGGTGCGCACATCAGTGCACAAGAGATCCGGCCTCCAAGCAGGTGGGAGGTGAGGCTTGATATGGCAGGGTGCCCTCTGACCTTTATGTGTACATTTGGCACATGAACCTATTTACACACACACAAATGTATAGAGAGTGATAGCCCTTCATTAAAATGTATCCTGTCACTAAGCACCATGTTAGTGGTTTCTAGGGACCTCAGTTACCCAGTTAGCCACATGTGTCCCACAGCTATAGCCCTGATGCAGGTTTAGTAGGATCTGTGCCTTAACCCTGTGGCAACTCTCCCATACTCCTGCTTTGGAAAGAAGCATGCCTGCTTTCTTCACCATCCTGGGGCGCCAGGTTAACCAGCAGCCAGTGCAGGCGGCAGGGTAGGGAATGTTTAGCAGGCGTGGATTTCAGTGCTTTCAAAAACCCATTACTGAATTTGGATAAGACCTTTAACATTGACATTTATTCTTTTCTAATGTGTCATTTAAATACAAACACATGAATCAAGAAAATAACACTTATTATATGACTGTTACTAAAAGTAGTCTTGCTGTGTGAAGGAGCAATGTGAGACATGTCCTTCGTGTGTGGCCCGTGCAGGGAATGCCTGCAGTTGGAAATGAGGGCATGAGCACAGGGTGCCTGGCTCAGTGCCAGGAGATACGAGATGCCAAGATGCCCTGAAGTGATTGTGATGATGCTTGCTGACTTACGACAGCTCAACTTGGAATGTTTTCACTTTCCAGTGGTGGGAACCGGAGGCCTTTCAATAGAAAGCCAGGCTTGGGTTTGGGATATTCTCCTGAACTGGCAATATGTATTCTAATCATTTTATGGGGTGCTGGAAGGGACACTCTGTACTGTGCTGTGCGGCTAAGCTGTGGCATGGGGTCAGTCATGTACAGTTTCCTTTCTATTTTGACAGTGTTGAAGATAGAACCCAGGGTTTTCTGCCCAATAGACAGTCCATCTACTGCTGAGCCTACCTACCCCACAGCCCTTAATGAATTTTCTACTGAACAGTAATTTCAATTTGCAATGGATTTACCAGGCTCTGACCTGTGATCTAGATAAAGCCCTGACCTTCAGACCAGCTCCACTCTGCACCTCCTGGCCTCTCATGCCCATGTTACTTACTCTAGGGACATCCACGGAGGAACCAACCCAGCATGCTGGTAGCAAACCTCTGAGGTGGGAGCAGAGCCATCTCTGCCCAGCATCTGCCTCCTGTGTGTAGGGGATCACCCACAGCAGCAAAGGTGCCCATGAGCCTGTGAGAGTTTGGGGAAAGCGAGAAGCAGTGCTGTGGGCAGGAGGCTTTGTCCTGTCTGAGTCTTTCCAGTGGGGGTCAGATTAGGTGGTCGCTGTGGGGCTCCGATCTTTTTAGTGACTTTGGAAAGGTGAGATCTTCAGTGGGGGCTGTGGGGGTTTCTCCCGTGAGGCTGCTCCTTATGGTGTCTCTGTGCTTTTTACCCTTCTGGTAGTAAAAGGTAGCTCCCGGACATTTCCTTCTTTCTCCTTCCCTCCCTCTTTCATCCCCCTCCTCCCTTCCCCCTTTCTCCTTTTCCCTTCCCTTCCTCCTTCCTCTTGTTCCCTTCCCCCTTTCTCTTCTTCCCTTTCCCACCTCCCTTTCTTTTGTCCCCTCTCCTCCTTCCTCCCCTCTTCCTTCCTCTTCCTCTTTCCTTCTCTCTTCCCCTCAATCTCCCTTTCCTTCTCTTACTCCTCCTCTTTGTCTCTCTGCCTTTCTCTAATTCTGGCAATAGAACCAGAATCGTGTACATACTGGACCAGTGTTCTACCATGCACTCCATACCAAGTCTAATATATGTATAGTCAAAATGCCTGGGTCCTGGAGCACAGATCACACAGTGTGAAAGGTTTTGGTGTCTTCTTGTAATTGCATACATGTCTTACATTATTAACTCTTCAGTGGGATGTCCTCTCCCACAAAACTACCATGATAGGCACTTGACAGTTAATGCTTTTGGTCTATGCCTCTTTGTGTTAAGTGAGATTTTTTTTTTTTTTATGGCAAGATCATGATAATATAAATATTTCATTTGCTTTCATCACAGTCAAGTCTGTAACATACTGTTCCAGGATGGCAATGATAATAATGATAATTCTAAAGCCTTTAACTTACCGGTATTTATTCATCTATGTAGAGTGTGATGGGATGTATGTGGCTATGTACATGGATATGTATGTGGCCATGACATAGTATGTACGTGGCATAGTTTCATATAGAGGTCAGTGGGAATTGTTTCTCTCCTTCGCCACCTCTCCTCTGTGGATTGAACTCAGGTCTTCATGCTTGGTGGTAAGTGCTTCTACCTGCTGAGCCATCTCCTGGACCTAATAATGACTTGTTTTAAAATTAGGAATTCACTTTGCATCTCAGGAACAGCTGTGACTCTGGGGAATGGTGGGTACCTCCCTCCTGAGCCTCCCCACTCCTCCCACTCCTGGGATTTCATCGAAGGTTAAGACATTCAAAGCAGAGCCTACCTAAGTCATTTGAGAAACAAAACTTACAGTCTATGTACGGTCTCAGAATAGTCTCTAGCTCTGGATGCAAAGGTTGCCGTGGCAACACTTCTTTGTTTTTGGGAAACCACAGACACTAGCCTAAGAACTACAACAGGCCAGATGTGAATTTTGCCTCTGGGGTGGAGGGGTAGGGAGCAGGGACCATCTAGAACAACTGGTCCCTGATGCACTTCCTTCAAAGTCATGATGTCATTGGTATTCCCATGTAGCATCCATACAAAGATCATGGACAGTGAGAGCCTGCACCTCGAGTCCCCAGGAGCTGGTTTTCTAGGTGTCATAGGTATCTTTCTTCCAAGTTAGCCAGACCAAGCCAGGCCAGGGCAGGTGACCCCAGACCTCACACAGAACATGGGAGGAAGGATCATTTACTAAGATTGGCCTGACTGGCCTGCCTGCGAGCACTGGGGATCTGTCTGTCTCCATCCCCATAGCAGTAGGCTTATAGATGTGTGTGCACCATCATCTCTGGCTGGCTTGCTCCTTTTCTTTTCTCCTCTCTCTCTCTCTTTCTCCTCTTCTTTTTCTCTCCCCCTCCTCCTCTCTTTTTTTTTTTTTGGATTGAAGATCCCAACTCAGGACCTCATGCTCACATGGCCGGCATTTTACCAACTGAGCTATCCCATCAACCCCTACAAATCAGTTTTCAATTGGCCAAGATGGAAGGCAGAGAGCTCAGCAGATGCCCAATAGGGAGGGGGCTCAACAGAACTGCAGCATCCTGTTGCATGTGCCTCACGGACCCCACATACCTGTATTCACTGTTGCTTTGGCACCTCTGACTGGACAGGCATTTCTCCCCTGCCTTCCCCACAGTGAGCATTTTTTTTGCATGTTGGATATTTTAAAATTTTTTTTCAAGGTCCTCAATGTATCGGAGCTTAGAATCCACATAGCATGTTTGAAGGTGGTAGGCTTTACAAAGTGGCTATCCCACATTCTCCAGCTCCCTAGCCTTCGATGCATCTTTCTTCGCCTTCCACCATTGTAATGCCACCTGCCTTGAGTCCCTTGTCAGAACCTCAGAACTTGCTAAGTGCTGGACTAACAGAAACCCTCTTTGTTTATGAAGTTACCTAGCCTCAGGCATTTCATCATGGTCATAGAAAAGGAACTAATACATCTATCTACTATGGCTATTTCTTGTTATCAAAGAAGGGTCTGGGTCCTTTCCCCACCCACCTCCCAGCCAATCCATCTTCTCTTTGATCTTCATGGATGTGTCCACTTGGATCCTTGTATAAGCTTTAAAGTCTGTACTCTTGTCTTCACTCCCCTGCACCATCTCGCCCAATCCCCATGCTGAGCACCAGACAATATAATAACCATCAGAGAGCTTCAGGCATCCATAGCTGAAGAAAGATCTGGAAAGTAGAAAAAATTTTTATACCTGTCAGTCTTGATCTGAACCAATTTTCAGTCATTTATAGTTTTTACTTGGCATTTCTAGTGTAGTTTTATCTCCATCTTCTGTGGGTCACCTCACGTGATCTGTGATGAGAGGTTGCTCAGATGCACTGACTGTGTGACATGCCAGGGCACATGTTACTGTCACAGAACCTGGGTGGCACACAGATATCAATGCACCTCTGGTTTCCAGGGTTGGCACCACGGGTTTGTGTTTGTTGACTGAACAAAAGAGTTCTTTAAAAATAATCCTGGGTTTACCTTCTAGGCCATGCAGAAGTGCCTTTCAGGATGGTTTGCAGGAGAGTGGGTCATGTTGTGCTTTAAATGTTATTAGGGAGCCAAAGTGGGAATTGCAAGTGCCTTCAAAGACCCTCTCAGCCAAGGTCAGACGGGATCTGTGGTGATTTATGGCTCCCAAGTCTTTCCCAAAGAGTGCCACACGGGCCCTCTGAGCGACAGGCGTGTCTAGCCCTCACTGACTTTTCGTGAATGTTCGTCTTCTCCCCTCAAGTCCATGGTCACATCCATCCCCTCTTCTGTTCCATCCCTTTTGTCCAGCTTGTTTAGCAAAGTGCTAGGGGAGTCCTCAGGATCCTCTCAGAACCCCAGGGCAGGGCTCATGGATTTGTGAGACAGAAGTGCCCAGAGATTCCTGAGATCTGCTGTGCTACCCCTTGGGCTCCCTGCCCTGTGTGATCCTCTGTGCTGGCGATCTCAGCACAGGTCTCTCCTAACCTCCATACAGAGCCTGGGCTCCTCAGCTTCAGCCCAACAGGACCCCACCTGCCCACCCAACTCAGAGACCTTCATTTCGATGCCTGCCGTGAGCTGAATGGTGTCCCCTAAACTGTGTTGAAGTTCAAGCCCTGACTTCTCAGATCAGGTCTTTCTTTGGAAATAGTCTTTTCCAAGGCTATCAGACTAAAGTGCAGCATTAGAGTGGACCCTTGTCCTACAAATGGAGCCTCATGAACATAGACACATGTGTGGAAGTCACCCGAGGATGCAGGCAGAGATCAGGCAAGGTTCATGTGAGCCAAGAACGGCTGCAGATCTGATACTAGAAGCCACTCAAGCCAAGTTCTGCATTCACCCTCCTGCCTGAGGAGGGAGGGATGTAGAGGGCTCCCCTGAGACCTGGGAGTCAGGTGCAAGAGGCTCTGTGCCAACTGCCATTTTGACTTTACTTTCTGAGAAGTCAATATGAAGTTGACTAGACCAGTGCTGCTTCCTTTGAAATCAGACACTTTCTCTGCTGTCTGCACCCTTCATGTTGTCAGCACCTGACCTATGTGCGGCTGGAACCCTGACCTGAGGACATTTTGTTTGTATCATGCCCTGCAGCCGCCCACTTCCCCCTGCCCTTGCCATAGATCATGGTCCTTCCTAAGCAGCCCCTCTCTGAGTTCTCCAGAAGGTGACCGTGTGCCTCGGCTCTCCAGTTCCACTTCGTATTTGTCCTCTGACGGCTTTGAGAGAAGTCTGGGGTTGACACCTGAGTCTTTCAGGAGTGTGGAGACCCATGTATCCCCTGTCTGGTGGTATAAGAGTTCTAGTCTTATCCAGAAAGTGGCCACCACCTGTAGCCTTCCAGACTGGGGGACTAACACATGTGTGAGGAGGAGTTCATCTGAAGGACAGGCCAGTGGGATAATGCCAGGCACAAGACCCTTGGGCCAGTGGATCTGTGACTAGAAATCTGAGTGGACTCCGAGAGGATGGCTGCTGACCTTGAAGGGAGAGTTTCAGGGGTCCTCCTGACTCTGCTTCCCCAGCACCAGGATACCCTATTGCACCCAGCTTTTTGTATTAGGGATCAAATACAAAGGGAAGCCAAACACTGGGAGAGACATAGTTGAGCATTAGGTATGGTGGCTCTCTTACAGTCCATGGTGGGCTCTGGGTCTAATATAAACATTCCTCAACATGCATGACAGGAACAGCTTGGATACCCACATGAATAGTTTGCTCTCTACATTTGTGTGGATGAGAGAGGGTCTTAGTACATTCAGGCCATGGTAACAAAGTGCCATAAACCTAGAGTTCATCAACAACTCAGATTCCTTTGTTGTGGCACAGGAGGCTGGGAACAAGATTGGGTGCCAGCAAGTTCTATAGGCTATGATCCTAAGAAACCAACACTACTCAGGAGGCCTTATCCCAAGACCTGAGTGTTTCCTAAAGGCATTCAGATTTTGGGGAACATGGTATGGTACCTGTTCTATCACAAGGAAAGATTCCCCCATGCACCCCAGTGAATCTCCCAGCTCACAGCATAGCCTTGCTAGTCTATTTCTCTTCAAACCTCAGTTTTCTGTCTGATGGCTGACATGGACATAAGCCTGGCCCCACACGGTAAAAATCACAAGCATGGGGACTCTCTCAGACTAGCATAGACCCAGAGAACCTGAATGTCTTCCTCACAAATACCTTTGCTTTTTTCTCTGAAGCTCCTGTCTCCCCATCCCTTCTCACTCCCCCTCCAATTTCCAGATGTGCTAAACAGGAAGATGCCCAGTGGCGTTGCCATAGCAACAAAAGCAGACCTGGCTATCTTGAGTGTTGCCCCTCTGAGGCACCTCTCTCCTTCAGCCTTCTGGATGACAGCCCAGGAAGAAAGTGGGAGAGAGTAGGTAGGACCCTGAGCTGGGGTGTCTCTTCTTTGTTTGTCTCAGCAAGTTCCTGGGGGTGGTGACTCTGCTCAAGCCCTCTTACCTAGATCTGCTTGCACTGCAAAATCAGAGTACAGTAAATTGGGGACTATTATAGCCTCTTAGTTCTGGAGGTCAGAAACACAGGTGTGGCAGGCTGGCTCCTTTGGATACCTGTCCTTAGCTGTGGATGGTGGCTTCATCCCCCATCACCTAATTCTCTCATGGGCCTTTGTATCCACCCTTTGTAGTGGATTAGGACCAAAGTTTAATGCATATGATGACCTTTTCAATAAATAAAGTCACATTCTAAGACATGAAAGGTGAGGACTCCAACACAGGATGGATTTTTGGGTTTTGTTTTGTTTTTGTTGATTTTGGGTTAGTTTAGTTGTTTTTCAGGGAAAGACACAGTTTTAGCTTGTAGTATTTCTGATAATTGAGGGGGCCCCACATCTCATTTTATAGTGACAGCTCTGGCTGCCAGAGACAGATTGTCTGTATGACACCTGTGAGGGAAAGATAGACTGCATTCCCAACCCCAGTGACTCCTGATACACAGCAGATCAGAGGCTCCTGGGGACATCCCAGAGGACAAAACAGCATACACCAGTGGTGGCATATTTGGAGGGCCAGGCTCATCCTGGTTCCTCAGCTTCAGGTCTGGGTGCCAGTTAGCCCACCTGCTTGCTGCTATGATTACTTACATCCTAATTTTGCCCTCCCTAGGGTCAGGAGCCACATCTAGCTTGTCCCCTGCCACACCATCTCCTGGGCCTGGCCCATAGTAAGCCTCAGCTAAACTTGTCTTTTTGGATGAAAGGACATAGGGCATCCCCCTAGCAGAACATTCCAAAGCCTTGATTCTGTTCCTGTTGGGACCATGGGGAAACACAGGCTACACAGATCCCACAGCCTACGGGGTGAGCACTGGGGCTGAGTTTGCACACTGTGGCTCCGAGCCACAGAGGGTTAACTGGCTTGGAAAGAAGGCTGGCTTGGTGCAATTAAGTCTGCGATGCTTATTTGCAGATTTTTTTTTTAACACCAATTTCAGTCTAAAAAGCCTGCTTCTCACCAAATAAGATTTCTGATGAGAATTTTGATTGAATTCATGTGTTGTGACGCAAGTTCAGGTACAGGTCGGGCCAGGAACACATAATTATCCCACCTCTTGTTTCATAGCCAGTGATGGAAGGGTGGTAGAGAGACATCTAAGTCCCTGTGGTAATGTCCTTCTGCAGCCAGGGCTGTGCCAGGCCTCGTTTGCTAGTGTTTTTAAAACCACTCATCCTTCGCAGTCTATTTTTAAGAGGACAGGTTGGAGGAACAAAACCATTAGCAGATTTGGGACTCGTTCATTTTCATGTGGAAATGGGCATGATAGGGCTCTGGGTTAAACATGGCATGTAGCTGGGGGCACAGGGCTTACAGACCCAGGGCCTGATTAGTGCCTTGAACAATCTGCAACCTTGAACTGACCATGCTTGTTGACTGGCTGGGCCCTGCAGGGTTTCCACTGCTTGGGACCTGGAAAGGCTTTGTCTCATTTGCAACCCCAGGGTTGAGGGATGGCTGAGCTGAGCTGAATATTGCATCCTAGGGGCCCTGTGTGGTGCTGCCTTCTGAGGGGGAACTTGTATGGTACACACAGCCACATTTCTTACTGTAGTGTCTTCTCACAAGCAGCGATCTGTGGGATCTATGGCTTGTGCATGGCTTGTCCTCATCGTCTTTTCAGGGCCCTGGCCCATAGGGTGCTCATTCAGCCATCCTGGATGAATGAAGAAAAGAATGAGTGATGTATTATTAGGTTTCTACTGCTGAGATAAAACACTGACCGAAGCCAACTTGAGTAGGAAAGAGTTCATTTCATCTTACAACTTACAGGCCACAGTCTAAAGGAGCCAGGACAGTAATTCAAGGCGGGAACCTGGAGGTAAGAACTGAAGCAGAGCCATGGAGGATGCTGTTTACTAGATGCTCCCCAAGGCTTGCTCAGCTGCTTTCTTACATAACCTAGGATCACTTGTCCAGGGTTGGCACTGCCCACAGTGGGCTGGGTCCTTTCACATCCACCATTAGTCAATAACATGCCCTAGGGTTTGCCTAATCTGATGGAGGCATTTTTCTCAATTAGAGTCCCTCTTTTTGGATATGTATCAAGTTAACAAAAACCAATGTGAAAACCAACATGGTGAAGGGAGGTATAGATGAGGGGAGGAAGAAGGGAAGGACAGAGTGGACACAGCAGGGAGGAAGGGTTCACACAGCTCCTGGGCACACAGCTTCTGTCCACAGTGGTGATAGGGACAAGATAAGGGCCAGGCTGGAGGAGAAATGCAGTTAGAGAATATGATGGAGACCTCATTGCATGTATAGCAACTGCCAACCATCACAACAGACACACACACACAGACACACACACAGACACACACCACACAGACACACACACACTTACACACCACTTCACCCAGACCACATCACACCACATATATCACATGACCACCCACACTCCTATATCACATACACATGACACCACACCAAGCACATGCAACCATTTCATACATTCACACACCACACACCACCATATGCTATCACAAACACATAGCGCATCTCACCTCACAGACCACACACACATCTGCCCATCTACCTTTGTATCTGCTCATCCACCCATCTCCACCTCCATCTACCCACCATGGCATCCTCTCATCCACTCAGTCATCCACACACAGACACATCTACCTTCTTCTCCACTCAGTCGCCCATCACATACTCAGTCCCTACTCCTGTCCATTTATCTACCACTTGATCTACTTACCCACTGCTTCATCATGTCATCCAGCCACCCAGACAGAAAACTAGCAGTGGTGAGAAAGAATAGCAAGGGTCACAGGAGATGAAATCCCCACCAACAGAGAGCTCAGGGAAGGAAGGCCTTACTGAGGGCTAAGTCTGGGCGGTGAGCTGTACATTGGGAAGAACAAGCCATCTGAAGACAGTTGGATGGCTATTCCTGGATGCAAACTGGCAAGCCACTAGAAGGGGGAGAACGTTCTAGAGATCTCCTGGGCTCAGGGATAGCAAGACAGGTGCATGGTCCATGAGAAGAGGCAGGAGTGTCAGGCTAGGCTACAGCAGGGAGCCATGTTCTTTGAGCCTTATGGTCAAAAATCAAGAGCTGGACTCTTTCATGATTTAGTAGTCTTTAGGGGGTTTTAGCAAAGATACCACTGCAGTTTACTTTTGTGTGTGTTGAGGGGTACACATGTGTGTACATGCGTGGTACACAGGTGAACCATGCGTGTCATTCTTCAGGAGCCATCCAACTTGCTCTTTGAGAAAGAATCTCTCACTGGAACCTGGCACTGTCTGATTAGGCTAGGTTGGAAACTTCCTGTCTCTACTTCCCCAGTGCTGAGGTGAAAAGTGTATGCCCTCATACCTAGATTTTTAAAATGTGGTTCCTGGGGATCAAACTCAGGTGTTCATGCTTGTGTGGCAAGATGAGCCATTTCATCTCCCACCCCTATAATTTGCATTCCTAAGATAAGTGCTTCACTTGTGGTGTGGGCCTTGCCTATAGCAGGGGTGAGGGAAGCAGGACTCCTTGATGCTGGGGATAGAATATGCTGGGTCATATCTGGGTGTCTGATGTGATCTACTGAGTCATTGACCAAGACAGAAGGAGGCAGCAGGCTCTGAGGGGTGCACATCAGGCTTACAATTTAGGTACCACCATCATGTCTGCCACCCACCCGCATTACTGAGTTCAGATACAAGTGTGCCAGCAGCCCATCACACAGCACTGTACACATGTGGTGGCAGTTGCCGCTGGTACTGCACATGCTCATGGCAGTGAATTTTGATGGCCCCATCTGAGATGGATTACGAACGGGACAAGGAGCAGATGCTCACGGTGACCTTTGTACCGCCCGACACTCTTACTCAACAGAGCGCAGGCAGGGTGCAGCCTTCCCCCTCATTTTAACTCCTAGCACATTTGGGCTGGGATGGAAGCCGTGAAATGGGAGTCACAGCGCGATGTGACTTGAATAATTTCCTTTTTGAATAGTGCTTTGCAGCCAGCCACAATCCGGGAAATCCACCATGTGCAGAGCAGGGGTTTCCAGATGGGGTGCCAGAGGCCTTTCTGGCAACTCCAGGCCTGGTTAGCTTATCTCAGATTAGACTCCATGAGGCCAAGGCTACTGAAAGTGATGCATGTGCAGCTCCCAGAAATGACTAATTGCTGTCACCTCCTGGCTCTCCTTTTATTGGCCTTCTGAGGAATTAGCTCTTTGAAGCCCTGACATTGTCCTCATGTGGACAAGTCCCTCTCACTGGGACTCCACCAATTCCTGTTGGAGAGTACCATATTATGTGTAATTAGGTCCCCTGTGCCCAGTGTGCCCTGATCAGTGGGAGGTGGCCATTGTGTCCCGTGATGTTGAGGCCAGGACGTATACAGTCACCTGCTGATGATTTCTTGGGCTCTAAGCAGGTTACCTTTCCTGAGGTCTGTAAAGGACATCAGGGTCCTCATGAGGAAATGAAGCTACTGAGAGGAAGGTAAAACTCAGCACGGCTCAGTGCTGCAACTGAGTGTGAAGCTCACACCTTTCTTGCGGCCAGGAAGACAGGGATAAACAGGGAGCTCTGCCTCCAGCCTGCTAGTCAAGTCCAGATGCTTCTCTGGCCAGTGGCAAGTGGCTAAAGCAAGGTATTTTCATTCCCCAAACAATTGTGTGTGGGTGATGCTTACTTTCTCCAGAATATAATGAGGATTTTGCAGAGTGTGGCCACCAACTCTTGAGAGTGGACCCTGGCCTCTTTGCCCCACTGCTGGGAAATGTTCTCTTCTCTACATCCTTGTGGCAAGAACCTTAGACCATTAGCACAGGTTACTGCAAAGAGCCTAAGTTGTCAGTGATGGCTATAACTCCAAAACATATCTGACTTTCCCATCGGACAGAGTCCAGTGACAAGGTAGCCAGCAGGCAGAGCAATCTGTGAATATTCAGAATACTGAGTGGTACTGAAGGCAGGCAGAGCAGGGCTGTGCTCAGATGGAGCAGCTGTGTTTAGATCTCAACCCCTGGATGGGATCTCTGTAGAAGATCCTTACAACTCTCTCATTCCACAAAACAGGATTTGGCGCCTTTCTTCAGGATTGTTGAAGTGTTCTATAAAATATTACCTAATATGAAGTATAGACTCAGACCAGACAGAAGCATGTGAAAATGGGCTACATAGGTCAAAAGAGTTTATAAACAACTGCTCTATGTGTCAAACAATTCATCCGCCTATTCCTTATCCATCTATCCTCTCTTCTATCCAGTATATATCCAGTAGCCAAGCTAGTCATCCATCCATCCATCCATCCATCCATCCATCCATCCATCCATCCAATCTAATCCATATATCTAGCCAGCCAGCTGGCCAGCCTCCTATCCATCCATCTACCAGTCCTCCCATGTCCACATAACTGGCCATTCACCTATTCATCCACCCTCCACTCACCCATCCATTTTTCCATTCATCAGATCCACCTATCCTGTCCAGCCAGCCAGCATCCTATCAGTCTGATCCATGTGTCCAGTCATCGTTTCCTACTCCTCTTTACTATTTTAAGTCTTCTTGGGTGTGAGCTTGTCAGAGACCAGACACCACACCACTTGAGGGAGGCTTCCTTGCCCTCAGACACTGCTCTTTATCTGCATCCACTGCCCACTGCCAAGCTGGGAGCAGGAATGATTTGAGTGTGATTGTTCACACATGGCCCTCCCTAGAATCTGCCAGAGGCTCACAAGGGCCTGCACTCCATTTACCCACCCCTGAGGAAGCTTATTCCTTTCCAGCCAGACTTGAGTTTATCTACATTCGACGTGCTGGGGACATGATTCCTAAGGCCTTTCCCACTCCTGAGACCTCTGTGCTGATCATAAGTTGTCTGCCAGCATGCTGAGCTGTCCCTTTTCCTGCCTTGGGTTTGTAGCCTCTGGGACAGATGAGTGCCAGGTTTGCTCCCATCCTGGTCTGCATATTGTCCCCAGGTAGAGGGACCAGCTGAACCTCTGCTGTGGAGGAGGAGGAGCAGGTATGAGTGGAGGGAATCTGTTGACACTGTCACAACATACCAGGGACTTCCTCATGGGGTCTGCAGCATGGGAAGGTAAACTTTCTAACAGTGGAGAAAGTGACCATAGCTTGTGGAGAGACTCAGGTATGACAGTGTGTAGAGGAGACTCAGGAAGGGAAGTGGCACCAGCTTTGGTGTTCGACTGCAGGCTAGAGGATCTTAAAGTACATGTGTAGACAGAAGCAGAGGTCAAAAGTAAAGTATATATAACTGGCTACCGGGGACCCCATCTGGAGGAGGTGGGAGAACCAAGAAGGGAAGAGCTAAGGTTTTCATGTCTTCTATGACCCAGATGAACTGAAGCTTTGGCCATTTGCTCAGAACACCAGCCTTTCTGACCTGGAAGCTTGTGGAAGCATAGCTAACTCCTCATTCTGGGCCAGTTCTTTCCATGAGGAACCAGATTGAGTTTGGGAGGGACATACTGTAGCATGCATTGTTTTTAATTAGCCCTTGTGGTAAAGTCGTGAGGAGCTATGGAGTCTGCCAGAGCCTCCAGGGCACCTGTTGGTGGCAGCCAGTTGGCTGTCCTGTCATATCACTGGGTCATCGGGAGTACCATGGAGCCAGGACTCAGAACTCCTCACTCAAATGACAAGCTATGCCTGCTTCTGCAGGCTAGAGGTAGAATAGCCTTCTCCATGGTAGATGCAGGGTTTTTCTAGACAAGGAGGTCATGGCCAGAGTCCTCATGTTCTGGCAGCTCAAGGTACCTGTCCTTAGCAGCACATATAAAGGGGCCTTGTCTCCCACAATGCTGGCTATTGACACAGACACTCTTCATCCCAGAGTCATCCAATAGCATGTTGAATGTAGCTTGTTTAGAAGTAGTTTTGTGGACTCGGTTAAAAAGAGTTCATATTGAATTAGAGTGAACCCCAAGTCAACGGCCCGCTTTAGGTTCAGGGACCAGAGTACCCAATGGGAAAGAGCCATGTGAAAATAGAGGCAGCATTAAAATGCCACTGAGGATACCTGGAGGCTCTGGAGATGGAGGACGTTAGTTCTTGATGACAGCACACTGTATATGCCAAGTCTGACATTGCCAAGGTCCAGGCCAGGTCCTCAGGAGGCCACCAACTCTTTCCTGGGTAATGCTGAGTCCCTCTTAAGAACCCTGTGTTTGTCTGCTGGGCAGAAGCTTTAGCCCCTGTCTCTGTGACTCGCTGGACTCCTCTCCCAGAGTCCTATGCAGGTCAACAGCCAACCAGGTGCAAGTGACCTGGGTTTAGCTCATGTTCCAGACTCTGAGGCTCTGGTTCTAAAGCTTGTGCCAACTGCCATTCAAAGCTGGTACATCATTCATGATTGGGGTGCATGTACCTCTGACTGAGCCCCTTAAGTTAGGTTCAGACCTATTTGCTCTTGACCGTCTAGGTTCTAGTAAGTTTCACAGCTATTCTGAGAGACACAGGTCAGGGGTCAATTCTGCCTACCCAGTGCTTCTAGGTGCATCATGGTGTGCTTGACAACACTTAAGATCCCGATAAGGTTCGTAAGAAACAGCCACGTAACCTTGAACGCCCTGGAGAGCTTAAATTACACTATGCCTCCAGTGTTCAGGGTCCCATGGAACTAACTTTGAAAAACTACACTAAGGCCACCTACGGGCTACCTTGGGAACACTGAGCTTGACAGGAGTGCCCTGATAGACAGGGATACTTATCTATCTTTCGAACACCCAACTTCAATTCCTGGTGGCTTGTGGGCAGATCCTAAACTATAAGTAAGGCACATTTGGATTTCAGGGGGTGGGGAGAAGGAAATGATTTACTAGTATTTAAAAATTGAGAGATTTCACATGACGATCCAGGCTTCTGCCTGCCTTTTTTAGGAAGCGGGAAGGATATTGCTGTCACCAAGACTGTGCTGTCCCAAGAGAACCTCCTTCTCCTGTCTCCTGTGGGAAGACTAGTGGGCTTCAGACTCTATTAGCCACAGCAATGGACATGGACCCATCCTTCCTGCACAGCCCATCTCCTAGCATGACAAAAAAACCAAACCTGACCCAGCTGCCTAGAATTCCAAACTGGACCACACTGGGGTCACCTCAGTCCAACCTGGGTCTTTCTACTAAGGACAGTCCCTGAGCCTATTCTGGGCCCTCCTGGAGGCCAGATTTCAGGAGGACCTGGGCAGTGCTCTTCTGAAGCCCAGGTGCTGCTCCATTGATGCAGCTCGTGAGTTGGAGTTGTGAGCTGAATTAATCAGAGGTTGCAGCTGGGGGCTGGGGACTTTCGGGGCACAGAGGAGGCGTCTGGTAGGGGCTGCTGCTGAGCATGAGGGAACCCCTGGCAGGTTCTCAGTGCTGTCCCTTTCCAGAGCAATTTAAAATTAATTAAAAATGCTGGTGTGAGCGGGGCTCCTCACAGGCAGCCTGGCAGCCTGGCACAGTCCCCCCTATTTTTAACACTGACAGCAGATTCGAGGATTGACGGCTGTGCTTCCTGGCATTTCTTTTCTTGCTTAAAAACACAGCAGCGGCCCTTCTGCCGCCAAACCTTCTACCACCCTGCTTGGTGAGGCCACATTCAGGCAACCCTTCCTTTGGGTTTCATCAGAGTCCATTGGAAGGTGTGAACATGACTGTGCTTGCATTGGTTAGAGGGACAATTGGCCTTGTTTGGCACAGGCTGAGACCCTAAGAACAGGCTCTGTGCTTCCATCTCCCCAGGGTCCTTATAGGCCTATGCCAAACAGAGGGGTACAGGGCACAAAACGGTCCAGAGGAAGTCTGGTGAGGAGATGTGGGAGCCTCAAATAAAGCCATTAAGTTCCAGAGAGAGGTGTTTCTACTCAGATGAGCAGGTTGGGCTCCATGCCAGTGGTGAATTCTTGGTTAGTTTCATGTGTGCAGAGCTATCCTGGTCCTTTAAGAGTTTCTTATTTGGAGTGTGTAACAAACGCTCTTCAAGGGTGGGTCCCATTCCAACAGTCTTACAGATGGTAGGAAGGATAGTGTGTGTCATGGTGCCCCCAAGAGCAGACTGTGGAGCTGCAGGTCTCAGCTAAGCTGTTTAACCTCTCTAAACTAAGGTCACCCCCTTCAGTCATGGCATAGTATTGTGTCCTCCCCGTGTTGCTGTAGCCATGAGACAGGCCAACACTGGACATGTTGCATGTGTGGATCCCAAGGTAAGTAGTTTGTAAATAGCTGGTCCATGTTGGCCAGAACATATGGCCAATATTTTCACTATTAACCTACAGATTAATAACCTGAGATGTTGAGGTTTCAGAGTCCCCTCCCCACAGAGTACCGGGGAAGGATGGAGCCTTTGTTTTACACCTTCCATAAAAGTCCCCACCATCTACTTTGCCACCTCCGCAAGTGGTGACTCTGTCAACCTGAGGCTGCGCTGCAGACTCTAGCTCGCTGTCCTGCTTTGCCTCCAGAAGGCAAAAGCCCAGCGCTGGTCTTGATCTTAGTCATTCTGGATCTGGCATCCCTGAGGCCACCCTCTGCGACAGGCTTTTCCAGGGTATGTGTGGACTATCCCAATGTCTTTTGAGGTGAGGTGTCCCCTCCTCAGCGGCCCTCCCATCTTCTGCTCTTGATGCTGTCTGACTACAAGAAGCTCACAGACGACAACTCCGCCCTGTGGCGTCCAGTCTTCTCAGTGGGTATCTATTTTCAGCCCTGCAGCAAGCAGCTGGGACGCTTGTCTCTCCGCCTTTGTTCTGCTCCTCCTGCTTCCCCCTGCTCTGTAATTATGGGAGATGTTTATTCATTCACTAAGGGCCTGCCTGTGATTCTTAATTTTGTGGTGCCCTCTCTATTACTGAGCACATAACTCCTATTCTGTATGGGTATCCAACATCATCGACCCTACTGTGCTACCTGCCATCCTGGTTTGGGCCTCTGGGAAGAGACTCTATGAATGGTAGGAGCTTACTGGATCCCACTCTTGCCCACAGTTGCCAAGACAACATCACCCACCAAAAACCTATCACAGTTCTCTTGAGGTCACCCAAGGGGACCAGAGCCAGCAGTCAGCCAGTAGATAGTACCTTCTAAGCTGGCAGCTTGCTGCCCACCTGGGGAAGATCCAGAAGCAGGAAAGAGGAACGCCTACCTGATATCACCAGGGTTATGGTCCATCTTCTGCTGGAAGGATGACCTCTGGCTTTGGCATCATTACTGGAATGCTTAGGGTTGGAACCTGGACTCTCTCTAATGGTCTGAACAGGCCAGGCTTGGTAACTCATCCTAGGCTGTGTGAGCTAATTAAAGAGACAGCTAATAATGAAAAGCAGAGAGAGGAGCCATTTGATATGGCTGCATTAGGAAGAGGGACAATGAGGTGAAGTGACTCTCAAGCCTGTCTTCAGGGTCTGGACATGAGGATCAGACTTAAACACAGAGAGTTTAAGAGGAGTGCAGAATAAGAGTCCTGGTCAGGGTGTGGTCCTGCCCATCACTGACCCATCACTGTCTCTGCTCCAGTCTCTCCTGCAAAATGGTCTGACAAGTTCTCAGAACTCTGCGAGGTCTCTGGGAGACAAGCTTTCCCTCTGTCTGGCCCCAGACTTCAGCCTTTCCCTCCCCAGCGTGAGACTCCTGGGGCAATTCCAATACCTTGGGAGTCCACTGTTTCCATGGTCTGATAGGCCAAAGAAGGGTACATGGTCTCTCTGTAATATCTTTATTTTTTTTAAGAGAAAATTTACTCCTAGTGGCTAATTAGTTCTTCCTGGAGTGCCATTTGCTCTAACCATAAGAACATTCAGGCCCTTTGGCCTGCGGCTTCCTTCTTCGAGAAGAAAGAACTCAGAGAAGCAAACGCCACAGGCACAAAGATGTCCAGGCCATGCTACTGATCAAGCAAAGAGTCCAATTGCATCTCACCCAGCTCTGAAGAACCTGGCCTGAAAAAGGACAGCGAAAAGCCTCCAGGGACATTATATAATGTCACACAGGACAGTACAGAGCTGTGGCACGGGGCGAAAGCTGTGAGGGAAGGAAAGGCAGACTTCAAGGTCTGTCCTTATCTAGAAGCTGGAGTTAGCCCCTGCTGCACGTGGGGCCATGTCAGCTGTAGAAGCTCACACAGCATTTTAAACCACCTCCTGAGTAATTCCAGAAGGATCAAGTTCACAGGCAGGAAACTTCGTTTCCCTCCCCCACCCTCCTGGGACAAATGTGTGGCCACATCAGGTAGCAGCGAGCAGGGAGTGTACACTTCCTGGATTGTGCTGCTGACCCAGATAGAAAAATGGAACGCTCCTTGGGTGTTGGTAAAAGTAGACTATAAAGGGATGGGACCGGTGTGGTAAAGGCCCTATCAGCCAGAATGGGGGGGATGGAAGGAGGGCTAGCTACAGACAGGTGAGGTGTGCAGGCTTACGCCCTTGGGAGCTTGCAACCCATGGGGACCTGTGCTGTGGGTGCAGAAGCGTTGGATTATGTCTTCAAGATGAGGTGGAATAGTATGAGGCCCTCTACCCAAGATGGGTTCCAAGACCCCAAAATAGCTCAGGTAGAGGAAGCCTAGCTTCCAGCTTCAGCTCTTGGTCCAGGACCAGAGTTTTAACTCAAAGGCAATGGACCACACCCCCTGAGGAGTGTATGTGCACTCCTCATTCTTCCTGGGCGGTTGGAAAAGTGCCTAGCTGGGGCTTCAGTGGCACATGTCTGCCATTCCATATCCCAGAAGTCCAAGATGGAGGCTTGCAGGGCTGGCTCCTCCTGAGGCCTCTCCCCTTTGCCCATAGAGTTTTCTCCCCATTTTCTCATACGGCTATCCTCTCTGTGCTCCTATCCTAACCTCCTCTTCATATAAAGACCCCAACAATATGTGACGAGGGCTCAAGCTAGTGACCCATTCTAACGTAATCACACCTGGAAAGGGTGTTCTTCCAAGATAGAAGCCAGAGATCAAAAAATAAGAATTTGGAGGTGTTGACAATTCTTCGTATAACATTGTTCCTTCTACATACCCTCCCTAGACCACCAGAAGCCTGCTCAGCTTCCTCTGAGGGCCTCTCCAGAACCCATGAAATGTCACTTCAACCCCACCAACAAATCACCACTTGAATGTCCCATGTCCCTCATTACCTGAGAGCCTGATTCTCTGGCCCTGCTCTGAGCATAGACTGGTAATCTACAACTTGTTAGATCCAGTCCTCCATGTTCAATACCTGCTGGGACAGGCTGAGGATCATGGAATGGACACCTCATCAGGATTCCAAAGTGATACCAGAAGTGGCAGAGGTCGAGTTAGCCCAGTCATTCTCTAAAACCCTCAATGAAAGTGAAATACAGCTGGGGAGACAGAAGGTTCCCTCTTGCCTGCCCACATCTCCAATTACTGCGAGAGGGAGACAAAATGACTGCAGCCTCCACCTTTGTTATTTCCATGCCGAAATACTCTCCCCACCTTGTCCTGCCCCTGTGCAAGTGAGCAGGACCCCATGCCAGGGCTGTCCCACTCAGACCCCATCAAAGTGGCCTAGATCCAGTGCCAATGCACCAGTGAGTCCAGGACAACCTCTGAAGGTGTCCCATGGAGCACACCCTCCTAGACGGTTTTCAGAGTGTCCCTGGGTGGCACATATCTTCCTTGTAACAATGCCTGTGGGATGCTTCTGTCTGGCTGCAGGCCTTCCTCCTGGACTCTCCTTGGAGGGCTGGTGAGGAATGTTTGTAACTGTAGGGAGAGCTCCTGGTAGCATCACATGGAAGGCATCCTCTCCTTGACTGTTGGATTTTGCTGGCTGCCTCTCTCCTCAGCCTCCCAGCAGTTTCTCTTTAAGTGTTAAGGATGTCTTAGCTTCTTCCCCTAGCTGAATGAAAGAGCCAGATTCTATAAAACTCAAGTTATATACTCTCAACCTTAGGATCCCATTATCTTGTTGGGAAGAGGTGTCCATACCCCACCAAGGAATGTGAGCGAGCTCCTGACTCAGTTCTGCAAACCCACCTCTGTGCCTAGTTTTCCCTGCTTCCTAAAGCCAGAAGAGACTTTACAGAGCATGTCACTTAAGGCTCCTTTACCCATGAAGATGCAGAGACCCACAGGGAATAAGTACCTTGGTTGAAGAACATAGATAATTCTTGTCATATGATAAACCTGGATAGGTACCCTGCACGAGCTCCTCAGTAACTGCCTTGGTCTTGAGCTTCCAGACTGTCTCTCCTCCTCTTCTTCCTCCTCTTCCTCTTCTTCCTCCTCCTTGTCCTCCTCCTCTTCCTCCTCCTCCTCCTCCTTCTTTTACTTTGTCTTTTTCTTTGTTTTTTCTTTTTATTGGATATTTTATTTATTTACATTTCAGATGTCATCCCCTTTCCCCATTCCCCCTTCTTAGAAACCCCCTATCCTATCCCCCTCCTCCTTTTTGCTTTTATACCATTTTAATTACATGCAAGTATTAAGGTCAGTTCTAGGTTGAGGAACTAGCAATACAATGGATGCAAATAGTCAAGGAACAAGCAAGACAATAAACACAAATAGTCAAAGAACAAGCAAGGCAATAAACAAAGTTCCATGAACACTCTCTGGGGTTCTTCTAAGGGATATTTCAGCCCCTGTTTGAACCAGGGCTTCCACACAGCAGTAGGTATATCAGGAGCACACACAAATGGCTGTCAACTTGCCTGGTAACCGTAAGGAGTCTACCCAACAATCTGTCTGTGGTGTATCATATTCAAAGGTTCAGGTGACTCTGTGGGTTAGCCCCCAGCCATGACCTCTGAGGACTAGATAAGGACCCTATGCAATGGGGTCTTTATGCAATGGTTGGGACATTTCTTGGCTTAACATACCATGGTGATAGAAGTGAGTCCAATTCTATTGTGGGAAGCCATGGCAGGGAGTCTAGGGCCAGCATTTTAATAATAAAATCCATCCCCAGTTCATGGCAAGGGCTCACAGCACCACCCAGTGTGGGTCCATGAGCATGTGGGCCTGTGCCCGCCCTGCCTCCAGTCTCTGACTGTATATGCTGCTCATCAGTCCTCCCAGTATCCCCTGTTCATCCCTGGGCTTCAGGGATTTCCTGATGCCAGTTGCATCCAATATTAACCAGACCAAAAGTACAGTCCTGGAACTGATTGGCTTCAAGGTTAAATCAGCCATGGTGCCTCTTTAGTTCCTAAAATACAGCGGGGCATTTGGATCCAGTGAGAAGAAGTTGATTTGAGTCTCAGAACCAGTTCCCAGCAGCCTCAAGAGCATTTCATGTTCTGGGTGTCTCTGTGTCTCAGACTCATTTATCCCAGGATAGCCTCAAACTCTCTGTATAGCTGGTTATGACCTTGAACTCCTGATCCTCCTGCTTCTACCTCCCAAGTGCTGTAATTATGGGCATGTGCCACTACACCTGGTTTATACTGTACTGGGCATGGAACCCAGGGCTTTGTGCATGCTAGGCAAGCACTTTACCAACTGAGCTATACTCCCTGCCCTACTTTATTAGCTTTGATTGACAGATACAGTAAACAGCAAACCATCCTTTCCATTAGCCTTCACCTCTGGTCTCCCAGGGCCCTTGGATAGGAAAGAGTTGGATTTGTTTATTGCAGTAAAATCCCCTCCGTGGCTGTGCTCTTTCCTGGTGGTGTAGGAAACCTCATGACAAGAGCAGAGGCCCTGGGAAAGCTGTTCCCCTCCTGCCTTCTGTGGTTGGAGGCCAAGTCACTCATGTCACATAACCCTCCTGCCAGGAACAGTGATGAAGTGTGCATAAATGCCAACCTGAGGGGCCCAAAGCAGATATAAATAGAGGTTCTGGGCCCTGAGAGAAGGAAATCCCCCCCAAGGAAAGCCTTAACAGATAATGGGATCTCACTAGTTAGAAGATTCCATCTGGACACTGGGGTCAGAGTTTTCTAGATGGCTAGAAGTAGAAGAGCAAAGTTCTTATAAAGAGGAACACCCTCAAAATCTTCCCCCAAATCTTCTTCAAATCTCTGACAGGCTCCTGAACTCCTTATGTATGCAGGGGAAGAACTGAAGAGTCCAATGGAAAACCGTAACTTAAGCTTGAAGAGTCCAGGGGAGATGTCAAGGGTTTCCATTGCAGAAGCAATGGTGGAGAGGTGAGGCCTGCCTTGGTGGAACTTAGAAAGCACCTTGGGCTGTCTACGGTATCCCTGGAAGGAAGATTAGAATCAGACCTCATCCAAAGACTAAATAAAGCAGTAGCAATCCCTCCAAAGAACCCTGTAACAGGCTTCATGTTCATGTTCTGCCAGTGATTTTATTTACTGCTAGAAAACTCAACACTCTTCAGATAACAGATAAAGTTTGTACAGCATCTGACTCAGAAGTCAGAGAAGGAGAGCATTTTGCCATGTGTGAGCATTAATCTTAATCATCAGTGT
Organism: Mastomys natalensis; assembly: GCA_021653895.1. NCBI lineage: Eukaryota > Metazoa > Chordata > Mammalia > Rodentia > Muridae > Mastomys > Mastomys natalensis. The sequence goes on from JAJTUV010000342.1 coordinate 140,070, forward strand.
GAATACAATCATCTAGGAGACGCCCCCATGTGAGTCTGGGAAGGTTTTTCCACAGAGGTTTAACTGAGGAGTGAAGACCAACTCTCAGTGTGGCTGTGGTCCAGAAGTGAATGTGAGTGAGAAAGTGAGCTGAGCACCAGTGTTTATCTCTCTCTGCTTCCCGATTGTGAGTGGGACGTGAGCGGCTGCTTCATGTTCCTGCTGCCATGCCTCCCCCGCCATGATGGACTGCACCTTGACCCAGGGAGCCCAGATAAGCCTTCCCTCCCTCATATTGCTTCTGTTAGGCCCCTACACCTGTTGTCAAGCTCTTGCCACACTGGGAAATGGGTTTACAAGAACAAGAATGACTGCAACTCCATCCTCTGCCCCAGACCTTCTAGAAGGTGCAGGAAGGAATATTCATGGTGTGAGGAATTCTAGAAACAGTTCTCTTACTGTTACATAATAAAGTAAAGCCCATGGTGAAGCGGGAAGAACCTTCATTTTATCTACTTGTTTATTGGATGAGCATTTGAAAGCATCTTTGAAGGGAGCTGGGCTTCATACTGTAGTGAAGCAGTAGTGAATAAGACAGAGCTTTTTCTCAGGAAGAAATGCAGTATGAATTCTTAAATAATAGGACTTCAGTTTCTGATCTATGCAATGAGGAAAAATAATGAACGGCTAGAACATAATGTTAGACCATTTCTGGAGTATCTCATCTGTGTCATTCCCATGATGCCAGGGGCAAGTTAACTTTGTAAAAAATAATGAGGAATATTTAGTTGACAATTCAAGAAGCTGGAAAACCACACAGCACAGAAGTTGAGGAAGAGAGAACCTCTACTGTGTCTCATTTTAGAAGACCACGAATCATGACTTCCCTCCTTCATGGCTCATGTAACCCCAACCTTCTCCGATATCCCTATCTACAGATCCCATCACATGAAGCACTAGGGGCTTCAGCACACAAACTGGGAGATGTTAGCTTTCAGTATGGGGGCTTGGTTGCTCTGGTTATGCTTGATGGTCTCAGCTGCTGTGTATGGAGCCAGAGTGATCACACAGCCACTGTGGTCCCTCAGCATGGCCCTGGCTCCTGCAGTCCACCTTTATTCTCCAGGATGTGGTGAGGTGCTATGTGGAGGAAGTAGTGGCTGTGTAGGTCAGGGCAGCTCTAAAGGCAGAGTCCTCCCTAGAGCTCCCAGGGAGTCCAACCAGAACAATGATGGCCAGGAAGAGCTGATTCTCCTTCACAGCTGAGAGCTCAGCTTGTATGCCCACTATGGAGAAGCAGCCAAGCCATGTGAGGATCAGCCTTTACCATGCATGTAGCCTAGACAGGACACAGGCCTTGTTATATATTGGCCACACAGAGGAATACCTGCCTGAGTCTCTGGAGTCCCTGGGTTACCTTGTAAGGCTTCCTGCCAAGGCTGGTGGTAGCAGGCAGCCCATGCCACATGCTTGTGATGCTGAGCTACATACTTTGGGTGGGTTTGGCACATGCTCCCCATCTCCAGAAAGGCTGAGAGTGAGTCCAGTCTCTCTGGGTCTTAAAGCCCTTCCTAGGCTCTCTGTCCTTCAGGATGCTCAGGGACCTTATGAGGCAGGCTGGGGCTGGCTTCTCTTTAGATGAGGAAGCTGTATCTTGGAATCCCACTTTGGACCACTCGTGGACCCAGGATGCCCATCTGCTAGCTCCAGGCTTAAATTTCATGAATTCCTAGGAGCTGGATCGAGGACCCATCAGGATTGGAGGCTGGGGAAGGAGGGGGTGCTGCATGGACTTGGCTCCCAGGCCGAGGACTGTACTCTGCTAATCAGCATTGCTGGTAATTGGCTTACTCCCTGCAGACGGCTATCTTTGTCTCTCTGAAGTCTACAGGGGACCTTCGGGCGTCCTTCCATCTTGGGGGAAGGGTTCCTGTAGGAAGGCAGGACTCTAGGGCTCTCTTGGGGGAGCCGAACAGTGGGGGTCTTCAGGTCAAAGTAGAAACCAAAAACCTGATCCATGCCCTTCTGTCCACCAGAAGCTTCCAGGACTCAGAGACAGGCCTAGATGAGAAAAGACTAGTTCTGATACAAGGGTGCTGGCTGAGTCTTAAGGGGAAGTAGAGGTGATATTTGAGTCGAGAATGGGATCTGGACATGGGTTTTACCAGCCTTAGGGTCTGAGTATAGAGCATCCAGTCCTGAGCAGGCAGGGCAAGGTGGGCCAGCATCTGACACCTAGGATCTTTCCAGAATATATTCTAGTCTCTCTTACCTCTCTCAGGCCTCCAGAGCCCCTGTGGTCCTGGACACGTAGCCAAGGTTACTGGCAAAAGGCTCTTACCCAGTTCCTACCTGGCCCCTCAGCATCTGTCCAGTCCAGCCAGGCTCAGGCCAGTTCTGAAGTCTGCTCCTCAGCAGTGCCACTCACCCTGGGTGGCACACACCTTCCAAAAGTTGAGCCCCTCAGTGGCTCCTGCCAGGAATGGTGCAGACGCCGCAGACGCAGACACCCACATCTTTGTGCAAAGCTAACCCCATGTTACTGCTGAGACGCCTTTTAATATCTGGCCTTATTTATATGGGTAATGACTCATTCACGAATTACCGTGAGATGGAGATACTTTGCCTACTAATATTTAAATTGCAGTTATCTGAAGCTGCTAGGGAAGGAAGTGAGGTCTGCTGGTTTGAGTTTGGTGGGAACAGGCTCAAAGGATGGGACTCTTGCCTCTACTTACCCAGTTGCATCTGCCTCTGCCTCCCTGCTCCAGTCTGGCCCTGCTGACCAAGGGCCCTACATGTTGTACATTTCCTTTCTGACATTTGTTGGAGTTGGGATCTGGTGGGCCACTGAAATTCTTTGGAGCTTCTCTTTCTCCTTTCAGCTCCCCATGGATCTCTGTTAGACCAGGGGACAGAGCAGCCTCTGAGTCGTATTGAAATCAACCCAGGTACTCTCCTGCCTCTGCAGTCCTGTCTCTCTCTACCTTGTCCTCCTCCCCTGAAAATAAGGGCCAGTGAAGTAGAACCTCAGGAGGCTTAGGTGGGAAAATAAGGACCACCTCAAGGCATCAAGGTGTGCTATGCCTCAAAGCCTGGGAAGTTTGACTAGCTGCTTCTAGAATCTCCCATTTTCTTCTCTTCCACTGTGGTGGTACTACATAGGGTGGAGTGGGGGTGGGGATGGGATCTTTGTGTCTTGAGGTCTCTAGCCACAGCTGAAGGGAAGCATGGAGCCTCATGCACATACCCAGCATGCCCTCAGTGCTCATCCTCAGTGTATCCTCAGAACATGGGCTTGTGCTGGCTGAGGCAGGTCTCTTCTCTAGGAGAGGCTCCTGGGGGGTGGGGGGGGGTCTGATGTGAACTCCCACATGTACAGTGACTGAGGGAGCACCATCCTGGCCTAGGTGAGTGCCTAGTTAAACTGCCCCATTGCCATTTATGTATGGAGTTCTGCTTCTCTTTCTGCTGCTGCCTCACAGGGTACTCCCCTGTATCAGAATGCTCTTCACTCTTCGAGTCAGATGGGTGAGTCCAAGTGACAATAGAAGCTAAGGACAGGCTCTAGCTTTCGCCCAGCAAAATAAGGCTACAGGGAACCCTGAAGACACCAAAAGGATTCTGGGAACAGGTGCTCCTGTTCAAATGACAATCCTGTCAGAGCCCTCTTGCACAGGCCTTCCCAGGTCCCCAGTCCTCTGCTTGTTGTATCAGTGTGGCACACTTCAGCATAAGCCCTTGATAGGGATGGGGCAGCCCTGGGTAGGAGTGGGGCCGGGCAACAGGCTGGCTGTTGCCTCATGTCACTTAAATAGGACTGGAGATAGACCACCTGCTGTGCCTGGAACCCAGTGGGTGGGGACTGGATTCTTTACTCAATCATTTAGTTTCCAGCATGTGGGGAATTTCTAGATCCCAGTTTTCAGGGGAAAGAGGAAACACTGGCACCTCCAGGCAACATGAAAGGCCCAAAGAGCTGACTGCTTCACTAGGAATCCTGACAGACAGTGTCTCCAATGACAGGGTCACCCAGGGAGGTGTCTTGGAAGAGGCAGCACCCTGAAAGATAACAGAGGCATCTAGACATGCTAAGGATGGTCTATGTCAGGTACGTCTACCACCTTTCCACCTGATGACTTGTAGTTTGGTGTGGTTGGGGTCTTCTTGCTGTTGTTGTCAAGCAGGGTGTCCTGTGGCTCAGTCTGGCCTCAAACTTGCTGTGTAGTTGAGATCTTAAAATCATGATCCACCTGCCTTCATCTCCTGAGTGCTGGGATTGCAGGTGTAAATTATATCAACCGTGCCTGGATTATGCTGTGCTGGGGATTGAACCTAGGGCTTTGTGCATGCTAAGCAAACACAGTGTGAACTGAGCCGTGTCCCCTGGATCCCATTACACATGTTCTAATGACACATATTACTCAGCCAGTGCTGACAGTACTGTTGCAAATAGAAACACTTGAACTCTTGCCGCCTCTCACAAGGCAGCTCCAGGAACATCCTTTTATACAGAAACAAGTACAAAGAAGAGGGTGGCTCTTCTGGGGTCATAGAGCCTCGCTCTCCACTGGGTAGTTCTTCTCCAGAGTGCTGTGTGTGGGAACACTTTGTTTTGCCCTGAACACATGAACTCAGGTAACCCCACAGCCAGTACTGGGAATTGCCAAATTCCCCCAATTCTGCTGGTGGGGGAAACTGAGGAAAAGGGACTGCCTGAGCAGGTAGCCCATGGCTACAGAGGACAGTGCCTCAGCCCACACAGTCCAGCTCCCACATGCTGCCCCGCACACTGAAACCACAGCAAGGAGAGGCATGCTTGTCATCAGCAGTAAGCACTTCCGAGTCTCACCACGTGCTTGTAGCACCTGCCATGTCCTCCCTGCCAGGACTTGAGAGCCTCAAAATGTTCTGATGCACAGAAAGCCTTTTTTTGTACAAGAAGTAAAATTATTTTCAGCCTGTTGTCAGGCAGCTGTCAAAAGACATGGAAATGAAGGGCTTAGTGAGTCTCTGAGAGGAAGTCCCACGGCCAGGGTGGGTGTAGGGACACAGGCTGTTGGCCATGAAGGCTGTGGAGTGGAGAGAAGATGGTGGTGTGGGGCTCATTCGGGGTCATTCTCTTTCTGAAACTGATCCACAGTCTGAAGTTTTGACAAGCATGCATGGACATCGAGTGGTCCCAGATGCTGATGGTAATCACCCCCTGCAGGGCTGGAGTCCATGGGTCGGGGTCTAGATTTGTGCTCTCTGCCGTCTGAACATCATGTACTGCCCTGTTCTGTCATTCAGAATAAAATCAGGTTGCTGGGGGGAAAGCTTGTGGATGTAGGAGTCAGTATCCAGGAGGCTGAGGCAGGAGGATGGTAAGTTTCAGGCCAAGCTTACTTTGTAGTGAGGCCTTCTCTCTAACAGCAAAACATAAAAAGGAAATGAGGAAGTTGGTGTTGGACCATGGTGTCTTCACACCCATAATGTTGAGGCAGGGTATTCTGGTACCTCCAGGACCCAGGTACCTTAAACTACCTCTGCAAATCTCTAGAGAGTTCTGTGAGTGGTCTCAGGAAACCCAGGATGGGGATGCCTCTAGAACATTCCAGAAATCTCAGACCCTCTCATGAGAAAGCACTGTGAATAAAGGATCTCTAGCAGTCTTGAAGAGAAACAGCTTTTGGATTTTATCTCTCCCTTAATTTTAATTTTTAATTCCTGCTCTATAGTTTCCAATGTCCTTAAGATGCTACCATTATTTCCCAAGGATCTTCAGGCTTGCTGCCTGCCTCAGTTAACACCATCCTGACTTTCCAGAGAAGCCTGATTTGTAGTAGGGACCTGGGTCCCCATGGTCACCAGGGTGGAAGACCCCAGGGGATGGCATAGACAGGTCTGTGTTAGGAGAGGAGGACTTGGGCTCACTGTCTGTTGACAGACCTGTGAGCACAGAGCCACAGCAGTGGAAGCCAAACCACAGCTACTTGCATGGGAGTGTTGTTTACATGCAGCTGATGTTCTGCCAGCCATGCATGCTGGGAGGCCACAGGCTGCAGTAACATTATAAGAGGAGAGATAAAATAAACACCCCTGTGTTTGTTTGCTGTCTGAAGCCAGGAGGAGAGATTCGTTGGTGGGGTACAGAGCTAACATCTCCTTGGGGTAGGGTGCCATGACCTTCCTTTGACAACAAGAATCACTGCATGCAGATAGAGACCCCTTTGTTGCTGGGGATAGTCAAGGACAGCATGTTTGTGGGGTTGTATCAGAAGCGGCCCACTCCCTCAGCAGGAATTATCAGGGTACAGCAGGAGGCACCCCAATCTCTCCATAGTGGGGCCTATCCCAGGCCAAGTATACAGGATTCTGATTGCCCAGATCACTACAGAGGCTCACACAGTCTCTAGCCCACCTGCCCACAGTCCTGCTTGTCACAGTCACTACACAGGTCACCCCAGCTCTAAACTGAACTGCTCTCAGCCTTGTCAAAGAAGCTACATTTAGCAGTGGACAGTGGCAAATGCAAACTCATAACTGGCAGTTCAGAGAATTAAGTGACTGTAATGAACAATCCAGTCCTGCATGGGACCTCTGTAGCAATCCAACCCTGCATGAGACCTCTGTAATAACTTCTCTGCACTGCCGCCCCCCGCCCCCGACCAAAGCTCAGGGAACAACACAGAAGGAAGAGAGAAAGAATACAAAGCTGGAGGCTATGAGGAGCTTTGTGAAATGGCATCATGGGGACATGACACGGCTTGCCCCCATGAACTCATAGCACTGTGGTTACCTATATAAGACCTCTACAAGACCAAGCCAGCCAGAATCCCAGTATGGATAGGAAGGAGCTCATGAAACACACCTCCCCCCTCCCAGCTGAAGGTCTATTGGCAGTGGATGGCTGCAGGGGGAGGGAGCAGCCACTGGTAGGTAGCCCATGTTCTGGTGGATGGCTCCATACCCTGCACACATAGGCAACACTAATTGGCCTCTGAGCTTTAACTAGGGAAAGCAGGACCTGAACTTGGATGCTAAAAGGAGGTGGAGGGGCTCTTGGGATGAATATGACCAAAATAAATTGTACACATGTTTAAAAAATGACTAAAGGTATCTGAAGAGAGCGTCCTCAGGTGTGGGATTATACTGTGAGGTCTTTTGTCACATCATCTCCTATCCGTAGCCTGATTGGTTTCCCCTACCTGGATGGCCGCCCATGCCCTGTACCTGCTGCTCTCCTGGCCAGCACAGTTCACTCTCCAACGCCTGATGGGACATTGGATTTGGGGTTGGGTCTAGTTGGCACTGAGGGAACTGAGTGGAGACATGGTTCTGCTTGTGGATATTCTCAGCTCTTCTTCTCGGACAGCTCAGGGCTCTGCACACTTCCACGGCAGTTTCTACTTGTGAGCAAGTGCATCCAAAAGAGCAGCTACCTCAGACATAGCTGGTGGTGGTGGCAGCTGAGGGCTTTGTATCCGGGCTGTGTGACACTGCTGCCTTGCTGGAGTTTGCTCTAGGGAAGATGGGACAGGGACCTGCTTGACCCTCACCCTCTTTTGATAGATCTGAGGTCAGAGACCCAGTGGGGAAAAGAAGATTCTGTCATGTTCTGTCATCTCCTTCATTCAGAAAAGGTGTGGGGTGTCACACCACCCTCCTGGGAAGACCCCCCCCAACCTCCACAGAAGGTCAGTGTCAGATGTAGGATATTCTGGTGGGAAGGATGACTGTGGCACAAAGCCTGGCTTATAGCTTTACCACCCAGTTGTAGGCACACATTCTCTATGCCACACAGTGGCCAAGGAGATGCCAGAGCAGTGGGTAGCAGGGAAACTAGGCTCAGATGCAGCTTTGTGCTTTCTGGAAGATATTGATCTCCAACAGATGGAGCAAGCACTGAGCATCGCTGGTGTCTCAGAGAGTCCCCAGAGCTCTGGCAAGTCCCCCAAGCCCATGTGGTTTGTGGGTATGACTGCTGGGGTCCCTGGCCTCTGGAGTGGGGCTTCCTGTATTTGTGGACACTGGTGTCACCATCCCAATATGGTCTCCAGCCAAGTGCTTCATGATGATCTAGAAACCTCCATGTTGAAGCCTACCCAGGAAAGGTATCTCGAGTTCATACCTAAAAGATGGGTCCTCGTGGGTGATGCCACAGACAGAGGTCCTCCTGAGCACTGCTCAACCTTGCCTAGAATGTCCAAAGGACCATGGAGGCCACAGGCATGATGAGGCAGTAAGCCTTAGACAGCCGCTCCGCTCTCTCTAAGCCAGCCGTTTTGATACCACTGGCTGTGATACTACAGGGGAGGATGTCACACGGGCGGTTTTGACATTGCTGACGACCGTGTGGGCCCAATGGAGATGATGTTTAAATGCTCAGCCGACACGAAGCTCACACACAGACATACATAGTGAATCAAGCACAGTCTTTTTCTTCCCAGACAACGCCTGGCACAGCATCGACCATTCTGAGCGTGCCTGGGATCCCAAGTGTGCTGAGGAAGGAAGGTGCCACTGCTTGGGCATGCCAGCCTCCTCTTCCTTACACCGCCATTTTTGTTGACATAAACTGTGTCGACCATATGGGATTGAATTCAGTGTTCCAGTTGCTTTTTCCTGTCTCTTCCTTTTCCTTTTCTCCCCCAACCTCCGGGTTTGGGAAGCTGTTCTCTTGGCAACCGCAGAAGCAAAGCACACTCTTAATTGCTGCCCCAGTGGTAGATGCCCCTTGCAGAGCCTGCCTGACCCTCGCACTCCCTCCTCCTCTGGAAACACCTTCACTCTGGTGAGGGAATCATCCCTGTCCCACCCACTGCAGGGCACAGCAGTGAGCGCCCTCCACCCACACTCTGCACTCTCTTTGTTTGCTATACAGACAGAACTTTCTCAAGGTGAGAAGGGGAGAGCTTCTCTTGCTTGACTTCTGTTGGGGTGTGAATACCAGAAACACGTGGGGAAACAGCTTGGAAGGGCCCATTTTTGCCAACTGCCCCGTATTGGAGTGCTTTACCTCTGACTACTTTGCCAGTTATTATTTCCCATTCCCCTACAAAGCAAATGTAAGCAGCAGGGGGCGGAGTCCTGCTTTTCCAGGGTCATTATCAGGATGGGGAGGGCCAGAGAAATAAAGCCACTTGTATCTGATTCTTTCAAAGGGAAATAGGTCACTGTCAGAATTCCTGAATCCTGGCATGCCTACTGGGTGTCAGGGATCTTTTAGTGACTTGTCTGAATCGTGGATATTTCTCCCTTGACTTTCTTACCACATCTGCTAGCTGACAAATAGACTTGGCTTCTTCTTTAAACAAAATGTAAAAAAAAAAAAAAAAAAAATAGAAAAAGCACAGTACTTTATATTTAGCCACAGGCGCACGGAGCGCCCAGCAGCAGCCGGGTTTCCTTGGATAACTGGGGCTCCGGCTCACAAATGCCTCCCGGTGTCTCCTGGCCGCCAGCTTGCGCGCAATCGCCTGCTCCATGTTAACCCTGCGTGGTGCTGCCTCCCCGATGCCCTGCTTGCTCTCCCAGCAGAGCAGCACTGCTCACATGAGGATCACCGCCAGAGGTAGCCGGCTCTGAGAGCAGCCTCAGTCTGCGCACAGTTGCTTCCCAGCTGACAGACAGAATATGGGGTGGGCTTTGTCACCAGCACGCTGGGTCTGGCATGCCCAGCGATGCTCGGGGCTGCAGAGCGCCCAGACGCCCGCCACTGCTCGCCGGGTCCCAGCCGCGCCAGCTCCGAGGGGCCGGGCTGCGCGCCTAGCCTTCCTGCCCGCCGAGAGGGTTATATAATGAGCGGACCGCTGCCAAAGTCACAGGGAAAATGAAGTCTTTGTTAAATGCCTTCACCAAGAAGGAAGGTAAGGAGAAAGCTGTAGGAAGCGTGGGGTGTCTAGTGAGCAGCTGTGGGCTGCTTCTCGGGGGAGAGGGGACTCGGGTGCCTCCTCAAATTGCTGGTTGTGGTTCATCGCTCAAGGAATAATTGCCCCCGCTTTGTGATATGGTTTGGCTCTAGTGAGGTCTGGAAGATTAACACAGATGAAGGTGCCTTTGTATTTTAGTGTGTTCCTGAGCTACCAGCCTCTGGCAGAACTGCATTCCAGAACATCTCATCCAGAGAGCTTATGCCAGGGGGACACATTGGGAAACTAGGTCTTGGGGAAAATAAAAGAAGTTTTGGTTTTCATCTTCCAGTCACCTGGAGGCTGTGAGCACCTGCTAAGGAGGGTCAGGGCACATGGCTGGATGCACCCAATGCATCCTCTTCTGGTGCCACTTGCCAGTTCTGCCTGTCTGTCCCTGGGTTGCAAAACCATGGGATGCATGAAGAATCCCTCTTTACCATACCTTGTATGATTTTTATTGTAGGGAAGGAAAAAAAACTGTATAAATAAATGCATGTAAGACGGCTAAGAAAATATCCACCCACCTAAGAGCTTGCAGATTGCCTGAAAGAAGGAAACCGTTGGGTGGCATATTAATCATTTTCAGACAGAAAGGAGTTATTTTTAACACTTTTCATGAAAAAAAAAAAAAAAACACCATCATTTGCGTGTATGGTCCCAGTCAGAGTTTTCTCAGATAGCAAGCTAGCTATCTTTCTGATGAAACCAGGTTTCCAAAGAGGTGACTTTAAGGGAATTAGGAAGCTCACTTTCTACCCAAGCTGTGAACTAAACACCAGAGATACTTCAGCAGCCTTGAAACTAATTTGATATGAGGCTTGGTCGTGAAGCAAGATGATTTTCATTAAAACATCCACTCTAATGTTACCTATGTGGGTCCATTTGACTCACTTGCCTGGTCTTTGGGGTGAAATGTGTATAAAATGTCCCGGCTGTTTTGTTCTGTGACCCTGCCTGTGTGGCCTCGCCTGCATGAGGACATCCTGCTCATTCCTTCCTTCTGCAGACCCAGGCTCTTCAAAATGGGTATAGAATAGATCTTCATCTTTTTCTGATGAGACTTATGAAAATTTGTCATGTGGGACTTCAATTTTTATAACCCATGGACAGCATGAATTGCAGCCATGAGATAGAGTGTTAAGTAATGCTATCTCCATTCTGCTTCTGTGGACGTTTCTTTCCTATAGAGTCTATATTTGCAATGGTCAGGGTATTAAGTGCCCTCACATCCCCTCACTTTGCTATTAAGGGTATTAATACCTTACTGGTTACACAGTCAGAACTGCCATCAACTGTACTCTTAGGGCTGGGTGATTCCATAGACGCACAGTTGCAGGGTGCCAGCATGTCCAGGGCTTGGGGCTGTTCGGTACCCTCTACATGCCTCACCCAGGGGATACTCCCAGAAGCCCCAAGGTATAGGCACTATTTGTCCTTTCCATGTCTGCTGGCCTTTTGGCTTTCACACCAAGACAGTCCTCCAGTCCCTGATCTCAGTTAAGTGGCAGATAAGACTGAGACTGTGAGGTCACCTGTCCTTTACAAGACCTTTTAAATCCCCCACCTCTTTAAGTCTCAAGATCACCACAGACTCCCTGGTTGGCTCCATGGTGAATACTCTGAGACTTCTCAAGGCCCTGCTCTGGCAGTGTCATCAACAAGGCTTTCTTTGTGCTTAGCCAAACACACTTGGTGGCATGACCTCGCTATGGTTCTTTTGGAGGTGGGCTGCTAGGGCTATAGGCCTAGCTCTTTAAGAGCACAGGCTTCAGGGAAGACACTACCAACCTTTGGTGTTCCTGGTCTGTCCCTGACCAGCCCCTGTGCATCACATGCTGAAGAAACTGGAGTGAGATCGCACATAGCTAGGAGGTTTGCTGACCATCTTTTCCTATCAAAAGCATGCAGAGAAAGCAGGGCACATGACACATGCTGCTGCCCACTGGAGAGATGAGATTCCCTCCGTATATCACACAAGCCCCAAGCCCAGCAGCCTTTACCCTAGCTTGGCATCTAGCTCTGATTCCTAGGGAAAAGGAGCATTGTCCTGGGTCACAGCTGATCTGAAAGAAGACTGTCAGAACCACCTCTGCCATCTCTGTCCCTGCGAACTATGCTGGGGCTCTGTCCCTAGAATGTCTGCCAAGGCCACTCTGTCCCATGAGTAGTATTGATGCTAGCTCTGTCCCCATGAGTTCCTCCAGGACACTTGTATCTTTGTGAGATTTGCTAGGGCCACTTCTTGAGTTATGTCTGGGCTATCTCTGTCCCTGTGAGTTATTCCAGGGACACCTCTGACCCTGTGAACTGTACCTAGGCCACCTTTGTCCCCATGAGTTCCTCCAGGGCTACCTCTGTCCCTGTGAGCTGTGCTAGGCCACTTCTGGCTCCATAAGATCTGTGAGAGCCGTTCTGTTCCCATGAACTGTTCATAAACCACTTATTTCTAGTACCACCCATGTCCTCATCCTCCGGCTGTCCAGATGAGCAGAAAGCCTGGACTCTGATGGAGCAGGAGTCTTAGCTCTCTATGAAGTGCCTACCTCTGACTCCTGACCTTGGGCGGCTACCCTAAACTGTTGTGCTCTGCTTCTTTTGTGTCAGGGCCCTTACCCAAGTCAGTTACCCTGGAAGCCCTGGCTTTTTCTAGCTTCATAGGGTCCTGAATAGAAAAGAGCCCTAGGATTTAGGGGCAGAAATCTTATAGCCAGGCTTCACTGGGTATCAATTAAGAGACTAGGGGTGTGTAGTATCTCTGGCCATCAAGGTAAGGGTATCTACTGTGAGTGCAGTGTGAACACCATACATGAAGGTGCCAGGTTTTCCTTATCCAAGTTCCCGGACATATTGGGCCCAAGAGTGTGAGAACCTAGTTCTGTCTAGACCTTTCTATGAGACACCCAGTGAAGTGGGACCACCTGCTGCTGCCACACGATGCTAGGCTCCACTTGCTGAGAGGAAAAAGGGAAGATTCTGGGGGTGTTGTGGCCTCTTCTACCTAAGAGATTGGGGGGCAGAGGTGACTGGCTTTCCCTGTGACCAAGGCTATAGACCTGAATGCATAAAGATGAAATACCCATTATTCCCCATATTGGATTCTGACTATTCAAGATTAAAATGAGCCAGGACCAGTTCCCTGAGGTCTATCTGTGGCTTACAGACGATAATATCTTCTCTGTATCCTCATGTCTGGGTCCTAACTCTCAGGATCCTGGTTACTGCTATCACATGAGATCATCCTCGTGACTCATTTTAGCATAGATATCCCTATAAAGGACCCTTCCACACATGTGATCACATCCTGAGGTCCTGGGTTGTATACCCTAGTGTAAGAACTTTGGGTACACAGCTCTGCCCACAGAGGTCAATTTCAGATTCTTAGGGGATGCTTCTGAGTCATGCAATGTCCTAATGCTTGGTGACATGGGGAAGCCTGTTGCTGGCAATGTCATGGATTCATTTTTAATAATCCTAGCAACAGAAGCCCATCCTTACATGTCTTATGGCTGTGTCTCCCTGCTGAAGGCATGGGCTGGCCCAATGGAAAGTCAGACCTTGAGTCCCTTCCATTGGGGTCCTGGTTTGAGCTTCCGTGTACTGGAGACATTAACTGTCTCAGTATTTCTGTGTTCATGTTGGGAGTGAGTCAGGCCTTGGGAGCCCAGCACCACTCAGATCCTGTACCAAGCCCTCAGGGCCATCTCTGGCTTGCATGGGGCATGGATGCATGCAGCCCTGGCCTTCCTGTGTCCCTGTCTCCTGACATTACTCATCTGCCTCTCTTTTTCTCCCCAACCCAGTGCCCTTCCGAGAGGCCCCAGCTTATTCCAACCGCAGGCGGCGGCCCCCCAACACATTGGCTGCCCCTAGAGTTCTTCTGCGTTCCAATAGTGACAACAACCTCAATGCTGGTGCACCGGAATGGGCTGTCTGCTCCGCAGCCACCTCCCACCGAAGCCTCTCACCCCAGCTGCTGCAGCAGACACCCAGCAAACCTGATGGAGCCACAAAGAGCCTTGGAAGCTACGCCCCTGGGCCCCGCAGCCGCTCCCCCTCACTCAACAGGCTGGGTGGCACTGGTGAGGATGGCAAGAGGCCACAGCCACATTGGCATGTTGGGTAAGAAGAAACTGGGTAATGGGCAGGGGCTTTCATGGGAGATGATTAACCATACATGCTCCTCAATTCAGGCTGCCCCAGAAAACACTTAGGCTGAATTCTGTCTTCTGAGCCTGGGGCCTCTCTGCTTAGCCTAGTGCTCCTAATGCAGAGGTGAGGAAAGCTGAGCTGTGCAGGGGCCTTATGTCCTTTCCAGTACCTTGACTCCTTGGTCCTTGAAGTGAAAGGACCTTAGACAGTCAGAGCGGAGAGTACAGTCTGTGTTGAGTGTTCTCCCACAGTCTCCTATGTCATATACATACTGTGTCCAAACCAGTGGCCACATCCTCACAGCAATGAGAAATCTCAGCCTGGAGGGGAAAAGAAAAAAAGTAAAACAAACAAACAAACAAAAAACAAAACAACAAAGCTCAGAGGCATGTTACAGCACAAGAGACCAGCCATGTCTCCAGCAGTCTTGGCTTATGCTACAAATGCGAACTGTGTCTGCCCGGCATGGCAGGGGCTCAAAGCCTCTCCATCTACCTCTGAAGCAGCCCCCAAGTGACAGGCTAGAATTGGGCAGACTGAGGGGACCACTCAGGGCATCATAGTCTGGACCTTCCCTAGGAAAGGAGCCTCCAACCTGCATAGCCAGGAGGGGCCTGGATTTCTGTGTCCAGCTTCTGAGCACACCTCTGCCTTCCTGAGTTTCTTAGCCAAGAGAAGAGACTCACAGGGAGTGAGTCTCCTCACTATATTTGGCTATATTTGGTGGCCATCAGAGAGATTTGGGGCAGCAGGGAATGGTCTTACTGTCTTCCTGTGATCCTTGTGATGGGCAGTGGGGGATGGTGGAATGTGGACCTGCCAAAGCAATGTCTTCACTGGGGTTACTTCCACTCTCCTTTCTCTACTATCTTTTGTCTTCCCTTCCTCAGTCTCCCTTTTGATTTTTCTTCTGCCCTGCCCTGCCTAATACAGGCTGGCCCAGAAAGGGTAGGAAGCAGTGTGCTCAACTGTCTACAGTCTCTGCCCTGTGCCTACATAGCACAGGTTTGCGTCCCTGTGTTTACCTCTCCAGAGGCGGCACCCTCTAGTGGCACCTAGAGGCACAGCTGAGTCACAATCCTGGGAGACTTCCATTTACCATATGGAAACCCTGGGAGATGGTTGAGGCATCCAGTCCACTTCCAGGTCCTCTCTCAGCTGTCCAGATGTGGAGGATTACTCCGCATCACAGGGGGATCTGACTATACTCCTCACGGGGACGTTTCACTGCTGTCTCATTTGTCCTAAGTAGCTTTAGCTTTGGCAGAAAGCAAAGGGGCTGGTAAGATCCCTAGGAAGACAGGGGTGTCGTGGTTCACTCATAAGCTGTGTCCATCAGAGACATACTGCCCTTTCCAACCCCACCCATCTCTGAGGCTTCAGGTTCGTGTGGTGAGGATGGTGACATTGGCATCATCATCATCCATTACCCCAGGAAAAGACAGTTCCTCAGTTGGTATCACAAAAGGACACCCTTTTGAGACAAGGACCTCACATTGTGATGCAAGGTACCAGAGACCATAGAACATTCTGTAAGTCCCTCAGACTTCAGAAAGCACAGCCCACTCTAGTATTTCACCTGCAGGCTCTACTAGATTCTGGGGTAACCACCTTGCCTGTGCATCCTAACCTACTAGACATGGATCTGAGGGTGACAGTTAGATGTCCCTGTGGCTCTATCCTTTGTCTACCTGTATTTCTCTCTCTGGGTCTATAGGAACATGGGGACCTGCACACTCAATCCTGCACTTGGTGGAGTGAGACATGGTTATCTCAGCAAAGAGAGGAAAGGGCTCTGTCCCCTGACTTCTATCCTGATCCCTAGGCTGGGTTAACAGAGATAGGAAAAGAGGGAGATGGGGTGGGAATGTGCATGCACACACGCATTTTAATTGAGTTGAGATCTCCCTAGACATTTGCTTGTCACCTACACTTAATGTGTGATAGCATGTCACCAGGACACCAACAGAACAGTGTGGGTAAGACTACCAGATTTATGGCTGGGGGAGGCTAGGCAAAGTGAAGAATATTTTTTATTGGAACAGGTACACATCCTGGCTGCTTGTGAAATCCAGGTCCAGACAACCGTTCTCCTTGTATAGTCTGCAGAGTGCAGTAGCCTATGGCTACACTGGCAGGCCACAGCTCTCTGGATGCAGGCGTTACAGAGCAGCCATTATTTCAGGGTAGAGGACTCTAGAGTTGGCCTTGCATACAGTCAGAACCCTGACCCACCCACTTGGAGCCATTAAGGGCTTGTTGACCATCTAGACAAGGGAGGTACTCCTCCAGTGTCAACACAGTAGGGGTATTGTACTTCCTACCTGTGAGTTGGATGGGCCCCTTACTCTATTCACAGTGGATCTGCCCACTGAAGGCTGATTGTTGCACCTTGTATCCTACACCCCTCCTGAAGAAGTCTTTTTTGTACCAGTGTCATGGGCCTATTGAACGATGGTGAGTTCTTGTCTCTGTCATAGCTCCTAGGGATGGGTAGCTGAAGGCAGGATAAACTAAAGTGCCTGGCATAAACCTCGTGTGCTTGCTAGTTTGGTGTTCCTTTCTCTAAGTCTTCAGTAGCCAGAAAAGAACAGGATGGCATGTGTCAAGTCTGTAGGCATAGCAATGATGGATGGTAATGCAGCCCGAGTTCTAGGCCCTATTGCTGGGTATGATATTGGCTATGCCCAAACCCCAGCTAGGAGTTCTCGCAGCCTGCATTATCCCAGGCCTTTCCCAGGGAGACACTGATTTCAGTAGGCGTCTGGCAGGTGACTCTTCCTGACCATATCTGGACTTCTCTGACTCTACACATCAGCTCTGCCCCACACCTTCATAAGACCAACCACAGAACCTCCTTATCGAATGTCCCACCTCTGTCCTTGTGCTACTTCGGTACCGCCCGACTGCCACAACTATGGTGCCCTAGGCTCTGCCTTACTGTATGTTTCTTCAGACACCTTCTGTGGCCTCATTTGCACTGCCTGACTCCCACCCTAGGTCAGACGGGCCTGTTTGTGTGCACTCAAACTTTGACTTTGGTTGTCGCCCTGGTCTCAGCAGAAACCTTACCCAGTCGGAGTCCACTCCAGTTCACTTGAAAGTCTGTGCGGCTTCTCCCATCTTCTGTGCTCAGATGTGTGTGTTGTCCTGCAATGGACTACCTGGGAAGTGATGAATAAATGAATGAGTAACTGATGAAGAGGGAATGAATGGAGAGAGCTCAGTGTGGGGGTAGTTCCTGTTCATACAGGGTAGCAGGGAAATGGCCCAATTTATCCTTCCCAGTCACCCCACAGAACAGAACATTGGCTTTCTGGTACTCAGTCTCCAGCAATCTAACCTTGGACTAAAGCAAGTCGGCTGGTGCTCCATCTGGCTGCTCTTGGCCAGAACACGAAGGAAACGTAGATGCCAGGGCTGGGGAACTGCTGACCCTTTCTCATTGTGTGTGTCCTAGCTTAGTTTCTCAGGCCCGCTGTCTGAGGTTACTCCTTACCTGGGGCCATGGCTCTGCTGTTGCTCAAGGCTACCATAAGGAGAGCATACCCCTGGGCAGGAGGACACAGTTTATAAAACACCTTCCCTTGAGGTACAGGCTTTCCTGTTTTTTACTATACCACAGGATAGAGCATCAGGATGGTTGCTCTGGCTCCCATGTGAGGCCATTACTCATGGAACCCCTCTCTTATCTGGGAAATGGGCTCAATTTTTTACCTGCTGCAATGGGGTACTTCATGAAGTTCAGGCTACTAGTGATTATGAAGATGCTCCAATATCCACACAGGACCACCCATCACCACCGAGCCTTACTGTGTGTGTACCCTGCTTCATGACCAATGATTCCCCTAACTCTGTTCTTGGAGGCTTCTGGGCCTCCAAACTGATGACTAAGAGCTAGCTGTCTGTAGAGTGAGCTAGAAAACAGAGTCCCAAGACTACGTTTACATTGACTTCCATGTGGAATAATACTCAGGCACTGGCTTGAATTAGCTAGAGCACCCAGCATTTTGTTACCTGCTTTGCACTATGTGGAGTAGATTCCTATTGATTTGTTCTCATGGTCACTCATGATGGGAAAACTGATACTTTAAAAGATTCCCTCATTTGTCCAATATCTGGTAATTAAGGGGTCAGCTGGGATTCAGGCCGTATTTCTTGAAATGTGGGTGTGTGAGTGCAGACATAATATTCAGCTATGCAGTAAGGTGGGCAGATGAGTGGGTGGACAGATGATTGGCAATGGCAGGGTAGATGGATGAACAATGGATAGTGAATGGACATGTTGGTAAATGGATGAATGGATGGATGGGTGAATGGATGGATGGATGGATGGATATGGATGGATGGATAGGTGGGTAGATGGAAGCATGAATAGATGGATTGATGGGTATGTGGGAAAACAGATGGATGGATCCATGCAGACCCAAGATGTGGCTAGCAAGGCTATATAATGAAGTGAGGCTGAGGCTATCTTCTGTTTTTTACCTTACAGTTGTCATCCTGGTGGTCACATGGCCCACTCAGGCACCTGTGCCTCTATAATTCTGTAACGACTATATCCATGGTTACGATTTTGAAAACCTTGGGGATGTGTGGGAATGGGTGTGCATTGCTAGCCACAGCTATAAGCAGCCTTCTACCTCCCTCAATGGCCACAGAGCCAACGTATGTTTTCAGGCCCTGCATTCATGCTAGAAGAAGCCAGGAAGCCTGGCCTTTTTTCCTCTTTGCCTTTACACGGATGAAGGGCAGATCCAGGCTTTGGGGCCAGGTAGGCCCTATGTATTCAGTGCTCATCCATTCTCACCAACATTATAAATCATTATAAATGAGGACCTACATTTAGCATGCCACAGTCCCAGTTTCACATCTGTAGACTGGGCTCCTCATAGACATCAACTAGGGTCTGGTGGCTAGATGTCACAGTCATGCTAGATAGAAAGTAACAACTTATGGGCCAATGATGTAATGGATAACACATCTCACTATTGACCAGATAAAGTAAGAACTATAATCAAATATAATAGAGAACACCTTTGCAGTTCTGTAAGAGCACTCCAAGCCACAGGGCCTTTACACATGTGGGCAACATGGTACAAAAGGCCCTGGGAAGATAGTATCAATGAGGGCTCACCGAGGTCTGGATAGGCTTGCCTGTGAGGGATTTCTTCTAACTGCCTTACGTGTATGGAGAGACACAGGTGGCACTATTCTCCAGGCTTGGGCTCCTGGGCTGAATAAGAGAGGAGAAAGCTAGCTAGCTGTATTCAATTCTCTAAGCTCTTGACTGGATGGGCTGTGACTAGCTGTTTGAAGTTCCTGTCTTGACTTCCCTTCAGTAATAGACTGTGACCTAGAATTGTGAGCCAAATAAACCCTTCTTCCCCCATATTGCTTTCTTGTCAGAGCATTTTCTCACAGCAACAGAAATAAAACTAGGACAAAAATTCACCTTAACTAATCAAAGAGCATCCCAGCAGCTGCCAGAAATTCCCCTGCATGCCAGTTTCCCGTTGGTCCTTGTGTTAAGTGACTCCTTTATTTCCTTGCAAGAAGTAGTTCAAGGCCACTTCTGTGGGCCTAGGACCACTACTTAGGTTTAGAGACAGAGCTGTGGATTGGGGCTCCTAGTCTAGGTTCAGGCATGATTCCCACTCTGGAACCCTCTTCTACACTTTAAATGACCACTCCTTTTCCTTAGCAGACCTCTTGGAAGGTTCCAGCATTGTGAAGGTGCTACTTACTTGGCCAGGGAAGACATGTTTTCTTTTCTAATGTGGTCATTTTTGTGTCGATTTCTGCAAAGAGAAGTGATAGGAGGTCCCCTTGAGGTTGTCCCTGATGAGGACTTGGGTGATCACTTGTCCCAGCATATGACAGTCAGTCCATCACCCAGTGGAATTCCACTGTACTTCATGATGAGGACACTGCAGATTGACCCATGTGAGCACCTTTTCCCTACATGTCCCATTACTGGTCTTGATTAGGGCTTCTCACTGTTGGGGGAAGATGGGTCTGGGACACACATTCAATGCAAAATTATCGATGTAAAGAAAAGTTCTCTTGGGAATGGCAGACAGGCTGCCCATGGGCATGAGCACTTTGGTGACAGATTCCACATGTATCCTTACCAGCATGACGAATGCTCACAGTGAATTGGGAAAACATGACAAGGGCTTCTCCAATGACAAGGCCTCCATTTGTTTTCATGGTTGTAGTCAGGACACTCAGAGCTTTCCTATCTTCACCGTTGTGTGCACCCAGTTCAGTGGTCACTGAGCGGAGTGTCTGCATCTCGAGAACTATCCATTTTTCCAACTGAAATTCTGTCCCTGAGAACCACCACCTCATCTTACTTTGTGTCTCTGTGGATCTCATAGTAGGGACCACACAGGGATGGAATCATGCTGCTTATGGCTTTGTATGACTGCCTTCATCAAGCATAATGTCTCCAGGGTTCATCCCTGTAGTGACGAATCAGAATATCCTTTTCCTAACTGAATGATGTTCCACTGCATAGGTGGTCATATGCTATTCATCCAAGATCCATCTGTGAACACCCGGGCAGTGCATGATGCTTGCTGCAAGGAACACAATGTGCAAATGTCCCTTTGAGACCCTGCTTTTCTTCCATGTGGATGTGCCCAACAGTGCAACCACTGGGTCCTTTTGAGACTTTCAGCAACAGACACTGTCCCTTGACCCTCCTATGCCCTTGCTGTCGGGCTGCACACATATCAGTAAAGGCCACTCTCAGCTCACTGTTTGTAGACCATGGTTGGCAAAGTGTGACTTTCTTCTCTTTTCTCCTGTGTTGCCTGATTCAGGTCGCCCTTCACTCCTGGTGCCAACAAGGACTCCCTCTCGACCTTTGAGTACCCAGGGCCCAGGAGGAAGCTGTATAGTGCGGTGCCTGGGAGACTCTTCGTCGCCATCAAGCCATACCAACCCCAAGTCGACGGCGAGATCCCCCTTCACCGAGGTGACAGGGTCAAAGGTCAGTCTTTGTCTTATGCTTCTGGGGAAGGCAGGCCCTCTCTGTCTCCACAAAATACATTGGTGAGTCTTCTGGAGCAGGGGCAGAGTCCAAAGCATCAGTTCAGCAGGGCTCATGACTCTTGAGAGGGCACAGTGACTCTCACTGGTCTCTTTGATTCAGTGTCCCCATTGCAGAACCTTTATGGCTGGAAAATGCCCATACACTCCTGGGTCCATTGTGGGAAGTACAGGGATGATACAACCTGGGGCTCAGTGAGTTAAGCCACTTTCCAGCCAGAAAAATCCCAGAAGAAAGTGGGCTTGGGGTAGCCCATGGCGTAGGTGTGAGTTTGATGAGTAGAGGAAATCGACCAGGTGAAATAAATTCTCTAGGGGAATTCTGGGGGGCTTTTGTGAACAAGCTGAGAAGTCCAATATTGTTCCAGGGGTCCTAGGGAGCCAGCAATCACTCATGTGTAGGTGAGGATGAGGAGTCTGTGACACATGTTGGAAAAGCAAGGATAATGACAGTGTAGAGAGAGGAGGTGGACAGTGACTTCAAAGCCTGTGGCTCAGGGCCACTGAGGGCATTGGAGGAGGGGTAAGTGGGGACCAAAGGAGCCACATAGCAGAAGATATGGCTCACAGGTGGAGCAAGAAGGACACTTCACGTGCTCAGCATGCCCAGCCCCCACCACTGGACACAAGGAGAAATAGTGGCTCTTTAGAGGTAGCAGGTGGCTTCTGACCCTGCTTTCTCTATCCGGCCCTTGCTCAGCCCTCAGCAAGGGACACTGTTGTTTCTTTTTCTGTGCACTCACCTGGGGTTAGTGTGAGGTTCTGCAGAGTATGTACCCCATCCTTTCCTATCCCTGGCCTCCGGCTTCCGTGCGGCTGCACTAACAAGTCCCTGGTGCCCTGTTCTCTTCTCTTTCAAGTTCACTTACTCTTGCCTCGGAAAGCCCCTTTCCCCATCTCGTTCCTCCTGTGAGGTTCATAATTTCCAAAATTATGTTTTCCTCACTTTCTGAGCGTGTGCCTTAAATTGCTTCTTTCTCATTGCGGCGCCTTCTTAGGACTCTGCTGGGGCTTCTATTCATTGGAAACATGTGCTATTTTACAGCACCAACACCATGGCTTGGTGTATACACTGCTTTAAAAATCCCCGTCTGATCATTCACCAGCAAGCACGTGCTGGTTTATGCTCCATTCATCGCTTTTGTCTTCTCTCTCAAGGACACGCTCTGCTCGCCTCATTCACCCACTGACTTTTGTTTGTGTTCTGGACATCAGCCCTTCCCCTGGCATCCTTCAAGGTCTGCACTTCCAGTTTCAACTTTCTGGTCCTTCCAGCTTCTCTCACTGTAGGCTTTTCCTCTACGCCCTCCTCCACTGCTGGCCTAGCGGTGGGGACTGTGCTCTGCCCAGGATAGACCAGGATATGGGGAATAAAGACTCTTGTCAAGCTCCCATCCTGCTCCTCAAGCAAGGGAGCATCCCCCAGTGCCTGGCTGCCCCTTCACAAGGGCTAGCCCCTCCCAGTGGTGGCTGCTTGCAGCAGGCTTTGGAACTGCTCTCCCCACTGGGGTCTAGTGGAATCCTTGTTCACCATGCCCATAAGGTGCCTGGACAGTGCAAGTGTGTTTAATGTAAGAGTTTAAAACTTCACATGAGATATGGTTCTGAATTTCAGCTATATAACCCAACCATGGGCCAGGCCCTTTCCCTGTACAAGTAGGTGATATTTGTCGATCTTACCACAGGTACATGGTGTGTCAGATTCAGCAGTGATACATGGGATACAGACTTTGCAGGTGTGATGGGCGGGCAGCTGGGCAGGTGCCTTCTTGACAGCTTCATCTACACTGCTCACCATCATAAATGGTGCTTATAATATCCTTGCTTGGTTTGGACTCCAGCTATAAAGTGTTTGCTGAATAAGCACGAAGTGAGCTCAGGTCCCCAGTCCCTATGTAAAAATCCAGGTGCAGCAGCACACATCTGGAATCCCAGCTCTTGAAGAACAGAGATTGGTAGATTCTGAAGTCCCTTGGCCAGCCAGTCCAGTAGAATTGGTGAGCCCCAGGTTACATGGGAGACTTTGTCTCAAAAAGTAATGCGGGAAGTGAATGAAGAAGACAATGTCAGCCACACAGCATGCATGCACAGGTGCACATCTACATGAACACATAACGCGCGCATGCACACACAGACACACACACACACACACACACACACACACACACACAGACACACACACTTATATTGTGGCCATCCCTGGATCAGAGTCCATCTCAAATCCTATCAACATAGCAGGCACATAGAAAGCCATAGCTTTGGATAGTTGCTGCTCATATTGGGGCTGTGGCCTCTGGAGATACATCTCATATCTCCTGACTTTGCAGATTGCAGAAAGACATTGTAGGGATGAAGTGGGGAGGCCTCCATCTGTCTGACCTTGTAGTGTCACTGTGTGGACCACATATGTGGAACTGGCATAGTCAGGACAGAGGCATAAAGCCCAGGTTCTGAAGATCTCCCAGGACCCTCTGTCCAGCAAACATGTCCTCCCCAGACTGTGCCCCTTACTGCCATTCTCTCATAAGCATCTGGAGTCATTGCCGGGCATGGGCAGTGTTTAGAGAAAGCTTGGAGTAAACAGGTCCCTGGCACTGGGAGCCATCTGGATGCGGGCACTGCTAGTCCTGGGCAGCAGCCTCAAGGCAGCAGCACTGGCTGCCCAGGAGGTCAGGGTGGCTGAACATCAGGCTACGTCCAAGCCGAAGATGGCATATGTATGGGGTGGCCCAGAATGTGTCCCAAGCAGGAAGACATTGTTCAGGCCCTCACTCCAGGCTGCTGGTTGATTTTCACAGCAAGACTGAAATTCCACCCTACACATCTGTAGAGGGGAGTCCCCTGTAGTACTGTTGCCTGGCTAGTGAGCCTGGAAGCTCTTTGCGCCCATCAGTGATTTACAGTACTGTGCTGAGACAGCTTAAGAAGATCCTTCCTTCTAGAAAGTTCTGGATGCTAAGTGTACCCCTTCTCAGGAGGGGATGCCTGGCATGCAGTGTCTTCACCCTGTCCTTCTTCTAGTTGTCAGAAGTACTGGCTCTTCCCCGACTCTCCCAGGGCCTTTAGGGACAACTGTTCCTTGCCTTCCAAGTCTGCTCTCTGTCCCCAGGTCTGGCCTGGATGAGCCTCCTCTGCCCAAGCTCTTTACTCCTAGCCCAGTGCAGTTTCTTGTTCTGATGTGTGAAGGAGACTCCCTCATCTTTACACATCACCTTAAACAAAGAGAACAATCTAGCTATTCTGAATTAAAGCATTGATTTACAAGGGAGCTGAGCCTAACTCCCTCTATACTAGGCAAGGTGTGCCCACTCCCTCACAAACACAACTACTTCCATAAGACACTCCCTCACAGGCATACCCCACTTCCACAAGACACTCCTTCACAGACACACCTACTTCCATAAAACACTCCCTCACAAACACACCCAACTTCCACAAGACACTCCCTCACAGGCATACCCCACTTCCATAAGACACTCCCACACAGGCACACCCACTTCCATAAGACACTCCCACACAGGCACACCCACTTCCATAAGACACTCCCACACAGGCACACTCACTTCCATAAGACACTCCCACACAGGCACACCCACTTCCATAAGACACACCCACTTCCATAAGACACACCCACACAGGCACACTCACTTCCATAAGACACTCCCACACAGGCACACCCACTTCCATAAGACACTCCCACACAGGCACACCCACTTCCATAAGACACTCCCACAAGACACATCCACTTCCATAAGACACACCCACAAGACACACCCACTTCCATAAGACACACCCACACAGGCACACCCACTTCCATAAGACACTCCAACACAGCATACCCACTCTTACATGGACATGTCTACTTTCACAGTGGCATCCTGTTGTTTCTTTGTCCACATGTCACTAAAATGCTCCAAAGAGTAGAGCTGGCAAATCCTAAAGTACCAGATGGCACCTCTCTGTGTACATGCCTGTATTCACAAGCTTTTTGTTTTTTCTGGGTCATCCTGGTGACCCACCCAGACTGTGTGCATGAGGGGAATCAACTGCAGAGCGGCATGCAGGGATCCCCCAGAGCAGGCAATGTGGTAGGATGTCCACAGCAGGGATGGCATTTGTGACTCAGTGGCACCATGAACTAAGTAGTGTTCCTCTTTGACAAGTGAGGAAACTGAGGCACCTAGTGATAAACAACCATCTCACATGTGGCACATGTAAGGTATAGCGTGGTAGATCCCGGGTAGAAGAGGATGCTAGCCTGACCTTACCATCTCACTTCTTGCTGGGCGCTTTGAAGCATCTGGGTTGACCCATTGAAGGCTCTGAAGGCTCCGAAGAATGGGCATGGGTGTTCTCGTGGACCGCACTGCACAACACAGATCCTCCACCCAGTACCACACACCAAGATGACTTTCTTAGGTCTAGAACTGGGAGGCTGAGATGACTGTCCTTCAGCTGAGCTGTGTGGAGGACAAGGGCTACATTCCCGCATCCATGCTTCGAGGAAAATATTTCAAGCAGATATGATGGTATCAGCCAGTTGGGAAGTGGCTTGTCCCTTTATTTGGGTCATTTCCTCAGATTATTGGGCAAGAATTTACAAACCTAGAGTTTGCTGTTCTGTCCTTTTCAAACCCACAGGCTAGGTAGATCTTTATCTGCTATTTGAGGTCAGAATAATGGAGAACAAATACTTGTGCCACAATATCTTTTTCTCCACCACAGGGCCTCAAGCCTCAAGTAATTTAAAGACAAATTGAGATGGGTGGACAGGATAGCAAGTTCCTTCATGTAACCATGTTCAGACAATACACATCCCATTTTGAACAAATCATCACAGATTTGTCTTCATAACTGAAATCTTTCTTCTATTGGGGCTAGAGTGTACTGTGAGGTCCTTGGGACCTTGCCCCAGCCCCTGATGTCTTTGGGCTTATGTTTTTAGCTCATGCCCAGTAGCAGAATTTAAAAACAAGGACCTCAGTGGGAGAGGATGTGCCTACTCCTGTTGGGAAAAGATGTCCCAGGGTAGGGTGGTCCAAGTGGGGAGCTTCCCCTTCTCTGTGGAGAAGTAGACAGGTTAATGGGGGGTAGGGATTTGTAAGGGGGTGGATGGTAGGGGGGACTGGATGTAAAGTGAATAAAAAATAAATTATTGAAAAACAACAACAAAACCAAATACCCAGAGCTGGAAGGGTGGCTCAAGTGTTTAAGGGCACTGGCTACTCTTTCACAGGACTTGGGTCCAAATCCCAACACCCACATGGCAACTTAAAAACCATCTATAACTCCAGTCTCAGGGTATCTGATGGCATATTCTGGCTCTGTGGGTATCAGGCATGCACGAGTT
Organism: Mastomys natalensis; assembly: GCA_021653895.1. Classification (NCBI taxonomy): domain Eukaryota; kingdom Metazoa; phylum Chordata; class Mammalia; order Rodentia; family Muridae; genus Mastomys; species Mastomys natalensis. The sequence continues at coordinate 166,503 of JAJTUV010000342.1, forward strand.
GCACAGATATATTTATAAGCAAACATATAAAAAAATAAATAAACTTTACAAGGTTGATAAGGTAGATGGTGTTATAGGATGAGTCCCAAAGTTGTCCTCTGGCATGTGCACATGCCTGTATATACACACATACACACACAAAGAAGAAAATAAAAAAGGAAAAAGAAGCTCACTATCCATTCTCTGCCATCACCCACCAGGTGGGAGGGGGTCCATGGCTGGGGCTGCCCCACCCCTTGTCACTGTTCTCCGAAGGCTACTGGGCCTCATCTGCCAAGCTGCTGACAGTGCAGGCTTCGCTCCCTCTACCTGTGATCTGGTGTCCAGCTGCTGGACATCCCTTTGCTTGGTATTGTCTGTCCCCTGGACTGATGCCTTTCTCCTTTCTGTCACCTCTAGTTCTGAGCATCGGCGAGGGAGGATTCTGGGAAGGCAGTGCCCGTGGCCACATCGGGTGGTTCCCAGCTGAGTGTGTGGAGGAGGTGCAATGTAAACCCCGGGACAGCCAGGCAGGTAAGGTGACCTCACAGGGCTGGGTCATGTCATGGTGGGCTGCTCGGCTGGAATGTGTGGCAAGTGCCGTGGCTGTAGCCACACTGTGGAAGGAGGCCAGGTTACAAAACAAGGGCTTCTCTGTATCATTGCAAATGGCTTAGCTGGTTTTGTTCCAGTGGGCTCTGTCTAAACCAAAACCACTTGACAAGCTGGGGCACAGGTTCTATTAAAGGCAGCTCGTTGCGTGTCTGGTGCAAACCTGGAGATGATTTAGGAGTGTGTGTCCTTGTCACCTTCAGAAGACTCTGGGGCGGAGTCAATATCTTTTTTTTTTTTTTTTTTTTTTTGCCTTCTGATTGGGTGTTAGAACACAGATCCCTTCCCAGTGGAGGGTGAAGCTCTCCAGATCCTCTCCAGGAAATACCACACAGTGCTCATGGCCAAAGCTGTCCTGGCTCCATGCATTAGAGCTATTTCCCAAACCTGCCCTGGCTGAAAGCCTTCTGGTTAAAGCACACTGATCTGACTATGATGCCAATGGCCACTTATATGAAATAGCATGAGTAAGAAGCAGAGACACCTGAGGCTTGGATGGAAGGGACTTCTTAGTGACCTCTGAATACCTGTGCAGATACTTGCTGTGCTGTCTGTGTGGACCTGTGACCACTGAACTTGGCTCAGATGTGCTCTTCATGATGTATTCTGAGATTCCCTGTCTGATGCTTTACAGGGAGTCCCTAGGTCCTGGTCAGGTCACCTGGGCCAGGGAGGATCTAGGAACACATGATGTGTGAAGCATCTCCCACTGTTGGGTTCCCTTGGGTCTGCCAAGCTTTGTAGTCTGTTGGGCATTCAGAACACTGCTCTCTGAGAACTTGGCCTTGAGACAGTAGGGTTTGTGTGTCCTAAGCCTTCTACCATGGCGCTGCTCAGGTGCAGCTGATAGGTTGTGTTATGTGTTATCTAATACCACACTCAAGCCGGGCCCTTTTGTTTGTTTGCTTATGATGTTGATGTCGTTGTTGTTGAGATGGTCTTCTATAGCCCAGGTTGGCTTCTAATTCCTCATATAGGCCATGATGACCTTGAACTCCCTATCTTCCTGTCTCCCCACCCAAGTGCTAGAATTATAGGCATAGACCACGTGGTTCATATGGTACTGGGATGGAGGGATGGAACTCAGGGCTTTGTGCATGTTCTATCCCCAGCCCATCCAGCCAGATCTTGAAAGACAAGGTTGGAAGTGGTAAGAAGAGACTGGCGGATGGGCCGTGGGTTAGTGGGCAGTAGGAGCGAGCTTTCCTGGATGAGGAACACTAGTCACCAGGTATCAACTGGTCTCGCCTAACGCCTAACGCCCTTCCAGCCCTGGTCTGGCCCCAGCTTCCCTCTGGGGAGGGAGGATCTGTTTTCTGCTTTCCTGACTTCCAGCGGCTTTATCCAAGGCTGTCCCACTCCCCACTTCACCACCTGCCTCCTCAAAGCGCTACTATTTGGAATGGAGATGTCACTTCCTCGTGTCCCGTACTTATCTTCAGAGTGACTGGGTCTCCCCAACCTCTGCTTTCCATTGGAAATGCTCTGTGAGTCATACCTGAACAGGTCAGCCCTGGCGGGGTTCACATTGGGTCATCCTGCTTTCTCCATCTTGTGGGATAGGGGTTTAGGTGAAGTACACCAGCTCACCCTACTTTCCTGTCGACCTTGGGAGAGATTGCAGCTTCTTTAGCCCCCACTGGCAGTGTCCTTACAGACAGTAGAGCCTGCCAGCCTGACCCTCATCCTATGGCAGGCACCTTCAGGGGTAATGATGAGACTTCCACTCCAATCCACCAAGTGGTGTCTTTGGCCAAGCAGAGTTGTGTACCTGGGTTGGTGCTGGCTCCAAGGTCCCTCTGGGGCCCATCCTCACATTCTGAGCAGTCTGGAAGCACAGAATGGACCTTGACACTCTGCCCCAGCTATATCAGAACAGGGATGTCTTATGAGCCTGTTACCTGTTTCTAAGCACCACTGCCTTACTGAGCACAGGAGAAAGAGTTAAACTGCATATCCTCATGCCTCTTAAAATCCTAAAAGCTGACAAATTAGTATCACCTGCTGTGTAGAATTCAGAAGCCTCAGGAATCTAGCCTGGCTTCAATCTGGACATCAGTGGGATCAGCTCTATCTGGCATCTCTGAGGAGGGAGAATCTGTTTTCTGCTTTCCTGGCTTCCAAAGGCTTTCGTCCTTGGCCGTGGCCCCTTCTCACTTCTGAGACAGCAGCTGTGAGTAGGGTCACCCCCAGGGTCACTCTCTAGCTGCATCTTTCAGAACACCCCCAACCCCTGCCTTCCTGTCACCACTTTTAGGGCCCAGCCAGGTGAGGGTCCAAGCTGCTTAAAGCAGCTCCAATTCCATCTATAATCTTTTAAGCTTCCGCATGTTGATAGGGTAACATCCCAGGTCTTGGGAATTAGGACATGAGCATCTTTTGGGTGGGTGAAGAGCATCCTTTGCACCAAGACCATCGACAAATGTGACCAATATTGTCATTGTGTAATGCAATAGGCCACAAGTCCTGCCAGCATCCCTGGGATAGTGGTAAACCTCTCCTCCTTATAAACTGATTAGCTCAGGAATTTTGTCACAGTGATGGACGACTATCTCCCTGATGGCTGTCCAGTCATCCCTCCCATCCCACCAGAGATAAGCAGCTTTCTGAATTGTGTCACCACAGAGGAGTTATGTCTGTTGTTGGATTCCAGGCTGTCTTGACTTCTTCATTCAGTCAATGTCTACCATGTTACATTGTGGTGCCTTGTATGTTGCTACATAGCATTCTCTTCTTTATAATTTTATGTGAGCAGTGTTCTCCACTCTCCTGAAGATCACTGATTAGCTCCTCTGTGTGCGCTGATGTAAACCAAGCTGCTGGGCTCGTTTCCACACAAGTCTCTCTGTAGATAATCTGGTTACACTTCTCACTTCCTTAGGTGAAAATCTGCTAGGTCACATGATAGGAACATGTTTAGCTTCATAAGAGATTATTACACGTGCCTGGGAAGATGACTCAGTGAAGTGTGTCCTTTGTGGATCTGAGTTCTGTTTCTAGAGCCCACAAACCAAAGCCAGCTATGCTGGTTCATACCTGTTATGCCAGCACCAAGGAGGAAAAGACAGAGGATCATTAGCTAGACAGCATAGTTCAGTGTCTGAACCCCAGGCCAGTGAGAGACCCTGCCTCAAAAACAAGGCAGATAGCATTGCTGACATGTATGTACTCCTGTGGAGATATACATCTGTACATATAAATATTTACTTACACAAAATTAATGGAAGGAAGGAAAGGAAGGGGAGGGAGGGAGGAAGGAAGAGAGGGAGGGAGAAGGGACGGAGGATTGTGACATAACTGTCTGCTTTGCCAGGTTGGCTCATGCCCACACCAGCAATGCTGGAGCACCCCAGGTGCTCTGCCCAACACCAGGATTTGGTGATGTCAGCCTCTGATACTGTCAGTCTCCCATGGCAGCCTGGTAGTTGTGAAGTTATCCTTACTGTGAAGGTCACCTTGTTTCTCTGATGGCTTTGGTGGTTAAGCCCCTCCTGCAGGCGTGGTTGCCACATGAAAAACTTCTTTTGAGAGGTCTCTGTCTGTTCAGGGCTTCTTTTGCCTTTTCTAACTGGAGCTCTCTCCTCTTGTGCAGGCTGTGTAGTGATTTTCTTGTACGGACCCTGCTTGTCACTGCTCTGTCCTGGCTGCTGTGAATGTGTCTCCCAGTCTGTGACTTGCCTTTTGTTCTCTAGTTGTGCTTCTTATAATGAGTAGAAGGTTTTAAAATTTTAAATGAAGTCTAATTTATCCTTTTCCCCCCTTTCATAGTTAGTACTTTCTGTAGCTTTTTTTTTTGACACACTGGAAATTTGCAGCCCTTGATTATGCATAGAACCCAAAAGATGGTTCAGATATTGTTTCAGTGTTTCTAGCCAGCCAGCTCTTTCCACACAAGGTCAACTTGATCTGAGCTGTGAAAGCCCTTTGTCTTTGTATGTGGAAAAGTAGAAGCACTCTTGAATATTCCACAGAACAGGAAAGTAGGTCAAGGACTGAACCCCAACAAGAAGGGGCATACATAGGGCCCTTTCTGCCTGTAGGTGGGACAGTGAATTTCTGTCACCTGAAGATGGTTATCAGAGGCTGAGGACCAAAAGCAAAATGAACGGCCGCCCTGGTGTCTTTTAAAATTGTTATTATAATTGTATGTTTGTGAGTGTTTTGCCTGCATGTGTGTTTATTTGTCTTACACTTCCATGTCACTGTTCATCATCAAGGAAGTCAAGACAGGAACTCAAAACGGGTAGGAACCTTGAGGCAGGAACCGATGTAGATGCCATGGAGGGGGGCTCTCATGGCTTGCTCAGCCTGCTTTCCTACAGAATCCAGGACCATCAGCCCAGGAACGGCACACAGATGGGCTGGGCCTTCCTACATCAACCATTAATTAAGAAAATGCTCTACAGTCATGCCTATAGCCCAATCTTATGGAGTCCCCTTCTTACCTGGGGTTCCCTTCTCTCATCTGACTTCAGCGCGAATCAAGATGACACAGAGTTAACCAGCATACTTCCCTTGTAGAGGTTACTTATCATCTCTGGGTAGATTTCTTCAAGTGTCTTGTGATGATGAAAAGTCTGTGGAGACTATGAGCATCATAGTCACATTTTCTGTGCCTGAGAGAGAACAGCATGGCCCAGTGTACAAACTCTCTTATTCTTACACATCATCCCATGGAGTTGGCAGCATAGAGTAGCCTGTGACTACAGTGCTGTGTGCATAGCAGGCAGCACTCTGGAAACTTTCAGTTTAGCGTGTACATGTCCCTCTCTCATCTTGCTGAAGTGCAGGCTCCTCAAATCAGGGATAGCATCTTGATCTTCTTAGTCCTACAGGGTACACACCAAGGACAAAGTGACTACCGTTGGCTCTCTATTATCTATGGAAGTGCTATTGCAATAGACCAGGAAACCAGCGAGCTGTTGTATAGATTCTCAAGCCTCACACCTGTACCAGGTAGCACCATGTGAGCTGCTGTAACAAATATGCCCACTACCTTAGTATATGAAGCAGCATTACCCACCCCAGACCTCCTCCATCTACTGAGATGTCAGTTTCCTCGCTTGTTGACTAGAAGTGATAGGCTGGTGACAGCTGGACCCTTCCTTCTTCGAATTCTAAGGTGAAGCTAAAAGCAGGAGTGTCATAGAGTTGGCTCTTGGATGAGAAACTAAGATAAAGTCCACCAGTCTTAGTAACACACACATGCAATCCTGCACTCAGAAGGTGAGACAGGACTGTCACAGGTTCAGTGGCCAGCCAGAATTATGCTGTGGGTTCAAGATCAGCTTGAAGTATATAGTGAAACCTTGGCTCACAAAGGAAGAAAGCACTCCAAAATTGGCACTTGGTTTCTGGGAATGAAACAGTATGGGAAGCCAGCATGCACATGTGTGTCATTTCCCATGATTCATCTTTCATGTAAATAGAAAACACTGTCTGCCAACCCTGGTTCTCTCCAGCAGAGTTTAGTTGCTGAGACAAATGTCCTGACCAGTGATGAACACTGGTCATGTGAGACCAGAGGAGAAAATGACGTCAGGAGTTCACTCCCCAGCCCTAAAGACACACAGAATCTGTTCCCCTGAGAGCTATCATTAAGGAATGGAGGTCAGATGACCAGATCTTGGGTAAAAGGTACCACATTCTTATCCATGCCTCAGTCATGGGTGCTCCAGTGGGAGATCTGGAGTTCTGTGAGCCATGTATCCTACCAGGGCCTGTCAGATGTCAGAATCTGTAAGAAGCTTCCAGAACCACATGGATTAAAGTGTCTGAGATAGGATTTGAACCTAGATGTCTGAGTTCTGAACTGTCTTCTCATGGTCCCCTGTAGGGTCTTTTCTGGTGTCTTAGAATGAGGCCCCTGAAAGAGTCATCTCTTTCTCAGAATATTGCTTGACTGCTTGGCTCCATGTACCATGCAGGGTTGATGCCCTGAGGCCTCCCCTGCAGACTGCATGAACTTCTGACAGGTGGCAAATTGGCCAGTGTCTTGTCCTTCCTGTGTGTGACCTTAATAACAAAGACAGTTCCTCAGTTGTGGTAAGCCTGGGCCAGGGACCTGCCCGCTGGTGACTGTGCCTCACTGTCAGTGTTGGATCAGTCTCTAGGGTTTACCCATTCTCTTGACTGTGTTCCTCTGCTCACAATGGTCACTAAGTATCTTCTGGTATTGCTCACAGCTCTGTAGTGTGGGGCCTTTCCAGTGCTCATGGCTACAAGCCTTCATATTATAGCAGCAGCCCTTCAGCCTTTGGTTTAGACTTTCAAATGACTCTTGTGATCTTCAAAGTAAACTGGGGACTGGGAATAAATGAAGTAATTGTTCCCATTTTACAGATGAGGGCCAGAGAAGTGTATGTCTTATAAGTACTGGTTCAGGACCTGAATATAGATAGGCCTGAGTCAGAGATCTGTCCTGTCACCAAGAAGCTGGAGTGTCTACAGAACATCAGCCACCCTGAGTGATGACAAGATTTGGTAGCTGTGGAGTTGGGCAGTCAGGAGGTAATGACGGTCATGGCAACATCGGTAATGGCCATGGCAGTGCTATCCATGGTGAGGATGGTTCAGCTAGATATGTGATGATGTCATTGGTGATGATGGTCATGAAGATGCTGATAATGATAATGATGATGGCAATGGTTGCCATGGTGATGGTGATAGTGATGATCACCATGGTGATGGTGATAGTGATGATGGTGGTGATGATGATCACAGTGATATTGATGGTGATAGTGATGATCACCATGGTGATGGTGATAGTGATAAGCACCATAGTGATGGTGATAGTGATGATGGTGGTGATGATGGTCACAGTGATAATGATGGTGATAGTGATGTTGGTGATATAAATGATGGGTGGTAATGATAGTCATGATGATAACGGTACTAATGATGATATTAGTGATGGTGGTGCTGAGGTTAGTGATGGTGTTAATGATCATGTAGGGACAAAAGTGTTAAAGCAATGACAGAAGAATAATACTAACAAAGTCTGGCACTCCAGCTTGGGAACCCTGCTGTTATGAGCATAGACTAAGAGTTCTACTTCCCCCCCCCGCCTCTGCCCAGTGCCCCCCTTTCCTAGAAGGCCCCTAGACTGCTCTGTGCATTCCTCAACTGTCATTTGTCTCTCCAGTTCTCTTCTTGGTATGGCAGGCTCCCTTGAGAAGGTCACTTTGCCTTTGCCTCTGTGTATATTGACTTTTTCCCCTGGAGTGCAAGCCTCTCCCTCCTGATACATCCTATAGTGGGAATAGACTCATCTGAAATGACTGGTGGGGCAGAAACTCCATGCCACAGCTGATGACCATCAATATCAATAGCTCCCCCTTCCTTCCATTTAAAATTCTAGAGCAGGGGTGATAGGTGGGCACCACCATGCCCAGAAGCAGCTGTGCTCTCAGCTGCTGTGCACCTTACTTCCAAGATCTACGCTAAGGGCTCATTTGATGAGTGTGTCCAGCATTAGTGCAAAGCATTGGCCCATTTATCTTTCAGGTCATCTGTCTATTTCTTGCTGATTCAAGGGTCCCTCTTCACACATCCCAGAAGCAAATCTTGGACCAGTGATATTCACTGGAGCATGGGATTCTTTCATTCTCTGATGAGCTGTTGATCTACCCTGTGACTCAGAAGGGGCAGGCGTGGGCCTCATGCCTCCTGTAGGCAGTGGGGCCGACACCACTGTAATCCCATTTCCTCCTTTCTGCTCAAATGAACATGGAGGCTCCCTCCTGTCTGTGCCGGGGAAGCCAGCTTCTTGTTTTAAACAAATTAAAGTGCTCCCTTCAGAAACACAAAGAGCTAGTTGGCTAAGGCTGGAAGCCCAGCAGGGACTGCACCACACCCCCTCATTTGGACAAGCCCCTTCCCTGCGTTGAGACAACCAAGTGTCCCTGAGGCTCTCGGGGCTGCCTGAATTGGGGAGTTTTGGATATGGGGGGAGAGGGCTGAACAGTGGGGCCCTTTAAAGTGCCCCTCTCTTTATAAAAACTGTTCCCTTGTTGTGTCAAAGATCCTGACCCAAATATGAGCGGCAGCCTCTCCTAAAACAGCCTTATTAGGATGGCAACCTGGCCCAGATGTCTTACCTGGCTTTCCTCTGATCCCTAAAGCAACCCCAGGCTTTATCACCCTGTTGTGTACTCTGAGGGGCCAAGAGAACCTGAACTGCACATTTGGCTTCCCAGAGCCCATGGTTATAGACCAAAGAAAGCTCTCCCTCCTTAGTTCCATTCAACAAGATCCAGCACAGGCTACAGTGAAGGCAAGAACCTGAAAGTGTGGAAGCCCCAGAGGTCTGACTCTCTCTGTCGTAACACACAGATCTTTATTTAAAAGGTAAAGCAGTTTTGTCTTTAAAAGTCAGCATTGTGGGGCTGGAGAGATGGCTCAGCAGTAAAGAGCACTTGCTGCTCTTGCAGATGACCTGAGTTTTGTTCCCAGAACCTACACCAGTCAGGTCACACCTGCCTGTAACTCCAGCTCCAGGAGAATCTAATATCCACGTCTGACTTCTGTGTGTACCTGCACACATGTACTGCATATACACATACTCAGATGCGTGCACACACACACACACACATTGGATAAATAAATAAATAATCTTAAAAGGAAAAAAAAAGCATAGCAGGCCAAGTAGGCATAGTGGTGTACATCTTTAATCCCAGCATTCCACAGGTAGAGACAGACACATCTCTAAGTTTGAGCATAGCCTGGCCACTCATAGAAATCAACCAGGACTACATAATGAAACCCTATCTCAGTGTGTGTGTGTGTGTGTGTGTGTGAAATCAGATCCTTCATTTGGATGATAGAACCCAAAGGTCTTCATAGGATTTGAGATACCTGGGGCTCCCGGCTCCTCCGTGCTGTGGAGCTCAGGCCTGGTGCTCAGAGGGGGAAATGTGCTTCTGGAACTCCGTCTCCTTTTTGCTTTTGCTTCTCATAGCCCCATTCAAACTTAGTGGTAATTCAAGTCATCATCTTTTATTCTTTCAACTGGAGACAAAAGCCATAAGCCGTGTCTGCCTGAGGAAAGTTATTAGCTTCAATAGTTGAAAAGTCTTCCATTGCTCATCTTCAGGAACAGCTGGATCCAGATGCTCATGCTGATATGCCCAGGGAGGGCTTTCTAACTCCGGACCCTTATCTCTCCATGGAGTCCTCATCTTCTGTTCACTTTGGCCCTCACATGTTCCCTGGCAACCACAAGTTAATGTCCTTGTAGATTCCAAGTCCAGGACAACGACCTTTTGCTAAGCTTAGCCCTGGTCCCATGATGACCTCAATGGGACCGGTTTGACTCATAAGGCTAATTTTTGGGGAAGGGCTGGGGAAGGGCTAGGGGAAGGGCTAGGGGAAGGGCTAGGGGAAGGGCTGGGGAAGGGCTAGGGGAAGGGCTAGGGGAAGCAGAGCTGGTGTGTCAGGAAGGGTGGCTGGACTCGAACACAGATGGCGTGCTAAGGACAGATAGTGGGGCTTCTGTGATCAGAGGGCAGTCCCCTGTTGCAGATGTCTGAAGAGCAGAAAGGATTTTGCCGTGTTCTTGTCGTCAGCAAGAGTGTTTTAGCAGGGATAAAAAGATTTGGGAAGTGGTCCTCACCTCCCTGGGGTGGGGTTGGTGGTGTACCTTGATAACTCTCTGCTAGTCACTGTGTGCATAAACCCTCCATAATCTCAGAGTGGCTGGGTGGCCCATTCCGAAATAGAATGTTCTGTTATCTTTAGAGCTGTTAAAAATACAAGCAAATGACTCTATTAGCACAATTGCAATCTAAAATATTAATAAGCAACCCCAACCAGCTTCCAAAGGAGCCACTAACTGTTCCCTAATGGGACATAAAATAAATATGAAGGCTTGCCGTTCTGCCTGCTAACGACTGTGTGTTTGTTAAACAACCTGGCACACACACATACACCCACACGTACACACACAACAACCCCACCCTATCTTTTACGTCGTTTTATTAAAATATACTCAGAGCTGCTTTGGGGAAGGGGGTTGGGACTGCTGTTTCTTAGCAGCTGCTCAGGGTTTTAAATACCAGTTTTCATGCCGGGGTTTGCCCCCAAAATAGAGTTGCGCCATCTCTGTGTGATGTTTTGGGTCATGTTGGGAGGATTTAGTCTTTGGCTTTCCTGTGGGACCCAGGCCTTCCTTGCCTCCTCCCAGGAGCAGTGGTGGACTGTTCTGGGTTACCATAGCAACTTGGAGATACTGGGTACCAGCCCTGCCCTTCTTCCCTATAGCCCTGCCTGCCTGCCTGCCAGGAAAGTCACCTTGAGCTCAGTTACCTTGCACAGGCTACAGGCTTCTGAGGGAGAGGTACCCGTGTGACCCAGATGCTCATAGGCAGGGAACATCTTCAGTGTTTCATTGGATCACAGTGGAAAGGGCAGAAGGCTGTGATATAGTTGTGCTGTTTAGTTTGCCTGCCTGAAGTCTGGGTATCTAATTCTTCACAGTCCTAGAGGTAGAAGTTGGGGATCTGGGGGGAAGGCTGGTCTAGGTTAAGGGCTTCCCCCAGCTTGCAGACCTTGCTATGAATGCATCCTGGTGTCCTCACCTGCCCTCTGCTCCCTGTGTACCAGCCCCACTCTCACAGGTATCTCTAACCCTCCTTAAGCACCCAGTCTCTAAGCATAGCCATACTAGACTTGAGACCTTGACTGGGAGTGGTGCCAGTCAGGCACAGGATAAGGGAGTGAACCCAGAGGACACAGGTAGGTGATGGCTCATAGGTACCTGCAGGTATGGTGAAGTGATAGGGCTATGATGTGCCCTCCCTGACAGGAAGGACAAGGAGGGTGCAGCTGGCTTATGACAGAGCTTCCTATACCCCACATGGCCAAACAACAAGGTGCCAAGGAATGGGAAGAGAATCGATGGGTGGATGGATAGTGGAACGGGGAGTTAGGTAGGTGATAAGGATAGATGGATAAATGCAGACAATGGGCAGATAAAAAGAGGTAGATGGATGAATGGGAGGTGGGTGAGTGGATGGATGGATGGATGGATGGATGGTGGATGGATGGATGGATGGATGAGTGGACAGGTAAGTGGGTAGGTGGATGGATGAGAGGTGAGTGAGTGGATAGATGGATGGATTGATGGATGGGTAAGTGGGTAGATGGATGGATGAGAGGTGAGTGAGTGGATGGATAAATGGATGGATGAGTGGACAAGTAAGTGGGTAGGTGGATGTATGTATGTATGCATGAATGGATGAGTATCTGTGGGGTGGATAGGTAGGTAGATGGATAAATGGATATGTAGGTGAATGAGTGAATGTGGATGGATGGATGGATGGATGGATGGATTAATGGACAGATGTGCAGGTAGGTAGACAGATGGCAGTTGAATGGACAGGTAGATAGGTGGGTGAATGGGTGGATGGTGGGTGGATAAGTAGGGGGCAGCTGGCTGTACACCACTCTTGTCTCACTTGTCCCCCATTCCAGTTTTGTGATCCCTCCCATCTTTACCCCCACAGTGGAGTCCATGAGATGTTTCAGAAGCCCTGGGGCCTGTGAGCAAAGGCCAGCAGGGGTGTAAATGCGACCCTAGGCAAGGCTATTAACCTCCCACTGGCTGGCTTTGGTTCTGAGCCTGGGGTTTGTTTAGGTACCACTTTCCATCAGGGGTTTGGCGCCTGCCTACCCCACATGCCCTGCTAGACCACAGGGTCTGCAGCCTGCAGGCCTCATCAGTCCTTCTCATTACCCCCTGAATGTCTGGATGCTGCAGTGTTTCAGAAGGCAGGCAAGGTCACGCACCCACAGGGAGGAATGGGCACTTGATGTGAGCTAGTGGCCCCACTGCTCTGCCATTTGTCAGCAGGAATGACGAGAGGCCTGAGGGCAGGCCCACTTTGGCACCAGTGCATCTAGCTCTGGAACAGTGAGCCAGACCGGGAGTCCCCTGGAGCTGGGGCAAAAATGGATGCCTCATGCCACCCCCAGAGCTGCATATCTTTCTGGAAAATGAAGGCTGTCATATGGCGCTCTGCTAGTGAATGGAGATGTTGTTTTTGGCTTCTCTGAAATAGACGATGGGAAACAGACCCAGAGATTATGAATAAACATTGGCTTATGGGGGCTGCGCACTGCTAATGGCAAAACCTCCACACTTACAGATTAAATTTAAGACATGCATATGGAAAGGGACTCTGGGGAGGCCAGACTCCTGCTTGAGCAAATCTTATAGCCACTGTGGGAGGGTGCACTGTGTGGCCCCTGTCCCTAGCCAGGGTCGTGAGCACAGGAATGCCAGAGTCTAGGAAGAGCCTGTGTTCTTCAAGGGAGCCAGGGAGATGCTGCAGGGAGCAAGGGCCACCTTGGAACTGGTCACTGGCAGGACTAGATTAAAGTCAGTGTTTGACTTCAGCCAAAGTGCCTCAGGAATCTTTAGGCCAGTTGATAAAATCAAGTCACAGAATTAACTCCTGGTGGTCAACTGTGGCCTGTCAGATGAGCCCTGAAGAGCTCCAAGGGGCATCTGGGGGTGGCCCATCAGTGTTTTGTTGAACTGTGATATAATCATCACACCAAAAAATTTACCCTTTTAAAGTGCATGGCACAATAGCTTTCCTTTCCTTTCGTTTCCTTTCGTTTCCTTTCGTTTCCTTTTTCCTTTCCTTTCCTTTCCTTTCCTTTCCTTTCCTTTCCTTTCCTTTCCTTTCCTTTCCTTTCCTTTCCTTCCTTTCTTCTCATAGTTCTGAAAACCTCACTGTATTGAATTCCAAAATGTTCAAGCGCCTTAAGTATAAAACTGGCACCCAAAACAGTCTCTTGCTTCCCTCTCTCATCAGCCTTTGGCAGCCACCAACTCTCCCGCTGGCTCTGGGCAGTTCATGTCATGGAATTCATCAGAAGATAGTCTTTCTCAAGTGACTATTTTAATTTAGCAAAAGGCTTATCATTCTTTTTTTGTGGCTAATTCCTTTGCAGTTGCATACACATGACACATTTTATCAGTTTCTAGTTGATGGGCACTTACGTTGTTTCCACCCTTGGGCTGTTATGAATCATTTGCCTGTGAACATTTAGGTATAGGTTTTGGTTAGAGTCTATTGAGTTCTCTGAGGTTTATATCTAAGGGTAGAAATATTGGGTTGTGTGATGGCTGTGTTTAAGTGTGTGTGCACGTGCATGTGCATGCATTCGTGCATGTGTATGTGTTATGTTTACATATGTGTGTTGGTATATATGCACATGAGGAAGCCAGAGGAAGACATACGGTGTCCTGCTTTACCACTCTGCCTTATTCCTTTGAGATGGGGTCCCTCCATGAACCTGGAGCTTGGCTGGTGGCCTGAAAGCCCCAGTGAGTCCCCATCCCTGCCCCACACAAGGTTGGAGTTACAGGTGCACATGCAGCCCCAGCTAGTTTTTTTATGCATCTCCGTGGATTTGAACTCAGGTCCTCATGCTTGTGCAGCAAGCATCCTTACCTACGGAGCCATCTCATCAACACTGATTAACATCTGAGGGCCTCCCAGGCTGTGTTTGGCTGTGACTGGCATTGGTGAGTAGCTTTGCTTTGTGAAAGTCACCCCCTCCCCACTAGGATGCAGTTCTTTGAACTGCAGGCACAATGTTACTTTGCAGAAGCAAGATACAATACTGTGTGGGCAGACACCTAGGGTGGATGTGGCGGCTCTCTCACTCCGAGTCCTAGGGAGCTCAAGAGGTCAAGAGGAGTATGGCTTAGTTCTTTACAGACTTGTAAAACTGGGAGCTTCCATGGTGCTGAAACACAGCCGTGGGAGACGGAATACACCTGTTCTCCAGCCAGGAAAGTTTGGCTTCCCAGTCATCCCACACACCACCTGCTTCAGGCTTATTTGATGCTGTTGAAATTCCTACTGTTTTGGACAAAGGGCCCTGCTGTCACCCTGCACCAGTCCTCACAAACGTGTCATCAGGCTTTGCTGGCCCCAAGGTCCTTTCATGGTTCCCTAGAGATCTTCACCAGTAGACCTCTGGGGAGGAGCACACAGGTTAAAGGTCATCTGTTCTATGTGATTCTAGAGCTGGATGTAATGCTGGTAGTAGAGGCAGACATGGACCGAGGAGTCGGTGCCTGACTACTGAGGTGTACATCCAGCTCATGAACTTACTGAGTTGCTAAATCTAAGGAGCGATGTGCCTGCTGGGACGTGGGGGGAAGCTTTGTCTACTCCGTCCTCTTTCAGCCAGAGCTGAGGATGTGCACCAGGACCCAGCACTTGCTCACAGCCCTTCCTTCAGGTCCTTTGGCTTTGATTAGAGCATATCTAGTTGTGGTGTGTGTGTGTGTGTGTGTGTGTGTGTGTGTGGGTGTCTTTGTCTCAGTCTATCTATATCTGCACACGATGCTGCCAGCTCCCCTGCAAATGCCACTCAGCCCAGTGTAGCTGCTCCATGCATGCTATCGACTTCCACAACTGTGCCCTCCTTGCCATCCTCACTTAATGGGCCAAGATATAAGTGTGCCCTTTGTTTGAATACAGAAGGTTCTGACACCTTATTTTACTGAAGGATGCCCAAGGCAAAGGATGGAGAGGTGGCTGAGCAGCAGAGACTAGAACTCCCTCCCTAGGGTCACACACCAGACTCTCAGCTAGAGGACCTTTCCTGAGGGCCCAGATCATCTGTCCAGCTGCTAGGAACCATATAGAAGCCACACTGGCACACATATTTTTCCACAGCTTGGTATAAGTAGGCAGTGAGAGAGTTCATGGCAGCTTCGTGCCCTGTGTGAGCCAGCTGGCACCTCCCTGTGAAATGCAACACCATAACCCTCACAGAACACCAGATGAGAGATGCCCGTGTACACATTCATGGCAGGGTGCAGAGACATGCCATAGTGTGTGCATGTATATGAGCACACGTGCATGGTGACATACATGTTCATGGGGGCATACATGTATAGACACATATCTGCACATGAGTGTGTACATGACATCACATATAACTGCATATATGTCCAGGTGTCTTCACTGTATTCAGACCTGCAATGAGTATATGTGTGGTATCACTTGTAACTGCATGTGTGTACATTCATAGTACTTACACTTACATGAATTTGTGTGCACAAGTGCAGCTTCACATATGTTCACATGCTTGGTGCTTGCACCTGTATGTGTGTGCATACAATTTACACCTATACACTGTGTGCATATCCTTTCTATCTGAACACACTTGTGCATGTGTGTGCATCCTGTTGCCTGCCCTGATTCTGAAGCCTCTAAGGCATGCCCGCTCAGGCTCACTGTGTCTGCCCAGCAGTCAGGTGGATACACGACTTCTGTACTATTTGGGGCAGAGCTGTCCTTGAGTTCTGGCACAGATACAAAGCCCTGGTGACGACCTGACCCAGTTCCCATTCCTGAAACTCCGGCTTCCCTCGTGGACAGTCCTAGAAGGAGTCTGATTGCCAGGGTGACTGCCTCATTTGTCATCCAAACGGGGCCGCTTCCAAGAGCAAAGGAGAGCAGCAGAGCTGTGGCCGCTGAGGGAATCGGCTGACCCACTTTCTCCAGGAGCTGAGGTTTCCTGGCCTGATGCAGGCAGTGCTCCCCCTCCAGGCAGAGAAGACAGCTAGTCACTTACTCTCCTACCCACTACTGGCCAACAGAGGCTGCTTGATGCCTGGAGCTGATTCCAGGCAGGAAGTCTGACACTGGGTGACATTTGGGGAAGGGCCATATTTTCCTGTGAACCTGAGCCTGCTGAGGAGGCTGCTACAGGCCGATGATGAGTGGCCATCACCTAGGAAGGGTCTGTAAGGAAGATGTAGAGATATAGGGGTGCCCTCTACCTTCAGCAGGATACTCAGCCTACCCCAGAGGGTACCATGACACTGAGGGCAGAGGCAGGGAACAAAAGGAGAGATGCCTCCCACACAGGGGCTTAAGCAAATATGAACACTCAGGGCTTCCTTCTACCCATCTGGCTTGCCAGGTCTGCCCAGAAATGTCATGTGGATTCCTGCTGGAATGGTGACAGCTTTGCCTCTGTGCCTGTGCTATACCACACCTACAGCCACCTATAGAAAGGGCTCTTCTAAGTGGGCTTGTCAAACAAGTCAAGGTCAGAGCCTGGATCCTAGCAGCCCTAAACATCCAGGGTTGGTCACCTTTCTTCAGTGAGCTAATTAGAAGTCCAAATCAATAGAGAAAAAAACAGGAAAAGGAGCTTTATTCAATGTGGCTACACTGGGAAGAGGGAACGCTGTAGTCCATCTCCAGGGTCCTGACAGGATGCCTGAGTTTAAAGAAAAGGCAGGGCATATGTATACCTGACAGCTGCTGAGGCATGGTTCCCTCCACACATGGTCTCAGCCCCAAGTCTTCCCTGTAAGGTCCTCTGATGAACACCAAACCTCTCCAGAAGACAAGCCCATGCCCCACCCCACACCCCCAAATGGCACAAGGCTTGAGCCTTCTCCTCATTCCAGCATGACATTCATGGAGGAAATTCTATTTTCTTGGTCCATTGTCTCAACAGCCTGGTAGCCAAAGGAGTCCAAATGTCTCCTTAGAATATCTTCATTCCTACCAAACAGGCTAGGGCTACGAGCTGAGCGGCATAATTGGCTTGCTTCTCTGTGCACCCCAACCTGCCCTAGGCAGACATTGCCCCCTCCTCAGGCTCTGATGAGAGTGCAAATTGTCCTCATGAAGCACCAGACATCTTATGAAACAGGGAACTTGAATCCCCCTTAGCGTTCACTTGGGGCCACCCACAGTCACCTTACAGTGAAGCCATGTGACATAGGTAGGATCACTTGAGTCCCTGCACTGGGAAGATACAGATTGTAGCCAGCCCAGGTTACCCAGGAGTAAGCTGTACTACCTAGATCAGGCCACCTAGCAATGGCTTTGAGGCCACGTGCTCTCCTCTCAGACCTGTGTTTTCTGATAGAAGGCTCTGCCCCTCTCCATCCCCAGGTTGGTCAGTGTTGCTCTCCTACAGCACCTTGACCCACCCAGTGTCATAGTAGCCTCCCTTGGGGCCCATAATCATCTACTGTCATACTCTACAAGGTGCATTTGCAGAGCTTGGCTCTGTACTTATAATAGATGAGTCCAGAAAGGCCAAGAGGCAAGCAAGAAAGGAGCACAAATGGATCAACTGCTGGAAGCCCCAAAAGAAAAGATTGGGGTTGCAGACAAGCAGGAACACACTGAGGCCATCCATCATTCCCTCAAACCCTAGAAACCTAGAGAGGGAACCCTGTTCTGTGCTGGCAGCTACTGCTACTGCCCCCTCCCACTCTGCCTCCCTTTCTTTTCCACACCCCTCGATGCCTTAGGTTGTCCCCACAGCTTTGTTTCTCCTGCACATGAGACCTGTAGGGAAACCAGTTTACAAATGCTCATTGTCTCTTTCTAGCATATGGGTCCCAGGAGAGAACTCCAATGGTCAAGCTTAGAAGCAAGTACCTTTACGGGCTGAACTATCTCACTGGCCCCAGTTGGAAACCATCTCCCTTACTTTGGAAAACAATCAGAATGCAGGCTAGAGATTAAGATGCCAAACAAAGACTGCAGGGACAACCTGAAGTTCAAGGCCCTCATCTGTCTGAACAAGGAGCAAAGCATCAGGATGTCCCACACCTCTCTGCAGCCTAGACTCAGAGCACTGAGTGCTGTGTGTGCCATTGGGCTGTCCTGGCTGACCCCTCCTACCTCAGTGGAGAAGGAAAGGGGAAGGGTAGAGGGCAGCACCCCTCCAGTCCTTCCCCCTTTCTTCATGGTATGAGGCTTCCTTGGTTTTTATGGCTTCTTTGAGCCACTCTTCTTTTGTCTCTCAGGAGATAGTGGCACTTTATCTACCTTGATCATGACTTCTGGCTCACTGCCTCAGAGTCCTGTGGGTATCCAGGTTCCATGAACATCTATTCTATATGTGAGATGGGATTCCTGTCTGCACACCGTGAGCTATCTGCATTATGCTACTGGCTCTGGGGACAGCCCAGACCCCATGGTCAGGCTTTTGTCACTCAGCATTATGTCCCCTGAGTCCGTTCAAGTGCGAAACTCCTTTCTCCTGAGGCCAGGTTCCTCCCTCCATGCATGTCTGAGGACTCATCTGCCCAGCAGCACAGCAGGATTTAGATTTCCTGCCTTTAAAGTTTCAGGGTTTATAATTTTATGGAAATAGAATTACCATGGTAAACTTTTGAGAAATGGTAGAAACTTTCATGCTTTAGAATATTATGTTTGCATATGTATGCATATACATGTGGGGAAATCAACCTGAGTGTGTGTGTGTTGGAGGATGTCTGTGTGGAAGTGTTAAGTGTATGTGTGCAGGGACAACTGGTCAACCTCAGCTGTTCCTCCTTAGGACATGTTCCACATTGTTGTCTGAGACAGAGTCTCTCTGTGGCTTAAAACTCATCAAGTAGTAGGCTAGACCCAGTGAGCCCCAGGAATACACCTGTCTCTTCCTCTCTGGATCTAGGTTTGCAGGTACACTATGTAGCCCAGGCTGGCTTAGAGCTTACTATACAGACCAGGCTGCCATCTGCCTGTCTTTGCTTTCTGATTTCTTTGGATTAAAGGCATGTGACAGTATGCCCAGCAACATTTTTTAAAATTCATTCATTCATTCATTCATTCATTCATTCATTTATATGTATGTGCTTCTGTAGTTTTATGTGCATTATGTTAAAGATCCTGAGAGGCCAGAAGAAGGCATCAGAGAACTATGAGTTGCAGGTAGTTGTGAGCTGCCTTGTGGGTGCTGGGAACTGAACCAGGTCCTCTGGAAGAGCAGCCACTAATCCATCTCTCTAGTCATGCACTGGCCCTTTTTCAAAAGGGTTCTTGGACTTAAAGTCAGGTTCTCATGTTTGTGCAGCAAACACATTAACAAATGAACTATCTTCCCAGCCCCAAGTTCTGGAATCTTCCTTTAAAGGGTTAGCTGTCTCTTGGGCAGAGCTTTCAGCCTGGCCTGTCACTTGCCTTCCTATCCATGGCCTAAAGGCAAAGCCACATCTGTCTGCTTGTCCTCATCTGTACACTTCCCAGGACAGGACCTACCTGGCATCATCCCATGTCCCCACCTGGCACACAGTAGGTCCACTATAGACTCCTGTCATGGAAACCAGAAGAATGACAGCGTGTCTTAGAGACAGCTAGTTATTTTCTAAGGAACGTGACACAGATTTAGAATTCAGTGTGGCTAAGGATCAGCCGGCTTCTGCCGCTGAAAACTTGCTTGTCGTTTTGTCTGCCAAGAATCCCAGAAGCTTCTCCAAGTGATCATGATGGGAGCAGAAGCGTTACCACTAAAATTAGGTGATGGAACAGTTGTTATGAAACACCGAAGAGACTGGCAGGTACATTTAGTGACTTGGGACACTCTTCCATGACATGGCGCTGTGGCCGGATCTGTGTCCCTGTGTCGGGGTCTGGATTTAGTTGGCCCAGCATTGTGGTTGCTTAAAGTGGAAACTTAGATATTTGGGAGAATGGTGCTTTAGGCCTCGAGATGTAAACCCCAAGTCTCCATCTCTGTACAGGCCTGCTCTTCTCTTCTGCCTGGCCTTTGCTCTCTGCTAGAGTACCTGTGACATGCTGGCTGTGAATCCGCAATGTCCATGCCATATTAGACTGACTTTACTCAGCAGAAAAGCACCAAGGAGCCGTGGTTTGAATGAGATAGAGTTTGTCTCTTCTTTGCTCCAGAAGACAAAAGGAGACAGCCCAGAGCTGGAACAGAGATGTTAAACCTACAGGGACCTAGTCTCCTCTTTTCTTGCTGTTCTGAAATCCTTAATAAGCTGCCCCATGGTTCAAGCTGGGTGTATAGATTCCAGTCATCACATTTACATTCTAGTAGAGGAAGAAGGACTCCCCTAAAAAAAGGAAAAGAAAAGGCCCTATCTTAAGGAAATGTCTAGTTACGGGCTTTCAGCCATAACATGTTATATGGGGTTTTGAGCCGCTACTGGGGGATGAATAGGAGACCAGATATTAGAGAAGGTTTTAGTACCTCTGACCAATCCTGTCTTCCCATTTCCTCAGTGTTCCCTCCCACCACATATGTCTCGTCCTCTCAAACTCCAGAGCAGGTCAGGACATTTGGCATAAGATATCACTATGTGATAAAGCAGTGTGGTACTTCAGGTCAGAACACAACTGGCTTCACACCAGGCAACAACCAAGGTAGAGCCTGTCTGCAAGGGGAGGGTCAAATGGCCAGCTGCGGGCCAGAGCACAGATTTCAGATGACTGCACTTGCCTCAGTGGGATCCACCTGTCAGAGCCCACATGTGCTTTAGTGAGGCCTCCTACTTACAGCTGACCATCAGCCCACCCAAGCTGAAGCTGCAGAGGGATGAAACAGTTTTCAGATTCAAGATCAATAACCTCAGACACGGCTAGATCCAGGAGGCCAGCATTCTCTGTGGACCTCATCTGTCTGCTTTCCTGTGTGGAGTCCTTTGGCTGGTCCTCTCTAAGCCATGTGGAAGTGGCCCATAGTGGCATCAGGCTGATGAGTGACTGTTCTGGCAATCCTGGCAGTTGTGTGTGACATAGAGCATCCTCTCTGGTCACCGTGAGAGACAGCACAGGATTGGGTCTCATTGTGTGATGGCTCATCTGACTAACCTTGAATCACTTGGTCCAATTGGCCAAGAGAGAAGGTGGGGCTGGCAGTGGTAATTCAGGATTGTAGGCTGAGTTTAGGACATGGCTATCTCCTCCAGAAAGTAGTAAATGAGCTCTGGCAGGCCAAACTCATACTCCCTCTCTACCTACCCCTATGTCACACCACCCTCAACCTCCCACTCCCTATCTTGATTCTACTTCTCTGTAGCAAGGCAGAGATGTCCCAGCCTTGGCCTCCAGATGCCCCATTCAGTGGTTTTTGTTGTCTTTTACCACTCTTCACTCTCTGGTGCCTGAAACAACCTCCAGAGCCAAACTATGTATAATCCTCTTGGTGAGGTCTCAGCACCTGCCAGCAAGAAGAATGGCATGGGCACATTCTGAGGAAGTCACACAATAGGAGTGTGTGGGATAAAGACAGGGAGGGAGAGGCAAAAGAGGGGGAAGATTGATAGATGAATGGTTGAGGGTAGCTAATGGACCAATGGACATACAGATGGATGGGCAGGTGAATGGATGGATTGATTTATGAATGAATAGATGGGTGATTGACAGGTAGGTAGATAGGGAGCTTAATAGGCTTCTTGGTTGCCAACCCAGAAAGAGTCGCTGTGTCCTGCAGCTCTGGTGCAACACTAGCAGTTTAGTGTAGTGACATTTCATGTCAGTGCTGACGGATATGCTTTTACCCTACTGTAAAGTAGTAGCAGGCCCAGGCAGGGAAGTAGGTGGGAGGAGCTGAGGGGCTGGTGGGAAGGCTCCAGGCAGCCTCAGGGTTGTGTGCAGGCTGTGTGCTTTGGGCTTGTGTTCTGGCCACCAGCCATGACTTTGGAGTGACATGTCCTGCCACCTGCATCCATTCTGAGCATTTCAAACAAGGCCACCACCTGTTCCTGCCTCTCTCCCCCTCTTCTTCTTCCTTCCCCCTTGACCTCCAATTCCCCTCCTCCTGCAGACATTGAGAGAGTTCATAGCTGCTGAGGAAAGCAGGTGGCTTTGGTCCCTGCTGAAGTTTGCTGTGTCCCCTAGACATTTATATGGAGTAAATCTTAGGCCCAGGTATCAAACCTGTGGCATTTGGATGTGGAACCTTTGTTAGGTAGTGAAATCAGATGTGGTCACAAGGAAGACCCTGTGGTGGCTTTTGAAAAGACCCTGGCATGCTTGCTCTGTTCCCGTGTGGTGTCCTTGACTGTGTGACGACCTGGCAAGAGCTCCTTGCCAGGTGCCAGACAGATGTCAGTCAATTTCCCAGACTTTCAACCTCCAGACCTAAGGTCCATACAAACCTCTGTGCTTTATATAGACTCCTGAGGCCTAGCTCATGTGTCGTAGCACTAGAACATAGACTCAGCTGCTTCCCTATGCTCTCTCTCGGGGAGTGTGGCAACTGTTCTGAAGAACACAGAGCCCCAGCCACTCAAATGGCAGATACCAAAAAACTGGGCCAGAAAACTGTTTGGAGGCCCATGGGCCTAGGGCTGGGCCTGTGTTTCCCCTTGTTGAGTCCTGGCTTTGTTGCACAGTGACTGGATTTAGGTGGAAGAACACCCCTACACACCCCAGACACCGTGTCTAAACTCTGCCCCACAATACTTAGCCCCAGAATCTGGCATGGAAATTGCTACAGTCTGGGGCTCATGGCCACCCAGGAGTCCCATTAATCACATGGACACAAAGCAGATCTCTCTTTGCCACAACTCAGTGCTCAGCTTCCCCCCACCCTGGGAGTCCCTCCATCTTGCGATTTGCATTCTGATCACAGTGATGCTTGGAGACCTCAGGAGGAAAAATATTCACAAAGTTTGGTGGATGCAGTTGTGGCTCTCTAGGAGTGTTCTAAACCTAGGAACTCATGAGAACTACAGCCCCTAGGGCCCACCTAGGGCCCAACCTGAATTTTGGGACTCAGACTCAGTCTTCTCAGGGCTTCATGAAACCAAGAGCTACCTGTGAAGGTGGCCCATGACAGATATGCTCGAAGACCCACTTAAAGAGCCCCCTGCTGGTGGTGCCCAGCCACTTAGCACACAGTGTCCAGGCTCTAGCTTTTTCAGGCTATAGGGCTAGTGCTATGGGCCTAGGTAGGCAGGGAGTAGTGCTGATGTTCCCACAGTGCGCAGGCTCCACCTCTACCCATCTGTCCACATGGAGAGGAGTTGCCTGTCAGCCCAGCTGCTATGACCATAGGAATCAGATTGACAGAAGAATACTGCTCCCTACTCTGGAGACTGGACAATCAGGGGCTGGGCCCGGGAAGGGCTCACCCTCTGGGTCACAGATGGCCACCTGCTCACTGTATTTTCATATGGATCCTGTCTTAGTCACTATTCTGTTTCTGTGAAGAGACACCATGACCAAGGCAACTCTTTTAAGAAAGCATTTAATTGGAGTTTGTGTACAGTTTCAGAGGCTTAGTCCATTATCATCATGGCAGGGAGCATGGCAGCAGGCAGGCAGGAGAAGTAGTTGAGAGCTACATCCTGATCTGTAGGCAGAGAGACAGACACTTTTGAAATCTCAAAGCCCACCCCTAGTGACACACCTCCTCCAAGAAGGTATACCTCCTAATCCTTCTAATCCTTTCAAATAGTACCACTCCTTAGTGACTAAGTATTCAAATATATACGCCTATGAGGGTCATTCTTATTCAAACCAACATATGGCCAAAAGGCAGGGAGACTAGCTGCTGGTATTCTCCTGAATGGAAGAAAAACACTTGTCCACGGAGAACACAACCTTGGCCATTTATCTATTTAAATTGTGTGTGTGTGTGTGTGTGTGTGTGTGTGCATTCATGTGGGTGCACACATGTGAATATTCATGTGAAGGGCAGATGTCAACTTCTGGTACTATTTTCCTCCAGAGCCTTCTATCCTTTTCTATGAGATCAGGTCTCACTGTATAGCTCAGATTGGTTTCAAACTTGAGATCTCCCAGCCTCAGCCTCCTGAAGGCTGGGATGCAGGCAGCATCTCACCTGGCTGGTGATATTTTTCATAAAGACACTCCCCTCCTCATGAAATACTCATATTTTTGAGCTATCTAACCCAGGTCTTCTCTGAAAGGCTGGCCTACAAGGAACAGGGCTTCAGTGTTTAAAGGCTAGGGAACAATTTGGTCCACACCCAGTAGCTTCATAAAATTTTCAAAAAGACCTGACCTCTTCCCCTGTTACCACCTCTCCTACCTGACATCTCAGCATGCAAAGCACACCTCTGTCTCTGCCCCACACTTTGAATCCTATTCATTCACCATCCAGGGCCTGATTGGCTCCTTCCTACCTGCAGGCTATGGATACCACATAGCCAGAAGTCCTCTAGACCGTGGGCACCTCTGTCCAGCTCTCAGAGACAGGTGTACAGAACCCTGGAGAACAGGTCACTGGGACTCGCTCTAAATGCCATGACTGCTCTCTGGGTTGATCCCTGTGATGATCCATTGAGTCTTCTTGAGAACCTGTTGGGAGCTGAGAGGCTCATACCTCCCCCCACCCCCAGATCCTGCAACAATTACCCCATTAGGAAAAAGAAGGCCAGGCATGACTGTATATACCCATAATCCAGTCCTTGGGAGACCAAGTTAGAAATGAGCCTTGACTACGTAGCAAGTTCCTGTCTCAAAAGCAGACGGAGAGCCATGAGGTAGAGGCTGGCATGAGCAAGGCCCTGTATTCCATGCCCAACACTGCAAAAGACAGATGTGTTGCAGACCTAACTGCTGTTCCTAAAACTCAGTAGCAGGTATCTTTGCAAGAAGGTAGGGCCAATGAGATGGGTCATGAGGAAAAGGCACTTGCCACTAAACCTGATGACCTTAGTTCAATCCTGTGAACCCATATGGTAGGAGAGAACTGACTCTCACAGATTGTCCTCTGACCTACTCATTTGAGCTGTGACAAAACACCCACATATACACTACATAAATTAAAATGTGATTTTTAAAATAAAAATAAAAAGAAGTAAAAACTGGGTGCCATGGATATGTGTATAGCCAGCTACACAGAGGCTGGGAAAGCCCTGGGAACACAGGGGCTAGAGATGCTGGGCAGTGTTGGCAGACTATGTCAAGGGAGAGAGAAAGAAAAGACAAGCAAAGACACAGAGGTACATGAGAGTGGAGACAGAGACTGGGATGCCTGGCCACTAACCAGGGGACAGCAAGGGCTATTGGCAGCCCCCAGAAGCTGAAACAAAGCTGGAGCAGACTCTCATTAGAACTGATGGAAGGGACAAGCCTGGCCATGCCCAAGTTTGATGTCTAGTCTGGAATGTGAGATACTACATGTAAGGTCCCCTGTCTGTGGCAATCTGTTTCCATAACTTTCCGAAAGCCACTTAAGCCACTGAGGTCACGGGAGTTCCCAACACCACCCATATATCCCCAGGTTCACTGAAGGACCTGGGGGACTCAGTGTTCCATGCCCAGGGTCTACAGTGTTAGAGTAGAGCCTATGGGGCCTGCTGCAACAGGGCAAGGCACCAGCTGCTCAGGAGAAGGAAGGTTTCAGCTCCTGAACACAGGCCCAGGGTTCTCCAAGGCCCTCTTTAGGGTGGCAGCCTTAGGAATCTGGAATCCTCACTCTATGGTCTGAATGACTGTAACAACAGCCAAAGTTGGTATGTTGAGCTCCTAATCTCCTGTAGCCATCTTAAGAGCCAAGCAGAATAGGAGCCACTCAAGCCTTGAGGGCAGGCGAAGAGCATAAACACTGTGCAAGAGGATTCCCACCCTATATCACTAACATCACATCTTCCACGTTACACTACTGTAATGGGTTGGCACCTCGTCATGTTGGCTCCATGAAGCCTGCCCAGACCCAGGAACCCAAGGACTAGTTGAAGGTAGTCAGGCCATTGGCCCACTTGGCTGGAGGTGAGATTTGAGTGGAACAGAGGTCTCACTGCCTTTTCTGGGGAGGTGACAAAGGCCCTGTGTGCATGCACCATGCAGAGGGAGAATCCCACCACTCACTCCCTGGCCCACTTCTGTGTACTCCAGGGCCTCAGCATGGCCATTTTCAGAGTTGCCTATGACTACCCTTACCCCATGTTGCTCATGTATCGCCAAAGGGTTTTCAAGGCTCAGGGAGGCCACATGGCTACTCATGCATTTTCCAATAACCTTTACAACCAAAACTTGGACATCTAGGGAGGCAGCTTCCCTCAGCCCCAGAAGGAGAGAGAGGTGCCTATGCTCAGTCAGAAAGGCTTCCAGCTTTGCCCAGTGCGCTGACTTCTGGGAGACGGAGAGCATGACATACATTACTTTCACATTGGAGCTGCAGACTTAACCCTTAACTTGACATCCAGAATCCATCTTTATGTCCAGTGGTGGTAAAGCTCAGAGAGGTTGAGTGGCTTCCCAAGGATGCATAGACACCCCCACCCCCACCCTCCGCCCTCCTAAGGAGGCTGCCAAACTTTAATCCCTGTCCTTAGGGGATCCTGCTTGGGAACCAGCTCCCTGATGCATGTCTCCCTTCTCGCCACTAGATGGCAGGCTCTAGGTGTAGAAACGGAGACGAGATGGTGGCCAGCCTGACTTCTGAGGAGCTTCAGGGACCAGCCTATGCTAAGAAGCCTAGTGGAAGACATTTAGGGAGAAGCATCTAGCCTTGTCAGCTGCACCCAGACTTGTGATCATCCTGCTTCCTCTGTAGACCCAGACTGGGCTGCAGACACACCAAGAGGGACTCTAACTTTGTTTCAGGTGTGGAATCAGTGTGTGCCAGGGATGCTGAGAGGGCTTTCATCTGTTCTGGTTGTTTCTGCAATATGGGGCAAGTGTGTGTCTACACAGACCCTCCAGCCAGCATCCTTTCTGAAGCAGCCTGGCCTGGGCCTCTGCAGTGATGAGGGCCAGCCAACCTGGATGGGTAGCTGGACTCCTTTACCCAAATCCAAACCCATCTTCAACCTCAGCCAGTGTGTGACCTCTCACAAGGACACATGTCCTCTCAGTGCCTCAGTTTCCACACACACAGAACCATCAGGTTTACTTGTTAGTATCAACTGAGCAGGCAGGAGAGGTTACCAGCACTCCCCCGCCCCGCCCCCCACCCCCCACCCTCCACTGATGTGATGGTAATGGTTATCGATAGGGTGGTTGAGTTATGTTTGTGTGTGCCACTGAACTTGGTGTTTACAAACAGGGAATGGGCAGGGCATTCCAAAACTTATTTCCTGGCATCCTCAGGGGATAGGCTCCAGGACCCCCAGGGAATCAAATTCCACAGATGGCCAAGTCTCCTATGGGAAATGGCCTACGGCTTGTGTATGTAGTGCCCAGTCTTCATATACATTGTGAGTGAGCTCTTCATAGCTTGTAACACTTAACATTATGTTGTATTTGTGTGGGTGTATGGGGGTATGGAGGTGCAGGCCTATGTGCATATAGAGGCCAGAGGTCAATGTTATCTTTCCTAACCCTTTTCCACCTCATGTTTTAAGACAGGGTCTCTCCCTGAGCCTAGAATGACAGATTCCACTACACCAGCTGGCCAGAAAGCCCCAAGATCCACCTGTCTCTCCTTCCTAGGGCTGAGATATAGGCATGTGCCACTATGTCTGGCGTTTTATTTGGACATGGGGATATGATTTTGGGTCCACACACTTGTACACTTTAACCCAGACCTGCACCATGTCACTCAGGGAAAAACTGTAAGAAAAAAAATCTCTTTGTTCAGTTTGTTTGTCCACAGCATTTTGTTCAATATTTTCTATATGGAGCTGGAATCCGTGAATGTAAAACCTGTGGGTGCCCAGGGCTGACTGCACTTCAGATATGTCACTGCTGATATCAATGTTTTCATTATTGTTGTTGTTGTTGTTATAGTGTTACCTTGTTAGCCCATCCTCATAGTTACTATCACTCTGGGATTAGTAGTGTTTCCTTGGAGACCTAAAATGTCCCCATAGTCAGCGTCTCTCCACATCCAGGGATGTGTTCATTTTCATGGTACACACTGGTACTGCCAGCCCCAGAAACTGACATGTATGGTGTCTTGGGGGTCCCACTGGCTGGGTACCTGAATCTTACCTCTACTGATGTCATTGGTCCCTTGATTCAGGTCATCATTGGCATGATGATTCAAAACCTGTGCTTTGCCTGCTGAGTCTGGGTCTTCCCCAGGCTTCATAGAACTTACTTGTGGGATGTGGACCTGGGTCCTGGCTCTACATGACCACATCAGAAGGTCTGTAACCAGGTGCATCACTGTGGGTGCCAGGAATTTCCTCAAGCATGTGGTCTGTAGTCCTGGGTAGAATCTCATTTTTCTTCATTTGTTTATAAAGTAGTTTGTATCCACTGGACTTTCAGGCTAGACAGGCCTCGGTTAATGATTTTTTTTTAATTTTATTTTATGAATAACATGGAAGCAATAGGTGCTCAGTAGACACAATATTTTTAATTATGTGCTGGTGGCATGGGATATGTGTGAACTTCTACAGTGCTGGGCAATGGTGGTGAATGCAGTTTGCGTGAGTCTGTGGTTGCAGAGACAACAGCCAACCCTGCAGTATAATAGACTGTGTGACTTCGATGGCAGATGCCAGAAGTCAGGGATACTCTGTGCACCTTCAACTTAGTAAATTTTAACTTAAATAGATTGGTTTGGATGCAAAGCTCCTGGGCTGTTATGTCAGAACTACACAGAAGCGAACTTGCACTCCTGGGATAAACTGGACTTGACAGTGACACATTACCCCCTTTCTATATTGCTGACTCTCACTTCCTAGGATTTTGGTGAGAATCTTTGTATTTAGTTTCATAAAAATGATAGCATTTTTTTTCTTTTCTGTTTTTAAAACAGGCTCTTGCTGTGTAGCCCAGGCTAGCTTCAGAATTGCAAACCTCCTTTGTTAGCCTCTCATGGTCTTTACTTTTCTCCAGTCTTTGTCTGCTTTGTGGTATCAAATACTGTCATGTGTTGTTATTTTTCTCATTGCTATGACCAAATGTCTGGCAAGGTGTAACATAAAAGAGTAAGGGTTTAGTTTGTTCACAGTTCAGAGAACCCAATCCATCAAGGCTGAAAAGGCAAGGGATGTATGGCAGAATCCACCAAATAAACATGCAGCTGAAGAAGCCTTTTTAGATGGTTCTTAAACCACACCTTCAGTACTGTGGGGGTTTGGAGATAAGACACTTTGTGCTATCTGTTTCTTCAGTGGAAAGTTTTAAAGGTCTGTTACTTTCAAATATTCAATCTGTACAGCTGAAATGATTGAATTTATCCAAACAGAGTTGCTTGTAGTATGTTTTGTCTTAATTTTTTTTTAGATTTAATTATTTTGTGTATGTATGCAAGTCAGGGGCTGAGACAACTTGTAGGAATTAGTTCCACCACATGGGTCCCAGGTATTGTACACATGGTGTCCAGCTTGGCAGCAAGCATTGTTACACACTGCACCATCTCACCAGATGGTCTCTTTGTCCTTTGTTCTTTATCTTTTCTGACCTTTAAATTTTATTATTGTTGTGATTATTATTATTAGTGTAGATGTGCACTGTGACAGCCAAAGGGCAATTTTGTGGAAATATATTCTTCCTCTACCCTTACCTGGTTCCACATTGTGGTCAGGCCTTCAGATTTGTATCAACAGACCACAAGGAGTTACTCCAAGGTTATGCCCAGGACTGTCTGCCACCTCCTCATTTCATTCTTGGACAGCCTCCAGGCAGTATGATGAGGAAACTAGGCATCAATTTACAAAACTTATGAGTTTCTCTTTGATCCTATCATATGTGTCTCTCCCTGGCTCTGCCAGCAGTCTCTAATGGAGCATTAGAGACTATGAGGCATCTACACTGGTTGTGAAAGGAGCAACACCTTGGCAGGCATATGGCTGCCTGCTCTTGACCTACCCACTCTAACCAAAGGGACATTGTCCTAGTTTCATTTCTGTGGTTGTAATTAATTATCCCGACAAAATACAACATTGGCAAGGAAAGGGTGTTTTTACTTACAGGTCATAATTGTGGATAAGTCAAGGCAGGAATTCAAGCAGCCTGTTGCATCATGTCCACAGTCAAAAGCAGAGAAAATAAATGAATTCTTGTTTCCTTGCTTCTCTGGGCTAGCTTTCTCTACTCTTATGCAGTTCTGAATGCCCGTCCTAGGGAATGATGCCACCCACAGTGGGCTGTGTTAATTAACAGTCAAGACAATCCCCCATAGGTATGCCCAAAGGTTAATCTGACCAGGCAACTCCTTCAATGGAGACGTCTTTCTCAGATGATTCTCAGTTATGTCAACTTGACAGAGCTGACTAGCTCAGACCCCAGGTTCAGAGAATCTCACCCCCGGGAAATTGCTGTGCTTGTAGCCTTACCATTGCAGTATCTCATGGGGAATGTATGTGCTATGAACATACTATCCAGCTATTCTATCCCTCCTCTAAGTGTGGCTGGGTCTGCTGGTGGGGATCCTGGGAGCACCTTGAAATTCTAGGGACCAAAAGAGCATCTGAAAGCTAGAACTGGGGACCAAGAACTAGGGTCTTTCTCCTTGTATGAGCCTCAGACAAATTCTCTGTTTTTCTAACCAAGAGATGGAGTGGCTGGGTAAGGTGACACGGGCTACTCCATTTATGATCTGCATAGTGGTCCTGCCTCCTCCCCTCCCATTCTACATCCACCTCCAATGGCTATTGGTATCTACTGTGCCAGGTATAGTGCTGGTTAACCAAGATAGACAAGTGGTAGGTAGTACATGGGGACTGTGTATCTGAGGTTCACCTCAGGCTGGAAAGATATTGAGAAGAATGAGAGGTTGGACAGAGCAAATGCAAGTATGGAGCGCTTCTGGGAAGAGGTACCCATGGAGAGCCATGCATGGGCACAGGGTGGGTTCCTTCTGGGTTCTGGGTTATGCTCCAACTCTTGGGAAATGGCTGCTTGTTAGTGGCTTTTCTAATTCAAGGAAACCCTGAAAAGGATTTGGCATATGTCCTTGTAGCTTAGCCTGAGCCTGTGGCCACAACTCCCAGGCTTTGCAGATGTCTTCCATGGAGCCTAGTGTTCTCCGAGCTGACATGATTGTTTCTGTATTTCACGGAGGGATTCACAGGGAATCAGCTCTGCAGGCAGCCAGTTAGGAGGATAAGCCATCCTGAAAGCATCCTGCAGCCATCTCTTCTCTTACTGTCACTTACTGCCCAGGAGCATGGAGAGGGGCTGGCTGCACTCTGTTGACCCACAGCGAAAAGTCAGGTACCAATTCACAAATCAAAGAAAAGGATCACTTCACACCAAGGAGCCTCCTGCAGCCAGGAAACTATAGACGGAGGAGAGTTGCAGCTGGACAGTGCTGAACCATCTCACATGTCACTGATCGGTATCTGAAGTGGGGTTCTATAAATGCAGACTGGTTTTTGTCATTGTGAATTCAGAGCTCTAAGCCAGGGGCTGCTACAGACTCTTCAGGAGAGCAAAGCACGGGGGTTCCAAGATCAGAGCCCCCCCCCACTGCTGACCTTGGGCCATGTGTGACCTTGAACTCATCACAGAGCCTCCCTCTGCTCAGCTGTAAAACAGATGAAGGACATGGATCTGTGGACATTAGAATTCTGTAAAAGACTCTTGGGAAGGTGATTTAAAATAGCATGCAAATGTGTTTCTTGCTAGGTTTTCATGGTATGGGTAGAGAATAGTTGAGCTTCTGCATAGAGACAGCCAGACTCAGGACAGGTCCAGCTGTGGCCAGCTGTGTGTTGGGGACCCTGCTCTAGAGCCCAGAAGATGGGACCTGAGTCCATGTAGTGAAGGAGACTCAGTCAGAGTAGGTACAAAGGGAGACCAGGAGGATGAAGTGTGGCAAGGCTGAGGCTTGGGTCTCTGATGCTGTGGAAGAGAAAGGGTTAACCAGAGAAGGTGGCACTCTCCAGAATACAGGGCAGGGGATGCAGCCAGGAGGGTGGGCTGTGGAGAGGCCCCAATTGGTGTAGGCATCTTTTCTGGACAGGGTGGTAGCCAGAATTGTGGGTTCATTGATAGGGTGAGCTATGAGTCTCCAAGTGCATTCTGTCACTGATCTGTTCCCTAAGCCTTGGATGACACAGGAGTGTCCAGGGACTGGTGAAGCAAATGACTGTGGATGAGGGGAGGGCCCTGATGGCATAGATTTTGAACAAAAGGAATTCACCCCATATCCTGAGGGTCAGAAGCTGCAAAAAGCGCCCCCTTGAGTGGATCTTTCTGTCTCTTAGCTCCCAGAGGATCCAAGTATCCTCAGACTGTGGCTGCATCCCCCAGCCTCCTGCCTTGGTGCTCACCTGACCTCACTTTCTGTGTGTGAGCCCCTCTTGCCCTCCTAGGATGGGACTTGCTATTATCATTAGCATCAACCTGCTTAATCCTGAATGATCTCACTTCACAACACTTCACTTACTCATGCCTATGGAGAAAACTTTTCTCACATATGGTCCTGTGGGAAGCGCATCTGAGCATGAGGATGGGTCCATTCATGAATATACTGGCAGAGGCCAGAACCGTGAAGGCATCCCTCAGCAGAGCCTCATGTAGCCCCATGAAGGTCCTGCAAAATGGAAGACACCATGTCAGAGCCCCAGAGCACAGGAGCACAGGAGGGAGGGTTCACAGGAGTCAGACTGCATCCTGTGTTTCTACATTAGGAAACCACATTCTTGCAGGTGTGTGATGGGCTCCCACTGTGTTTATGGACAAGCTCTGTCCCGTTTGTTCGTTGTCTGCAGATGGGTTTGGGGGGACAGCAAGAGAGCCTTGAGACCTCAGGCTGAAGATTCTGTCTGTTCATGACAGGCTAACCCTGGGTTTAGTTTACTCTTGACCTTTCCTCTATGGCTGCTTGGGCCCTGCAGAAGCAACACAGACATAAGGTGAGGATGAGTGTAAGAACCTGCAGCTGCCCGGTGGACAGATGGCTACCGCTGGCACAATTTCCTATTGAGGTAGTTGCCTTGCTCATGCTTTACAGATGAGGAAGTGGAGACTCGGCAAGGTACAGCTGGGCAAGGAAGAACCAAGGACAATGTACACTAGCACTGTTCTTCTGAACTTTTGCAGTCCTTACTCCCAAAGCCCACATCCTGAAACCAAGGGAGGAATCCATGAGACAAAGCCTCTTTGCTTTCTTGCTCCTTGCTCTTTGTCATTGTGTCCCCTCAGGACAACCAGGTGACTCTTATGATGGCCACTTACTGAGAATTCATAAGCAGTAGGGTTCAACCACACACACACACACACACACACACACAACACACACACACACACACACACACACATGGTTTTCTGAGTCTCTGATCGCTCAAGGGTGCTGAGGTCACGTTGATGGGTGAGACAGAGAAAAACATTAGAAATCTGGCAGAAGACAAGCCAACAGCATTGAAGGAGGATTTAGAAAGGATCTGGACAAATGGTAACTGTGGGGAGGCAGCACCTACTGGAAAGGGAGAGGCTTAATGTTGGGGAGATGGGTGCACAATGAAGAGTCGGTGGGTGTAGATGTGTGGATACATGGAAAGAGATGAATAGATGGATTAGATAATGAAATTCTGCAGAGGAATGAGATAGATGGAGGGGTGAAAGAGGATAGATAGATGGACATATAACTAGGGACAAAGGGATACATGGGTGTGTGGATGGATGGGATGGATAGATAAATGGAACAAGCGGATAGATAGCTGAGTATGTAGAATGAATGGGGTAGGTGGGTGGCTGGATGTATGCTGATGGATGCATGGATGATGCATGGACTGGGAAGATGGGTGGATGGATGGGATGGGACAGATGAAGTAGGTAACACCTTTCAGAACTCAAATTGGCCTAATGGTGGAAAGAAACTTACAGTGCACTATGGAGGAATATCTAGGATGGATGGATGGATGGATGGATGGATGGATGGATGGATGGATGGATGGATTAAAGAACGAATAAATGAATGGATGTGGTTCTGGTTCTGGTGTTTGTTTTTTTTTTGTTTTCCTTCTTCTCTTAGAGTGTTAGGTGCTGCCACATACCACATGGGGAAGGATGGAGTGGAACCAAGTTCTGTGGTCGGTCCACTTCTTCTCATTGGGATATCTGGGCCTGGATACACACCAGGTGGGAAAGGATGAAGCAGAGTCCATAAACAGGTAGTGGTGGGAGCTCTTCTCCAAAGATTTCAGTGTTACAGCTCTTTTAGATGACATTCAATAAACAGCTCTCTCAGATGGTATTCACGTACACTTTATTCACGATGAATCAAGGGCTATACATATGAACCTTGGGGAATGGAAAGGTGTTCTTTTTAGGGTAAAGTTTCACTGGCTAAGGTTTAAGGTTTTGGGGATACCTCATTTGCATGGAGAGGCATTCCAGGAACTTGATCCTGTAATTTCATCAAAGATTACATGACATTTCTCAGGTAGAAGATTGAGAGTTGGGCTCCCCAGATCAGGCAGAGAAGACAAAGCCCTGCTATGAAAAAAAGAGTCCTTCATTTTGTGCCAATCTCGGGAATGCTGTCCAGACATGGTAGACTACAGCCTCAATGGCAAGGTGCAACAAACAGATGGAGAGATAGATGAAGGAATGGACTGGAGAATAAATGAATGGGTAGATGTATGAGTGGGTAGATGGGTGGATAAGTGAGGGGATGGATGATGAGTAGATGGATGGATATATAGACAGGTGAATGGATGCATGCATAAGTGGATAGGTAGATGGATGAATGAATTGATGAAAGAATGGGTGGATGGATGGTATATGAGTGGATATGTGGCTGGTAGGTGGATGTATGAATGGGTGGATGGATTCATTCATGGCTGGGTGGGTGGACTGGATGTGTAAATAGATAGATGCATGAGTAGGTGAGTGAATGAATGGATAGATCCATAGTATATGGATAGATGAGTGGATGGTAAGTAGGTAGATGGGTGGATAGTATGTGGTTACAAGGATGAATGTGTGAATGGATGACTGGATTGATGAAAGATGGGTAGATTGATGGCTAGGTGGGTGGGGTGGGTGGGTGGGTGGTGATTGGATGGAAGGATGATGGGTGGGTACATTAGATGGATGGATGAGTGGATAGATGGATGGATGGAGGGTGGGTGAGTGGGTAGATGAATGGGCAAGTGGATGGATGCATAGTAGATGGCTAGATAAATGGATGGGCATATGGGTAGATGAGTGGATGGATGGATGATAACAAATGGGCAGATGGGTGGGTGGATGGATGGATGAATGGACAATTGCATAGATAGATGGGTAGATGTTTGGATGGATACATAGATCTATGGTCTATGGATGGATGGATAGATAGATGTATGAATGGATTGATAATAGTAACTTTCATTTCTTCCCCTTCATGTCCCTCAAAATGGTCTCAGCTGCCATCAGTCTTCATGATCCACATGAGTGGATGGAATTTGACTACACCTAAAGCTCCTTAGGGGACAGCTTTCCAGGGTGCCTTAACATTCCCCTATCTTCCTCTGGAGACTAGGCTGGCTTTGGATGCCAGAATTCTATCCGGAAGGGGCCAGCCCAAGGCTCTGTTCCTTAGCACTCTGCCACTGGGTATGCTGGCTGCAGTTTGCCCCCACCACCCTGCCGTAGAGGATGCAGCTCCCAATTAAACTGTTTCAGTGACAAAGACCCAGGGTAATCGTGTGATTAAAAATAAACCAGGGCTGATGCTGCTCACTGGAGCCTATCAGCTGAGGGTGGGGGCGAGGAGGAGGGGAGGGATGCTTCCATCCCTGCTTCTCTGACGCCATTGCCACAGGGGATGGGGTAGCCGCACTTTTGTTTACAGCAGAATGAAGAAGACATAGAAAGGAGCACTAGGCTGCAGGGACTTGAGGCAAAGTGGGAAATCCTTTCATGAGGTTGAAATCCACTATGACATCGCAGAATGAAGGAGACTGAGCCACCATGTGTACCGCTGTTCACACTCGTGACCATGGTCTGGAGCAGGTACACGTGCACATGAACCCATGGAAACTAGAGTTCAGCCTTGGGTGTCATCTTCAGGAATGCTGTCCACCAAGGTGTCTCCCTGGCCTGGGACTCACCAGTTAGGCTAGTCTGACTGGTAAGCCTTAGGATTCTCTTGTTTTTGTTTTAGCGCCACTAGGACGATAAGCACATGCCACCACAACTGGCATTTTAATATGGGTTCTGAGCACCAAACTCGGGTTCTCAAGCTTACAAGTCAAGCACATGACTGACTGAGCCATCTCCCCAACCTCTAGCTGAGCACAGATGTGCCATGGCCTGCAGCCATCTCCAGGGCAACACAGACCGCCCTACC
Source organism: Mastomys natalensis (assembly GCA_021653895.1). Lineage (NCBI taxonomy): Eukaryota > Metazoa > Chordata > Mammalia > Rodentia > Muridae > Mastomys > Mastomys natalensis. The sequence continues at coordinate 203,004 of JAJTUV010000342.1, forward strand.
CCCTACCCCATTCCCTGTGATGCTCAAAATACACCCACCACCAGCACACAGCCACATCTCAGTTCTTACAGAGTTCTTCCTTCCCCTTGGGACTAGGGAGGGCCTCGGCACATCTCCTGGGTCCCAACTATAGGCCATCATTCCTCTGTCTAAGTCCTGGGTAGAGCATCCTCTGTGGGCAGGAGGGAGGTGACAGCCAGAGAAAGACCATGCCTATGTCATTCCCAGTCCACCCACCTCAGCAAGGACACAGTAGAAGGCCTGCTTGGTGCCATGTGGGTGAAGCCCATCTGTGTCTCACCCCATGCTGAGCTGGGCAAGTAGCTCCAGACTGGCCCTCCTGTTCCCTGGGCAGGCGCTCCTCCCAGCAGTACATCAACCACATTCTTTGGCTTCTCTTGTAATGTAAGGATTAGAGGTTTCTGACCACTGCTTGGAAGTATCAGGTTCCAAGGCTGCCCCTTCTCACATGGCAGCTATGCTGGTAGGTGCCTCACAACAGCCAGGGCAGCAAGGACTCCAGCCCTCGATCTCCCCCAGATCTCAGTGTCCTGCCCTCCCATTCCCCATCCTCACGCCCCATCCCCCACCCCCACCAGCTAATCCAACTCTTACTGGCCTATCTCCTTCTTTGTGCCTGTTCCTGAACTGAGCCCTACCATGAGGTCCCCAGCCTGCGATGCACCCTACCGTGCTGAGTCCAATACTGAGTTACCTTCATGGCTGAAGGATTAGGGGAGCCATCCTCCCCAAAAGTAGGACTTAAGGTACTCACTCCACTTCCAGGTCTCTCTGAACATGTGCTCACACTGCACGCGCGCGCACACACCACGCACGCCGCACACACACACACAAGAGTACATGTACACACCCCATGTGGTGACTGAGCCCTATACCTATCTAGTTCTTTCTCTTTATCTCTCTCCCACATGCTCCATATTCTTCTGTTTTAACACTCTTAGAGGGGCTCTGTGTGCCCCAGTTCACCTGGCCAGCCTCCCCTGTCTCCTAGGCTGGAGTTGCCCAAACCTCATCCTTACAGGGCAGAACATGGCTGCTTCAGCCTTTGTAGCCATTATGCCCTCAGAGCTGCTTCCTCTGAGCAGAGGACACACCAGTGAATGGGGCTTTCCTGTACCAATAAAACTTTATTGATGATGGTAGAAAGGGATGGAACACCTCACACTAATTATTAGTGTGAATTGCCACTGTGGGAACAGTTCCATCTTTGGGGCTTTCTTCTCCACCTGCTAAACTCCTACTCACCCTACAAGACCCCACTATGTTAGCCTACATCTCAAGCTTCCAGCAAAGCTCTTATGCTCCCTGTTCCCAGAACTCCTGGAGAGCCTCACATCTCCCATCACAGATGAACCCACTCAGTTGTGATGAACTTCTCTGTGTATCTGTCTACCCCCTCTTGCCCTCCTCCTGGCTTAGTCATCTCTCTTTTGGTGGCGTCTGACACGCCGACAGCTCTGGAGTCACTCATTCAGCAGAAACTGCCAGACACTACCTAGAAACACAGCAGGGAACCAGATGACACCTAGGGGCACAGGTCAATGCTGGGAACATGAAGCTGTTTCTGGGGAGTGGAGGGCCTATACATGACACAATCAAAGACCCAAAGGGAGTGAGGGGATCCAGGTGGATCCGGGGGTGGGGGGGGTGGGGGAAGCAGATAGCCAGGCAGTAAGAACAGTGAGTTTAAAGGCTTTACGGGACAGCTTTATGGGGAGAAGGGCTACATGAGACCCATGCTTGTTATATCTGTAGGGACAGAGATCACCATGTCAGGGCACATCACTAAAAGGCACACGCATGGGGACAAAAGGCATGACTAGCAAAGGCCTTGGGGGCTAGTGTTTCCTGAATGAATACATACTGTCCCATTGTGTGTATAGAGATTTGGGGGCCCATTCACCCCAATCCAGGGATCCCATCAAATGATAGCTAACATGAACTTATTCGTCCTCTCAGGAACCTCTGTGGGCATCAGCTGTCCAGGCCTATTTGGTTGGGCACCTGTTGGTACAAGGAAACCAAAATGTAGAGAACATGCTCAGCTGGGGTCTTGTAGCTGTGCAGGATCAGCAGGCTCAGAGCCTAGGCCTCCTGACCTAGGTGTCTGCTAGCTCTGCTTTGCTGTTCTGAGATATAATTCAGATAGCAGCAGGATTAGCCTGTTGACGTGCATGAGGGAGTGGCATCCTGCACACCCAGTCACCGTCTTCAGCACTGCCTAGTTTCAGAACCTCTTGGCATATCAGAAGGAGGTCCGTGTCATCATCGGTCCTGCCCCTGCCTCTGCCCAGTCTTCTGGTTGCCACTCATCTGCTTCCTGTCTCCAAGGCTGTGTGTGTCCTGCAGGGGTCACAGTGAGTCCATCACTGTGTGGCCTTTATGCCTGGCTTCTTTATCTAAATGATACATTTAAGGCCCACCTTTGGTTGCCTGTGACCCAAGGGGTGTAGTTAGGGCTTCTCATCCTACGAGAGTGCAGGGCTTCTTACCAGCATCCCTCAACCCAAGCCCCTTGACCCTTGTCTCTGGAGACAGGTGCCCCTTCATGAGCAGCACATGCAGCCAGCATGTGTAATGAGAAGAACTGAGGACTTGTGTTTTGCAAATGCAGAGCAAGGCCGTATCCTAGTGCTTCTGTCCAGAGAGGCCCTGCCCATGGCTGTGGATGGACAATGTGTTGTTCTCCTGGAGTTGTCACCACACTTTTTTTCTGGTTAGGCATGAGTTCATCCCAAGTATGCTGGGCTCTTGTCTGGGGTCTTTGGGGTCCTACCATTGATAGAAGATGCTTCTGAGTTTTCTGCTGAGTTGATTGACAGTGGTATCCTGTGATTTGTAACAGATCAGAGCACGATTTGTCCCACTCACCCAAATGAAGATCACAGGCTCCAGTAAGGATCCTGCTTGTAATAGAGAGACAGGACCCTACCCTATCCTCTGTAAACAGATTTGGGGACTGGGCATTGACAAGGCTCCTCTAAAGCCTGTTGTTTCCCAGAGCTCTGCTCTGTCTCCATGGAGATCATAAACAGTAAGGGAGATACAGACCTGCACACCTGCCTGCCCCTGCCCTGCCCTAGCATAGGCTGCTTAGTCCATTAACCTTCATTTAAAGCATTCATAGCACGGGGGCAGTAAACAGGAGAAAGGCTCCTGCTGAGCCCGTGAATATACGTGAGAAATGCCAGCCTGCAACAGTCAAAAAGCCCCTCTACTTCCTTGGCCTTAATGCACTGTACTGTCCTTCAGTGCATGCACATGTGTGCACATGGGACCTAGAACAGCACTCAGCCCTCAGACACCAGAAAGGCGGAGTTTGTGTTACCACCTGTCTATCACGGGACCTTGGGAGGCCATCTGTCCTCAGTGACAACCTGAGCCGCTAACACATTCGGACATGGTCACTGACCTTGCCTGTTCACAACATGGGAGGCAGAGCAGGTAGGGGTGGCTTCTCTCCTACAAAGGCACAGTGGTGGCTAAGGGTGGGGACTCCTGAACAGTGTGTTACTTCTCTGGCTGTCGGGCACAAACAACTTCAGTAATTTTGACTCACAGTTCCAGGTACTGTCACCTGTGAGTGATGGCACACACCACAAGCATATATGGCCACTCAGGAGTTGTCACTGAACCAAGGACTATCCTATGAGGAGAAGGGGCACTGTTCTCTCCAGTACTCTCCTCATGACTCCTCACTCCCTACATATGCTGTGTCCTCCTTTGCTCACTGGTGACCCACAAGGACAGAGGGGAAAAAAGCAGGTCCAACACAGCTGTTTTCATGACCACTTGCCATATCTCCAGCCACCACCAATCCAGAACCCCAAATTCTACATTGATGGGCTCAGCCAATCAAGAGTGAAGAATATTCTTTTAGCTGGGCTCAGTAGTACACACCTGTAATCCTAGCACTCAGGAGGCTGAGGCAGGAGGATTGTGCCAATACTATGCCATCTGCACATTTCAGAATCCTGAGTCCCTGCAGATGTGGGGACAGCTGCATGTTAATTATCTTACTGTCGTGTCTCCTTAAGACAGTGACCTCTGGTGGTGTGTGGCAGGTGTGGACAATGCTCACTGTCATAGTTGTTCCAAAATGAGCTTCATGGAGCCCTGGGCTTGGCAGTTTCTATGTGACACAGGCTGATTGTCCCGAGAGCTGTCTCTCTGGCTAGCCCTAATCTGTATGGTTTTAAGCCTGATCTCCCAGGTGAGTCGGTGAATTTGGCTGCCACACTCAGCGTTTAGGAGTCCCCAAGTGTTTCCAGCTGACTCATGGAAATGTGACACACAACCACTGCTGATAGGTTAAAGTTGCTAGCTTGGGGTGTTAGTGGCATTTATGAATATCATAGGGAAACATTTACTCATGCAGCTTCCACACAGCAGAGGAAATCACCCCAGCTAGTACTCGCTGCCTGACATAGCTTTGCCTGTTACAGTTGCCTAACCATATAAATATGCACGAGGAAACACATCGACACTAAGTTTCAGAGCGAGCTCTGCTGAACTAGGAGAGATGTGGTATTACTGTATTCCAGAAGAGGTTCATGTAACCTGGGTTAACCTTGAACTTGCTAGGTAACCAAAGCTGGTCTTGAACTCTTGAGCCCTAGCCTCTGCTTTCGCAGTGCTGGGATGACAGACATGAGCCATCATACTTGGCTCTTAGCCTCTTCTATCTCTGAGGGATGGCACATAGCCTTATAGCTGTTTCTATACTTCTGTATTGAAGTGTGTGTGTGGTATGTAGATGTATAAGTTTGTGTGTTTTAAGGTGTGTGTATGAGTATGTAGGTGTATAGGGGTATGGATGTGTATGTAGGTGTGTATATAGGTGTATAGGTGTATGGGTATGTTTGTAGGTGTTTAAATGTTGTATATGTGTGTATGTAGGTGTATAGGTGTATGGGTGTGTATAGGTGTGTGGGTGTATATAGTTCATAGGTGTCTGTGTGGTATGTAGGTTTGTGTATGTGTGTGTAGGTGTGTATGGGTGTGTGTGTAGGTGTGTGTGGTGTATAGGTTTGTGTGTGTATATGTGTGTGTAGAATTGTGTGTGTATGAAGGTGTATGTACATGCACGTAGAAGCTAAATTCATACTCAAATGTTCCTCTGGTGCTATCCACTTTTCCATTTCTTTCTTGAGACAGTGTCTCTTATTGGCCTGGAACACTCCAAGTAGTCTGAGTTGTTTGCCCAGCAAGTACCAGGGATCCTCCTGTTTCCACATACCCAGCATGAGCCACCATGCCTGGCATTTATCTGAGCTCTGTTCTAGTGATCAAACTCCTATCCTTATGCGTGTGTGGCAAGGGCTTTACTGACTGAGCCTCCTACCAGTCCTGTAGTGACGTCTTGGTATGCTTTTGCCTTCTGATCTCAGAGACTTGGACATTCTCTCTTACTCATCATCTCTCACATCCCCTCTGCTTCATGGTGTGGACACAAGCTTGCCACTCACCTCCTTGGTACTCACCTTTGCTGTTTAACTGGTTTTAGACCTGAGGGAAGCATCCGTTCCCAGTACAGACAGGTAGCAGCACTGACTCCTTAGTCAGCATGAGTTCTGATGCCCCTAAGTTGTTGAGGGACACAAAGTGGCCTAGCTGTTATTGTCCATAAGGCCAAGATCCATCCTAGCCTCATTCCCTCCCTCCCACAGTATGCTGGGTACCAGACAGGGGTCATCCCCTGCTGGTTAGTCAGAGAAGCCATAGCATGCACACCACCACCTAGCTGTCCAAATCCTACACCACACACACATTCACATTGTGTGTGCACTTCACAAGAAATAGACTAGGAGATGAGCTACCAGGCTGTGAGGAAGCAAGAGTGGGGTGAGCTAGGGAACATCTTCACCATGGAAAGAGACTTGGGTGACTAGGAGTGTGGATGAGGAACAGGGAGGACCCAGATGAGCTGAAGCCTTGGCTGGGCTGATAGAGATGTAAGGACAGGCCCCTGGCCCCAGGAATGGGAGAGGAAAACAGCAAGTCTAGGACTTGTCTCCAAAAAATCATACCCTCTCATCCCTCCCTGACTGGGAATGTGTGTGTGTGCGTGTGCGTGTGTGTGTGTGTGTGTGTGTGTGTGTGTAAGTTCATGTGGGAGTGCATATTTTTGCATTTGTAAGACTGTGTGTGTATGCACATTGCCTGAGTGTGTGTACATGGGAGTGTCTATACACACATTTATGTATGTGTATCTTGGCATTTGCGAGAGTGTGCATCTATTTATGCACTTTGCTTGAGAGAGAGGGAGGGGAAGAGGGAGAAGGAGAGAGGGAGGGGGAAGGAGGCAGAGAGACAAGAGAGAGAGAGAGAGAGAGAGAGAGAGAGAGAGAGAGAGAGAGAGAGAGAGAGAGTCCATCCATCCACACACTTATTGGCACATGCTGTCCTATCTGTGTCTGAGCATTAGAGACACCAACTGCTCATACCTTCGGTAGCCGCCCTCCTCAGGAGCTCTCCGTGTCCGCCTATATTGTAGGCGTGATGGATGGGTGGAGTTCAGCTCTTCTGTTCCCAGCATTTGTGTGCCTTGCCCAGCTTGGCAAGCTCATTGTGCCTTTCACACATCCTAGCTGGTTGTCCTCCTGAACTCTGGGAAGTAACCTTTTCCTCGTCTCTGCTTTGTTGCTGATGGGGCAGTCCTAGGGGCCAACAACTCCAGTAATCACCCTCAGGTTCTGTAAGCAGCCAACCTCAGAGCAGGAATTCAGATATATGTGGCCATGTCTATAGAACATCAGGCTAGCTCTTTGCTGTTCCTAGATGTGTCTGTCTGAGTGTGAAGGAAAAACAGACAGATGTAAGACAGACAGTCAGACAGACACCCCTGGGACATGTCCATCTTTGTGATAAACAGCCTGAGCCATTTAGTTTTTATCAACTTGCCACAACCTATAACTTGAGAGGAAAAGACTCACTTGAGAAATTGTCTAGATCAGACTGGTCTCTGGGCATCTCTCTGGGAGATTGTCTTGACTAATTAACCTAGCCCACTGTGGGTAGCTCCATTCCTTAGGAAGGGGTCCTGAACTGTATACACATGAAAGAATCAAGCAATACACAGGCAAGGCTATGCATATCTCTCTGCTCTTGACTGTGGATGTGATCATTTGCTCCAGTTTTCACCTTGACCCCCCTCAGTGATGGCCCGTGACCTGGAAGTATAAACTGAGCAAATACTTTCCTCCCCTAATTTGCTTTTGGTCAGGGTGTTTTTGCCACAGCAACACAAAGGAAACTAGAATACCGTCCTATATTAGCAATGATAGTAGCACTTGGCCCAGTACCCTATAGTTTATACAGCCTGTTGGAACTCTAGGTGGGTGTTTACAGGTGTCACCAAGGCTGCAGCAGAGACCTTGTGTGCTGTGGTTCCTGCCACGTGGAGCTGGCACTGATACTCTTGGTCCGCTGGCCCTGCAACAGGGTTCACACTTACCTACCCATTACTGGTAGATGGGGAAACTGAGTCCTAGAGACACTTGTCCACGGACACCAGACAGGGACCGGACAGCAGTCTGTCATCTTTGGCACTCCGCAGTCATTACTTCTGGCCTCCTGACCAACCTCATTCCTCAGACATAAAGACATTGAAGAAGGTAGAGGCTCTACCATGTACACCCCTGAGCCCCTCACCTCTTTGATGAGAAAGGGCGTATCCAAGGACACAAGCTTTAAGATGTATGTTCCAAAGACTTCGAGGATCACATGTGCCCGCTGTGTGGGGCGGGCCTGGAGAGGGAAGGCAGAGCTTCCGTGGAAACCCTGGCTATTTTTACCCCTGTCTCTCCGGCTTCTGCCTCCCACTGGATTCTCAGTGAGCTGCGGCAGCAGCCCCCTGGGTCCCTCGCGTGCCAGGCACAGGCTATTTTTATGACCTTCCAATTTGCCCACAGATCATGTCAGACCACCAGGGGCAGGGTGGGGAAGAAAGGGCTACAGAGAAGCAAAAGTCTGTGGGAGGGGGCCTGCATCCACTATTAAACTGCAGAGGATAGGATTAAGGATAGCCTGAGACAAGCCAGGCCTCCCAAGTAGGAGGGAACACACTGCCTTTTAAAGCCACAACAACCAGCGTCATCTCACTGTCCTGAGCATCCCCTGGAGCAGACCAGGAGACCAGTATTCCAGTCCTGAGTCCAGCCTTAACTGGCTAGGTGACTTTGGGCCATTCACCTAACTCCTTTGGGCTTGGTTTTCTCCTCTTTGCCCTTTATAGAGCATCTAGTCTTGCATGGTAGGTAAATAAGAAGTAAATTCTGCCACCAACTCTACAAAGTCCCCACAGGCATCTGAATCTGGCAAGAGTAGGGAGTAGCTGTAAGACCTCTGCACAAGGCATTGAGGACATAGATAATACCAAAGGTAGCCTTGCCCCGAGACCTACAGCGTCTCTGGTGCCCTCTAACATGCTTTATACATCTAATGCCTATAGTATCCCTCTTATGGATAATTTGATGTCTGTCCATCAAACAAGTCTAGACAGGTAGAGATGTGCCCAAGGTCACACAGCTGGAGACTGGGACATGACCGTCCCCACCCACTCAGCCTCTCCAGGGGCAGAAGGACATTTGATGAGCATTCCTTTCCTAACTCATCTGCAGCTCAGAAAGGAGAGGGCTCTCATCTAAAGCCACACACCAAGTTCCTCTACAGCTTTCTTTTCTTTTTCTTTTTTTTTTTTTAAATAGGGAAGCCAGGTAAGGTGGCACATAGCTGACATTCAAGCACTCAAGAGGATTCTTAGTGGGGCCAGCCTGGGCTAGATCTTCTATCTCCAAAATAAGCAGCTTAAGATTTTTTAATTAATTAAGTTAAAAGAAAAAAGATGACAGATGGCAAACAGAAGAAGACTCTGTGCCCTCTTATGTGACTTCAGTCCCTGGGGATGAAGAGAGAGGGAAGGCACCAGAGGAAAGCACTCAGAAGGTGGTCGGCTCACCCCACATCCTGAGCCCCAGCTCCCAGCTCTGCCTCTGAGCTTCAACCTGGTGTTCGCCCACCAGGGTCCTTGAGGCTGAAGTTGCAGCATTTCTGAATGTGCCCCAGATCTGCTTCCCATGCAGCACCTGGAAGGGTACGCTGTCCCTGAGACCCAAGCCTCCTCTTTGCATTAGTTCCGTGAGGTGATGGGGCTACCTCGCTGTCCACTACACAGAAAGCAGGAAAACTGCCCAGGCGGAGAAAATGCCCTGTTCCAAAATGAGAAAGCAATTACTCAGGACAAGGACGGTCACTGCCTACAAGTGACACCTCTGGCCCCTGCTAATAGTGGTTGAATCATTTTCCTCTCCCTGCTAATGGTGTGCGTAATTGCACTGGTTTTTCAGGCGTCCTTCACCCGTACTTATTTAGACTAGTGACTGATGCGTTGCCATGGAAACCGGCACTAGGAAAAAAAAGTCCCCGGTACAGTGAGGAAGTGGAAGGATGCAGCTCCAGTCTGCAGCTACAACTTGTAAGAACCGAATTTTCAGCCGATCCTGATTTTCCGCCTTCAAAAGTCAAATTCGTGAACCTCCTCGTGGATTAAACTCTCTGGGGTTGTCTTTCATAGTCCTGTGATCTATTCTTTTTTTTTTTTTTTTTCTCTTCTCCTTAAATTCTGACAATAGAAGACTGCAACTTTTTTTTTTAACTCCTTGTTGGATTAACAGAGAATATAGTAAGTGAGGCCAGCCCCGAGGACCCAGTCTCCACATGGACCCAGAGGAGGAAGAGGCAAGGGACCGGTCTGAGTGAGATGGTCATACCCAGGTTAGGAACGATGGCTGAGAGCTCCCGGTTCAAGAAGAGAGTTCATTTTGGAGGTATGGTGCTACCTCCCCAGCCTGCTTGGGGTTGGCCGCTGTGAGTCTTTGTTCTCTGCTGGAGCAGCAGAGACAGTAGTCCCGGAACTCTGGTGCTGCTGGTGCTCGGTGATTATGGTGGCATGCTCGGTGTAGGCAGCAGGCTGATCAGTCTATACTTTGTGCGTCTTAGAATGCGCTGCTTCGGGTGCCTGGGTTCCTCCAGGCTATTGTTTTCATCATGGCTTTCTCCTCCTTCTGACTTAGAGGAAATCAAAGGTAGCTGACGAGTCACCCCAGATGCAGACATCTCTGTGGTAGAGAACTCCACCATCCTATTTGTATTCTTGAGTGGCTCTCTGAGCACTGGTGGGTTTCTGAGTCCAACTAGAACATCTGTTCCTAGTGGAATTCTGTGTCGAGGGGGTTGACTGTATGGTGAGGGGTGGACTGAGGCACCAGTGTCTCAGGATCCCTGCAAAGTGCATGGGAAGTCCCCCACGCTGGGACAAGGATGCTTGCTCCCCTCAGTGCAGGCTACCCTTCTTCAGAGAAAGCATGGCCAGCTCGGCTTCTGTTATTGTTCTTTAATCAAGCAGACTCCCTGCCCCTCTAGTGGTATGGCAATAGAAAGAAAGAAAAAGAAAGAAAGAAACAGAAGCTAACAGGAGCTGCTGCCTTGCCAGGGTTCAGGCTAGTTTAGGGACATAGTGAGCGAGAGGTATCTCACCCTACCCCTGGATGTCACTTTGAGGTCTGCAAAGATAAATGTGAGTTGCCAAAATTCTAGTGATGGGGTGAAGGGAGGCTAGTTCTCACTGTGCGGCAGCCCTCTGTTCTGTTTGTCACCTGTGGAGTTTGTGCCTCTGGACAGGGGCTTCAGTGTCAGTGACTGGCAGGGAATGAGAGCTCAGGGGTCAGACGTCTGTCTATAAAGGTCATGGCCAGGGTGAATCTGTGCTTTCTGTTTCCATTTGGACTGCCCAGCCCTCACCCAGAGCCACCATGATAAGGGGTGTGCTCTGATACCCTGTGGTCCTGAGCTCTGGTTAGCCAAGGTGTGGATGCTGAAGCTCCCGTCTGCAGAGTCCTGGCTCCCTCCCACAGGAGGCAGCAGCTTCCTCCTGTTCAACAGGTCTCTCTTCTCTGTGCCCTAGTTCCCAAGCCTCAGCTGCTGGTGTCCTTAAAAAAGATTAAAAAGCTAAAAGGATCCTCCCGCCTCCAGTCCGGATCCCAAATTTAAATCCAGGCTATACTCCTCCAACCTGTGAGCCTTGGACTTCACCTCCAGGAGCCTTCTCTAGGAGTCATTGACTCTGCCTTCTGGAAGGGGTCAGGGAGGGCTAGTTCACCAGGCTGCTCCACTAAGGGCAGGGCTAATTAGCAGCTGCTTTATTTGAGAAATTCTGATTCCCTGGGGTGGAGGCCAGTTGTGAAGTAGGATCTTCCCCCAAGACCAGATGTTAGAAGTAGAGGCATCAGATAGATAGAGGCTGCATGCTCAGACACACAAAATGGGGCACACCCAGTCCCCATGACTTGGCATGGCAGAGCATGGAAGCCTCTGCTGCCTTGAGGGCAGCAGGTAGGTTGACCCTGGGACAGGAAGTCTTGTCTACCTGTTCTTGTGAGAGTGCCCCCCACCATTGTCAATGAAGCCCTAGGCTGCTGGGGCCTGAGGCACTGGTTCCCCTGGCCTCTTCTCTTCACCACATACTCCTAGAACACCAGAGGCCACCTTGGCAGGACACTCCCAGCCAAGCTAATCAGCCACATGCAAATCAGACCCAGTTCATCCATTTACTGTAATTTCCATTCAAAGTGCTGGTTTGGGTCTGTGGATTGTGCAGGCTTGTGGAGTCTCTTGGGCTGATTTTTTTCTTTTCCTTTTTTTTCAAACATTCTAATTACTACAGAACAGAAACCACCTCACTGACAGCCAACGGCTCTATTCATTTGTTCAACCAATTTGAGAAGGTAGTCACTGGGCATTGTCCCCAGAAAACGTTACTACACCCCTCCTCAGTGTCCTTAGTTCCCCTTGGCCATAGAACAGCAAAGAGGGCAGAGGTGGGTAAGAGAGACGCTGATAGTCACCACCGGGAGCACCTGGCACTCACGAGAGAGTTATCAGCTGAGCTCAGAAGGACAAAGGGAGACAGAGGTGAAGAAGCTATGCGCCCTTAGGTGAGTCCAGCACTTCCAAATGAAGAGAGTGAGGGTTGTTGTAGACCCCTCTCCCCAAAGCAGAGGCTGCTCACCTCTTCCCGCACTCCTAGTAAATCTCACACAGCATTGTGAGAGTGTTATTTAAGGGGGACAGTTCACTGTTCAGGTTTATTCTTTACAGATGCTCTAGGTGCCTTGGGGTGACCGTGACTCATACAGTCGGGTTGACCTGGGTTCGGATCTCAGGTCTGCTCTTCAGGAGGCAGATGATCCTGGAGGCGATCGAGTCCTGCCCAGCTGCCTCCTGACAGAACAAGGTCGAGACAGCTGTGTGAGTTCAGCAGCATGCCCTAGGGAGCTCGGTCATCCCCCATTGCAAGTCATGAGGTTATTTCTGTGCCTCAGTTTCCTCATTGGAATTTTACAATGAAAATATGACTCTCTTCTGGGTGTTGGTGGCTGAAAAAGCAGGGCGTGGCCATGCAGGCAGGAGTGCCTGTGACTGAGAGAAATGTGACCTTGGAGTCATACCTGGAAGTCACAGGGCTTTGTGATGTCCTCAGCAGGAGGTCGGGTCACATGTGGATAGGCATGGATTCTAGAACATGGAGACCTGTGAAGCCACTTGGGATTCTGACTTTGTGCATCCTACTTGTCCTCAGCATGCCTAGGGTGTTGACGTGGCTTCCAAACCTGCCTTCCCTGTAGCCAGTGAAGGGGAGGTACCAAAAACTACTAGGACCTAGGAGGTATAGTGGGATGAAGGGAAGCCCCACCCAGCAGACCCTACTCCATCTTATTGGCCAAGGCCGGAGCTACTCCTGGGAGAGGAGGGAACATGAGTTCTTAGCTTCTAAGCCACACGTGAAAGTGGTTGCTGAATACCACGATATAGGATGTGCACAGGAAGAAGGGCCTTGGCACAGTGTGGGGTGGAACCTCTGATTCTATGAGGGGGAAGCTCTGTAGAGCATCAGTTAAGGGCTGGATTCTAGAACTTTGGTGGCATGGGTGTCCTCGGTGGTTGGCTTGGTCTAGTCAGGCTTGAGGAAGAAAAGCATCTCATGTATTCTACACTAAGACAGGGTGCGTGACACTTGGTAACTGAGGCCAGGTGATGACTTTCAGCAGATCCCTGTCGTGGTATTTCTTCCCAGCCCTCCCACCCTGCCCTCCTTCTGGAGCCTCCCTTCCAGAGTGTGTGAGTATTCCCTGTGTTATTACAGTGAGGAAAAGCCACACAAGCTGAGACACCCAGATAGGAAGCAGGTGTCAACTTAGAACTCACTCCTAACGACCTCAGCAGAGTTAGCCTGGGGTCCCTTGCAGCCACCTTCATCAGCCTGAAGGCAGAATCCCCAGGAGCTGAGGATCTCCCCTTCTCCTCTCTCTCATGGCCTCAACACACCCACAGAGTGATGCTTCCAGCACATGCTCTTAGGAGACCACAGCACATGCCCACCATGAGGCAGCTGACAGCCTAGTTCCCCATGGGCTCTCCAACATGTGAGTGTACTAAGTGTCCAGGAGAGCCTGGACACTGGCCTGAGAGAGGGCCCTTCACTGAGTAATCATGACCCTCCCTCCGTCCCTCCTTCCCTCCCTGGTTTGGTACCTGGAGCTGAAATTCTGTGGGCTCTCTAGTCTATGCATGAGCCCTGATATCTCGGGGGTCTTTGATGGGGCAAGGAACACAGCTACATTTGGTTAAAAAAAAATACCACTTTGTAAAGTGACAGCTGACTGGCAGTCCCTTAAGTCGGTATTCAGCTCATGTTTCATAAAAGGTTTTCAGTTACTAGCAGATTCCCAGGAGAACTAAGAAGAAAACCACTTTGCTAGGGGGGCATCTCTCTGAAATGGTTTCTGTTTACTTGGGAGGGGAAAGCAGCTTGTGTGCTGGCAACCTTCCTCCTCTGGCTCTCGTTTTAGATGTTGGACTTGGCTCTGGTACAATGCCTGAGTATTTGGTCCCCATCGATGCAAGTCCTGGGACCCTGGTGGCCCCTACATCCATGCCTACCTTGAGGGAATCAAAGGTTCTCTCTGTGTGTGTTCGTGTGTGTGCATGCATTCATGCATGCATGAGAGTATGTGTATGTGTGTTCGTGTGTGTGCATGCATGCATACATGAGAGTGTGTGTATGTATGTTCGTGTGTGCATGCATGCATACATGAGAGCGTGTGTATATGTGTGTATGCCAGAGCTCAACCTCAGGAGTCAGTCCTCAGGTGTCATCCATCTTGACGTTTTAAAGAAATCTTTAAGTTTTACTTTTATTATTTTCAATTATATATACATGTGGAGGCAGGATATTCCCATTAATGTTGATGCCCTTAGAAGCCAGAGATGTTGAATCTCCTGAATCTGGGTTATATGTCTTGGGTGCTGAGAATCAAATTTGTGTTCTCTGAAAGAGCAGCAAGTGCTCTTAACCACTGAGCCATCTCTCCAGCCCCTATTTTGGATTTTTTTTTTCAAACGTGTATGGTTTGTGTGTATGAAATGCATGTGTATGTATTTGTGTGGTGGGTGTGCATGGTATGCATGTGTGGAATATGTATTTGTGTGATGTATGTGCATGTGTGTGCACATGTGTGTTTGTGTGTATGAAATGCAAGTGTGTGTGGGTAAGTATGTGTTTGTGTGTATGGTGTGGTATATTTGTGTGATGTGGGGGGGGCATATGTATGTGTGTGATATGCTCATGTATGCGTCATGGACCTCAGAGGCCAACTTTCAGAAGCTGGAGGAAGGGTCTCTCTTAGTGTCCCTGCTGTACTTTCCCTATGCCATGTTAGCTGGTTTGTGAGCTTCAGACAGTTCTCTTGTCTCCACCTCCCATCTCACCATGGAGTACTGGGATTACAAATGGCTGCCATGGCATCTGGATCTTCAGGCCTTGGCAGGCCATCTTGTGACCTGCTAAGCCATCTTGCTGGCCCCTACCTTGTTTTGTTTCTGAGACAGGTCTCTCACTGGCCTGGAGTTAGCCAATTAGACCAGACTAGCTGGTTGGAAAGTTCTAGAGCTCTGCCTATCTCTGCCTCATTGCTTAGGGGGTTACAAGGGTGCACCACTATGCCTCACATTTTTTAAGGTGGGCTCTGGGGATCAAACTCAGGCCCTCATGCTCGCACATCAAGCACTGTGCTGACTGACCTGTTCCCCTAGCCCAGAGTGTGAGCTTCTTCAAGAAGGCATTTCTCCTCTGCTTGTTGCTGGGTTCATAGCCAGATGCTGAAACACAGATGTGGTCCAGGGAGGAGGGGATGAGCAGACATCACATACCACAGATGCATGCACACACCAGAGCAGAACACGATGCTCCAGGGAGCTGGGGACAAACAAAATGATGTCTCAGCTGTCTGTTGGCGCCATATCTTACCACAGAGGCAGCAGTGCCTCCTAGGAACCACCGAGATTCAGGGAGATGAACGTCAGCCTTGATCTGGAGATGGAAAGCCTCCAGGGCCTGGGTTATTGGTACCAAGCAAGTTCTGTCAGCTAAGGGATCGTCCTACAAAGACACAGAACAGAGCAATCAAAGATGCTGTCCTCGGCCTATTTGATGAGGAAGGGGAGGATCCAGAGCATGGAGCCCAAGACCTGGTCTCACTGTGGTAGCACAAGCACAATCTGGTTTTAAGTTGTCATTTGGTTTGTTTGGATTTTTTGTTGGGTTTGGTTTTGGTTTTGATGTGAATGTATGTTTTGCTCTGTGTAGTACCAGTGTGTGCCTGGTACCTGTAGAGGCCAGAAGAGGGCATTGGATCCCCTGGAACTGGAGGTACAGAAGGTTGTGAGCCACCATATGTGTCCTTGGAATTGAAGCCTAGTCCTCTACCAGAGGAAAAAGTGCTCTTAAACTGCTGAGCCATCTCACTAGCCTCTGCTTTTTGAGATGGGATCTCATGCAGCCCAGGCTGGCCTCACATTCACTGTGTAGCTGAGGATGGCAATGAACCAGGGCTCTGTGGTCAAGTGCTTCTAACAGAGTTCTGAGTCCCAGAGTACTGAGTCTCAAAGTACTAAGTCTCAAAGTACTGAGTCCCACAGTGCTGAGTCCCAGGTTCTGAGTCTGATGAACAAGTGTCCCAGCAGCCCTTCTGGCCATGCTGCCCTACAAAGATGGCCTTGACCTATGACAATAGTGGGCAGAGGAGTGACCTTTGAACATAGTCATTTCTTGGTCCCCAGTAGCTGTGGGTGTTCCACTCCACATGGCCAAGGGGAATTAAAGTCACTAATGGAATCCAGGGTGCTTTCTGTCAAGCCTAAGGCCCCTAAATATCTGGGTGAGCTCTCTGTGACCCCAACAGTCCTTAAAGAGAGAGGGTAGTGTTCAGAGTCAGAGATGAGATGTGAGAGAGACTGACATGCCATAGGCCTCTCTGATTGGAGGATGGGCTGGACCCAAGGAGCAGCTTGGGGAAGGGAGGAAACACCTGCAGAAATGCCTTCGAAAAGGGCCACGACTTAACTACAGTCTTGCCAGTCACCCAGGAAGACTGAGCCAGGGGACTGTAGGAGAACAGGTCTGTGTTGTTGCAGGCCCCCCAAGTCTGCCTTTCATCATTAGGTCAGTGTGGTGCACTGCGCATTTGTGCAGTCTGACCACCATGCCTCGTTTGCTTCTGCTCCCTTGCTAGATTGGTTCCTGGGACCTAGAGGTCCTCAAAAAACATCCTGCAACTGATTTAAGAGATATACTTGTGTGTAGAGTGAGTCCCTAGATCTTATGTTTGTTTTATAAGTTCTTTTCAAATCCGAGTCGTGTACCTGCTGACTCCGGGTGCTGAGGTCCTTTGACTTTTGTCCCCTCGTGGTAGGTCAGTGTGACTATCCACTGGCCAGAGAAGAGAATACACAGACTGTGAAGGTGAACTTCAGTCTGAAAAATGGAGTACCAGCTAGGACCTAGTACCTAGGATCCCTCCAGACCCGCTCAGCCCGAGAGAGGCCCCAGAGCTCAAGCCTGCTCTGGTGGCCGAGGGGGTATGGCCTTTGCTGCTTCCATAGCTGTGTGTTTCCCCACTTCATAGAAAGCCCAGCAGGGTCTTTGGTTTTCATCTCTGTCCTCAGTTGTTCCCTCAACCCTTACATTTTGAGTTGGATTTAGAACCTGCAGAGAGGCTGGATAGGCTGGCTTGTGCGTTTACTCTCAGCACATTGGAGGCTGAGGCAGGAGAATTGTCATTAGTTTGATGCCAACCTGGGCCACATAGTGAGCTGTGTGACATCCTAGGATACAGAATAAGACCCTGTCTCAAGCAAACAAGATAAATGAATGAATAAAACTTACAGGAGACACAGGAGCCTGGGCAAGGAGTTGGGTGCAGAACACAGGTGAGCCAGAGTCAAACAGCCTGGCCATGCTGTCAACCAGGGACACTGAGCCCTTTGCAGAAGGTCTGAACAGTGCCTTAAAGCTGTAAAATAAATCCCTGGCATTGAAGCCCATGTGAGTGGGTCTCTGTCCTGCATTTGGGGGCTGTACATGGTACCCTCTTGCTCCTCTGCCACACCAGGAAGCCAGCATCTTAATTTTCAGCTCCCCAGCCTCCAGAATGACAAAGAGATTAATTTCTATTCTTTATAGACGACCTGGTCTTGGGAATTGTTACAGCATCAGAAAGGGACTGAGCTGGGAGCCTAGAATGAGAACTAAGCAAGGGACTGGATTCCATAGAAAGAAGGGCAGAAATAGCAAAGGTGCTAGTCTCAGAAGGAGTATGTCTAGGGCACAGGCATTAACATGTTCTTCAGGAGCAGTGTCTCAGCTCAGAAAATGGCCACACCACTGCCCCTCTGGCCCTGGCTCTGAGTCCCCAGCAGGATCCTTCTCCAATACTGAGGGGAGGCAGTTCTCGTGTTCCAGGCCCCCAGGGACATCCATCCTGGAATATAAACATCTCAGATGACTTCCTGCTGAGTCTTTGGAAGCCATTGTCCTAGAGGCACTCCTGCTCTGTCAGGAGCCCTCTCCCTTCTCTATCCCAGACATCCACACTCAGCAGCTACCAGCTTTGCCTCAGCCTTGAGTCCCCAGGCTACACATGCGCATTCCCCTACCATTACTTGCAGAACCCTGATCTGTCAGCTCATGCAGGCCCCTGGGGCTCAACCCTTGTTCTGTCATGACTTATTGCCTCTACATCCCATTTGTGGAGTGGGCCAGCAATAGCCCCATTGCCATTGGCTCACAGTGGGTGTCTACCATGATAGTCAACCAGCAGTTGAAACCTGATAAGATACAGAGGTATGTCAATAATACAAACAACTTGACAGGATCAAGAATCACCACACAGGCAAGCCTCTGGGCATGTCTGTAAGGGAGCTTCTAGTTTAGATCAATTGAGGGGACAAGAACTGCCCTGAATGTAGGAGTCACAGTCTCTCTCTGATTCCCCACTATGGCTGCAATGTGACCACATGTGTGCCACCATGCCTTCCCACTATGATGGACTGTGCTCCATCATGTGTAAGCTAGAATAAGTGCTTCCTCTTCTAAGTTGCTCTGTTGGGCGTTTGTCATTGTGATGAGACAAGTCACTAGTACAGATATGTAGCACCTCTGACCTACAGTGCTCCACAGCTCAATCATAGCGTTACCCATGCTCAGAATCCACACTAACCCCTGCTGGTCAAGATGAACACTCTGCGTGAGAGAATGAAGCGCTGACGGCCTCATGCCATAGACTAAAACTGTGTAGAATCCACAGCCGTACCACTCTGAATGCCTAGTCTTAGCTGATCTCAGAAGCTAAGCAGGGCCAGGCCTGGTTAGTACTTGTATGGGAGAGGAAAACAGCCTGGTGGTCCTGGGGTTACCTCATGCCATTGTAAGCCATTGTTGTATCCATCCACCCTGGGTCTGATGTTAATATACGTGGCACCCAGGGAAAGCGCTCAGCCACCCTTCAGCTTACACATGATCATTGTCTCCTTTGCTGCTTTATCCTTCTGTGACTTCCTGCTGTGTCCTGGCTGGGTCAAAGGACCTCAAGAAGATACTCCTGGACCCTCCTCTCATGAAGTACTCAGCAACACTGCCATTGAGGCCTATTCCTTCTGAAGGAGTCGGGTAGAACAGGCAAGCTAACTGGCCAGAGTCCTGGGGCATCTTTCCTGTGTTCTTGATTCTGGCTGCTTAGACTGATACACCGTGTTCCATGTTCCCCCTAAGCACAGTGCATGCATTCTGAGTTGAGCCTTTATATTAAACTGTATCTTCTGGATGCCTAGTATTGCTCTCCATCTCTTCCATAGTTTCTATGCTTCTTGTCAATCAAAACAAGGGAAATTCACCATTCAGCTCTTTGAGAAAGGAATTGACCAGCTTGAAGCATCATCACCCCTGACCCTCCAGTAGTTAAGAAGGTTAGCATCCTCCATCAGAGCAAGAGAATTGTCTGTCTTTGAAGTTAGTCTTCGGCCAGCATCCAGGGCAGAATCCCAGGGTCTCCCTGTCGTTAACACAGATACTGGAGATACTTGACTCCTATGTGCCCAGTGTTCTCTGTCTGGCCATCTCTTCAGCAAAAAGTAACCTAAAAATATCAATCATGTGGCCCCAACAGGGATTCTGGTTGAGGGGTATGCTGCCCCCTGGGGGCATCAGGAAATGGGTGCAGGGCTGCTGATTGTCACAGGAAATATGAAGGTAGCCATTCCTTTGCATCAGCTGGGGGTTAGCTCCAGGACCCCCTCCTCACCCGTAGATACTGAACCCCCTGGCACTCTGATCCCTTCTGTAATATGCCAAAGGCTTCTCATGTAAGTCTCACGATCCTTACACATACTTTAAGTCAGTCCCAACCATAACACCCTGTGCAGTCTGTGTGCCCCTCAAACATTATTATACTGAATTCCTTGGGGGAGTAAACACCAAGTCAAGCCTGTTCACATTCAGTGCACATACAGTAATTTCCAAATATGGTCTTTTAAAAAGTTTAATATCATTAATTTTAATTATATCTCTGTGTTTGCATGTGAAAGTTAGTATAGGTACCTGTAGAAGTGACAGACATTAGATCCCCCTGGATCTGGAGTTACAGGCAGTTGTGAGCTACCTGGCTCAAGTGCTGGGAACCAAACTTGAGTCCTCTGCAAATGCAGCAAGTACACGTAACCACTGGGCCCCTCTCCAGCCCCTGTTTTTCAAATATTTTCAGACACACCTTAGGTTGATAGAATTCATGGGTGCGGAAGCCACAGCTACATGAGGCCTGATGCAGTTGGGGACAGGGGCAGGGGTATTCAAAGCCATACCATGCTCAGAACAATCCATTCAGCGGCGCTGTGGGGTACATGGTTCAGTAAGCAGAGCCTAACTCACCCTAGAGTGTTTCTACTAAATTGATACTGGCTGGAAGGGAATATGAAAGTCATATGAGATGGCTAAGAAACAAAATGTACTCTAGTCTGCGGGGCTCAGCTTGGGCCTTTCAGGCCGGCCACTCAGGACAGAATCCAGGGCAAGTGGGTCTTCCCAGGAACTGAGACAGTGTGGCTTTATCATCGCTGCCAAGGTCTCATTCACTTTGTCACTGTGTGACCCCAGTCCATCCTCTGCCCTCCACTTGCTGCAGCACAGTGATGGGTCCTCAGCTGAGCAGGATGTCCAGGAGCAGAAGGTATCTTGTTTCAGGGCCCTGGGAGGGTGTCCAGTTGACTTGGATGATATAGAGCCTTCTCAGCTCAGGCAGGGTATCATATGAGGCATAAATTCCTCTTATATATAAACCAGATACACCTCATGAGTATCGGACAAACAGCAGTCACTAAAGAACTTGACTAGCATCTTTGATCAGGGCTAGAGAGGGATGTGTACAGAAACATCTCTACCTTATTCTCTCTGTATCCCTATATTGTGGACTCGGCTGTAGATCACATTGTAGATGGGGAAACTGAGGTTCCTGAGAGGACCTTTCCTGTTTTGATCAGAAGGTCAGGAAAGAATTGAGGCTTAGGTTTGTCTTGTCTGTCTCAGGGGCAGGGGTATGGCTCAGTGATGGAAGGTTTGTCTAACATGTGTGAGACCTTGGAATCTATCCCCATCCATACAATAAACAGGAAAGAGGAGGAGAAGAGAGGAGGGGAAGGAAGGGGAGAATGAGGGAGTTGTTTTATGTGCTTCTTAGTCTGTCTGTCCACTGGCATCCCAAGGGGGGTGTTACCAGGGAATATGTCTGTGGCTCGAAGGACTTTACATTCTTCTGGTCTTTCAGGGAGCTCATACTGGTCTTGGAGAAAGTCTCTCTTGTCATTCCATTTTCCAGAAAGGCACTCTAGGATGGGAGGGCACAGAGTCTCCCAGGATGCCCCACCCTGCTTTCCTTGCCAAGCTTCAGGCACCTCCTCCTGGTTGCTTTGCATAAGGGCTATTTTAACTGCTGACAATCGGAGACTGTCATAAAATCTGTCGCTGCCTTCCACACATCCCAAGGGGTGTACAAAATAGAATTTCCAGAGATTCCCCCCACTTTTCCATGTAGATTTCTCAGAGTGGCGTTTTTAGGGCATATCAGCTTAAACGCTGCCCTGTGGGGAGGGCTCATAGCTGCCTCCTGGGAAAAGGAGATCCCCAATTAACCTGGGATGTGGGCCATGAGGGAGCACCCACCCAGGGCATCCATTAAGGCAAGTATCCTGTTCTCTAAGTGAGGCAGGAACACCCAGAGGCCCTTTGAGAAGGTTCTTCCTGGTCACTGCCTTGTCCAGGGCTGGAACTGGGGTTCCCCAGTGCAGACGAGCTCTTTGCACTATGCTAGCAGCCTCTGGGAGGCACTAACTTAGCATTCTCTGTAGAACCTTAAGCGCATCACAGCCAGACCAAGCAGATGGAGGTACCAATTTTCCAACATTCACTCATTTACCAGAGATCCTGGGTGCCCACGTGGCCAGGTTGTCATAGGAGCCAGGGATCTGTTGGCACAGTGAAATCAGAACTGGGGAAAGAATATTCTAGCAAATGCAAAGGCCCTGAGATGCAAATCAGCTCGTCTTCTAGGAGCAAAGAGCAAGGGACACTGTAGGGATGAGGGTGCAGGAATGGGTAGGGCTGATAGCAACACTGGACTCACATTCCTTCAAAGTCATTAGAGGCCATGGTTGGATAGGTGGAACAAATCACCAGGAAACTGGGAGACAGGAAGCTACTTCGTAAGTCTAAGTCAGAGATGGTGATCATTTGGACCAGGATGTTAATGAGGGCTGAACTCTGGGATGCTGAAGATATTGTAGGGTAGTGGCTGTGTGAAGAACTCTGACGCTGGGTGAGAAAGGAGACCTGGCTGTGAACTAGGTCTTACAGAAACTTGTAGAACTTTCTATACAGTAAAGGAAGCAATAGTTCTCTCTTGGTTGGTTAGCTTTTCTGCCCCTTTATCATCCACAAAGGGACCTTCCTTTTAGTCAAAAGCATGTGTTCTACATTGTGCATGTGGAATACCCAGCTATATACATGTGTGTGTGCAGTCACCCATATGTGCACGCGCGGAGGCCAAAGGAAACAGTATCCTCTCTCAGTCTCCACCTTCCCGATTTGAGATAGGGTCTCTCACTGAACCTGGAGCTCTCCATTTTTTGCTAGGCTGGTTGGACAATGAATCTCAAGAATCTACCTGTCTCTTCCCCATTCACTGCTGGGGTTACAGGCATGTGTGGCCACACTGGCCAGTATATGAATGCTTGGGATTTGAACTCGTTTGCTGCCTGCTATGTCAGGTTGCATTCCTTTCCTCTACTAGGCTATTGGCTCCTGGTGAGTTTTGGGTTCAGCCTGATGAGATCCCCACTCAGCCTTTGTCTTGTTAGCGGGCCTCTGCTGTATACATCTGTCAGGACTCTTGGTACTACTGACAGAGATGTAGCTGTACAGGGCCAGAGCCCAAGTGGACGAATAGCCTGCCTTGTGCCATTGAACAGGCCACACCTGTCTGTCACAGCCAGCCTTCCCCAGGTGATGCTATGTGACAAGCATCCCTCAGTGTCAGGCAAGGAACAGCAAAGACAGTTCACACTCTTGCCACACGTCTGTGCCATATGCACACTGGTTCCTTGGAGTCCCTGGATAGAAAGCAGTGATGGCCCTAATGTAGGCTCCGTGCTCATGGGCAACTGTCCCACAATGCTCTTGGGATGTTGCTCATGTCATGGAATGCTACAATGGCTTCGACATCGGCTGATACTAATGTCTGAGGTCCACCAAAGCCTAGAAAGATGGTTCAGTGGTTAAGAGCACTTGGTGCTCTTTCAGAGGACCCAAGTTTGAGTCCCAGCACCCGTGTCCGTGGCTCACAACTGCCAGAGATTCCAGTCACAGGGGATCTGGTGTCTTCTGGCTTCCTCTGGCTCCTGCACACATGTGGCGTGCATATAAATACATTGTTTATACCATTAGAAAGAGGTCTATTAGATCAGAGAGCCGAGGAATGAGATGTGAGCACTTGTGCCGATGAGAAATACAAAAAGCCCATGACCATGGCTCTCATGACCTTCCAGGTCACAGCCCAGGGCCTCCATAGCAGAGCCCTGTGCCTTCTCCCAATACTCACTACCCTCACCTCACACAGAGGAAGCTTACCCAGCATCCAGGCTGCAGAATGTCTCAGAGGAAGGCTGCATTCCATACACAGGTTGAGGGTCACTGGATAGGACTGGTGGAGTCAGAGACCAGCATGATGCTTAGACCAACTTGGACCACATCTGGATAGTCTCACAGGTTGGGGGCATGCTCTGGCATATGAGATACCACCTTGCTAGGAACTCTATATGGCAGAGAAAATACCAACTCTCCAGTGAGGAGGTATGGCCAGCGAATCTATGACAGTGCCATCCCAAGGCTGGCTTCTCCCTCAAGATCCTGTCCTCTAGCCATCGATGCACCAGTATACATGGTTGGTACATACATGTATTGTCCGAGCTCTTGTGCTGTCAGCAATAGGAGGCTAAATCACATCAGTGCAGAAATGACAGTAAGTGGGTTTGTGTGTTAGAAGTAAGAACTTTCTGGAGCTCCAACTGTATTCTGTCTGTCTGTCTGTTCCTTTCACTGCCCCTCTCTGGATCCTCTTCTGTCCTGCCTGTGCATCATCTCACAAGGCAGGCCACCGTTGGAGGCCTAAGAAGTGGGAATCACAGCAGCAGGGCGAGAACCTTGCACCAGATGAGGTCACGAGGTGGCCTTGTCAAAGTCCTTGCCAATTACTAGTGCCCAGAACTCGAGACCTCTACCAAGTTTACTGAGGAGAGACAGCAGGGTCTCCTGCCTCTTTAGCAAGCATAGAGAAATGTTGGAGTAGCCACAGCCTGGGGGGTGATGTATCAGGTTCGAGTGATCTGGTGCTTCCCTGAAGAACCAAGTGGGATTCATCTGTCCTGGCTATTGTCCTTCATGGGCCTCAGGCCTCCTGCTCCCTCTACTTGTTCTGGGGTTTCTTACTTGTATCCTGTGCCTGCACCTATGTACCCTATGGGGTTGCAGAAGGGGTTGGCACAAGAATATAGTGTGGGGCGGATGAAGGATAAACACTGGATGTAATGTAGCTCTGTCGAAGTGCAGGAAGGGTCCCAAGAACCATCCAGCCCACCTATCTATCCCAGGTCAAAACTGAAACTGGGTGAGGACATATCCAACAGTATGTCTGAATTGGAGGCCCACACTTCCTCTCATACGCTGTGTGACTTCAGAAGACCTGGGAAGGCAGAAACTCTGAACTTAAGATGTGGCATGTGATAGCTGTAGCCAGCCTGACACACACTTCCCATGTGCTGTGTGCCCAGCTGGTCTCACCTCCAACCACTCAGGTGCCCCTGTATGAGCAGGGCTGGTGCTCTCCCCACATCATAAGTGAGAAGACAAGACACAGCCAGTTGGTGACAGAGCCAAACTTTGAACTCCACTAATCTATCTTCAGAACCTCGTCCCTAATTACCACACTCTTCTGTAAGGTGGAGACAGGAAATGGGCTGCCTGCTGGGTGCTATGTGAGGACCGGAGCAGGTGGACGACCAGCGATGACGCGGATCACTAGTAAAACGCCTTGTCAGCAGAGAGCAGCTAAGGGAATCTGGTACAGAGATGGGGAGGACTTCAGGATGATTATACTGGGACTCTTTCATCTGCCAGCAATATAAATAGTGACACAGAGGCTTTTTAATATTTTAAAGCTTAGGCCTTTTAGCTAAGGCAGTCTCCCAGCCAGCTATCGTGCTTAACCTGACTAATCCTGGCACTACGTCCTGCCACGTAGCTAGCTCAGAGTGGGCAGGGCCTCAGCAGGGCCTCTGCTCCACTCTACTCTGTCCATCACCTCTGTGTCTGCTGGCAAATATCCCACGTTTCATTCCCCTCCCCCTCTCTCTCAAGTTTCACCCTCCACTTCCTGCCCAGCTACTGGCCATCAGATCTTTATTATAGCCAGTCAGATACAATGTGATAGCTGTAGCCAGCCTGACACACACTTCCCATGTGCTGTGTGCTCAGTTGGTCTCACCTCCAACCACTCAGGTGCCCCTGTATGAGCAGGGCTGGTGCTCTCCCCACATCATTTCCTCTAGGCTAGTGAGGAAGAACAAACATTTGCAAAATATGAGGCTGGTGTTGGGCCATAGAAATAACAATTCCAGGATCCTGCCAGCATTTAGCTCTCTGCTGCTACAGAGTTAACAATTGAAAATACAGAGACACATCTTCACACAATGTAAAAATGGTTACCCCAACAGATGATGGTGGTGGTGACGGTGGTGGTGGTGATGATGGTGATGGTGGTGGTGATGGTGGTGGTGATGGTGGTGATGGTGGTGGTGGTGATGGTGATGATGGTGGTGATGGTGGTGGTGATGGTGATGATGGTGGTGATGGTGGTGGCGATGGTGACGGTGGTGGTGGTGATGATGGTGATGATGGTGGTGATGGTGGTGGTGATGGTGGTGGTGATGGTGGTGGTGGTGATGGTGATGATGGTGGTGATGGTGGTGATGGTGGTGGTGGTGCTCATCTACAGGTATGTTCACATACACATGTGTACACATTTATTTATTTATTGCTCACATACTCCAATACATACCCACACATATACCTGTTTACACATTCCTTTCTTACCAACATGCACATACATACATTTATGTGCACATGTATACAATTATATGTATAAAGACAGACACATGAATATATGCACTTTCACATATGCATGTGTGTGTATATGCTCCCATGGGCCTGTACATATGTGCTTTGCCACACCATCATGTGCTCGCATGTATCATCACATACATCTGTACTCACACACATGCTCCTATGAATGTATGCACACCTTTACATAATACAGTCACCATGAGCCTATACATACAAGGTCTCCCATACACATGTATGTGTATATACACATTCATATGTCCTCAGACATGCATAAACATGTACACAGAAATGTATGAACATGTACTTAGGCACACATAAACAGGTACACAGGCACACATACATACACTTGTACATGTGCACATGCATTTTACTATACATTTGCTTCTCTGTTCTTGGCCCTGTGCCCTCTGGCTCTGGTGAGGCCCTGCCCACTCTGAGCACCCACTGGTTTCCTAGACAACCAGAACAGGACAGCCACATGTGATGGAAGAAACCAGAGCAACTCAGAGCAATACTAGTGAGGAGCCGTCCTCGGGCCCTTTGGTGGGTGATTATGCTTCATGCCTCGCTTACCTTTCCTAGCCCTGGCACATGCAAGACCTAAGCATGGATCTCCCAGGGACAGTCAGACCTCCATGTTTCCCTCCATGGTGATCTGATGCCTGGGGACCTCATCCTGTCATAGGAGGCTGGTATACTTGGGCTCCTTCACCCAGCCCTGGGGTCCTGGCCACCCGCTTCTCTGGTTTCTTTCTAATCCCTGCTCTTAGGTTTTAAAGCCTTGCACTTGTAAACCCCTCGCAGGGTCAGAAGACCAGCAGGGCCACATCTTGTTACCTTTGCTGTAGAGGTGAAGTGTGAGGCTAGATTGTCCACAGCCCAGCTAGTGGTCCTTGTCCACAAGTTCTCACTCCAGTGCCCTGGACTGGGGTTATTTGCTCCCTGTGTGATGGGGGGTAGGTGTTTAGTTCAGAAAGCCATGATGAGCAGGGAAGCCGTGACCAGAACTGACTGCATAGACTTGGTGATGTTTAGAGGACAAAGTCACTGCATTTGTGGGACCAGAAGTCTAAGATCAAGGGCCATGTCTGATGCACACCCTTCCTACTGCTGGGGACTTCTGCCTTGCCCACACTTGGCACAGGCTATCAAGTGGTAAGCCTGGGCAAGCTGCCAGTTGAGGTCTCTCTTTTTATTCTTAGTAAGCCAGTTATTAGCTCACAAGGGCCCTGCCTTCATGACCTTGCTCCAAACTGTAAGTCAGGAGAATGATTCAGAGAAACAAGGTAATGCCCCATTCTGGAGCCCTGAGGACAGCCCAGGACATAGGTCCCTGACCCAACCTCTGGAGGGAAGGAAGGCACTGTCAAGAGGTGCTGATTTGAACCTGAGTGACATGGAGTAGGCATGCATTTGGTTTTGGTGAAAGCATTCATCAAGTGGACCCAATCACCCCTGCCCTCCCTGTGAACAGATGCCCACAGGTTATGCAGGGGAGGAACAGAGCTGTTACAATTCAGATGGTGACAGCATGGGAGTGACAGGCATAAACAGAGGATGATAGCCCTTTTGCTGTCTTCTGTCTGCAGTCCAGCATCTTGCTGCTCAGCGCCCTTTCTTTGTATCGGCCGTATGTTCTAGTCACATTCTGTTGCTGCAATAAAACTATTACCCAGATCAGCTGAGGTTGGGGGGGGGGGTTATTTTAAACTTCCAGGACACAGTCCATCACTGAGGGAAATCAGGGCAGGAACTCGAGGCAGAGCCCTGGACCAAGGCCTGCTCATGGTTCCATGCAGTGTTACCTCTGATCAAAGAACTCATTCTCAGTCAAGGCCATGCAGCAGGAACCCTGGGGGAGCCTGCCTGCTTGCTCACTCTCAGGTTAGTGCTCAGCTAGCTTTCTTAGACAGACTAGGAAAAAAACGGTGTTGCCAACAGTGTCCTGCACCAATTAAGACAATCAGGACAATCCCTTGTAGACATTTTCACAGACCAACATGATAAGGAGAGTTACTCAGTTGAGACTCTTGCAAGTGATTCTAGGCTGTGCCATATCTATGGTTAATGTTAAGTCTGAGTGACAGATTTATAATCTTGACAACTTGCTTTGAGCCATCCATTTTACTCTTTGAAAGGGTACATTTTCTAAAGCTGAAATTGCTTGTTTTGTTTGCAAATGCCATTGCTTTCCACTTGCATTGTGAAGGGACAGTTCTGGCAATTGTTGGCACATTTTTACCGATGGCCTTCATGCTGTGTGCCTTCAATACTAAGCCAAGGAGTGGTTGATTAGAGATGTAAAGCACAAGGCCTGACATTTAAACTACCAAGATGCCTTCAACTTTAACTTAAAGAAGACAGTGCCCCTGTGGAGGGGACCCACAGTCTGGACTGGCCTTCAAGGACGGCACTAACCAGGGAGGAGGCAGAGGGGTCGCTCGCTGAGCTGCGTGAATGACCCTCCCTCTGGGTTTTCATAGTGGCATTTGACTGGGTACATCAGTGGAGCTCACAGTAGGGCTGGTACACAGAAGCAGAGGTGGCATGGTCGTGGCTGAGGGAGGCATTGGAAGCCTTGAGCTGGCAGACAGGGAAAGGAGAGGGACAACAGAGCCCTGTCCGTCCCTTGAAGAGAACTAATCATGTGCCAGGGTGGCTGGGAAATGCAAGTCTAGCTCCACGTTGGCATGGCTCTTTCCACCCCAAGAGGGGACTCCCCACTCTGTAAGAAGTGGGATATTCTGTCTCTACTTCTTAGCATGTAAAGACCCGCGGCCTCTCTCATTAACCTGCCCTGGGAGAGGCGAGTTAAACAAATAATCACGTTGACCTTGGAATGAGAGAAGGAGAGACTGAACCGAGACTCGCCTGACTCCAGAGCCCAGCTTTTCCTCAAGCCATTTGCTTACTTTCTCCCAAAGTTCCACAGACCTCGGAAGGAGGCTGGGAAGGGAATCTTGTCTGTGAGGGGAAATACCTTGAAGCTCTCTGTGTGCTGTGGTGCTTCCAGCAGATGCATCGTCACAGTTCCCCCTCAGCCCTGTTACCATCTGCTAATCTAATTACAACCGTCATATCATTTCCCACCGATCTCTCGGCTGAATCTGCTGAGTCAGGAAAGCGAGGCTTAATTAGAAGTGTTAATCATGTGTGTGCTTACTTTAGCCTTTTTTTTTTTTTTTTTTTTTTTTTTTTTGGTGGAAAGCAACCGTCATCAGTATATTAATCCTGATCACGTCTCTTTGGAATAAAGCCCTCATTGCATCATTGGAGGTTCCTGAAATGTCCAGAGGCCTGCCAGCCTGGGTAGCATCCTTTGGGCTAGCAGGGCTAGCAGATTCCACATGAGGTGGTTGTCACTGTTACAACTGGAAGGCTTATGGCCCCCTGCTCTGCACAGCCTCATTTGCCCCTCAGTGAATCGGCACAGGAGTCACAGCATCCCCACATTTTACAGACTTGAGCCCCCAAATCAGCCCCATCTCTCATGCATGTCCCTATGTAGAGTGGCTGTCACCCTGTCTGGGGCCAAAAAGGGAGATCCAGCCTTTTGCTCATGCAAGGTGTGGGATATGGCTTTGCTGAATGGTGTCTCTCTTCCCTCTGCAGAAACCCGTGCGGACCGCAGCAAGAAGCTCTTTCGGCATTACACGGTGGGCTCCTATGACAGCTTTGATGCTGCCAGGTAAGGCATGCTTCTGCCTTCCAGAGAGTTCCTCAGGTGCTCCTGCATGCCTGGTGGGGGGGTTTGCCTTCTGTGCTTTGTTATTCGTGTGCCACCTCTGCTGGGGTTGTGGCAGTCATACTCTACAGGAGAACCTGTCATAGGCAGGGCCTGTGAAGGAAGCCCTGGAGAGAGGGCAGTATGCTTTAAGGAGGAGGGAAAGATGGCATCGTTGAGAGAAAGCAATAGAGATGAGAAAAGGGGCTGGAGGGCAGGGCCTGACGCAGAGTGACGGGCATCCTCCAACAGGTTTCTAGGTCTTCCTGACTCTGGGCTTACACCGTACCTGTGTGTCCACATTCTTGTGATGTCTCCTCACAGCTGGAGTTTTGTTTAAGAAATCTTGCTCTCCTTGATGAGCAGGACCCCAAGGAGGCATCCATTCTATAGGCTCATGGGGTTGGGAGTTTGTAGAAAGCTGTGTTTCCCATGGTATGGCTGCCACAAGATACAGGATAGAATCTTCCCACGGAAGCCTTGCTTGAGCGGCTACTGGGAAAACTGGCCAGGATAGGCCTTTAACAGGTGGTCATAGTCAGTAGTAGCCTTAGCCCATATGTCCATCTAACAAGGAAGGTCCAGGCAGAGCCAGTGGGCCATAAGTCCCAGGGAGGTCTGGGAAAAGCTGTTACCATGGCTACTTGAAGGGCTGTCCAGACAGGGAACAGTGGGCCCTGGGGGTGGGGTTGGGAGACCTAATGTGGAAGGCTCCAAGCAGTGACCACTCTCAAGTTATGCCTTTGATGGAGCATGTCTGGAGATTAGGGCCAAACTGGGACCAACCAGCAGCTTCTGAGCAGAGTATAGAAGAGTCTAGATTAATAGTTAGGAGTCAGCCATAGCTCTCCCACGATGAAGGGGTGGACAAGCTGTGAGCCTCCCTTGACCTGCCGTTTCAGTTGAAGCAAACAAGAGTCACATCTGCCCTGTTTACCTGTCCATCTCACCAGCACCAGCCACCACGCCCTGCATGGTGATCACTTCTTCAGCAACCTAGTAAAGCAAGGTCACTGTCAGTGTGATAGAAAAACATGGAGTCTGAAGAGGCCAAGTGATGGGGTGAGTCCTCAGCCTCCAAAGCATTTATGGCTGTGTGTGAGGCTGAACCTGGGATCACCTGAGGTCAACATATTTCTGCTCACAATGGCCTGGGGTCAGGCCTGTGAGGAAGAGTTTTAGTGAATATTAAATTCTTGCTGTCCAGAACACCATCAGGAGAGAAAACACTGTCCCTATGACTGACAAAAGACCATCAAGCTTGCTCACACAGATGCAGGGATTAAGAAGGAAGCCAGCTTTGACCATGGCAGGGACCTGCAAGCCAGGTAGAGCCAGGAATTCATGGGTGGAGAGACAGAATGGTCTCCCATGCCATAAGAACCCCAGTGGCCATGTCGCCCTGGAGGGGACATTGGAAGGAGAGGCTGGCCATCTCTCATCTGACTGAGCAGGCAGCAGCCATCCTGAGGGACGGGTGTCTGCAGTTTAGTGTACTCATCAGCTCATTAGGAAGGGCCAAAAGTGCAGGGAGACCCAGGAGCCGCGCCACCCCACTGGCCAATTAGTCACTCTGGGTGGCGTGACTGTGGTCTGTGCAGGCACCAACAGCTGAGGCTGTCTTGCTGCAGATGCTAATGTAATTAAAGAAAATGCAATGGGAAGTAAGGCTCAATGGAGACATTTTCCGAATCAGTTGAAAGCTTTCTCCCCTTCCCACCCTTTCATGTGTCAAGTTAGCCCAGGGCTCAGTGCTGCAGAGGTCAACAGTTAAAATAAACCCAGGCATTAGCATGTATGCCCAGTTGCTCCACCTGACTCTTGCCTTAGGATTCTCTTCCATCTGCAAGGGGAACATGAGAGGGATTTAGAAATAGATACAGTAGTCAGAATCAGACAGCAGAGGTCCTGGGGCCACCACTGTACAAGACTTTTGCAGGTGCCTGAGGGTCAGTGTTAAAAGCACATCTCAACATGAGGTGACAGCTGCAAGTCCTCATTCCTCATTAATTGGGTCCCTGCCTCATCAGCATGGAGCACCAGGAGGAGCTACCTGGGTGGGCAGAGGAACCTCAGTGGTTGCTGTATGCTGAACAGGCTCCATTCATCCACCCATTTTTTCCTACCACTCATCCACTCAGGTATTCATCTGTACACATACATATATGCACACATACACACATGCATACATACACACATATACATACATGCATACATATACACACATACATACACACAATACATACATGCATACATACACACACATACATACACACAATACATACATGCATACATACATACACACAATACATACATGCATATACACATACATACATGCATACATATGTATATCTATTCTTCCATTCAGTACTCATGCATCCATCTATCTCTGTCTCTCTACCTACCCATCCATCAGTCTAATGACCTGGTTGCTTATCCATTCATCAACCCATTCATACATATACCCCTATATCCATCTGTCTGTCCATTCATCCATCCATCTTCTTTTCCATCCATCTATCCTTACATCTTTTTACCTTTCCATTCTTTCATACCTCTATCTATCTAAACATCCATTTGGTCATCATCTATCCTACCTGTCTACCCATCCATCCATCCAACCACCCATTCATCCACCCTCCCATCTACCTATTTCTTTATCTACCCTTCCACCAACCCATCCATCCATTCATCCATTGCCTCTATCCTTCCTTCTCTGTATCTGTCCATCTATCTATCTAACCATAACTAGTCATCATCTACCCACCTACATTCATCCTTTTTATCTATCCCACTCATCTCTCCATCAGTCTAACCAATAGTTACCAAGACTTTATTCTGCGAGTTAAAGATCCTGAGGTCATATGTGGCTTGATGACTCAGTGGATAACACCTGCCATACAGTGTGAAGACTGGAGTTCTGATCCTCAGAACCCCCATAAAGAGCTTGACAGGCACCATAGTTGCCTGTAAGCCTACTCTCAGAGCAGAGATGGGATTCCCTAGAGCAGCAGCAGTTCTCAACCTTCCTAAGGCTGTGACCCTTTAATACAGTTCCTCATGCTGTGGTGACCCCCAACCATAAGATTATTTTCATTGCTACTTTATATCTATAATTTTGCTACTGTTGTGAATTGTAATATAAATATCTGTGTTTTCTGATGGTCTTAGGCAACCCCTGTGAAGGGGTCATTGGATCCTTGAAACCCACAAGTTGAGAAACTCTGCCCTAGGGCAAACTGGTTGGCTAGATTAGCTGGAGCTGGAGGACTCTGGGCTCGGCAAGAGACCCTGCATTGATAATTAAAGTGGACAATAATTGAGGAAGGCATCCAATGTCAGCTTTGAGCCTCCACATGTGTGTATACACATGTATATTCACTTACACATGCACCAACACATGTAAACATGCATTTACATGCATACACATATAAACATGCACACACACACACACAAAGATTTTGAGGTCAACAAGAGAAACAGTCTTCAATCTCATGTAGATTGTAGTCTTATGAGTGAAGACAAACAATAAAGTCACAGCAGAGATTTGCCCTGGGTGGTCAGTCAGAGCCACAGAGCAGACTAGCAGCCCTTGAGCCACAGAGCAAGCTGTGTGAGGCCAGAGCAAATGTCCTTGAGGGGCAAACGAGGTGACTCCCAGAAACTGAGAGGGAGCCAGACAGGACTCAGCAACTGCTGAGAGATTGCTGTAGGCCGAGCATGTGAGACGGTAGGGAACAAAGAATGCACAGAGGCTGACGGCCTAGGAGCCATGGGCTTTGGGGAGTCAGTGCCATACTTAGTGGAGAGGAACTGGAGCCTATGTGACCTGACCATGAGGCAAGCAGAGGAATGAATGGAGGTCAATGAGAGGACTTCCCTGTCGTCTAGGCTGAGCATGAACTGTGTGCACTGGTAGAGGAGGGGATAGCACAGGAGATGGATCTGAGGTGACTTTGGAATGAACAGGACATTGGAAGCAAGGTGGATCTGCTGTTCACCCTCTCTGAGGTTTTCCAGGGAGGACTGGGTGAGACAGCGGATGGGTTCCAGGCTCGGGATTAGCTAGCAGCAAGGTCCTCATGGTCCCCACCACACACAACTGCACAGCCTGCTTGGAAGGAGCACTTCCTGAATGCCTGCCAAGGCAAGCCGCTGCTATTACTCCTCCTCCTCAGGA
This sequence comes from Mastomys natalensis, assembly GCA_021653895.1. NCBI lineage: Eukaryota > Metazoa > Chordata > Mammalia > Rodentia > Muridae > Mastomys > Mastomys natalensis. Next base: position 237,045 of record JAJTUV010000342.1, read on the forward strand.
AACCCAATTTCCTCCTGGAGATTGATGGAGAAGGGCAGCAGATTGTGCCACTTCAACAGGTGACTACCTGCCACCCGCAGCTACTTCTCGTGACTTTCAAGTATCATTCGTACATTTTTGAATTGGTAATAGAACATATGCACTTAGTAAAAGATTCAAAATGTTTAGGAGATAATAGGGTACGAAGAACAGACCCTCCCCACTCTGTCCCACCCAGCCCCCGAATTCTTCCCAAATAGAACCTCCCTTGATAGGTTCCTGAGGCTTTCTAAGGGAAAGACTCTGTCTATGTGATACTGTGAAAAGCCTCTGTGTGGAGGGAAGGGTATGTTCTATGTACACATTCATGTATATGCACATGTGTGTGTAGGAGTTGGGGACACAAGTACATTTGTGCTCATACATGTACAAGCCAAAGGTCAATTTGAGTATCTTCCTCTGGCACTATTTATCTCACTGTAAAATTATTTTTAAAATTTAAGTATGTATGTATTTCTATGTGTGTATGTGTCAATATGTATGTAAGTGTGTGTGTCTGTATACATGTGTCGTGTGTGTGTGTGTGTGTGTGTGTGTAATTTGTATGTAGTCCTGTGGAAGCCAGAAGAGCCTCTGATCCCCCAGAGTTGGATTTGTAGGTAGTTGTGAGCTGCCTGACAGGTGCTGGAATGGAGCTTAGTCCTCTAGAATCAAGTGCTCATAACCTCTGAACCATCTCTCCAGCCCTGAGATTTATTTTCCTGTGCATACGTGTGCGTGTGTGTGTGTGTGTGTGTGTGTGTGTGTGTGTGTGTGTGTGTCTGAAAGTATGGATATCCACATGTTTGCAGGAACCCACAGAGGCCAAAAGAGGGTATCAGGTGCCCTGGAGCTGAAGTTACAGGTGGTTATGAGCCACCCAACTTGGGTGCTGGGAATTGAACTCTAGTCCTGTGCATATGCTCTTAAAAGCTGAACCATCTCTCTAGTCCCCACTTCATCATCACTCATCATCATCATCATCATAATTGCAACAGAGCAGCTCACAAGCCTGAGATTCACAAATTTAGCAAGCTCTGATGGCCAGTGTGCTCCAGGGACTCTTGTGTGGCACTCTTCCGGCCCTCCAGCCCTGGGATTACAGGCATGTGTCACCACTCCGGCTTTGTATGGGTATTGGAGATCTAGACTCAGGTCCTCATGATTGTGTGGCGAGTACTTACTAAGCCATTTCCCCTATCTCCTTGCTTGTGCTGTGAGATCACGCAGGACAATCCATGAACTTCCGTCCATGATGGATTCCATCCTGGCATCCATCCCTGCAGGGAGGCGCCTGGCTCAACACTCTCAGGCCACATTTAGCACTTTTCCCAGGTGGCGAGTGGGTGTCCTGATGGGGGAGAGCAGGCAGAGGGGTGGGGCGATGGAGAAGCGGCAGAGCAGTTGCTAGGAGAGGCTGGCAATCAGGCACACCTCCAGGTCGCACCCAGCAGACTGCCCTTGGCCCTTGGGTTATGTGGAGAGACAGGCCAAGGTAGGCAGGTGCACCATGAGTTTCCTGTCTCCCCACTTCCTTAGCCACACCAGCAGCAGAAGGAGGGTGTTGACCATCTCGTCCCTGGAATTTTCCATTGTCACATCTGCCCAAGGCATCTTCTCTCTGCTAAGCCCAGTGCTGTAAAAGGTCCCCTGCCTCCCTCTTTACAGCTGTCCTGTAATTGGCATTTGCCAATTTCCATAGTGTGAGAATTCTGCCCCACCAATCTCAAGCTGCTGGTGTGTTTACTGATCCTGGAGCTGAGGAAACATGCCCACAGCTAGCCCTGGCAAGCTGGCACGCTGCAGCATGCCCTCGGCTAGCGTTATGTCCCTCTTCTGCCTCCTTCCCCAGCTCCTCCATGGTAGGCCCTCAATCCTGGAGCTGAATGAGTCCTACAGGGTGATCTTCGAACCTAATGGACCAGTCTGGGAGTTCTGATGCCAAGGCTTTCTTCCCTGTCCTGATACAAACTCCCTGGATAGGCCTCAGTTTCCCAACCTGTAACTATATTCTCTTCATGATCTTTTTTTCCATGACAAAATTATTTTTTGATATTTGGCCAGAAGCCACTGTAACTATTTGTCAGCATTCACTGTAAGGGAATACCACTGATGGTCTCCACGAATATACCAGATGCAGAAGCATGCATTTGTAAACCTAGCACATCTGTGATGAAAGGAGAGGCAGAGACAGGATTGCTGGAAGCTCACAGGCCAGCTAGCCTCATGTTTGTAATGGTGGTGTATTAGAAAACCTCTCTCGAACAAAAAAGAAAGACAAAGACTGACCAACAGCTGAGGTTCTTCTCTGAGTTTACATGTGCTCCATAGCATAACCTCCACACACACACATACACACACAGAGGAAAAATTGCCAACATGAATGGGCATAAGCAGTAATGTCCAAAACAAATATGTCAGTCACTGTATATGAACATGACCAGTGGTCACCATGAACATCCACACCTGTTGCCCTGAAGGAAGCCTGTGAGGACCAGATTTCAGGGCCACAGAGGTGGTCACAGGATAGCTATGCAGCCCATTCAAGTGCCAGCCAAAGAGAAAGAGGGTGAGGTGGCCAGGTCTGCAGGTATTCTTAGGACTGAAGTGGGCACACAGGCTCTCCCCAAATGTCTGTACTGATCCTCACCTTTGGCAAGGTCCAGGTGCTCCATCCTCCTCTAGGCAATAGCAGCCTCTGGGGCCTGACTCTAGGACCCACCTGACTTACTGTTGCTTAGGCCAAGGACAGCAGCCAAGTAGCTAATCTACATTTGCTTATGTCTTCTCTACTTTGTATCAGTGCTGGCTCTGACTTGTCTCCTTCCCTTATCACCTGGGGTAGGGCCTGGCAAATGTTCAGTCTCAGAAAAGCAAGGAAGAAGGGGGATTAATGGATGAATGAATGATCGATGGGTCGATGGATAAAGGATGGATTGGTGGCTAGATTAGATGGTTATATATTAAAGTGATAGATAGATGATGGATAGATGAATCGTGAATTTTGGATGTTAGATAGATGGGTTGATGATGATCAATGAATTTTAGGTGGATTATGGGTGATAATAGGTGATTGGGTAGATAGATGGGTGAATAGGTATTAAATTGATCATAAAGATAGACAAATGGATAAACAGACATAGACAGACAGGTATTAGCTGGATGGATGTTAGATAGATGAGGATAGATGGATAGATGGATGATGGATGGGAGGATGGATGGTAGATAGGTGGATGGATCAATTGATGGCTAGGTGGATTGGTGGATAGATGGATGTACTGATGAGTGATTAATTGGGATGGTAGATTGATGACTCTGAATGAGGAAAGATGCTCAGGTGGGGCTGAGGCTTCTTTCTAAGTAGAACTGTGCACCCGGTTGGCTCTCAGTAAATCCTATGAGGAGAGTAAGGGACAATGTGGCTCTGAGTGGGAGAAGACTAGGTACTCAGTGCCAAGCATCACACCATGCAGAGTTCGGTGCCATCAAAGAAGATGCAGCTGACCCAGCCCCACACAGCTCTCCTGCCTCCATTCCCTCAAAGGCAACCCCAGGCACCTGCATTCATTGCCAGAGTTAGAAAGCAGCACAACATGGTCAGGTCTGCAGGAGGGCTCAGCCGTGAAAGCCTGCTGCTGTCTCTGAGATTTCCTCATGGGGAGTTTGGACTAGGTGGCCAGCCTGTCCATATTCCTTGGCACCCACCAGCCAGTCAGTGGCACTTAGCTCTTCAGGACACATGCTGATTAAAACCTGACTCTGCTAACCAAGGTCAAGGCTGAGGCTGGCGTGGTGGCCAGAAGCCTGGCATAGCAGATGGCACTCTGTACCTCAGGTTCCCTGTCCTGGACTTGGCCCCACGGAGCTGGAATGCTTGTGGACAATCAGGACTTGGTGACAAACAAAAAAGGCCAAGCCAGGGAACATCAGGGTTGTATTCTATGAGGGACCTAGGACAGGGAAGAGAACAGTTGATGGGTAGGCTTGGAGCATGTCCCCTTAGAAGGGCTCAGGAGTGTGGCTCCTTCTGGCACTAGCAGATAGCATGGCCAAGATTGAAGTCAGGTGTCTGTCAGGAACTGGGAAGGGTTGAGAACAGAAATGACCTCAAGCTTTGGCTGCATCTCTCTATACCAGTTCCCACCTACCTGCTGCAAAGTTCAGGGCTTTGCTCATCTCTCTTTAGTGCTAGAGCAGAGGTGGATGCACAGGCCCTTCATTTCTTGGATGAAGATGTGGAGGTATGGGATAGAAGGGCCACAGCAATCACAGGGACAGGGTGGGACCTTGGAGCACTGGAATGTTGGGTGGGGCACTCAGCTTGGTCTTCTGTCTCCACCCTCTGTGGTGACTGATGGACAGGGCTCCCTTCCCATCACTGTGGCTCATGCTGTCCTGGTGTGAGGAGAGTGAAATACAGGGCAAGCTTCCCTTGGCAAAACCTTAAATATTCATGGTTTGTGGTTCTGAGGGCATTTCCCCTTTTTCAAGTGCAGTGACTGGCTAGTGACAACCTAGAGGGGGGGTCACATCTACGAAGAGAACAGACAGCAGAGAGCCTTAGCTGCCCTTCTTATCCATCTACCAACCCATCCATTCCATCCATCCACCGACCCACTCATTTGTCCTCTGTCTATCCATCCATCCATCCATCCATATCCATCCATCCAAAGATTCATTTACTGGAAGAGAGGTAGCTCAGAAGAGCACTTGCTATTCTTACAGAGGATCCAGGTTCAATCGCCACTCCACTCCCATCAGGTGGTTCTCAGTGCCTATACCTTCTTTTCCAGGGGATCTGACCCCCTCTTATGGTCTCCAAAGGCACTTGCATATACATGGTACACATCCAGACAAGCAGGCAAACATACAAATACTAAAACTTTGTCATGCATGTACTATATGCATAGCTCTACACCACATGATTGGCATGTATGGTTAGCTGTGCAGGCCTCCAAAGGTATCCATATCAAAATTCTATCTGTTAACTTATGAGTCAAAGAAGGACTTGGCAGATTTAGTACATTAAAGCTATTGTAATAAAGGGTCATCTTGGGGTACCTGGGAAATACATAGATGTCATTTCATGTCTCCTTCTAAGAGGACAGAGCTAGAGGAGGCCCTGTGACCACAGAGGCAGGAAGTGGGGAGATGCAACTGTAACCCTAGTCATATCTGGAGCTACAATAAGCTGGAGAAGGACAACAGACCCTCACCTAGAACTTCCTTAGAAAGTATGGCCTGTGTTGCCTTGGTCCCTTCCAGTGACAACTGGGGACTCTCAGCCTTGAGCTCTGTGATGAGACAGACTTCTGCTGACTGGAGCTACCAAGTGTGTCATTGTTTGTCACAGCAGCTGCAGGAGCCTCATACTGTCTGTACTGGAGAATTGCAAGATCCTTTTTATAGGCAGGAAGACACACTATCCGTTGAGGAAACAGACAGTGGTGAGATCATGAACAGGATCTGAAAGGCGGGGCGTATGAGTGGGTGGAGCGTGGGTTGCTATGGAGATAGGGTAAAGAGCAGAAGACAATTCTATCAGATCCTGAGCCACATATGAGTATAGACAGAGAGCCATCTAGAAGGCTGAGATCAGCACAGATGCCCCTCAGCGGGCGCGGGCGAGGACATGACTCAGAGCATGCCCAGCTCTCTTGTTTGTGTCTCAGCTTTGTTCTCTGTGGTTGATCCACCGTGTACACAGTCTCCTACCTTTTGTGCCTCAGTCTCTTCTCCCTGAAAGGTGAGTCCCGATCCTAGGCATCGTGAGGGCTCAAAGTGCCCAGCATCCACCTCTATGTCATTGCTCTTCGTCCTTCCATCATCCCCTTGTGAAGCAGGGTTCGTTGTCGTCCACCGTTTCATCTTCTTCTGGCATCCTCTCCTGGATCATGTCTGGGAGTGTGTAGTCAGCAATGCTGGCCCATCTGCAAGTCTCATGGCTAGGAACAAACAGGAACTTCTGCCTGCCTGGCACTGCCCATGATCATGGACATTTAAAAACTGGCATATTGGATGTGAGGAACCTCTGAAAACCTGTACTCATGCAGCTCATGGACACTGCCACAGCTTGGCATGACCTGGATCCTTGAGGTCTGTAGCTCCTCACTGCCCTTCCTCTCTTGAGATAATGTGTTCACTAGCTGAGTGGAGAGTGGTCCCGCGCCAGTGTCTGCTCTGTGTGTTTGGCATCCTGGGTGCAGCCATGTGGAACTCAGGAGCCGCAGGAACAAGTTACCAGAGATGGGAGCTCAAGGCAGCAGGAGTTTGGCCTCTTACAGCTCAGGAGGATGAGCCCACATCTAAGAGGGCTCAAGTCTGTTTTCTTGTGAAGACCCTGCATGAGAGTCACTCAGGATGTCTTTCTCTCTTGGTGGTCCCATGTCAATGACTTGTGGCTGCTCCTCTCTGTCCCCAGGACTTCTCTGTATGTCTCCAAGTCACCTTCCATCTGCTATGAGAACACTCATTGGATTCAGGGCACCCCGGAGTCCAGGCTAGACTCATTGCCATGCTTAGTGACTTCTTTTTAATTTTCTTCCTTTTAAGTGTGTGTGTGTGTGTGTGTGTGTGTGGTGTGTGTGGCATGTGGAAGCCAGAGAACAACCTGTGGGAGTTGGTCCTTTCTTCCATCATGTGGGTCCCAGGGATTTAACTCAAGGCATTAGGTTTGGATGCAAATGTACTTATGTGATGAGCCATTTCACTATCCCATAACATGTTTTTATTTTAAAATTTATTTATTTTGGTGTATGAGTGCTTAAGTACGCAAACACTGTGCTATGTGAATGCAGTAACTGCAGAGACCAGAAGAGGGCATCAGATCCTCCAGAACTGGGGTTTAGATGGTTGTAAGCCATCATGTGGATGCTGAGAACAGCTCCTACCTGCTGAGCCATCTCTGCAGCTGTAAGCCCATGATATATGCGAAGACTATTACTACAGCCCAAAAGAGGCTCCTGATGGGTTAGGCTGTGGGTATCCAGAGGCCGTCACTTCTTTAACAGCCTTAACAAGGTACGTGTCCCACAAACAATGGCCTTCCTTAGACGAGGCCACTGAGGAAGCCAGAATCATTGTCACCTTGTGAGGTCACATGTCTCCAAGTCATGACCATAAGGACATCAGAAGTCAGGAGGGATGTATAATTTTACTTGAGTGGGTAAATGTCTGAGAAGCAGGTAGCTAACCAGAGTTGGTGCCCACCCAGGCCTCAGGATGCTGGGTGATACAAAGGCTAATGGCCATGCATGGACACAGAGGAGGAAGCTGGCAATTGGCTGTACAGGCTGAGTCCTGGAGGTTTCTCAGGGCATGGGATGTGGCTGAGCAACCATCGGTTGGAGGTCAGCATGACAGGATCGGAGCTGTATACAACTGCCAGCTATCAGGCCCAGGCCCCACCTGGCTTCCCCTGTCCACACTATGGCAAAGGTCTCATATGTCTATCATTCTCTGCTGACTTTAGCTTCCTGGAGATGTCATCACTCTGGTTGGCCTTGTCCCCAACCATCGATATGCAAGCCATTACATCAGCTTAGCTGGAATGCTCCAGGAATATGGACCGCTCAGAAAACTTAAAAAAACTCCTGAGCAGCTAAGCCCAGGAAAAGTGCTTGTCCTTAGCTCACTGCCTCTTGAACTAAGCCCTTGTAAGAGCAGGGGCTGTGGCTAGATCTTCCCTGGAGAGCTGAGCACAACATAGGACTTCACTCTACCTTCATGTTCCTAGCCCCAAATATCAGCTCATATCCTTTAGGAAGCATTTGGTAGAGACTGAGACCTTGGTGGCGAGCCTGGTAAAGGCCAGAAACAGTATTCGTCCCATAGGTCAGTTACAACTCTCCAGTCTCTTGGGTTTTTACTCATGGTGGCAAAGCTGCAGCTAGCACTCTAGTTATCACATCTCCACAGCACATCCTTTGCAGGGACGTTGGGGAAGGCCATGCTTCTCTAGTGTACTGAGTAGTTGAATAATTCCGAGAGGCTCGGGTAGATTTGTACTCTAATCTCATTGGCTAAAGCCATGTCCTATGGCACAGCTGTCCCTGCTGTAACTGGGAACTGCTGGGGAGACTAGGAAAGCAAGAATTTAGGTTTTCCAAAGTTTGTTGTGGGAAATAAACCAGGGGGTAGAACAAAGACTGTGCTGGAAGCTGGATGTGAGGGGGATAAGATGAGGTTTGGCCTTATCACTGAGGGCACCACCGCCCCTTGAGGGACAGCAAAGGAGCCTCCTAGACATGATGACTATGAGGGCTAGTGGGCTTTGAGGGATGAATAGGAGTTAGGGAGCTAGAGTTAGCAATCAGGGAAAGTGTTCCAGGTAGGAGCCAGAATGCAGACTGGGAATATAGCTTGATGGTAGAGGACTAGCCTAGCACATGTGAAGCCCAGAGCACTCCTGGGTGCGTCTGTCATGCTTGATGTCTGCTGTGTACTTGTGTGGAAACTCCATCTTTCTTTTCATTGAGCACCCATGAGGTGGACCTGCTGCCTTCTTTGGAGATTTTCTGTTTAGTTTGGGGTGTAATCTACTGGCAGAATGTCAGAGTATTGTAGGTGCTATCTGGCAGCTCAGCCACTTCCCAGTGCTGCTGGAGCCTGCTCTGTCCCCATCCCTGTCATCCTGGGGTAGGAGCCTCCTAGCTGGGCAGCATCATAGGTCACAGAACTGTGTCTCTTGCCCCACCCCTCCCCTGTAGCTGGTCTTCTTCTCTGGATTTGTTCTGCTGTGCAAAGTTCTCTACCTCTCCATGCCTACCTTTGTTTCCCTAATCTATACAAGAGTCAGTACCTAGTGTGGTGGTTCACATCTGTACTTAAAAAGCTGAGGCAGGAGGATTGTAGTAAGTGTGTGGCCAGCCTGATCAATATAGTGAGTCCCAGGACACTACATGGTGAGATCCTGTCTCAAATACAACCGAAAAAGAAAGGAGTCATTTTGTCTCAGGAAAACAGAAGGTTCAGTCAGTTACGCTGAGAGCACTCAGAGCCCATGTACACAGTCATTATGATAATTGGCATATTAATTACCACTTGATAATTATTGCTCAGGGAGGCTGAGTCCAGGCAGACCTCAACTGTGAGCCAAGCTAGGGGGCGAGAGGGCACTTTGCTTTGTGCAAAGGACTCTCCATCTCGGCCTCCAAACCTTTCTAGGGCAAGTCACGGGTGACCTGGTTTTTTCCACAGTGCTCCGTGGTATATTAAGCCAGGCACACCTGTACCGAGCAGTGTCGTAGCTACCGAGGAAAATTAATTCTTTTCTTAGCTTCTGCTATAGGCAGTGATGGACCACGTAGGCTTGTTATTTTGTCCATTCTAAGTCCTGTAAGGTTACTGAAGATATGTCCTGAGAGAACCCAGCCTGAGGCCCACTGCCTCAGCTGTCAATAAGGCTTTATTAGAGCAGAGCAGAGCCCAAGCTTTCTCATGTTGGCAGGGCTGCTACAGTGTCACACCTAACTAGGCAAGGCTTCCCTCGGAGCCTGGACTGTTGACTCTGGGTCTTTATAGGAAAATTGTCAGCTACTGACCTGGAATATGGAAATTTTAAAATACTCCCTCTACCTGGGTATGGAGGTGGCTCTGGAGAGGTGGGTGTGAGGAGTTCAAGGCCAGCCTCCCCATACAGTAAAGGCTGCCCCAGGCTATATTAGGCCCTGTGTTTTAAAAGAAAAAAATCCTAAAAAAATAGGCATTTGGGGTTTTTTATTGTGAATAGGGGTCCCCATACATGACATTCTTGTGGAGGTCAGAGGACAACTTGCAGGAGTCAGTTCTCTCCTTTAACGTGGGAGTTTTAGGGATCATACTCAAGTTGTCAGGCTCAGTGACAAGCACCTTTACCTATTGAGCCATCTCACTAATTTTAATAGTTTAAAGCTAGGATGTCCCCATCCCACAGACCAGAGTGGGCTAGCCACGTGAAAAGAGCCAATGCTTGTTTCTTAGCCTGTTGAGCTAGCTTTGAGACAAACAGATGGGGCAGGCCTAGCCCATCATTCTAATTAGTGGATAGAGGAGAGGTACAGACAGCCCCTGCCTGTGCCTGTAGCAAAATACCTGGCAGCTGGGCTGCCCTGTCGGTATTCTAGAGAATGTTCCACACAGAATGGAGGCTGGGATTCCAGAGAAGCCCAAGCACACAAGTCACCAGGCCACAGAATCAGGAGCCATGGGGAACAGGGTTTTCAGCGGAACCCAGGCTAAAGTCCTGTAGGAGTGGCCTAGGAAGGAGATACTCCTGATTCTAAAAATAAAGTTTCGTGTCCCAGCAGAACAAAGCCAGGGGGTTACCCGTGCCTCATGAGCTACACAAAGGTGTCACTGGGGTGTCACTTGGGAACCATAAACTGGTGAGACCCTGGAGGCCAGTAGATAGCCATGCGTGTGTGGGAGGGGCGAGTATTCTCCCCAGAGCTAGCTGCCCAGCCCTTTCAGGGCTGGTACCCACCAAACACACAAGTCACTTGAGGGACCTACACAGTGACAGCAACATGGCTCCTGAAGACCATGGTAGCTTTGTGCAGAGAGCATGGGCTATGCAAAGACACTGTAGTTCATAAAGGGTACCTGTGCCCAGAAGACGTGACAGTCAGGCTGGAGCACAGGGAGTTGGGAGAGGCATTACAAAGGATCTTAGTTATAGTGAGGATTGTAGATATTATTCCCAAAATAATGAGACTCTGCAGAAGGAGTATTTTAAGTGGGAGAGACAGTCTGACTTAAGGTGATTTTTGTATGTGTTTATGTATACATACATACATATACATACGTCTGTACATACATACATAAATACATACATACATACATAATACATACATACATACATAGAAGAGAAAATTCAGGGAGACCCAGCATCAAGTCTTAGAGATGGGATTCTGAGTCCTGAGAATATGCCAGTGTTTTCTCTGTCTTGGTCTCCAGAACCATGTTGGTTCCAGAGTCAGGGTGGAACGCCTTCAGGGCAGTTCCTAGAGAATGGCACCCACATGTTTTATTGTACTTGGCCCTTAGGCCCTTCTCTTCTCTTGTTATCTTGAATCAGCTTCTCCAAGAGTGCTGAGAGCCACCCTGCTGGGCTAAGCATTTCCCTTTCTGGAGATGCCCACCTAGGCTCATGGAGGGAGGCCTCAGGGCAGGATCCTTAGGTTTCTGAAAGCTCCAGGAGGAGAGAGACTGCTGTCCCTCCCTCGTGGGCCCCTGACCTTCATCTGCCTTCTCGGTGGGAACATCTTGTGTCTTGCTGCTTGCTGCAAGCAGATCACCTAAGACTGACCCACTAATGCCCACAGGGGTGGGGTACACATAACAATATCTACACTTGTGCATTGCATTACCAGATTGCAGCAGGCTCTGAAGCACTGGGCTTTCTCCCAAGCTAATAGGCTTCCAGCCCTGCTGTGTGCCTGGTCCATCTCAAATGAACTTTTCCTCGCCAGCCTGGGTGTGTCAAGACTGTGGCTGATACCAACATTGCAAGTGAGGATAGCAAGCAAGAGGACTCTCCTAAGGACCCTGTGTGAGTTCAGGATACAGGGACACATCCCTGGGTCTGTGGGACCCAGACCCCACTCTGTGCATGGTTCTCCTCATTTTAGCTGGGAATGCTGATCACAGCTTGTCACCTAGGCAAGGTGCTTCTGGGACCATTGTCTTGAGTATGCTTTGGCAGGTAGCACATCGGATGGTGCTCAGGCTATACTCGTGGGTGACTTATTGCAAGGTAATGAGGTGATTTAATTCGAATCAAGTTCTCTGCTCATGATTGTTTCCATCGGGAAGAAGTTGTATTGCTTCTCACGTTAGCAACGAGGAGGGGAAATGGCCGTAATAAACACCGGCAAGGCTTTTGCATAATTGCCCATCTGAGAAATAGCTTCTGTATCTAAGGAGGAGGTGTGCAGTTTCCACAGGTAAGGGTGACACAGTAGTACCTCCATTCATCCAGAGAAAGAGTGGCTTCCAGGAACCAGGAGGAGTGCAGTCCGTGACTGTGTCCATCCCTTCCCACAGGTGACACAACTCAGACTTGCTTAACTGTCGCTGAAAGCCCAAGGTGGCACCCAGCAGGAGACTTATTAGCACAGAAGCAAGAGAGCCTTATGAATCATGCTCCAATCAGGAAGCAGGATGTTAAAGGATGCCATCATGTGTGATTAAAGCTAAGAGAACCCCCACTTTGGTGGCAAGTGACAAGGAATGAGAAACCCCTCTTGTCTACCAGCAGGCTTCCAAGCCTTCCCGTAGACCAGGCTATTCTGCCCCTGCCCATCCATAGATAGATCCTCTCTGCCAATCTTCAGCCAGCTCTACCTCCGTGAGCTGGGCCGACTGCCCACACCAGCAGCAAGAGGGCCTGGCTGGCATCTCTGCCGGCTGAGCTGGGATACCTGTTAAGTCTTGGCCTGTGCCCCAGCACCTCCCTACCCACCCCCTCCATAGAGGAGCTGACAGCATCCTGCATGGCCCTGTCCTTCCTGATTGGCAGAGTCCAGAAATTTCTAGGGCATCCACTGTTGCTGCTGCTGCTCCCTGGAGACACATCTTTCTAATAGTGCTCCAGTTCCCGTGTGGACAGGCCACTGAGATACTGTCACAGGAGCAGTGGGGTTGCCACTTTCAGCCTTCTGCTCCCAGCACTGGAAATGCTTTGCAGAGATAATCTTGGGTTTCCACCGCCTCTGGGCAGGGAACAGCATCACCTCCTCACGGTCCACCCCACCACCAGTGGATTTTCCCAGTGTGCCTACGGTCCTTACTCTGCACACCTTTTGGCCCATTAGAGTTGTCTAAAATAAGTTTTTCCTTGAACCCATTCAGCTGAGTCACTGTGGCCACTGCCTGGCTGTGCCCTCACACACTTAGCAACCAACAGCACTGGAGGATTCTCCTGAGGTGAGAAAAATCCAACTTACAAGTGATTTTCACACCTGAAGGAATGATGTTTACAGATACCAGATTTAACAAGAAATGGAGTTGACCCCAGGTGAGATTCCAGAGACACTTAATCAAATGGCTTCCATGTTGCTGCTTAAGCCCTGAGGACTTTGAGAGGCGCTGAATTTATTATTTCCCAGCTTGCAATAGGCTTGAGAGTTGAAGCCAAAACCTGGCAGAGTCCTCAATCATCTGCATGACTGTGGATAACACCCTGTCACCTCTTGATGGTGGCCAACACACCTGCATGGTCTCAGCTGGCTGAAGTCCATCCCCAGTAGGGTCTATGAAGTCCCTTTCTGCAGGCCTCTGTGCGGCGGGTTGGGGGGGCCTTCTGTGATGTCTGGATCCCTGTGACAGCCAGCTCTTGTATGGGAGCAGCCTGACTTCAGTGTCTACCTTGTAGAATGTAGTGACTCCTTATAGAATGAGCCCCATGATGCAGAGCCATAGATTATATGTCCTCAGTCACACCCACAGGCTACTCCCACTGTCCAAAACAACAGTCATAGCCTCCCGGGAGCAAGACTAGGCTACTTGTGCTGACACCAGGGAGAGTTGTGCAAGGAAGAGGAACTGACTATCATGGCAGGACTGAGTAGGAATTCCAGCCACTTGTGTGTCAACCCCGCTGAGGGAAAGAAGTGGCTCACCTGCTTGTCTGTCATTTCAACCCTCCTGGATGACACAAGGGGCTGGCTGGAGCTGCCACAGATTGAAGCATCTTGCTGTGTAGGTGCCAGCACTGGCTGTGTGTGCAGGTGGAACCCAGCATCCCTGGACATCAGGCTGGGATCCAGGCTCCGCAGGTTCCCTGATGCCTCACAGCCACAGCCATCCCCTCCTGGGCATTCTGTGCCTCTGTCTCCTCTCTGGAGAAACCATCTAGACCTCAAAGCACCAGCTCCTCTAATGTCCACTGAGCAGTTTTTGTGACTACCACATCCACTTGTCTTCCTAACTCCACCAGCCAGATCCAGAGGTCAAAGGCATGGGCAGCCCTGCCGCACTTCCGACTCCCTGGGACCCTTTCTGGTCCCTTTTGTTTGACTGAAATTCTCTTGTGAGTCTTGGCTAGTAGCTTCATCCCTCCAGACCTCACTTAGCCTCCGTGGGCTTTCCCCGATGTCTCTGAGCCTCCAGCTCCCCCTGCTTATGAGGACATGAGGGTATTGATCACATGGGCTCCTAAACCCAGAATGCCTATCTCTAGAAAGGACCTGCCTCCAAGGGAGCCAGGCAACAGGAAGTAAGGATATCCATTGGCAGGGGCACCATTCAACCTACTTATACTCCACATCTCCATAGGGCCAGACTGAGCCTAGTCTGTTCCCTCCCAGATGCCAGGCACCTCATAGACCATTGGCTGACACCTAGTAGGTGTTCACTACAAATGTCTGAGTTACTACACTAATGTGGCAGCTTCACAAGGGTCCCAGCTACCTCTGACTTGAGGCTGGAGCCCCACCACTGCTCATCAAAGAGAAACCCAAGCAACATGATTGACAAGGTTACCATCCCTACAAGGGTTCCCAAGAGAAGTCAAGAGAACCCCATGTTCAGGTCTGCCCATGGTGGTCCTGTCTCTAAGAAACATGATTTTGTGGGATCCTTCTTGTTTAGTCTCCTAAACCAAGACCTGACTGCCTGTGGATTCAAGTTTGCCCTCCTGTAGGAGCAGCTGCACTGCCAAGGAGCTGTCAATGCCAGCTGCCATGTGGGTGCATGCAGCCTTCCTTGGCCCAGCGTGCTGCCCCACAGGAAGAAGGCACCCCCCTGGTCCACTACAAACGCTAGAAGGCCAGGTGTGATGGTTAATCTTACCCACTTGACAGGGTCTAGAATCACTTAGGAGACTAGCCTCTGGCATGTTTATGAGGAAGTTTCTAGATTGGGTTAACTGAACTAGAAGACTCACCTGAATGTAAACAGCACCATCCGTCCCATAGGCTTGAGTCACAGACTGAATAAAAACCAAGACAGTGAGCCAAGCACCAGCAGTCGCCTCTCTCTGCCTTCTATGAGTGCAGTGTGAGCAGCTATGCATTCCTGCCACCATGCTTTCCCCAGCGTGGTGGGCTGTGCCCTTAAACTGTGAGCCAAGGGAAACCCTTCCTCCCTTAAGTTGCCTTTGTCAAGTGTTTTTGTCACAGCAACAGGAAAAGTACTACACCAGGTGTGATGGCTCACATATGTAATCCCAGCAGCTTAGGAGCCTGAAAGCAGAAGCTGGGGGCGAGGGGAATCACCAAGAGTTCAAGGCCAGCCTGGACTACACAGTAAAACCTTATCTTCAAAAAGTAAAACGTAAACAAATGCCACTGTGGCTTGGCCACTTAGAATCCTACAAGGTAGACACCAGAAGGCATGTCACAGGGGTAAGGTCCTAGGATCCACTCTGTGGCAGACTTTAAGTCCCCATAATACTCCACATGTACTTGGCTAGTTAACACAAAATAGATTGCGAGGATGGGAACAAACATGGCTGCCTTCCACATGTGCTTCCCAGAAGTCAGCGCGTTTCCTGTAGAAACAGCTCTTCCATTCTCCATGGCAACCAATGGCCCTGGCCCTACCTTTATATGAACTACAAAAGGGACCTGGTCCCTCTTCACAGCCCTGCCATCTGTCCACATGGCCGTAATGAATACATGATCACAGATAGGAACTATGGGCAGTGTGCTCTGACTTGTACTGTGCATGACCTACACAGCTGTACTTATCAGACCTGTATCCCCACCCTTCCCCACCCCCCACACACCTGCTGCAGGTAGATATTGTCATAGGAGGGTCCATAACTCTTCTTTCCTGTGTAGAAAACACATCTGAGGAGTATGTGCTGGCTTGTACTTGTGTACAGTCAATGAACACTGGGAGGTTTTTGTAGAACAAGGAACTTGGGGGGTTTTGCTTCCAGGATACCCACACTGAATGCTTTATACACCTGGTCAGTTATGGGGGAGGGAACAGGGCTCCAAAAGAAGCCTGAATGCGGTCCCCCAGGAGCAGTGTGTGGCGTATGGGAGCTTCAGATGTGTCCCAGTGAAATGTAGACAGTGGCCTTTGGGTTGAGTCTGAAGGTAGATCTGCTGGGGAGCCACACAGGGGCTACCAGGCCCTTCGGCAGTGTTAGTTCTACTTATGGTAAAGAGCTAGGGCAGTCAGTGAGGCTGAATTATCCTCACCCAGGGTCAGCTTACTGGTCAACGGGAGGAAGGGGCTGCTGAGAGAGTCCAGGAGAGGCCTTCCCCCCCCCCCTGAGTCATCTGCAGCATCTCCCACCCAGTTCCCTTCTATCATGTGTTGCACTCCTGCCTCAGGTCCTCCCAGTCCCTGGGCATTCAGGGTGATCTGTAACAACAACTCACTGTCTCTCAGGGGATCAAGCCCTTGAGGAGAAGGGGGCATTTGCTTTTGGGTAAAGCACAAGAGGGTTCATGGCAACTTGAGGGCCGTGTTCCTGGCACTGGGTCTGTCCACAGTGGTATGTCTCATCAGTGGAAACTCACTTGCCATGCCTAAGTCTTTACCCACCCTTATCAGGCTGGTGAATGTCTGAATTTGGGGTTTAGACCCAAAGCCTGTTGGTGGTTAAGGGTAGTGGGCACATGGTGGGGCTTGGCTCCTGAAAAAACATCATGGAGAAGAGGAACTGGAAGCCATCTTCCAGGAATGGGAGGGAGGCTGGGAGGAGGAGGAGGTCTGCACACACAGGGCTGTCACAGCAGAAGGCTGGTTGGAAGGTCTTTGATGATGAGGATGTGGAAGAAGGCTCTGGCCTGGGATTGTAGAAGAGGAGAGTAATATGGTTACTGCCTCCAATAGTAGCTCTTTAACTAAGAATAATCCCTGTGTGTTAGAGCTGACTGCCCACCAAGGGCTGCCCTGAGACTACAGGGTCCTCCTGTTGCCCTCCTCCACACCTCACCCCATGATCATGCCTGTGGTTGTGGTTCTCAGACTATAGAGTGTGATCTAAGGCTTAGAGGTCAGGGTGACCTTGGGTTTAACATCACACTTCTCTTTGAACCATGCTCAGAGACATGCCTGCCCCCCTACAAACAGTCAGAAGGAGACAGCCAGTCCAGTCAGCACAACTGGCCTGAGGAGGTTCCTGTGACTGGTGTGAGGAAGTGTCTGGATTCAGTCAGGTTCTGCTGGCTGATGGAATACATTCCGAACGACCTCCATGGCTTCTTCCCTGAGCCAAAGCCAAAGTGGGTGCTGTTGCTTGCCTGTGTCCAGGGGATCATGCAGATATTATATCTAAGACTCTCATGTTGGGGCACCAGCCCTCAACCACTAAAGCACAGAGACAGAATGGGGTGCTGGACTGGTCTGAGCACCAAGACCTCAGAGAGACCCCTGTGGCTAAGAAGGGGCATAAAGAAGCCACAGGACTTCTACTGTCTTGCCACTGAGGGAGCATTAGGGCCAAGACAGGTGGCTTCCTGTGGGAAAGTTAGAGGAGAAAGGAAAAAGGTCTCCAGTAAGGGACCTGAGTCTATATTCCAGATACTGAAGGTGGGCACAAAAGTTCAAAGATCGAAGGGTCTGCCATAAGCTTGCTTCACCCAGTGTCTTGTAAAGTGTCTGAATCCATGGCAACAAGTCCCATCCTACCCCAGCTCTCCTTCCAACCATTACTGTGATGGCAGGTCCTGGCTGCCAGCCAGGGCCTCTCCAGTTACTGACCACACTTGAAAGGGGTTCCCTAGGGCCTTGTCACTAAACCACACTATCATGGGTATAATGGCATCCAACCACAGCAGCCCCAAGTGACTGTGGGCTGTCCTCACAGCCAGTTGATATGGGGCACAGCAGATCCAGGGTCTGTCACTTCCTACGGGCCAGCCCAATGACTCACCCATAGGCTCTCATCACCCCTGTGGGACCTGCTAGAGCAGGGGGCTTTGAGAACTGAGTAGAAAGGGTCTCACACACCAGGATCCAAGAGGCTGGCAGGATATGTCAGCAGACAGAGCAAGGTTTTAGGTGAGCTTCTCAGCTACCTCTCAAACTTCTGTGACTTGTCATCCTATCTAGACCACTGTGCTTGCAGCTTATGTCACTGCCCAGCCTATGTTACCTCCCCATAGCCAATTTCCAGAACACAGATTCTCCCTAGGGCATGATTAGCATGACCCGTGATGGGTAACTGTTGGGTGACTTCTGTGACCTCAACACCATCAATCTTGCTTGCCCAATAGGAACCTTGAAAAGCCACCACTCTGTCCTTACCTGCTTCCAGGTGTGTCTAACCAGCAGACCACTGGCCACATGCACACAAGGCAGCTTTGAATAGGGCCAACCCAAAATTTTATACTTACTCAAATATTGTAAGATTGTTTTGCCATATTTTTTTTTCTTGTAACTTCATTTCGTGAACTTTGTAATTGGTAATGTCAACATAATGTCACAGTGACAAAAGATTAGTCAGGCCTGCTAGACTGGTTAGAAGGGGCTATCCTGCTCTTCCAGCTCCAGGGTGCCCTGTCCTAGTTAACTGCTATCTGCAGGCCAGACCCTACCTAGGTCCTGTGCCTCCTGCAGAGTTCCCTAGGGAACTCGGGGACTCTGAGCCGTCAGTCAACGCTCCTCACTCCCAACCTGTGTTTCATCCACAGACTTCTTCCTCTGTTTCTGGGGCTCGGCTACTCTTGTTCTGATTTCTGTCCACTATGTCCTGTGTCCGCCTATTGGGACTCTAGAGAAGAAAACCCTCTCCCTCCTTCTCCAGCCCTCAACCTCCAGACTTCCTGCCTTCTGACTTACTTCCGGGGGGGCGGGGGCAATGACTGATTCTGGGATGCAGACAACCCTGTCTCCTGCCCCAGAGCAGCCACCAAAAAAGGCTGGCAAGGCCAGAGTTGGTGGCTTTCAAGTCATTAGGCAGTATCTTTTCATCCTGTGTCCCCTGCACGCACCTCTAGGTGGACAGTCAGAGTTCTGTTAATGTTGGTGACAGGCAGCTTTGACCGGAACAGCAAAGTTGGGGCTTTTTAGTCTGTTTCCTTTAAAAATGGAAATGCTATACAAAGAGGTGAGCGCGGTGGTTCTTGGTCTTCCTTGCAGTGGGGATGCTGCTGCCCTCGGTGTCCTCAGCAAGGCATCTTCCTCAGGAGGGAGCCGCTGCCCTCCTTGGCTCTGGTGGGACTGAAATGGCCTGAGCCCCTCACTCCCTCACCCTTCAGCGTTGGCCTCCGTAGCCGGGAGAGACAGAGCTGGTGACTCCCCCTCCCGCCGGCCACCAGCCCAGCCTGCGGCTCCTCTGCTCTGCGCGGGATGACGCCCAGGCAGCAGCGCCGGTCGCACTGTGGGCTCATCAGATGACTGTGGGGGCTCCTGCTGCACACCACATTCCCTAGGACGGGGGAGAGGGAGGGAGGGGGCGCTGGCTGCAAAGCACAGGTCTCTGCATCCCCAGTGCCTGCTGCTGGCTCGTGCACAGAACAAACGGAGAGAACCTGATCTCCTCTTTAAGCCCTTCAAGAAATAGCAAAGCAGCTGTCTTGGTTATTCCTCCGGCTGATTTCTTCGGCTTCCCTGGAAGATGCGTCTGGCCGAGACAGGCCTGGGGACCTCCTTCATCACGCTGCTGCCTCTGCCGCCGCCACCACCACCCGGGCCACTTACTTTCTTTGCTCTGGGCGGCGGCGTCCTGGCCAGCACCCGGGTCTCTTGAGCTGGGCCCCCTGCTCCCCCAGCGGCCTGGGCAGCCCCTCCAGCATCCATGACTCCTTCCCCTGGCTGGCTCCCGCGCCCGCCGCCCCCCTCCACATCCCACTGTGCCCCGCTCGCCCATCCTGCTACCCCCCCACCCCCAGCTCCTCCTGCACCGAGCTGCTGCCCAGGCTCCTCCATGCTGCCTGGATCTGAGCTGGGTGATTAATTGGCTGTGATGATGAGCGTCCCCGGCGGTGGAGCAGCCACCGTGATGATGACCGGTTACAATAATGGTCGCTATCCCCGGAATTCTCTCTACAGTGACTGCATTATTGAGGACAAGACGGTGGTCCTGCAGAAGAAAGACAACGAGGGCTTTGGATTTGTGCTCCGAGGGGCAAAAGGTGAGTGTTCTAGGATCCCTTCCTATGTGTGTGTGTGTGTTGTGTGTGTGTGTGTGTGTGTGTGTGTGTGTGTGTGTTGCACACAGGCTTGTATGAAGAACCTTCCCCAGCTTGGAAATAAGCATGAAACAAGCATTTTCCTGGGGGCACTTGGTTGCTAGACAACGATGCTCTTTAACATTCTGCCTTCCTCAGAAAACATCTAGGCTTCCTGCAGGCATGTTTTTAATTTTCCATCTACAGTACTGCTCCAAATGAGCTACTCTCTCTCCCTCCCTCCCCCCACCTCTTTCTCCCAATCCTGGGGAGACCCTGCAGCTTGGGCTTCAGTTTAGTCACAGTGTGCTGACTCTCAAAGCTCCTGGTCTCTGATACCCAGAATGGCCCAGCCCAAGTTTGAGGCACCCGGAAACTGGCCTGTGCTGGGGGTGGGTTTCAGCTCCAAAGGTGGCAGGTGTCTGCCAACTCACCTCTAAGGTGACTTTGCAAAGGCAAGGAGAAAAAAGGTCCCCTCTACCATCAACTAAGCTGGCAGCATCACACACCCTGTGGCCTGGGAGTGGGAGGCTTTGGGACACAGCTCAGAGCAGTGCCCCACGCCTGCCCCTAGTGTGGGGCTTCCCTTCCCAACTACAGCAAAATGGCATCAGCTTGCTCTAGAAGAGGCATCTGCCTGAGGCAGGTGGAGGTCAGCCATGTGGCAGTTGTACCTGTGCAGGAGACACCCTTCCCTGGCTCGCTTGCCCACCTGCCACAGGCTCTGGCCGCCCACGGCAATCCGTCCAAAAAGAGAGGAGCAGAGTCTTCTCCACCCCCAGGGTACAGGTCCATGCCTGTGTGATGTGCCTTCCCCTCCCCCAACCTGGGCATCACACCTTCCCA
This sequence comes from Mastomys natalensis, assembly GCA_021653895.1. Taxonomy (NCBI): domain Eukaryota; kingdom Metazoa; phylum Chordata; class Mammalia; order Rodentia; family Muridae; genus Mastomys; species Mastomys natalensis. The sequence goes on from JAJTUV010000342.1 coordinate 257,963, forward strand.
CCCGTCCACCCCCAGCCTCTCAGGAGGACCAGGAAAGTCCTTCAACAGCCCCATGGGACCCAGAAGCCCAGCCTAGCTCTGCTGAGAGGCATGTTGGTCATGTGATGGTCATAGAAAGCCAGGTCCCCCCTGGAGAGAGTTCAGAGCAGATTCCAAATCAGCAGCCACCCACCGGGTCAACATTGTTCTCTGTCCCTGTTCCAAGTTGAATCCCCTGAGTTGCAAGTCTGTATAGCTGTGAAATTGGCAGGCGGTTTCAGTATGGTCTTTCCCTAGCTCTGTGTGGTAGGGGAAGGAACTTTTCCATTTTTAGAACTGAAAATGTTTAGTCATTGATACTTTTAAAGAAAATGACAGACATGTAGACATGTACCACAGACCACTTTATTCCATGGTTTCAGCAGAGGGGCCAAGAGGCATGAGGGGGTCCTGGCATTCACCTGGCTCCAGGGCTTACATTAGTACTGATGTGCATGTGAGTAAGGAACCCCTCTCTGGGGCAAGCTAGCCAAGACCACTGCCTCTCAGTGGTAATGGGGAGTGCAGTGACCCTCTTCCTCCCAGGGTCCCATGGGCAGGTGGGATGACCAACTTGGAAAACATCCCCCAGACTCACACACCGTGTTTCTCTGTCTTCCCAGCTGATACCCCCATTGAGGAATTCACGCCCACGCCGGCATTCCCAGCCCTGCAGTACCTGGAGTCCGTGGATGAAGGTGGGGTGGCATGGCAAGCCGGACTAAGGACCGGGGACTTCTTGATTGAGGTAGGGCACAGGTGTTTGTATCACACTGCTTGGGGAGAGCGCCGACTCTCACATGAGAGAGGATCGTGGTTTTGAGCACAACCATCCGGATGGTGGATGACTTAGGCCACATGGCTTGTATTTTCTTGAGTGTCCCCTACCCCTGAGAATGAGTTTCCTCTGTCCCTGATGTTTGAGTGTTTTCGTGGTTCTTTGGGAGGAGAAAGCATACGTGGAACTTGGCCACTGGTCTTCAAGAGGAAGATGGAGACATTGTCATGATGCTGGTGCCACACGCAGATCTGTGGGTGGCTTAGCTCTGAGTCCATAAATAGGAGGGGAGTCCTTGCCCACTCCTGTGTCCTAAGGGCAAGTCACCAAGCCTTTGTGTGGTGTTGGCTAGCATGAAGTGTGCTGTGGGTGGCTAAGAGTTGTTTGGTCTATGTTCAGTGCAAGGTTGATGGTCTTTAAGGACCACAGAGCATGGAGCCAGAGTGGGGGTGGGAGGGGCTGGAGTAGGCCCAGAGAGGAGACTGCAATGTCCAGAAGTTATAAAAGCTAATTTTCATTCAAACTCAAAAGCAGGGTAATGTTTGGTCATTTGAGAGGTCTTCTTGTGTGCAAGTGTTGGTGTCTATGAATGTCACCTGCAGTTGTACGTTGGTGCCAGTGAGAAGGTTGCATCCTGGTGCTTCAGGGCATCTTGCCTCTTTGCTGGTTTAGGTGTTACTTTGGATCTCACTATGCGAGACAACTTGTTACTCTTTGGAAGCAGTGTGAATGAGTGAACATGCACTAGGTTGGAAAGATGGCCTTTAATGATCTGATAGACCCAAGCGGGCCTAGTCAGGAGGTTTTTGTTTCCCAGGGTTCACTCGGAGTCTTGCCTCAAGTTTGTCAGAAATCACACACAGATGGAGATGATAAACAGGTGTATCTCACCAGCCAATTGGGTGACTTCAATGCACATCCGTTAAGAGGATACCCTAGCCTGTCCCAGTAAGATGGCACATTAAGCCTTTGTTCCATGTTATATGTCAGCTGCCCACGATAGTTTCTGTCTGTCCATCACAGTTTCCTATCACTCTGGAGTTCATTCACACTAGCAAGGGTGACCGGAATAGAGGGAGAAGAGATCACAGCTGTTAGGTAGAGGAGGGACCAGTAAAAAGGAGTCATGTGTGGCTCTCATGCCATTGCTGAAAGACGCTTTAAACTACTCTTGTCTACCCAGAGCCTGGTCTGAATGAGGCACGAGCTAATTCAAGTTTCTGTGGGTCAAAGCAGTCGGAATCACTTCCAGAACTGAGAAACCGGAGCCAGCTGCAACTCCTTGAGTTCATGGGTTTGTAACCTCCTGGAACTGCAGACTGGGTTGAATCATCTTCTGTAGGATGCGGTTGTGACGCAAACCCTCTTCCTGTGTATGAGAGACACTAGAGACAGAGGGGGTGTGGCCTGGGGCTGGGGCTCGGGCTCTGAGTGGTGTGTGGGTGGCCCTGTGATGGTGGAGAAGGGGGGTCCAGAAGGTTGAGATAGGTTTCAATAATAAATGAGGGCTGCAGAGGGGCCTGCACACCCCTGATGTTCAGATCATTTAACTGTTTCCATGATAAACTAGTCAATAAAAGAAGCCTGGCACGGAAGTGCCTTGGGGTGGTACTTTTTCCTGGGGATGTCCTGCGTACCACTCTACAATTTTCTGTCCTTGTAGCACTTCATTTGACTTTTTTTTTAAACCTCTGATATACTAAGCTGCCTTTGGGGAACAGGCATTTTGTTCCAGTGGCCTCTGAGTTCCAGGATTCTAGGCTTGTCTAGCTTGGCCCCCACTGCCTGTTAGGGCTGTGTGTTGGTCTGTGATTTTGTGCATGGCCTATGGAAAGACTTCACCCACAAAGCTGATTGTCACATTCATACACTGATGATGGGGCTGTGCGGTGCAGACCCCTGGAGGTGGCAAACAGGCTCCCCCTCTCCTACTTCCCAGGCTGCCTGAGGTGGAACTCAGAATTTCTCTATGTTAGGTGCTTGGATTTAAGTCCGTACCTCCCCATGAGTTGTCTCCTTGGCTGCTCGCTTTTGCCATCAGGATATTAAAATCATTTATAAGCCCTTACACAGGCATGTGCTTCCCAGGGGACAACCGCTCTGTATTTGCTGTGAACAGTTTTCCAATTTGGAGAGATTGTTTTTAAAAAGCTTTATGTGTTCTCTTATGAATCTGTGTGGGGTGAAGCTGTCCCCTACAGCACTCCATGAAGCATGGGTACCTGTGGGCAAAGCTACCTCAAGTGCCAGTGTGTGCTCCTCATCCCGGCGCCCGTGGCAACCCTTTTCTCTGCTGCCTGAAAAACAAACAAACAAACAAACAAAACCTGCGAAGTATATCAGACTTTGTATTTGCTCTAAAATCTCGTGCCGTGGTTTGAACCTCAGGACCAAGGGGCCACTTTAGAAGTGGGGGTTGACGTTTAACATCTCAAGTGTCCACAAAGCTCCATCCCTCGTTCTTTAACTCGGTCAGATTGCCCTGACATTGTCATCGTGCTGGAGCTGGAGCCCGTAATGAAGAGCTTCCTGTTGTACAGGACTTTCTCTAGTCTTCTGTCTAGAATTGCTCTCTCTCCTGATAAAGTGTTAAGGAGAGAGGTTTTTTTCTGTTGTTTTGATCTTTCCGTCGTGACTACATTTCACTCCCAAAACATTGCTAAGATTCGAGTAAAGCCCTGTCAACCTTTTAAGTCTTTTAATATTTACTTTGTCTTTGTGTGCGCAGGTGCGCACATGTATGTGTGCTTGTGTGTGTATATGTGTACAGACACACCACCATGCTCACCAAGTAGGGTCCAGTTTGGTGACAACTGCTCTTATCTATTGAGCTTTCTTGCCAGCTCCTTCGATAAGCTGTCTTGAAGTCAGGGATGGAAAAAAAGAGCCCCTGGGGGTCAGCATGAGAACTCAGCTCTGAGTGAGGATGTGTGTGTGCACCCCATGTTTGAGGGCATTTGACTACAGTCACTCTGATGATCACACACTCATCCATCACTGCTCAGAGCAGTGTGGCTACAGGCCCCCAGTGTACCAAGGTCGGAAGATATTCTTGCTCCTTGTAGAAAGTGGCCCAATGCTGATGGAGAACACATTCAGCTCCTCTGAGACTTGAGAGAAGCTTTCCATGCTTACACTACATAGTAAAGGCTTTGTCCATGGTTGTTAGACTAAATCGCTTAGGGAATCATGACAAGGGGAAACATCTGGGTGTGCTTAGTATAGGCAGTGGGTTGGTTTTGTTTCTGCTTTAAAGCATTTTCTGTCCGTGATGGTAGAGTTTGTAGAAACAGAGCCCTGTGCTAGAACACTGATGATTGTGTCTCTATGTTTTCCTCATTAAAAGACTTGACAACTGGCCCAGTAACAATGGCTAGAAAGGCCTTCAGAGGACATGGAACGGCTGGGGAAGTGCTCTCTCTGTGCAGCTTGGGTGAGAGGCTGGGGATTCCAGTAGCCAAGAAAGCCATAGAAGGATGTGCATGGCTGGCCCAGGAAAAGGAGAGGAGAGCTGGCTGTCACTGTGATGTCCTGTAGGCTCGTAGGCTCATCCTCTGAGACTTGGCTGCCATTGCCATCACCAAAAATGCCTGTTAACAATTCAAGGCCTGGTCCCAGACCCTGCCTGCTAGGCCAGAACAAGTGGGAGTTTGGGCACAGTGCTTTCACAAAACTGACATATGAGGCCAAGAAGATGGATCTCTCAGGAGAGTACTGCACAAACTTGTGGGCCTGAGTTCAGATTCCCAACACCTATGTAAAAAGTGAGGTGCAGAGACATGCATCTAATCCAGCACTGGAGAGTTGAGACAAGAGTATCCCAAGGCTCAGTGGCCAGAACTGAAATACCCCGTGTCTTATTAGTAGCCCTTGAACCAACTCACCAGAAAACACACAGTAAGCAAACAGCATCTGTTGCAAGTGCCACCGAAGACCCGTGTCCTTCCTCACTGTCGTTAAGGTGTACCAGTCATGGTCATTTCTCCCTCTGCACAGAACTTTAAAAAACCAACCTCTAAAGTCATTATTTTGTTGTAGAAGAGAAAACTGAGGCAGGGAGAACTTCAATGACTTCTCACGAGGTCACATACTTGATTATGTTAGACGCTTGGCTCTGGCCAGACTGTCAAACTGGATGCCCTCCACTTCCTAGAGCTGAAACCCACACCCTTCCCCCACCTGTGCATAATGCAGGAAGTGAGGCAAAGGGCTTGTGCCAGTTTTCTTCTTTCTTTTCAAATTAGCAACCATTTTTCAGAACCATCATACCTGTTGCTGGTGACGACACATTTGTGTTGTTAGAGCAAAACACGGAGTGCCAGGAATTCTGGGAGGTCAACATGGCAGCATGTTACAGGAAACAGAGAGCCGAGCAGGTAATTTCACATCTAAGATTCCATCCTTAGGGAACTTCGTCGAGAGCAAGCAGTATTCACAGCACACAAATAAAATAATAAGAGAATGAGAAGGAAGGACAGCCAACATCTGCTATGGCTCCATGAGGGAGCCTTTCACAAAGCCCTACAAGGAGCCCTCCATGCCCATGGGGTATAATGCAATTCTATTTAGTGAGCAAGGTAGAATCAAAATTATCTGCATAATCCATCTACAGGCATGGAGGAAAGCCTTGCCCCACCCCCACCCCCAGGGGATGGAAGAACACCCTTCACTTGTCTCAGACCTTTGTGTTTCTCAGCATTTCTGCAGTGTTCATTTGTAGTGTTGTGTGTGTGTGTGTGTTCATTAATTTTACAAATAGAACATTCCTTCGAAGGTTATGGAGTACTGTGCTGTGGAATGGTGTCCTGGCCTCCTGGGCCAAGGTAGCATGTGTCCAGAAAAGGGTTTTCTGGTGTTAGTAATTGTCCCAGGCCTTCCCTCAGCAGCCAGCCCGTGCTGGGCTGTGAAAAATTCCTATGGTTTCTGTGATTGTTGTCTTAGCCCTGAAGTGGCCGATCTCGTTTTTTGTGTTAATTTCCCTAAATAGGTTTTTCTTTGCAATTAAAGCAGGCGGCAATATCCTTCATCCTCGAACAGCCACGCTGCAGATCGCTAATTACCTTTTCCTCATATTAAACACTTGCACCAGTGATGCCTGGAACCGTTTTTTATAATCTCGGTTTATATTGAAGCGAGGACGCTAAGAGGGATGTCCCAGGGTTCTCCTTGGAGACTTAGTGTGTTGTAAAAGCTTTCTTAGGTGGATTCTTAAAGATGGGACTTGTCTCACACACACCTGCCTAAACCATTACTTCCAACCCAGTTGAGGCGGCATGGCAGCTTCCGCTCCCTCCAAGACTGCATCCCCCAGCCTCAGACCTCAGCAAGGCTTGTGGGAAAGGCAGCCAAGCCCAGTCAGTCCTAGTATTCTATTGAGAGCATTATTCATAAACATATGAGGGGGTCCACCACCTCATTGGTAACATGTGGTACTGAGAATTAAGTCACCTGAGATAAATTGTGTATTACCCTGGGCTCTCCAAGGAAGATTGGAGGTCAGAAGTTTCTGGGCACAAAGGTAGCATTTGTCAGTATCTGTTGGTGAGTGTCTTGTCTTTCTGCCTCATTAATATGCTTGACTCAGAACAGAAGACTAGCAAACATTTGTCAAACAAATAATAATAAGTTAGAATAATGGTGAATGATTTTGAGTTGGCAGTGACCCCTTCAGATGTGTACCATTGTACAGTGACAAACACAAGCCAGACTAGGTGCCATTCAGTACAAGACCCTGTGAAAGCCTCCCAGAGCCCCTGGCAGGCAAGCTTGGCTTATACCTCTGCTCTCTGCACCCACCACCCTGCACAGTCCTGCCCTGGCACGGGCCTGGTTTTCAAATAATTTTGGAGTTTCCATTTGCCATGCATATACTAACCTCTAGGGACAAATCCCAGGGTTGAGGAAAAGCCTTTCTGTGGCTTCCTCAGTGCCAGGTTCCCTCTGGTCTAGACAGCAGCTGCATCTCTTAGTTCACTACCTTTCTCTCTCTCTCTCTCTCTCTCTCTCTCTCTCTCTCTCTCTCTCTCTCTCTCTCTCTCTCTCTCTCTCGTCTTTTGGAATATCGCCAGAGACTATCACATGCCCACTGGTGACCCCAGTGGCCAGTGTAGAAATTCTTGTCTCTGTCTCCTCTTAACTCTTTATATCTTATTCAAACAGTGCCCATGGGCATTCAATTCAGGATGACGAACCAGGCACCAGCAGACATTAGCAGGGCTGGGGCTGAATTCCTGGCCTGCTGTTGTGTTTGTCCTTGGGTTGTCAGCTTTGGTTCACATCAAAGATGAGCAGTGGCTGTCTTCATCTCCCTCTTGAGTGTGGAGTGTATCTGCTCCCATAGAGCTGTCTCTTCTGGCCAAGCCGTTGTGGTCTGCTTGCAGAGGATCACAGCATTAGAAATCTTTGTCATTCTAGGACTGCAGCCATGAGGGTGAGATCCCCAAGGCTGTTGACATTGGGTTCTTTACTCTTGAGAGTTTAAAGTGGCTGTTTCTCTTAGGAAATTCCCTGGTCATCTGGGAAGCCAGATTCTTTTACTCCAAACATCCTCGGACCCGGAAAACCAATAGCCTCACCTTCCACGTTGACCAAGAACAGGTGGTTTTTGGCTCAAAAGTAGCAAAGAGACTCTGCTGAAAAGGTGGATGCAGGCTGCTTCACCGTAGCAGCTCCGAAACCTTGGCTCTTTCATTGTGGGGTTCTAATTTGAAGCATCAGTGATTTCAATTTCAAGCTAAAAAAAGATCTCGAATCACTTCAGGGGACCATGGTTGCCGTGCTCAGACTCTGTGGGATTGGCAGATGGCAGTGCAGTAGGTTAGAGAGAGAGAGGAACCATGGTCAAGGACACAGGTTGCTCAGCCAACCCAGATCTGAGTCTGGGCTCTGCCTTGTCTTAGCTGTGTGAACTTGGGCACATCACTCACTTCAAGTCTCTCAGTTTCTGTAAATAAAGACACGTGGAACTTACAGCATAGCTCCTGACATCATGGATGCTCAACAAATGTTAGGAAAAAAATGACATCTGAAAACCCAATTCACTGGTTCATTTCTGCAGCTGATAAATGGGAACCCAGGAGGTATTTGGCTGGAGGAAAAACAAAAATTAGCCACGGCTTCTTGGGAGCTCACAGTCTAGAGGGGAAGCAAAAAGAAAGTTTGTACCAGGGAAAAAGACATATTATTGCCACCAGGCTTCAGTGGATAAGAAAGGTATCCACAGTTGGTGTGGAGGGGGAAGAACTTGAGCTGAGAGGGTCAGTAACACTCAGGGTGAGTGTAGGCAATAGATGTAGTGGTGCTGACAAAGGCTGGGACTGGTGCGTTAAGGCCTTGGATGGTAGTTTGAGCAGGTGCAGCTGCAGGTGGCTGGTCACGATGCAGGAGAGCTAGAAGGAGGTGCAGGCAGGTGGTAACAAACCAACCACTTCAAAGCAGAAGCACTGCCCCTCCCCCCTGTTCCTGAGAAACCGCTCTTTGGGCTTTCCTCTGTCCGTGGTGCTGAAACGGCCTCCTTCTATTTCCGAAATTCTCACCTCTCCTTCCTTGTATCTTCCATGGTATCCCCTCCCCGCCCTGTGTCCTTGTCGTGTCCAGGCATGGAAAATCATTACTTTGAGGCAAAGCTCATCTGCTTGGTAGAGAATTATCTTCCACGAGGGTGCATAGAGGATCTGGTGTGGCAGAGCATCTGTGGTATCCTGTGCTTTCTCCCCGCCTTCGCCTTGTTGCTAAGGTCTGAACTCACGTGCCAAACTCCCAAACAGGCCTTTCCAGGACCATCTGGCTGCCCCTGACTCTCATGCTCATGCTGCATGATTCTGTCACTGTCAGAATCATCTCCAGTGTTGGGTGGTTGACTTCCCATCCATTTCTCTTGTACAGTGTCTCTCCCTATGGGTCATACACACTGTCAACACAGCACCTGTCACATAGCAGAGGTCTTAAAGTGTGAATCTGGTGGTGGCCAGCCCTGGGACTCTTGCATTACCATCTTTCAGATAATAAAACTGAGCCTCAGGAAATTACCTGCCTGGGACCTCACGGGAGGTTTGAGTCTTAGCAGCCTGCAAAGCATATCTCTCTTTTTATGTGTCTGGTCAGTGCCCTGGCTAAGTCCTGAGTCATGTGATTGTATCTTATTTCCATCCATCTCTACCTAATGTATCTCTACCCTGCACAGACTGTAAAGATGATGTCCTAAGGAGGCAGATGAATATCTCCAGATTAGAAGTTTGGGGTATAGGGGCCACTGATGGACCCATTGGTTAACCCTGGAAGGAGAACACAGGGTCCTTTTTGCCTTCCATCCATCCTACCAAACTTCCTGTCTCTCAGAGTGCCTGGCAGGAATCTTGTTAGCATTGATTTGTTTCTGTCTGTGGTGCCCTTTTGTTCTAGGGAGTTTTATGATCCAAGTGGTTAGGTTGGTAAATGAACTGAAGGAAGGGTGTAGGCCAAATGCCCTGTAGGACTTTAATTGATAGGGCTCGTCGGCCCTGGAAGTTAGTGTATGTGCACATCAACTGTTGCAGAGCTGAGATGAGAAGGAAGAGAAGAGAGAGGTGTGGAAGCCACTGTGTAAGGCTGTGGGAGTCAGAATGGCCTCTGCAATTTAGTCCCACAGGATCAACCACGCATTATTCATTACTTCTCCCAACTAGACTGCCCTGGGTGGGGCAAGATGAGAGAGAGTGGGGGCATAGGAACCTCCATCAATATGATCAAGGTACCCAGGGCTACTGTTTTGTACAAAAAAAGCTATTACTTTTATGGGTGATGGTTGTTGTTGTTTGACCATGGAAAGGGCAGAAACTGCCTAGCCAGGCCAGGCATGTGTATCCCCAAGGGAGAGTTTCCCCATGTGACCTGCCATGGGGTGTGGTCTCTCCTATAAGCCATGAGTATCACAAAGGCAGAAGCTGACTCATTCTGACTCCCCTGTGATAAGTCCTAGGCACTGGGGATGGGATCAAAGCCATAGAGAAAGGTGATTGGTCCTTGAGTTGACCAGAAGTCCATGCTACAGGTATCCAGAACTAAGCTGACTAACTAGGACTAAGTCCTAAGAAGGAATAACTAGGCCTGAGCATGGCAATGCTGGGCAGACCAGTGCCTGCTGGATGCCTAGATCCCAACACAGTAACTTGGGTTTGAGGTTTTCCTAGACATACACCTCTCTAATACCATTCTGGCTATTTCTGACATGGTCTTCACCGTTGCTAACTCTTTAACCCTCACCAAAATGGAATTTCCAATTTTCAAAGATACTGGAGCATAGCGGGGTTAGCATAGGGGATAGCAGCCTCAGATCACAGAGCTTCAGAGTGGCAGAGCTGAGATTTGAACTAACCTGGTCCCCTTACCAGTCTATAACTATTGCACACTCCAGTCTCTCTGCTCTTGTGGGTTTAGCAGCTGAGATGTTAGTCCTGGGTACCACTGTAATTTTCTGTCTCCTGGGGGACTGTTACCAATTTCTCACCTGGTCCTACCATCTGTGCTGTGTCTGCAGCTCCAGGGAGAAATGTCCTGTCCTAGAAGCTGGCCCTTGCCTTAGCCTACAGGGCCCCAAGGTTTTAGCCTCAGAAGGGGTAGCTCCTCACTCTTCCCTGCATCTAACTTGACTTGGTCCCTTGACTTTTTGCTGATCCAATGATACAACTCTGCCTCTAGTTTTTTTTCCCCATGTTCCTTCCCTCCTGCCAGGACACTCCCTCTTTTTCTTACCATTGTTCCCCTGAATTTCTCCTGGCTTCCTTACCTAAATTACATGAACTCCCCCAGCCTCCTGCCTCTGCTAGGGATGTGTCTCATTGCCCTGTGCTACATTTGCATGGCATGTAAACTTAATGGTGAGTATCTCTCACCAGAACCTAAGCCCGTCAAAAGCTAATAGCCTTAGTCACAGAATGTCAGTCACACAGGTGATACAGCAGACAGCCATGATAAGGACCTAGAGAGACTTTGGATCCTTTCCCAACAAAGAGGTAGTTAGTTGATTCTTCCCAGACTCATACACCCCAAAAGTACCAGGAACCCCAGGGATCAACAAACAGCAGTCCAGCCTTGTCTGGCAGTGTCTAGCTCTCTGTTCCACACCCATTGCAATCCTGGAGTTTTCAGAGGTTGTGTGTGCTGATCTCAAAAGTATTAGAGATTTTGTTAAAATTCCACTCCCACTCTGACTGGTAATCATCTTTCATTAACTCTTCTTCATCCTGCCTTGAGTAAGTCATGATCCACACACACAAGAAAGGAAGCCAGTGAAACAGGAAGGTGAAGGGACCACGAGGCAGGGAGTATGTGCAGCACAGTGTGGGTCACAGGGCAACTTTATGGTTTTATCTATCTGGTAGCAATGCATGTTATCAGACATCCTCATTTGATTATCTTTATTTCCTTGACTAAAATATACACTCTAGAGCTGGAGAGTGCTCCTTGCCCTTGCAGAGGACCTAGGCTCATTTGTCAGCACCCACATCAAGTGGCTCACAACCTGCCTCTAACACCAGCTCCAGAGGATCTAATGCTTCAGGCACCTATACTCAAGCATGCACAAAGCTCCACACACATGTACACATAATAGGTTTTAATTGAAAAATACATACTGTGAACATTATTTTATGCATTTAAAAAGTATATAATGCAATAGCTTTTAATATTTAAATTTTATTTATTTATTCATTTATTTGTGTTTGGACATGGAGGGCTTCTGTACCCCATCATACATGTGGAAGTCAGAAGGCAACTTTTGGGAGTTGCTTCTCTCTTCCCATCATATGTGTTTTGGGATTCTACCTCAGATCATTAGTCTTGGTAGCAAGTCCCTGTACCCAGTGAGCCATCTTCCCGCCATCAATGGCTTCCTCATTCAGCACTGCCATCACAACTGTAGCTCTGGAACATTATCGACCCAAAGACAAATCCCGTTGCTGTTGGTCATTACTCCTCATCTTCATGTCAGCCCTCAAAATGTCCTCTTCTTGCTTCCTCTTTCTGGAGGCTGGGGGGGGGAGGCACTACTCTAGACATTTCAGACATAGGACAAGGCAGCATGGCACCTTCAGGGATGCTTAGTGTTATCGACTTGATAGAATGCAGAATGACCTGGGAGACAGTCCTCTGGGTAAGACTGTGGGAGGTTATCTTGATTCCGTTAATTGATGTGGGAAGACCCATCTTGACTGTGGGAGGAGCCATTCCCCGGGCAGGGGATCCTGGGCTGTATGAGACAGGGAAAACCAACTGAGCACTAGCAAGCATGAATTCTGTGCCTTCTGTTTCTTGAGTGTGTGTGGGATGTGACTAGCTCTCTCAAGCTCTTAGGAAATGCCCACCACTGCCCTGTACCTGTGGCTTCCCAGCCATGATGACTGTAAACCTGAAACTGGGAATCAAAATACACCCTTTCTCCTTGGACTGATTCTATGAAGGTATTTTACTACAGCAACACAAGAAACTGAGACCCATCCCAGCACCGTTGTTTATTGGTTTCATCCATGCCTTACCATGCATTGGTACTTTGTACCTTTTATAGGTAAATGGACTTCATGGTGTGACCTGATCACATCAAGGTACCCATTCATCATTCAGAGGAATTTTGGTTTGTCTCCACTTCAGTCTTTTATACATAAAGCTGCCACTATGGTTTGTAGCTTCCTCTCAAAACTCAATGCTGGAGACCAGGGAGATAGCTCAGTGGATGAGAGGACTTGCTGAGGACCTGAGTTTGGATCCCAACACCCATCTAAAAACCAGATGTGGCCTGTAACCTCAGCACTGAAAGAGGCAGAAAGGGGATCTTTGAGGTTCGCTGGTCACCAGCCTAGGTTCAATGACAGACCCTCTCTCGGGGAATAAGGTTAAAAACAAAGATAGAACAGGACACTCAGTCCCTCCCCTAGCGTATGCCTGCCTGTGCAATCCCCCACCACCACACACACACACACACACACACACACACACACACACACACACGGAAAGAATTGCAGGATCATGTTTTCCTTGTTAGAAACACTATTCTGAAATCCATACTGCTATGTTGCTGTTTGGGGTGTAAAATGTGGATGACACTTGTCACCTATCTACTGGTGCTCTTTGGGAGGCTATGGAGCCCTTAAAAGGTGGAAACTCACTGGAAGAAGCAGGACTCTAGAGAAAGGGTCCTGAGGGTTATTTCCTGGTCTCTCTTTCTGTCCCATCTCTGTGTCCTAGTCAACTGCCATGTAAGGCAGATTCTGTGCACTCTGATACCCACAGAGCCACCAAGCCATCCCCATCATGATGGACAGGAATCATCTCAAGCCATGAGCCCAATAACTCACCTCCCTAACGTTGCTCCCATCAGTTATTTGACCACAGTGATGAGAAAAGTAATGAGCACATGTGCACTGATGGTCTTAAGAGATGGGCCTCTGGGAAGTCATTAGTGTTAAATGGGGGTGGTCCATAACAGCCTCTGTGGCTTTATATGTAGAGAAAGAAAGATCTGAGCTGACACACTTGTCCTACCTCACCACACCATGACCCAGCACAGACCTTCAACCAGATGTGGAGCAGATGCTGACTCTCTGCACCTGGAGTCCCCAGTCTCCAGAACCATGAGTCACATAAACACCCATCTACTATGAATTTCTTGGGCCCAGGCATTTTATTACAACATCTGAAAATGTAGCAAAGATGGCTTCTGCGAACATTTGTATTCAAGCCTGTGTCTGAGCTCTTGTTTTCAGTCTGTTCACACCCGGCGAGTGGAGTTGCTGGATCACATGGCCAGTCTGTGCTCATCTGCAGAGCAGTGCTCATTGTCCACTTAGGAAATACCCACCACAGCCCCTCACTGTGCAGAAGCAACGGTGACTGGAGAAGAAAGCCTGACCCACAGAGGCCAAGCTCGACACACCACAATCCCACCACACTGACTGCAGGAAAACCATCAACTGCAGGAACACAGCGTTAGGTGAAATGTCTGTGTCTCCCGAGTACCCTCTATGCAGCAAGCAGCTTTCTTAGAATTTCTCCTTCACAAACTCACACGCTCAATTTAGTTAAAATATTTCTGTCTTCTCCTTTTTCAGTATGAAGAAACTGAGATCCAGAGGACACTCTCTTGCTTGCAGGGCCACAGCCAGAGAGTACAGAGCTCAGGCATCCCTGGCAGATAGTGAGTGTCTAAGCACTTCACCTGGAATGGAGCTGGAAAAATAGTTCAGGACAAGGAGAGGTGCTGACTCAGCAGGTTGAGCATCCTTACAAAGTAAAGATCAGCTCTGTCCCTGGGAACAGGCAGGATGAGGAGTCATCAAGGCTTCTAAGGATTCTTGCATCCTTCCACTCTGGGTCTGGCTGAGTGCACATCCGTGTCTGAGGGTTGGGTGCTTGTCTTGGCCCATGAGGCTTGCTGGCTGCTGTCGAGTACAGTGATCCTCGAAGTCCTGGCTCACTCAGCAAGTTAAGCTCCTCAGTCATGGTCCAGGATCAGCCAACACCTTTCTTTCCCTGATGATAAAAGGGGCACATGTCTGAGATCCAGAAGGAGGTGGTGAATCTCCTGTGACACATGTGAAACATGAAGGGCAGTGCTCAGTGAGAATGTACTGCAAGTGATGAATCCATCCACCTCCCAGTTCCCTTCCACCCTCCCATCCTTCTACCCTTCCACCCACTCACTCATCTGTTCATCCATCCATCCATTTATCCATCCATTAACCCATCTATCCACCCTCCCATCCACCTATCCACCACCCTCCCATCCATCCATTCACCCATCTATCCATCCAACCAGTTTCCATCCAACCAATCACCCTGTCATTCATCTATCCATTCGCTCACCTATTCATCCATCCATCCATCCTCAAATACATATATTATACATATATACATATATCATACATACATCATACATACATACATGCTCCCATCTACCCATCCATTCATCCATCCATCTTTTCATCTATGCACCCATTCATCTCTCTATCCATAAATTAATCATCCCATCCACTTAACACCCATCAGTCTACCCGGAATTTATATCTCCATCCCTCCCATCATTCATTCATCCATCCACTCACCCACCATCCAAGGGTCCATTTAGTCATTCAGTAAGGGGTGGGGGTGTAACTTATTGGTTCCCACCAACCCTTCTTTTTCACGTGATAAAGAAAAGGGAGCCTTAGCTGATATGGTTTATTTGTGGTGCAGTTACTAGATGATAAGGAAAGAGAGAAAGAGGAAATATGGGAATTTGGCAGAAATGATAAAGTAAAAGCAATAAAAAGCCCGAAGACAGATCTTTTATGTACTAGTTGTGTAGAGCCAGGCCTCCAAGAGGTGGTACCATGTGCTTCTGCTCAGATTCCTATCAGTAGCTAAGAAATACTACTAGAGACCTGAAAACCTCTCCTTTGTGCATGAACTTTTATTCTCTGGAACCCCTTCTCAGCAGAGACTGGTGCCACAGTGTGCATCTGAGTTCTATGTCTGTTTCTAGAGCAGCTTCTATATGAAGGCTGAGGGTTTGGGCTAGTGGCTAGTGAAGTAGTCATGGGTGAGCCCTGCAACCCACGTCTCTGTGTGCTCCACACTCAGGGCTCAAGGACTCCCAAGGTAAAGCAACTTTGCAAATAAAAAGAAAGTGGGAGGGGGGATAGAGAGTTGCCAGTGACATAGTCACATGGGGAAGGCCCAGAGAATTCTATGCATTGAGAAATGAGCTGTAGCCACAAGGTGTACCAGTGTTGATGGTGACAGCCTGCTTGTGCTCCTGGGCTGGGACAGACTTGGGGGAGGGCTGGCAGTGCCTTTGACCAGCTGGCCGTGTTGAGCCAGGCACGTCAGACAGCCAGATGGACCTTCCCCATCCTGCCCGGAAGAGAGAATCATTCCAGCCCGAGGCACATGATGGACCACTGACAGAAATGGGCAGAGAGCATAAAGGCCCCAAGACATAGAAAACCAGAGCATTTCTAGGCCTTTTGGGTACTGCTCTGCAAGTTGTTGGGGTCCACATAGTGCTGGGGTCAGAGGCAGTGAATGTTTCTATCACTGTTCTGTGTGCTGTAGTATGCTGATGGTGCCAGTATCTCCCCACCCTCAAAGGCTCCAGGAGGGAAGCTGAGCACATGGGGAAACTGAGGATGAGCATGATATGGTCAGGAGTTGTAAGGTTATGGGAAGGCAGTGACGGGGCAGTACTCAAACCCACATCCAACAGTGGATCCACAGTTTCCTAACAATGTTATTCCAGGGCAGCAAGAACACCATGGACGCTTGGGGATCCTGGCTGGCCTGGGTTGGGGTCCCAGCCCTGCTCACTCTGCCTGACCTCAGCCTTCCAAGCTTGTTCCCACAAACCGGAAGTGTTGGTCACTCGGTCAGTCACAGCACATGAGGTAACTCAACCTACAGGACTGGTGGCAGGCAGTGCTTTCTCCAAGCCGTGCTACACGCTTCATTACCTCCTCATGGTTATAATAGCAATTCGGCCACTGTGGCACCCACACGGGGTGGGCAGTAATTTGTTTTAATTCCTGTGTTTGCCTGACCTCATCTGCTCTGGGAAGAAATCTTATTTATTGTCAGTTAACGTTCCCTGAGTGGTTTTGATGAGCCTTCCAGATAGAACGGCCTGAGCTGTCCTTCCGTTGGGTCCTTTCCCTGGAGAGCAGGTTAAAGGCCCTGAGGCCATTCTGATGCCAAGTCTGTGTTCTCTCTTCTTGCCCCAGAATTCTGGCCTCTGGCAGCAGGGGCTTTCGTAGACCCTCCTTCCCGCCCCCTCATTCATGATGCTCCTTGATCTTTTGGCTAGTTGCAGACATGTCTATCATCCCTGCCGGGTTCTCTCTGTCTTTCTCATTTTCTGGTGTGTGTGTGTGTGTGTCTGTGTGTGTCTGTGTGTGTCTGTGTGTGTCTGGGGCACAGATGTGGGTCAAAAAGACAGGAGCTGCTATCTGTTGAGGACATGAACAAAGAAGGCATTAATGAGACAGGAAAGACAGGTTGATGGGTAAATGCTCGCCATGCACACTGAGGAACTGAGCCGGATCCCCAGAACCTGTAAAAATCTGGCTGAGGCTGTGTGTGTCTGTAATGCCAGCACTTCCACAAGACCGGAGGTGGAGACAGGAGGATCCCTATGAATCTCACTGTAGACTGTGTTCACAGCAAAGCATGAGAGACCTTGCTTCAGGAAAGGAGAAGACACCAGGGGTTGTCCTTTGACCATACATATGACATGGCCTGCATGTGCACATACATACATACCACACGCAGAGAGGATTTTTGTTCGTTGTATTTTGTTTTTAAATAAAAATAAATGGGAATAAAATGACCTGAGCAAACTTGGGCTCTAGGAACAGGTGAGATTTGACAGACAGGTGTGTGTTTGTATGTGTATGTGTGTGTCTGTCTGTCTGTCTGTGTATGTCTGTGTCTGTGTGACTGTCTGTATGTATCTATGTGTATATCTGTATATCTGTATGTGTTTATGTGGGTGTCTATGTGTGTATGTATCTCGGTGTGTGTTTGTATATATGTGTGCATGTCTGTGTATCTGTGCATGTGTCTGTGTGTGCCTATGTGTGTCTATCTATGTGTATATCTCTGTGTGTCTGTGTGTGTATGTCTGTGTGTCTGTGTGTGTGTTTGCATGTTTGTGTGTGTGTGTGTGTGTGTGTTCTCCTGTTTAAGAGAAGGTCTCTTGTTGTTTGGCTACTGTGGATGCCAAGCTACTTGGCCCATGAGCTTCTGAGGATTCTCCTCCCTCCACCTCACATCCTGATGTGTTGCAATGGGATTAGAGACACACACCCTATCAAACTCTGTTGGTTCTGAGGATCCAAACTCAGTTCCTCACACGAATTTGATAAGTACTCTCCTTCCCCCGAGCCATTTTCCAGACGCACACATAAGTTTCTAAGATGGGAGAGAGTGAAGAACAGAGAAGAGGTGGTTCCCAGGCAGCTGGGGTGAAGCTGCTGTGTTGGGATGGCATTCGTGCTTTCTTCAAGAGTTTTCAAAAAATATTGGTGGGTTTTTTTTTTTTTCAGAGTCAACATTCAATGTCAAATGACTGGAAGAGAACATAAATACAAGAAAGAAATCATGGAAGGCAGCTGGGTGTAATGGCTGACACCTATGACCCTAGCACTTGGGAGGCTGAGGCAGGAGGATTGCCATGAGTTCAAGACTGGCCTGGAATGCATAGTGAATTTTAGGCTAGCCTGGTCTACAGAGTGAGAGCCTATCTTGAGACATACCTTGTGATCATGGGGTTTCCTTAAAGCAGGAGATGGAAAAGGAGTGAGGGAACAGGGATCCAGCTCGCTCTCTTTCTCTCTCTCTCTCTTAAGTTGCCATTTTCTTCTTATATATCTTTTATGTATATATTATATATCTAAGAGCAAGCAAGTCCAGGAAATCAACGCTCTCAGCCGAGGGGTCTCCACTGCTCACTAACTGTGCAGAGCTTGCTCCTGTCATTCTCCACCTCTGGCTGATGCTACAGGAAGTCCAGTGTATACATCCTTGATGTTATTTCTCTAGGATGAAGGATGGTGATGTCTGGTGAGGTCCATGTCAGTGGGAAGGAAGGGTATAAACACAGTATAAACACAGGGTGTGGTACATCGTAAGCTAGCATAGACATGGGGAGCACATCTTGAGCTTGTGTGGACTTGGGAGGCATGTCCTCCTCTAGCATATACACTGAAGGCACACATTACTGCACCCCTAATACTGTTGGCCAACCTCAGCCACCTCCTCATAAGCTAAACTGAGCCACTGGTCCACCCACAAAAGCAGCTTCCTCTGGGACAGAATCGGTGTAGACCCGGTTCCATCCACAGTCACTGCTAAGTGGACCTTTGTCACTGCCTAGCTGCTATATCCTCTGGGACCCAGTCTCCAGCTAGCTCTGCAAACATAGATTTAAATTCACATGGAATGGGAAATCAGTTACTAGGCCCAGGGGCACTGTTAAGGAAAGAGGTTTATCTCTGGCCAGCCCAATGGCTCAGTGCTGAACAAAGGCTGAAGTCAGGGCACTGGGCAAGAAGTCCTGGGATGCTTGGGTCTGGGTTCCTTAGATCCTGCTGACAACTGGAGAAATGTGCAACAGGGGGCCTCCCAGAAGAAAGCTGGTGGCATGTGGTGGGTCTCAGCCTCTGTCCTATGAGACTTGCTTGCCGGTGTGCTCAGCTCCCTCCCAGAAGTTCTTGAAATGAGCCACCTGAAAGAGTATAACCAGTGAGAACGGACAGCAAAGCCCTGAGCTGAGGCACAGCCTCTCATGTATTCCCTGTCCCTGGGTACCACCTTTGGCTACTCTTTGCAGAACTTAATCCATGTCAGACTTTGTATCGGTTAGGGAACTGCTAGATGCTATAACAAACATGCCCTTTCCCAGAAGGACATGGTTATTCATTTGAACCGAGTTGACTTCCTGCTCCCCCTGAGTGCTGACAGGCAGGCAGCTCACCTCTGTACCCTGAGACAAGCTGTTTCCATTCAGCCTAAGCATATGGGGGCCCAAGTGGCCAGCTTCTGCTGTAGCCACCTCTAGCCACTAGGAAGTGAAATCCCACAATATCCCATTCCCATCAGGACCAGTCAACTGCAATTGCACTTCCCCCACCGTCAGGAGGCTGGGGCACAGGAAGGGAACCCACAGTGGGTCTTGAAGGGATATAAACCCCACCCTGTGCTGCTGATGAAGCAGGCCTTATGTTAGACCTTAGCTGAAGCCCTTGTGGGACAAACACATTGCAGAGGACATGTGGGGTTTTCATTGGTCTCATTAGTTTTGATGCTGTTTTTATTTTTTTTAAACTGGGTCTCATATAGCCCAAGGCAGCCTGGAACTTACTATGTAGCCACCAAGGATGGCCTTGAATATCTGACTTTCCTGTCTCCACCTCCCAAGGGCAGAGATTACAGCCACATGCCACCATACCTGGCTTATGGTGCCATGAATTGAACCTTAGACCTTCTGCATGCTAAGCAAGCATTCTACCAGCTGAGGCATAGCTGTTTTATTTTTTTTGTTTTACTTGGGTGTAGTTTGAGATGGCTCTGTGAAAGACAACAGGAAGGGACCCTAGCCTAGGTGTCATCTATCTTGTCTACCCACTGTGCTCACAGCTGTGGCATGCCAAGGGACGTAGAAATAATCACAAACTGGTGACTTGAGCAAGCAGACAGTGGTCTTGCAGAGTCCTTCCTGCTTTTTCCAGGTGGAGGTCACCAGGATTCCCTTGGCCTGTGGCCACATTACTTCTCGTCTTCATGGGCTGTTCTGTGTAATGGCCTCATCTCCCTCTGCCCTTTCTCAGAAATACACTTGGTAGTGGACTTAGAGACTAGGTAGGAAAACCAGGGTGACCTTTCCACCTCTAGGTCTCCAACTCATTTGCATATTCTTAGATACCCTGGTCCTAGGTGGCTACTCTTTATTCCCCAACCCAGGATCATGTCAGATACTGCCTAAGGGTGCCCATCCCTACAGTTAAGGTCTCAAGACAATGGGTTGCAAGAAGAATCAGATGGAAATAAATTTAGGACCAAACAAAATCCAGACTCTCCATGTTTCAGGCCAATGCCTGTGCTCTCCCCTAGATCCTTGTGGGCAAAGACCTCTTCCTGCAGCGTATTAGGCAGTCTTGGAGGGTATCTGGACATGGTAGCATCTCTCAAGAATAGGATTGCTAAATTTATTTTAAAAGGGACCCCAGAGCCTGAAGAGATAGCTCAGATGCTAAGATGGCTGCCCTTGCAGAGGACCAGGGTTCAATTCCCAGCACCAACATGGCAACTCACAACCACCTGTAACCCCAGTTTCACGAGACCTGATGCCCTCTTTTGGCCTCTGTGGGTACTGCACACATATGGTGCACATACATATATGTTCAGGCAAAACACCCATATATATAAAATTAAAAATGAAAATATATGCCCTAGAGATGGCCCCTTCTGCTGCATGAGGATAGAGCAAGGGACACTGCTGTGAAGGGCCATCAAGCCTCATCAGCTCTAAGTCATTCAGCACTCTGGATTCACAGCCTGTGAGACAAACCTCTTTCTTTAGCCCCTCAGAATTGGGGTATTCAGTGACAGCCAGTGTGGACCACAGCTTCTTCCCCAAGACTGACCAAAACCTGAAGTTGTCCTCTGGGTCCCCAACACAGAGACTTATGGGTGTCTTGAGAAGCCTCAAGAGCAAGCAGCTCCTCATGCCAGGTTATGCCTGCTCTGGGCACCTCAACATGTCAGTCATTGTGCGCAGCTATTTAAATGATGTCAGAATAGGCATTTTTTTTCTAGGAAATTTTCCTACTGGCAATTATTAAGATTTTTAAAAAATTCTTATAGCAAGTAACTCTTAAGCAGATTAAATGAAGCTGGGCCACACTGGCCCCTGATCTAATGGCTCATCTGAGCTAAGTCACAGCCCTGCTTGTCTGCGACAGTGACTCATCTTT
Organism: Mastomys natalensis; assembly: GCA_021653895.1. Classification (NCBI taxonomy): domain Eukaryota; kingdom Metazoa; phylum Chordata; class Mammalia; order Rodentia; family Muridae; genus Mastomys; species Mastomys natalensis. Next base: position 279,236 of record JAJTUV010000342.1, read on the forward strand.
TGCTTTAATACAAAGGAGGCAGGATTGGGAGGAGGAGTATCTGGTGAGGCTGGGGTCCCAGCACCCTGAGGTGATACACCACCGACCAATGCTCTCCCTTGTCTATCACTGGGGTGTGTGGGTGGCCATGTAAGCCCCATGTTAATGCAGTGCCCGATCCCTGGGTGGGTTCTCAGTGACTGGAAATGTTTCCCTCCTCACCAGCTCTGAGAGTTGCATTTCCTGGCAGTGTGTGCTTCCTTCCTGCAGCAGTGGTCTTATTCTGCGCCAGGCCCGTTCCCCCCTGGGTCTGAGCACATAAGCTCGGGCTCGGAGCAGTGCGGCGAAGATTAGTGTATTTACCAGATTAGAGGATCAACTTCTTTGCAGGAGAAAATTAGCCCCAATTTGCCGTGTTTCTCACAGCCCACTATGGGCTGCTGGCTGTCCTGAGGCTGCCTAGCCATGCCCTTCCCCCAGGGCTGGCAGCAGATCCTAGGGCAGGGCCTACCTAACACAGGCCTGGAGGATGAGTGTTCGAGAGGCAGAGTGGGTACTGTGTGAGTGGCAAGAAGCTGAAGACCCCAAGCAGAGCTGGAGCCAGCACATGGTAGACTGGCTGGCTGGTCAGCTAGAGATGAGCTGAACACATCAATAACTCACTGGGACCCCATAGGCTCTGCAGAGTCTGGGGTTCATAATGAAGGGGATCTAGGGCTCATGTTTCACAGGCTCACTGGATTTCTCGGAGGGGGCACCTGGGGCTTTTGGAATCTGGAATTGCGGGGCTCTCCAGGATCTATGGCTTCCCAGGGGGATGGCACAGCACACTCATATGCCCTGTGTCCCTTCTCCATGGCCTTATGTCCTGGACACAATAGAGTCCTCCCTATGGTGGCTGCTCCCTAGCAGGCTAGCTGAATCCTCCAGGACACGGCTTTTTTGAGTTCCTTCTGAATGCACCTATCCTATGTCAGCTCCTGGACTACATACCAGGCTGTGTTCTGGGGCTACGTTGCTCTGGCTAGGAATGTGGGAGACCTCACAAGGACACTGGCACCTGATCATGCCACCTGCAAACTCTCATGGTTACCTGGCTTATGAACTTTCTATGCAGACCATCCACTAGATATCTGTATTTAGTAGATATGGCCCCTTTTAAGGATCTCAGCTAAAAGCAAGACAAGACCTAGGCTGTTAGAACTATTCTGGGAAGGTGGAAGCCAGTGCATGCCACTGTAGTGCTAATGGTGTGAAAGGAAACGTGTGTGTGCGTGCATGCACACATACACACACACACACACACAGAGGCACGCACAGGCATACACATATGCACAGGTACACGTTATGTATGTATACCCGTTGCATGTGTGCACACACAGGCACATATACACACATGTCAATACACAAGCATCACTGCAGTAGGAAAACAGTGATCTCAGCCCCTGAAGCCTGTAAGCCCAGCCATAGGAGGGGGCTGAGGTTTTGCAGGGAGGGTAAAGATTGACTCATAAAGAAGGTTCTGTAGTTTTCACCTGGACCTGAAGTATCTTGTGTTATAGGGGAAATTGGGAGATTTGATACACATGAGGGAAGAAGCCAGATGACCATAGAGATGACAATGGGAGCTGTGTGTCCTTGAGCCAAGGCCCATCCAGAGCTACCAGGAGCCAGGAAAACAAGGAGGAGCCTCCCCTGGGACCTTTGGAGATGCATAGCCCCTCCCACACCTGGATGTATAGCTACTGTAAGAAAAGAAATCTGCTTTTACCTCTGGTTTCTCTGGGTCTGGGTTGCCTGTGGAAAGTGCCACCCACTTTGAAGGCACATCCTCCCTGCTGCAGTAAACCTCTCTGGAAACACCCTCACGTGCATGGCCAGAGGTGTGTCTCCTAGGTGATTCTAAATCTAGTGAACACAGCAATGAAGACTGACCACTGCACTAAGCTATCTCCAGAATGTTTTCACTTTCCTGCATGTCCCCATTCCATCTCTGCTCCATAGCCCGCTTCCCAGCCCCTAGCATCTCTGTCCTCCTTTCTATCTCTCAACACCAGAAGATCTCAGACCCTGACATCTGTAAGTTGACCTAATAAGGGGGTATGTCTTTGCAGAAAGAAGTATGGACTGACCCATAAGAAAGTTCTGGAATTATAAAGTGACCTCACATTCGTGGATCATGTAACATGTGATTTTTTATTGTTCAGGGTCACCTGACAAATGTCAGAGCCCTGTCCTTCCTAAGACAGAACCGCATTCTGTCACAGGCATGGGTAGCTACATTCATCTATCCATCCACCTCCCTGTGGCACCTAGTTGCTCTACCTTAGACTGTCGGAGCTGAAGCTGCTGTGGGCCAGGACATGCAGATTGCTCCTGAAGACCCTGACTGCAGTGCCACTCGATCTAAGCACTCGCATGGGAATGTGCCTCATGGGATACTTTAGGAAGTGCATCACTGCTCCCACCAGTCGTGCACACCAGCCATGCACACCAGCTGTGTATGAGTTCTGTCATTTTCATATCCTCCCTGATGCTGGTTGCTTTCTGGTGCGCTCCCAGCACCTTGTGGTTTGCATTTCCCTGGACACTGGGGTGGAGGTGGGGCTGTACAGACTCTAGTTTGCACACTGGCTATGTGTACCCTCTCTGGAGAAACAGCAATCTTTACCCATGTTTGTGTGTATGTGTGTATATAATCCATGCACATGTGTGCGTGCCCCTGTGTGCAAGCAGAGGCCAGAGGAGGATATTGGATGTCATACTCCTTCACTCTCTCCCCTATTCCCTTGAGTCAGGGTTTGTCACTTAACCTGGAGCCAGGCTAGCAGCCAGCAGGCCCCAGTTGAGCCTCCTGTTACTGTTGCCCGCTGTGCTAGGGTTGCAGGTACTCACAATGCCTGGATTTGTTTTATGTCGATGCTGGGGTGTGAACTCAGTTTCTCATGCTTGTGCACCGAGCACTCTCAGCTACTGAGTCTCCCAGCCCTCTGTGACTATGTGGATCAGGTTTCTTTCTGTGGTGGTGGGTGATCCGTTTGCCAGAGTTCTTTGCTCGTTCTGGATATAAAGCCTTTGGCATATGTTACTTGCAAATGTTTCCTTGACTTCTGCTAGGTCACCTTCCACTCCGCTGACTGCACACTGGATACACATCAGCGTTAATTCTCACAGGGTCTAATTTGTGTTCTACTTTTGTTGGCCCACCTGTCACTGTCAGACTCGAGAGGCCACCACATCTGTCCATCCCCTTTTCACTCACTTTCTTTAAAATGTTTCAAGTTGTGTTTATTTTGTATGTTTGCTCACAAGTGAGCATGCCCTGTGCACATGTGTGGAGCTCAGAGCACAGCTTGCAGCCACAAGGTCTCTTCTCCTACCATATATAGGACCAAAGACTCAAACCCCTCATGTCATGAGTGTGTTTACACACTCTTGCTAGCCCTCATCTTTTCCCCAGCATATTGCGAGCATCGGGTCCCCTTGCTTCCATTTTTAGTCTATCATTTCTTTCTGAAGTATGTATGGGACCCAGTGCTGATGTCCCACATAAACATCAAACAACAGTCCATTGATGGGATCTAAAACCTATCCAGCCTCATATTCCTGAAGGTCTCAGTGTCCATTCCTGGCAGTGACTTTGATCTGGAACTCAGGTCCCACACCACCTTGAGCTCAGTTGATGTGGGACCCAGCATGGTTCTTGGTAGAAATATCCTCTAGGGCCTTCCCTCCACCCCATCTTTATCTATCTACTGTGTATTGCAGTGCTGGATTGAGTCTCTGGAAGGCTGCCTACCTGCATGGCCCTCCTTCCACTTCCTGTCTGTGAATGAGGAGAGTTAGCAGGTCCATCCCATCAAGGACTCAGAGTTCAGGTGTCTCACCAGCATGGTAAACCCCAGCTGCCTCTCAGTGGGGAATCTCTCTCTGTAGGGTGAGCTCTGCGACTGTGGAAGAATCCGCAGTGGTGTACTGGTGGGTGGCGTCCTAGCTCTGCTCTCTCTATCCTACTGTGAGCCAGGCTCCTGAGCATTACCCAGAAGTACTTGCACAGTGAGGAGGGGTAGAGTGCCTGCTTTATTCTCCCCTCGGTATCATAGATTTCCCTGGGATAAATCAATACTTCCAGGGCCTCCACTAATGACCACCAAAAGGAGTTAGCATTGCCTTACCAGGAAGTACGACATCCCTCCAGCTTCCCTCTCTTACCCCCGCCCCATGTATTGCTTATAAGGTGACAGTGTCAAAGTTGTAAACATCATTCTCTCTAAGGCCTGATTGTCCCAGTGCATGTTGGCAATGTCGCAGCTTGTGCCCAGGTGTGGGAGCCCACAGCTTCTGTATCCTGTTTTATTCTGTCCTCCCCCACTCTGCAACCTTCTATTGGCTGTGTCTTTGCTGTGACACAATACTGGACAAATGCGACTTAAGAGAGGAAGGGTTTATTTTGGCTCACAGCCTGAGGTTACAGCCATCATGTAGGGGGAGGCAGGAAGGCAAGAGAGTGAGGTGGCTGGTCACATTGTATCCACAGTCTGGAAATAGAGAGACATGAATGCTAGTGTTCAAATTGTTTCCTCCTTGTTCTCCAGGCTGGGACCCCAGCCCATGGGACGGTGCCTTCCACATTTATGGCTGGTCTTGCACCTCAGTTAACCCAGCCTGGAGCCTTACTCACAGACATGCCCAGAAGTTTCTTCCCACGGTAGTTCTTAACCAAAGTAGCAATCCCAACTAACCCCAACACCTTCCAGATCAGCACTACTGATATATCTCTTTTCAAGAAATTCTAAACCTCTGCTGTCCAATCTCACCTTCCCCCAGGTTGGTCATTATAGTAACAGTGTTGGCACATCTAGCATATACAGGGTGGTGCCAGTATGTGGCTATTTGCCCACCTCTCTAGTACATCAGGGTTGCAGGCAGCATCCAGTGTAGACAAGGCAGTGAGATAATTTCATTATAGAAGATGGTTCTCCACAAAGTATCAAAATATGGAGTTTATCAAGGAAAGAAGGGAGTTTCAGAAATGTGGTCTGACTCAAGGGCTTCCAACCTGCCTCCTAAAACTGCCTGTGCCTAGATGGAGCCAGAACACTAGACCTGGAAGTCTCTTTGAAACTTGTCCCTGTGCTCATCCTCAGCAGAATAAATTGTAACCAGTGCTTAGCTTCTGAGAATTTGTGCCTGGAAAACAGTCTTTAAAGTTCTCTCTCTCTCTCTCTCTCTCTCTCTCTCTCTCTCTCTCTCTCTCTCTCTCTCTTTTCTCTCTCTCTTTGTCCCTTCCTCTCTCTATATATCTATCTCTCTCTTTCTTTCAAACTTAAGGAGAAATTTAGTCTTCCGATTCCCATGTGATTCTGGCAAACATGGGGAATTGCCTCTGGAGGCCTCCTGCCTGCTCTGAGCCTACGTTGCCCACAGAGTGACCTGGGAGCATGGCCACTCCAAAATGCTTGTTAGACCCTCAGCCCCATTCCTTCCACCTAGCTGCTGTCCTGCTGGGGGATCATACATGACTAACCATCTCAGAAGTGACCCACATTCTCCTAGCTAAATGTCCATCTATCTATCATCTCTCTGTCTCCCCACCCCCAGCCTCTCTGCTTTGAGGGCAGTTGTGGTTATTATTCAAACCCCTTTATGTAAAGGTACCTGCTGTGTTGGCCACCTCAGGCTGGAAACCACAAGCTCTGACCTGAGGTGGGTGGGCTGCCACCTGCTCAGTGCATTATTGGGAGCTAAGCCCCCAGGGTTCCTGCCTCTGTGGTAAAGTTGAATGCTGCATAAGGGGCACCAAGAGCATAGCTGATTTGGGAGAGGAAGGACTGGAGCAAGGTGGGTATTTAAGTGATCCAGGATCCGAAGGCTCTGGACAGTACAGACCCCACTTCTATTTCTGCAAGCATGTCCTGTGCATGGATGGAAGTTGCCATGATTCCAGGGAAGCCATGCCCAGCCCGTCCTGCCTCAGGCCCTGAGATGTGGTCATTGCATGACAGTCATTGCTCTGCCTCTGCACCCAGCTCTCACACAGCTCCCAGCCTACCTGAGTCCCCTCCTACAAACCATCAAACGTTTCTCCCATTAACACCAGAGCCCACTGAGGGCAACAGTTCCAAATGCAGGCCCCTGTCTCAGGCTGTAGCTAAGCCTGCACTAGCCAGTCTGGAAGCAGCCTCGGGGTGTCTTTTCAAGAGATGAAGAAATGCTCAGGCAGGATCTGTGGTCTCACCCTGCCCTTTAGGTGCTTCCTGGCCCCTCACTAAGAAAAATGCCAAAGACAACAACAGAGAGGGCCTCACACAGCAGAAGACCCTCAGCCTTCAGAGAGACGAGAGTCTAAAGTCCAGTTGTCAGAAGGACCTGGCTAGTGTCTCTGTCACCCGGATCCCCACCAGCATCTTCACAGAATACTCAGCCTGTGTCTCCATGTCTCTATTTTCCTCTTAGAAAAGACTCTGGCCACAACTGGGGAGATGGTTGAGCTCATAAAGGGCTTGCTGCATAAGTGAGAAAGTGAGTTCAGATCCCTGGCATAGCAGCTGGGTGGGGCAGGAGGGAGAGACAGGAGGATTTCCCTGGACTCAAACCAGCCAGTCTAGTCAAGTCATGAGAGGTGCTGGCCTGGTTATTGCAATGAAACAACATGACCAAAGCAATTTGGGGGGTAAAGGGCTTCTTTGGCTTAGGTTTCTACATCACTGTTCATCATCGAAGTTCATCATCGAAGAAAGAACAGGAACCTGGAGGCAGGCACTGATGACAGACCATGGAGGGGTGCTACTTACTGGTTGCTACCCATGGCTGGTTTCTCTGCTTCCTTTAGAACCCAGGACCCACTAGTCCAGGAATAGCACCACCCCAATGGATACCCCCCCATCAATCACTAATTAAGAAAATGCCCCACAGCCAGATCTTATGGGGCATTTTTCAATTGAGGTTCCCTCCTCTCTGATGTCCCTAGCTTGCATCAACTAGCCATCTCAGACACAGAGAAAAGAATTTCAGAGGAGATGCAGTGTTGCCCTCCACACTGGGTGCTGGGATTAAAGGTATGTGCTGCCACACCCAGTTAATGGTTGGTTTTAATTACCAACTTCATTGGATTGAAAGGTGCTGAACTAATTAGTAAAGCACACTTATGGGTGTGCCTGAGAGGGCAATTCCAAAGATGATTGGCATGTGGGACAGCAACTGAGAGAGAAAGGCCTGCCCCTTTCCCGAATGTAAGTGGGCTCCATCTAGTAGGGAGGCACTTGTGGGCCATGGAGAAACAGGAATCCTCCCTCCCCCTCTTCCTGTTGTCTCTCTCCCTTCCTTACTCTCCTCTCCTCTCTTCCTCATCCCCATTCTGCTCCCCCATGTCTCCCCCACCCCATCTGTCTGCTTCCCACACACCTGAGGTGAGCTTCTCTACTCCACCATACCACTCCCAGCCCAGAAACACAAAGCCAGCCCACCATAGCCTGAAGCCGTGAGCCAAAATAAATATTATCTCATTTAAACCCTTTCCCTGATGCATTTGCCACAGGAATGAAAGGTGTAACGTGCCTACACTCTGCTAATGTGACGTCCAAAGGACTCCAGATGCAAGGTTTTCTGCTCATAGATCCCCTCTCTCCCATCAGTTGAGGCAGCCTGGGGGTAACCTTCTGTTTCCGGCCTTTGCTGTCATGTCCTTGATCTGCATCCTATCCTAAGGGATGAGTGGCCTTCTGGGGCCTCACTACTTCCTGTCACCTGCACATCAGGGCTAGCCCCAGAGGTAGGATTTTTGTTATCTTGATCTACCCTGGAATAGATCACTGTTGCTGCTGCAGAGCCCTGAGGGGATTGAGCCAGGTGTGTGTGTGTGTGTGTGTGTGTGTGTGTGTGTGTGTGTGTGTGTGTGTAAGCACAGGTCATCATGGCCAGTATAAGGCCCTGAGACAATAGGGTGCAGGCCAGCTCAGGCCCTTAGTGGAGAGTGAAAACCCTTCAGCCATGCCTCTTGCATCTCACTGCCAAACTTTGTCTGTGTCCGTGTTGGCCCAGGCTGAAGAAATGGTTCAACCAAGTGTCCTAAGGAATCTACAGCCAGGGCCCCACAATAAGGAAGAAGGACATATTAAGACTAGAGTATCAGAAGACAGGGTCTTCTAGTAGACAAATGGCCTCCCTCATATATCCCCCACTGGACACCAGAGGCCCAGAGATCAGTTAAGGTTGCCCTAGACAGTGGGTCTGGATGTAGGCGAGATATAGACCTCCAACACTACAGGGTACACACAGTGTGGTATCCTAAACCCCACAGGGAAAGCTCCAGTGAACAGTGGTGAGTCCATAATCTTAGGAGCTATTAAAGTAACGGGGAGAGGACATTTAGAAGACATCCAAGGGAGTGGAAAGATAGGCCCCTGAAAAGGACCTGAGACAGGAGACCTGGAAACTTCCAGGAACCAGGAGACACAGCTAGTTGAAGGTCAGGACTATCTCACATGTTGGTTTTCTACCCCCATCCTTCCCCCACTCCCCCCATCCTACCTCTCCCCACAGTGGTGTGGGCAATTCTAAGGGTCTGCAGTGATAGAGAGGCCCCAAGTGGTGACTCTTTCTACCCTGTGTGGCCTCAAAGCTGAAGTGGCCTGGACATCGTGTTCCTGTCCATCTGTCAGGAATGAGATCCTGATGCCAGCATAGTCACTAAAGGACTAAGCTGAGGACAGATCACTGCACATATGCACATAGAGTGGCTTCCACACGGGCATTCCCTTTAAACCTCGCCCTTTCTCACCCCATCTAGACCCGGTCAGTGACAACCAGGGACAGCCCGGCTGAGGCCCAGTGAACACATATAGCCTAGGCCTTCCAGACAGGATGAGGGGCCAAGACTTCCTTACGGTGCTGAGATTGGGGAATAGCTTGAAATGCTAGTAAGGACAGGTCTCAAGGTTGTCTCATCCCCTGAATTCAGGCTGCAGCAGCCGTGTTTGCATGCCCAAGCTCCACCCCTTCCGAGTGTTGGCTTCTTTTCTCCCAAGGCTGAAATTGACTCCAGCTTAAAATTAATTTCTCTTCCGCTTCACAACGATGCTTGGCCTCTCCCGGAACAGCCTGTCTCCAATTGTGCAGAACATGCTCTGCCTTGTTGGCTGGGCCTGAGCCCCAGAACTCAGATTATTTACCCAGCCAAACAGCCTCAGATCATCCATTTGCCAGGGTGCACCTATCCTGCAGAGAGTATAAACAAAGATGGAGACTGCTGCAGCCCCACCCCACTCGGGCACTGATGCCAACAGGAGGCAGATCTGGAGGCCAGGATCTGGGAATGGAGGCAGATGGCTGCCTGGTGCTGGGGTTGCAGGGAGGCGAGCAACCCACTGTCTCAGGGTAAGGTGACCTTGGACCTTACTCACTTACTAGAAGTCAGTCACCTGACTTGTAGGCTTTCTGGAGCTAGTTAAAGAGCTGCTTTGAGACCTGAGGTTCCTGTAGGCAGAGCTCTGTGCAGTGAGGTGCTGCCTCAGCAGACAGGCTGACCCTCAAGAACATTCCTATCTGCCCTGACCTAACCAGGGAGGAACTTGAGGCCCCAGGAAAGGAAATTGGATTAAAAAGGGTAGGACTGGAAAGAAGTCCCTCCACCCACCCATCCCTCTGCCTTATGTTATCCCTTCTTCCCACCAGGACTTCAGTCACAGGGCTGAGGGCTCACCTAGTCCAACATGCCTTGCACCACACAAACCTCCCTCCTGACCCCCACCATCTCTCCAGCCTGCACCAACAGTAGTTGCTTCCTTAAGAGTCATCTTGGCAGCCTCTCTATGCTGCCCCACCCAGGGATACCAGACTCTGGGGATCTCAACGTCCTCATGTTCTGGTCCACAAAGCACGTGTACACCACACACACACACACACACACACACACACACAGAGAGAGAGAGAGAGAGAGAGAGAGAGAGAGAGAGAGAGAGAGAGAGAGGAGAAGAGCGCCATACATATATACACCCATCCACACAAACATACATAGATACAGATTCACACACACCACTAGCTGTAGAGTCTTCCATATGTATGCATCTGTGAGGCCAGAGAACATCAGGTAGCCTTCCCTATCAGTCTTGGCCTCTTCCTTTGAAGCAAGATCTCCTGCTGGATCCAAACTTCACATTTTCTCAGCTAGGCTGGAAGACAGCAACACTCAATGACCCCGCTTCTGTCCCCACCCCCGGTTACAGCTGTGTATGGAAGGCCTGGCTTGTTACAGGGAGCTGAACTCTGGTTCTCATGATTGAGCAGCAGGTACTCTTAACCACTGAGGCATCTTTCCAGCCCCAAATCTTCTATTTTGAGACTTGTCTCCCTGCTGGTGATGTTGGCATTGTGAAAGGTACCTTGTAAGGTTTGGTATCACCTAATCTGTACTAGTCAGGCTGCAATCACAAGCAATCACAAGCTTACAATGGCTTACAAGCCCACAGGCACGACCCTAACCCCAGCAGTTCCCACTAAGGGCATGAGGGACCCAACCACATGGACTTTCCCCAGCTGCCAGTATCAGAAGCTGAGTTGAAGACATGATAATAGTCTTGTTGCTCCTGGCTTTTCCTAAGCGCAGCATTGCCAGCCTGTCCCACTGGCCACACCCAGCTTCCGGAGCGTGGATGAGTACAATCCTCCACATAGTCAGAAGTAGGAAGTGAGGAATGCAGTGAACAGAACCCTAAGACACAGCCCCGGAAGCAAGTGCCGCTTGCACTGGGAACAGTCAAAAAGACAACCCCACACATGCCTGATTGCAAGGCTATCCCAAAACCAGCCAAAGGCCTCCCCAGGGTCTCTGGGTTCAGGGCCGACAAGTGAATGGAAAAGTGAGTAACCATCACCTCTGCCCACATAGTTTTCCCTCTTCCTACTGCCTGCCCACCATGGTCTCAGACCTAGCCTCTGTCCTGGGGCTGGAGCCCCTCCTCTGTGGTGAGCACCAGGCCCACTTGGGATCAGAAACAGGGTTCCCAGAGCAGTGGGCATCCCTGAAGGCTTCACATCCTTCCACAGAGAAGTGGGGGAGATGCATCTGTTTCATAATGCTTACTAAATAGAGAGTGTCAAAGTGCTAGTGAGGACCCAGGTAAAGGAAAATGCTGGCAATGTTTGCGCAGGGCCGAGGCGGAGTGGACAGGAAAACAGGCCTCCCTAAATGGGCTGGCAAACTGTGTGGCTGGGGGTGTTTTCCGTTGCCAGCTGAGTTGTGACTCTCAGCAACCGTCTCCTAGCAACCGTGCATGCGGGGTACCTAGCTCAGCCGGGATGGGTGGCTGGGACAGAGGCTGCTGGGAGAGAACAAGGCAAGCGGAAGTGGAAGGGGTGGCCCTAGAGGCCTGCAGCTCCAGGCTATCCAAGGAGGAAGGGGTCCACTAAGACACCATGTCCCCACTCACCCACTCATATTGTCCCAAGGGTGTCCTCCATGCCCTCCACAGCTCCTGCCTGTGATGTGTGTTTTACATACAGCGTGCTCCATTTCTCTTTTTCATGCCACAGTTTAAAGATCTCTGTGTTCCACGGTTTGCTAAACTAGATCCGGGTTGCCCCTGGCATGGGCTTGCTGACCTCCAGAAAGTGTGGGGTGTGAGGAGTTAAATATTTCAGGGTAAAAGAGCAGGAGGCAGAGTCTCCTCCCCTGTGCTCAGAACCTGCACAGGCTCCATACAATCTGTGCCTCAGTTTCCCAATCTGCAAAATAGAGGCAGGATTGCATGAGGGTAGGGAATATGGGGATAGGGACTAACCTGACTCAAGATAGCCCGGACTTTGCCTTTGGCTCTTGGGAGGAGCTCTGGCCCAGAATATTCCATTTTACAGCGATGGTCTAGACCAATCTTGACTCTCATTCTTGACTTGAGTTCCTAAAGGATTTAGCCCCGTGGACCTGGAGACTAAAGCAGAACCTCACAACCCAAGGGAACCCACCCTGATCCCAGCTCTGAGTATCAGGGGATGGGGGCTTTCCTAGCCACAATATCCTATGTACCTTGTTGTGTAGGTCAATCCTGGAAGGGGTCCCCATTCCTAACACATGGAAAGGGTCCTTTGTCTGGCTCTCAGTCTGTGGTGGATTTTAACCCAGTCCCTTTCCTATAACCAGCATTGAGGGCACAGAAGCATCCTGTGAGAACTGAGATTCTTTCTTACAAATTCTCCAGGTCGTGGGGATCCCAGAACCTGTGGCTGGTGTCTGAAGTAAGTGTGGATCAGCCTTTCCTTTTGAGGACAGGCTCCTCAGGCCTCTCTTGTGAGCCATCAGGAGAGCTGACAGATGGAGGTGGCACTCCAGGTGGTGACATTTGCAGAGCTAACCTTCAAGCATGGGAAGGGGGCAGTAATTTCAGAGCCACTTGGGCTAGTCCCCTGCTAGGGCCTGTGTTGTATATCAGAGCATCCCCCAGTTGTGACAGTCAAAATATCTCCAGGTATTGAGAAATTTCTCCTGGGTGTAGAAGGGAGTAAGAACAGCCTTGAGGGAGGACCTACCACAAGGAGAGAGTGATGTCTCCTGCTGTTTCAGAGAGAGGCTAACTAGTCACAGAGCCTTCTATGGGAGATCAGCTCAGAGAGTTTGAGCAGGGAGTGTGGTCTGCTGTTCCTCTGAGAAAGCCAGGATGTCTCCAGAGAATGCTGAGTCTGGAGAACCACATACCCCCTTCCACAAACAAGGGGATCAAGGGCTCCCTATCCTCAGGCTGGGTCAGAGCTGGCATCCGGCTCCATCTCTTCCCTTCCCTGAAGAGAGGAACAGGAAGGAAGCCATGCTGTGAGATTTGCCAAGAGAGTAAGGAGCTGACTTGAGTCAGGGTATCAGCTTGTCATCTCTCAGTGGGCAGAGGTGGTGTTCCAGAACCCCACACCCTTCCCCAGACCTGCCCTCTCTAGCCCAGACCCCGAAGTGGGCTCGGCTCGTTGGCCAGTCTTGGAGGGCTATCCCCAAGGCTGTGGGTCACAAGCTGAGCTCAGCCCTCCCCAAGGACCCAGGGCTCCGTTGTGCCAGCAGGGTGATGACGTGGCGTTAGCTCTATTCCTTGATGACACTTGGCCCCACCGAATTCCCATCTCTAGTACTAAGGCAGCACACCTGGCCCACCCCTTCATCCACATCCCCAGTCGTATATAGAAGACTCTGTGCTCTTACCTTCAGTCCCACTGCAGTCTGTTTCCCAAGAATAGATAAGAAGCCTTGGGCTGCTCACGGCACTGTGGCCACCTCTAACTGTCTCCTTGTGCTGGAGCAACTCTCCAGTAGAAGCTTCTAGAAATGACCGGTATGCTTGATAAAGTACCAAGGGCCACATATGGCTACTAAGCACTGGAAATACAGCCAGTGTGATGAAAGAATTAATCTGCTTTCACAGTAATGAATTAATCTGTGATGGCCACTACGTTGACCTCCACCTAGTGAGGCTGGTTTGTTCCTGGGAAACAAAGGAACTGAGAAAAATATTCTTTTTCTCCCTCCATCTTCCTTTCCCATCAGCCTTCGAGGCACCCTCCCACCCTATCCCCCGTGCTGGACCACTGTCATTGTTCAGGGAGCATGGCAGGTGATGTGTGTGGAGGTGGGTAGTAAATAAATGAACCAGGTTTTTCCCCAAAAGGGCCAGCAGTGCTCAGAGCATAATGCAGTACCATATGGTAGGGAAGGCAGGGACCCCCTTCCCAAGGTGGCCCAGAGCTCAGCTCAGAGCCTAAAGCTGGAAGCAGAGAAACCACTGTCTCTTCCATGGCTGGGGAGCAGCACTGTGAAGCCCAGAGGCCCAGCTGAAGCCTAGTGAGGTTCATAGGGACCCACATGCACCCAAGGGTGGGGAGCAGAGCAGCAGCCCTCAGAGTTCTGATTTTACCTCCACAATGAAGAGGGTGTGCAATAGCCCAGGCACATGGAGGCCTATTGCATTTGTTTGATTGATGTCTGTTTAAAGCGGGAAGTATCCCACTGGGAACCTCCTTTGGAAGCGAGACCTTTGCAGAGGTTATCAGTTGAGGATGCTATCCCTGACTGAGTGCTCCCTCGGGTCTGTGGTGAAGAGAAGAGACTTGATGGAATAGAAGAGGGGCCCAAGACAGAAATGGTGGCTTGGGTGGGCGTTAGCACCACTCAACAGCTAGAAGAAGGAAGAGCAGATGATCCCTGCATCCCAGGTCTCACTTTTGACCTCCAACCTGAGGTCAAAACTGAGCCTCTCAGGTAGTGTCTCAGGTAGTGTCTGAATCCTCAGCCTGTGATGCTTTGCTCAGCATCCTTGGAATGCTGATAGGCAGGAAGCTACAGGGCTCTGACACATGGATAGTCATGTTCAGCATTGACGCCATGACACTGGAGTGCAAGGAGTCAAACGAATTCTCCTTCCTCCCTTCCTTCCTTCCTCCCTTCCTCCCTTCCTCCTTCCTTCCTCCTTCCTCCCTTCCTCCCTTCCTCCCTTCCTCCCTTCCTCCCTCCTCCCTCCCTCCCTCCCTTCTTCCCTTCCTCCCTTCCCCCCTTCCTCCCTTCCTCCCTTCCTCCCTTCTTCCCTTCCTCCCTTCCCTTCCTCCCTTCCTCCCTTCCCTTCCTCCCTTCCTTCCCTCCCTCCTTCCTTCCCTCCCTCCTTCCTTCCCTCCCAGGAATCTCAGATGAAGCTGATATGGGCAATTCCTGGCCCTGATGGCCCTTGCTGGGATGGGGAGGTCTGGAGTGGGTTGGACATGGACAGGACACAGGCTGCTGTGCTGGCATAGCAATTCTCTGACATGTCCTACCAAGCAATTCTCTGACACGTCCTACCAGGGCAAGATGGTCCTGAAGGTGCTAAGAAGGGGCTGGCTGGCAGCTCTTGTGGGTTCACCTTCACACACACACACACACACACACACACACACACAAAGATAGATTTCCCTGTCCCTATCCTCCAGCAGTGTCCCCTCCTCTGCCAGAGTCATCTGTCCTGGCTTAGCCAGAGGGCTCAAGTCCTGTTCAGCTCGTGGGTTCCTGCTGTGACCTTAGACAGTTCCCTGGGCAAGTATTTGCCCACCTGTACTGTAAGATGGGGATCCGTATGTAGAGTGTTCTGAGTACTCTCCAGGACCACCATGGGATACATATACCCCAGAATTGGGCCACCAAGGAGAGTAGGGGAGAGCCAGTAGGTGTGGAAATGTGAGTCAGGAAGATGTCTTCCCCACCCTGCTGCCTCCATCAAATCCCCACAACCTGTGGAATGGATGTTGTCACCACCCTACCACAGTTGGGGAAACTGAGGCCTGATGGGTGTTCCACAGATGCCATGTTACACCTGGAAGCCACCCAGGTATCCTTTAGAGCAGATAGAAAGAACACAAGGTGGGGATGGGTGACACACGCACCACACATACACCACACCACACACACACACACACACACACACCAGACCATACCATACCATTTATATACACATATACCACACCACACGCACATACACACATATACACCACAGGCCACACCATACACATACCCCACACCACACCACGCACACCATACATATACACACCACACATACCACACACCACATACCAAACACACACACACACCACACACCACTTGTGCACTGGAGCTCTCTTTTGCTCTCCTGTGCAGCAGGGCTTTAGGGGGATTTGGGGTTCAGATGAGGTTAGAAGGGTGGGCCTCACGGAGATTAGTGCCCTTTGGGGAGATGCAGAGCCCAGAGCTCTGTCTTCCAGAAGGACATGCTGTTGTAGTGGCTAACACAGTCCCCAAATGTAAAATGTTCTCACCTCACCTTCTTAGTTCCATCATGATTCCTTCAGAATTCTCCCCTCTGCTCCCCAAGGCCTTAGGGAATAAACAATGGTGTGTCTGAGTCACAGAGAGGTTTGACCTGCTTCTGAGCCCCAGGTCATACTTCTCACGGGTGAGCTCTAAGCTAAGCACTTTCTGAAGGTCAAGCATCCAGGTGGGAGCCACGTGCCATGACAGGGCAACTAGTATTCTTGTCACTGTGAACTCAAAAAGGTTGTATCCTGACTCGTGTTTTCAGGGTACCATCCATTGTGTATGGGGGTGGGGCATGAGGTTGGAGTGGCTTCTGGCTTGACTGCAGGAATGAGGCTGTTTGCTCACATCTAGATGGATCAGGAAACAGAGACAGGACAGGAAGTAGGACAGGCTATAACCCCCAAGTCCCACCCCACAGTGACCCACTTCTTCCCACTGGTTGGACTACCTGCTGTTAGCTCTAAGTGTTAAAATGCCATGCCTGTCGGGAGAACTCACACCCAATCCTCAGCACGTGTGTTGGAAGACAGACCAAGAGCAATGGCAGACCAGATGAAGTACATAAAGTGGGGTCCTTGTGCAAGAACCAGAGAGATACAGGGAGAAGGATATGGGGTGAGCACGTACATCAGAGCCTGCCATGATTCCCCTCATCCACCTTCTACTGGTCACTGAGGTCGGAGGCTCACTGGATGTGCTTCCTGCTTCCACCATGATGCTGGGTCCACTTGACGCGACCTCCAGGTTAGATTAGTTCTAACATTAAGTGTCCCTGTGGGCATTAGGGACAGTTCATGTCTTTGTGAAGTCTTCTGCCCAGTTTCCAGGGCCATGTTTTTACTGCATACGAAGCATTCTGAGTCTTGTGATGGGGACAGGGCTATGTTTTGATGTGGACTGATTTAAACTCAGACATTCGCACACTGCTCAGGAGCCATGGTAATTGTGCTGAATTGTCCTCATAAGCCTTTCACATCTTGGCATTTTTCTCCAAGCACCAGGCTTGTGTTTTGTAGTTTGATTACTGAGTCCCAGCCATGCAAAAGTGTCAAGTGAGACAGACCTGAGTAGGGGTCTGGCCAGGACCTTGCGCTCACTGGAGCCCCATGGGAGTTAACCAAGGGTGCAGGCCTCCCACTCCACTGGACATGAACACCGGTTTATCCTACAGACTTTGTTCTTGAGTTGACCCTTTTTCCTCTGAGTAGGTTCATTGTTAAGCTTTAAAGTCACCTGGACCCAGACATGCCTTCCGTCAGACTGACCACCTCTTAACACTTTGCTGAAGGAGGCTTTGTACCGAAAGTGGCTCACAGCTGAATCTATATGGTACCTGTGTGTCCCTCCTCTTACTCAATTGTGGCCCTATCAAATGGCCTACCTGGCAGCAGTCTCCCCTGGGCCTGTACTCTCAGAAACTTCCAGCACCAATATCTATCTGAGTTGCAAGCACCTTTGAGCCAAAGAGCTTGCTCAGACCTCATAGCTGGACACTGGAGACCTGGAGGAGTCAGGGTCCCTGATCCACCCCAGGAGTCCTGTCCCCTCTATGCTGGGTGCTCAGCTTCCCAGCAGCCTCTGCCTCCTGGGTACTGCACAGCTTGGACTCCCATCCTGCCTATGCCTTATCCCCTGCAGGAATCACCCACACACCCCTCCTGGACTGAAAGCTTCCTCTCGGGGTCCCAGAGCTGATTCTTGTATCTCTGACAATTCTTGACTTGTATGAGGTAAGGCCACCCAAGGTCTGTGATTCCTGTTCTCTGAGTCTCTGGGAGCTCCTGGAGGGAAGAAAATGCTTATTGGAATCAGGGTGCTGATCAAGGAGCCTGTCAGGTGTGTCACATCCAACTGGCAGCATTTAACAGTCTTTGACCTACAAAAGTGGCTATTTCAGGTGGCTGTACCTCAGGAGAGAAACCAAGACTTGAATCAGGAAGGGAGTGCTGATAGGGGATATAGTGAGAGCAATGGGAGCCAGGGCTTGCACACCCAGGAGTGCCTCTAATACCATGTGTCTGCATACAAGCAATTTTTTTGAGACAGGGTCTCATATAGCCCAGGCTATCTATCTATCTATCTATCTATCTATCTATCTATCTATCCATCCAGTTCAATATATAGCTGAGGATGACCTTGAACTCCTGACCTTCCTGCTTCCACCTCCCTAGTGTTAGTATTAGCAGCATGTACCTCCAGGCCTAGTTACTGCTACCAGGGATGGAAATCAAGACTTCATACATGCTAAACAAGCACTCTGCCTCCTGAGCCTTGTCCCTAACTCCATCCGTAACATATGCAGGATGGCAGATGCCAGTTGAACACACTTGCTCCTCCTCACCCTGACCCAGTCAAGAAGAAACCAGGGCAAGGCAGGGAGAGGGGCAGCAAACAAATATCATTGCCCACGGACCTGATACTGTCAAAGTGGCCCCAGGTCAGGCAGAGGCTTGCTCCAAGAGCCAATGCCCCAGAACCAGCCTGCCTGGCCAGATAGCTCTGGCTCTGGCCATGGAACCTGTGCTCAGTAACCTTGTCACTGATGTGTCTAAGTCCTATGAGAGTCACATTATACACATGGCATTAGCAGGTTGTCAACAAAATCCCAGGTCTGTTGCTTGACCACCCTAAGGCTCAGAGCGTTCTAGGTCCGACAGCACATGCCCTCTTGCACTAAAACTAAGAAATCTGCAAACAATCTGCATTCTTCAGTGCTTGAGTTCTCCCCAGAAATAAACAAGACAAAAAAGGGGACACAGGATCCCTGTGTGGACCAGTCTGTGGGGTTCATATCACAGCCGGAGACTGTGATTGATGCCTGAGAAAGGGAGAGGGATCTTGTGGGGCTGAACCCCAACCTATAGGATTTGACACTGGTCCCAGGTCCACGATGGCAGAGCTAGATTGGCACACTTGAGGGGCCTGGGCTACCACAGAACGACTGGCTCACGTGGCATGTGGGACAACCCCACGTTTATCACAGACATCTCATAGTAGACAGTGGCTTCACTTTTCCTGTCAGTTCAGGGCAGGTAGAGAGGCATGCATGGGCAGCAACAAAGCAAGAAAAAAAAACGCAGTGTATTGAAAATAGACACAGGCCTGAGGTCCCCAGGAGTGGCCATGAGGGGCTCTGGCCCAGCCCTTAGCACGGGTTCATCCTTTCTTGTTTGTCATGAGCCTTCCTGGCTGTTCTCTTTGGACTTGTGAGTTGATCTAAATATATTTGTAGCTGGAGAAGAAAGAACATTGTAGAAATCACGTGTGTGCACGTGTGTGTATCTTCGGCTCACTACACTGCTGTGAGCCACCTGAGACTGCCAGCTTTATGGGGACAAAAGGCTGCTCAGCTCAGGTCCTGGAGATTCCAAGGCCATGGGGCTCAGTCAAAGCATGGATAACTCACTGATTTGATGTCTTGGAAGGCAGGGGACATCAGTGTTCAATAAGTCACCTCTCCAACCAGAGCAGAAGGACAGTCAGACTTCAGCTTTTGTAACAATTCTCTCTCCCAAACCTGCCATCTGAAGACACTTACCCATGATCTAGAACCTCCCCTGAGTCATCTCCAGAAGGTATCATGGGACTTTCTAGGAGAGCTGCCCTGAGGACCAAGCATTTAACCCTGACCTGCAGGATCCTTCAGGACACAGTAAACCTGGCAGCTTAGATATAAAGGAGATGTGCTATCAGTCATGGTTAGATACCTCTGTCTGGAGCTGCCCGTCAGATCACACCTATGCTCTGTGAGGAAGGCCCTGGTGCACTTGCTCCTGCCTAGGATCTATGCTCTGGGATCAGAGAGGCTCCCTGCAGGGCCTCCTGTGCCCCAACAGCCTAGCCCTGGTGGCTTGCTCTCTTCTTACCCTGTGGCAACAGCTGCATTGGCCCATCCAGTCCTTCAAACCCTGCAACAGTGCCCCGATCCCCTTTCCCAGGATCTCAACAGCAAGCTTCCCTCTAGCCTGCCTTCCATGTCCATGTCCCTGTCCCCACCGTGGGCGCCATCAGCAGCTGGCAGGTGGCAGGGAAGGAGGCGTTTGCTTCTCTTCTAGCAGCCGCCAGTTTCTTGCTCCCGAGTGTTGCCAGGAGAACAGAGAATTGCCTTTATCCATCCTGCTCAGAGGAAATAAAGCCGATTTTCCCAGCATGCCCAATGCTCTTGCATGGCCCATCCCGTGGGCCTGGCCACCTAGAAGTTCTCCCCTTGATGACAGCACCCTAGGATGCTCTCCCAGGTTGCTCACTTGTGCACACTGCTTTTTAATCTTTCCAAAATCATGGCTCAATTAAGTGTAGAAAGAACCCAAAAGATGAGCGAAGTCCGAGGCAGCCTTGATGTTGGACACCTTCTGTCCCTGTGATAAGGAAGTTTCCAAAGATCAGTTTCCAGGTTCCTGAAGGT
This sequence comes from Mastomys natalensis, assembly GCA_021653895.1. Lineage (NCBI taxonomy): Eukaryota > Metazoa > Chordata > Mammalia > Rodentia > Muridae > Mastomys > Mastomys natalensis. The sequence goes on from JAJTUV010000342.1 coordinate 299,407, forward strand.
TCTGTGGCCACTGCTGGGAAATCCCAGGAGAGACAGATGGGGAGCAGCCAGAGGCCTCCTTGAGATAAGGTGACAGGTTGGGGTGACAGTCCAGCAATGCCAGAGCCAACCGATGACTGTGAACTTGCCCTATGCCAGCTGTTGGGGCTTCCATAATGACACCCTTTCCACAATGCCACTCCTGGAAACTCAAAGTGCCTTCCTGGAGGGGCTGCCATTGCTACAAGCACAGTTATTCCCAATGTGAGCAGGCAAAACTGGGGTGCAGGCACCCAGAGCCACAAGTCTTGTCTCTTCAACCTTGGCTATGAGTCACTGGCTCTCTGGGTGTTTACAGTCTCAGGAGCTTCATGCTCAGGCTTTAGGAAAGCAGCAGCCTGATGCCTCCCCACTGTGAGCAGAACTGCGTTTACTACAGGTCTGCTCCAGCCATGCCAACCAACCGTTCTCCTTAGTAGTTCATTTGTCTTTAATTAATATGAAATAGAGACAATTAATACAGATGTGGTCCACTCAAAAACTACCACCCTTTGAGTCAGGGACAGCAGAGAACAAAGGGCCCTTTGGAGCCTCTACTGTCCCAGGGTCCTGCTTTTGTCTAGGAGGAACTGAGGGACTGGGGGAATTGGCCTGGGATTGTAGGCATCACTGTCTCACCCAACAGACTCCAGGGCTTGTGCTGGTTCTGGAGAGCCAGACTGGTGAAAAACCAGGTATACCTGGCTTCTGGGTAGCCCGAGATGCCTGGCTGCTGCGTTTGTGGATGAGGGATGAGGACTGGAGAGATGGCTCAGATGGTAAAGTGCTTGCTGAGTTTAAATTTCAAAGATCTATCTCAAAAAAAAAAAAAAGCCAGGTGTAATGGCATGTAATTCCAGTCTCCCAGTACTGGGGATTCCTGGGACCTACCAGCCAGCCAACCTTGCAGAATCAGTGAGTTCCAGGGTCAGAGAGAGACCCTGTCTCAAAAAATAAGGTGAGGGGTGGCTGAGAAAACACTCAGCGACAACCTTGGGTCTCTACACATAACATAAACACAAACTACAAACATCTACCACACACACACACTCATAGAAAGCCGTGACCTATGCAGAGGCCACCCTGGCAGACATAAGTACTGCGAACGCCTACTCTCAGGCCCGGGGGTTTTCACTGTAATAGAAACTGTGTGTCCTCTTTTCCAGGTAAAGCTATTTAAAAATAAATGTTTGTGACCTCCTAGGGTAGAGTAACTCTCATACCTGTGTGTCACCTCCAAAAGAAGCTCACCCTCCCTAGTAGCCACCCCGCCCCAGCACCCTCTAGCACTGCACAGACAGCTCTTTGTATCTTCTCTATGGATTCACGTGTTCTGGGTGTCTCTTATCATGAGTCACACGGTGTAGCCTTTTGTCTGTGTTATGATATGTATGTTTTGTCCCTGTTCATAACTGAGATGAGTTTTGTGTTATATGTTTCATATTTTCATTCCATATATACTACTGGGGAAAACTGTCCTCCAAGTCCATAGGGTCCAGATACTTAATGAAGATGCTGTGACCCTATGGTCCTTTGGGAGGCCCTTAACTCATTGGGATGTCCTTGCAGGGGACTTGGGGACCTTGTTCTCTCCTGTCAACCGCTTGCCACAGTACACTGTGCCCACCAGCAATGCAAAGCAAAAGGGCTTTACAGTCCCAGACTGGGGCCTCCAGGCATGTCAGCTAATAAACATTTTGAGTTCATTATAGTAGTGGGAAGCTGGCTAGTGCTGTGTGTGTGTGTGTGGTGTGTGTGTGTGTGTGTGTGTGTGTGTGTGTGTGTGTGTGTGTTTCAGGCATGTGTGCATATCATATCTGTAGTGGGTGTATGTTGTGGGGTCTTGTCCACTTTCCCTGGTAATGGGGTGTTTCCACCACCTCGGAATCTTTTGAGTAGAGCTGCTGAACACTGTCTTCTCCTGTGTCTTCACTCCTCTGCAGCAGTGGAGGCCCCGGGTCACACTCAGAAGCCAGACTTTAAAAAGCCAAAGTATAACCATGTAACTGAACACAGCACCTCCAAACTGTCCTCTGGCCCCAACTTTGTGAGGACCAGGACAGGTCAGAATAGGTGCAGCCACCCCCTGGATAGTCTCCTTTTGTAGTAGGAGTGTCCTGAGCTTCCTTTTCCTGCTCTGGAATCTCTGCCCAGGCATAGCCAGGTACTTTTGTTTCTGGTTCTTTGGTCTGTGAACATTTCCTAAGTCTGCATAGGAGGATTGGCAAGCTGGACTGTCATCAGGGTCCCTCATCACTAGGTGGGCTGTGACACAAACTTAACAGAAGGAGACCCAGCCTTAGAGTGACTAACGCTGATGCCCTTGTACATCTCTCTTTCCCCTCCCAGGATGACCTGAGTGGGAAAGCTCCCCAGACAAGACCATTAGCATAGGGCCATGTTTCTGCTTCACTGCACTCCATGCAATGTCTTTCCAGAAGGTTCCTGGACAACATAGCAAGTTAACAAGAGGTATGGGCCAGGCAAAGGTCTGGTTCTTCAGAGTGTGACCCAGGGCCTCCACTGCTGCAGAGGAGTGAAGACACAGGAGGAGACAGTGTTCAGCAGCTCCACTCAAAAGATGCCGAGGTGGTGGGAACACCCCATTACCAGGGAAAGTGGACAAGACCCCACAACATACACCCACTACAGATATGATATGCACACATGCCTGTACACACACACACACACACACACACCACACACACACACATACACACACACACACACTGGTTCTACTCGCTCTCTCTTCCCCATAGACTATGTGGGGAGCGAGTGCCCCAGTGGTCCTGCTGCCCTGTCCCTGCTCCTGGACATCAGCCAGCCACTGTGCCTACCCACAGCTCCAAGCATCACTGCATGGTGCAGATGAAGAGGCTGCAGCTTTGAGAAAGGTGGGCTTCCCTGGTGAAGGTTCAAACCTGCCCCTCACCAGAAGCCCAGCAGCTCAGAGAATTAGTTGCTATTTCTGGGGGCCCCTTAGGGAATGTAGACCCCCTACATGTCTGACTAAGCCTCAGTCTATGGCTCTTTTCACCGAGAGGCAAAGGCAGGTGCTTGTATGTAGAACTGAAACGGCCAGCATGGTGTTCAGCCAGCTTCCTTCTGTTTCTATGGAGAATGTGCCTGCATCAGACATGGGGGTGCAGTCAGGAGAAAAGAGGCTGCCTTTCCTGTTTGACCTTGGATTGCTCACTCAACATCTCTGGTCAGAGTCAAGTGGAGAAACAAGCAGTTGCTCACCTGCCTTGTGGGAACTCTAAAGAGACTTTAGGGCTGGAGAGGAAAAGGCTCCTTGGGTAAAGCCCTTGCTGCATAAGCAGTGGAGCCTAAGTGTGTCCCCAGCACCAGCACCAAGGCATGCAGGCCTGTGATCCCAACACTGGGGAAGCAGAAATAGGAGAATCCATGGGGCTTGCTAGCTGACCCCAAGACGAATGGGTGGGTGAGCTCCATGTTCAGAGAGAGACTTTATCTCACAGAACAGCATCAGGAGAGGTGGAGGAAGACGATTGGTGTCATCATCCATGCACACACATGTGCACCTGTACTCTTACACGGGGCACACATGGATACACAAATGTGTCCCATAGAGTCTTATTTTGTGGTCTCTCGCTGCCACCTCACACAGCTTCCTCCCTGGCCCTCCACTGACTTCACAGCAGAGCAGCCAGCTGATCATCAGGCTGTGGTTGCTTCAGAGAACAGCCAGTGTGGAGTGGTGGGATACACAGGCTCTGGTGTCTGGTAGCAGCTGTGACCTTTATTCTCCTTGGCAAGGTCAGAGAGGTAGATAGGGACCCTGCCACTACAGGACCAGCCACTCTCCTCTGGTGTTCATGGTGTCTTCCTAGAAGTCTCTGGCTCACTATATCCAAGGTGGCCTTGTCAGGAGGAGACAGTGACCCAGCATGCACCTTAGGAGAACAGATGGTAGGTACCCAAAGCTGGGAGAGCCTTCTTGTTGTAGGGACCGGCATCCCTCAGTGCCCAGGGAACAGATCGATGCTTCCAGGAAAGTTTCCTCCTGAGAGGCCCAGGCCTCAGAGTACTGTTAGCTTGCATTTCCACTGACCCAGTTCTATGCAGAGGCAGAAGCAAGGTCCAGATGGCAGGGAGTGGATGACAACAGGGCTTTGCCTACCTCCAGAGCTGGGGGGCAGGGTACTGGAAGAGACAGGAGCATTGAAAGAAAGGGGCTATCTGCCCCCAGGCCTACACACCACACACACTCACACCTCAACACCACACACTCACACACACACACTGCCCCTCCTGCTACCTGACCCAGCTTCAGATCAGGATTGAGTGGAAGGGTGCCCAAGGCAGGGAGCAGACAGGACATTATCCTAAGCCACACCTGGCATGTTATAGCCCCAGGTGAGGTCTTGGGGTGCCAAGATGGCCAAGACATGGAATGGTCCTCAAGGACGGGAATTGAAAAGAATGCAGGGTCACAGTAGGCGGCTGTAGTGGCCAGAGTTCTGGGTGCCTGGCCTCCCAGCATGGCTCAAAGCCCAAGTCCTACTAGGACTGGCTAACTTGGCCAAGGGAGTCAGGATAGGCTAAGACCCTGGGGAAACTTCACAGTCCCAGGGAGAAAGCAGAAAACCCAGTAAAAGAGAGTTTCCAAATATGGGGCAGGCTGGTTTTGTATAAGGCAGCCCAGTCTTAGCTGTGATCCTGGACAGCGAGTCTCTGAGAGGCAGCCCTGTCTGTATTCATCAACTACAGGTCCCCCTGTCCTCCAAGATTCTTCACTATTAATACTGGAGGCATCTTTTTATCCCTGTGAGGAGAGACCCTTTAAATAGCCTACTTCTGGGCCTGTGAGATGGCTCTGCACATAAAGGCACTTGCAGGCAAGGCCAAGGAGCTGAGTTCAATTGTTGGGACCCACAAGGGGACCACACACAAGAAGGGAAGCACACACACAAATTAAGAAACTTGATTAAACAGCCTATGTCCTCCTGTGGGCCTCTAGGGATGTGGGCAAGAAAGTCTCTGGACAGGCAGACGCTCTCCTAAATCCAGCCACAGAGGAGTGTGGCTCTGGGGTAGCATCTAACAAGGTCCAGCTTCTGCGGCAACCGTGGACAGAGGTGGCTACCAACTTCCAAGGAGCACAGAGCACCCCTGTCTGTATTCATCATCTAAGGTCCCTCTGTCCTCCAATGGGCTTCTCCACCAAAATTCTTCACCATTAATACCTGAGGCATCTTTTTGTCCCTATGAGGTGAGACCCTTTAAATAGTGTACTTCTGGCCTGTGAGATGGCTACAAATTGTATGAGTCTCAGAGTTCCTTTCCCTGCCCATCACCCTCTTGGGGAGTCCCAGCTAGTAGAATAAAAGACCTGAAAAAATGTCACTGGGGACTGTGGGCTGTTGGGAAGTCACAGAGCCGCCTCAGTGGTTGCAAGGCCCTTTGACCCAAAGCGTGAATGGATGAAGGTCAAGAGCCCAGAACCTTAGGAAAGCTCAGGTCTAAGTGTTGTACCTGAAGCAAGTGGCAGTGGGACTTTACAGGGAGAGGCCCTTTCTGAGCAAACATTCTTGTTGCCCACAGCACACAGGCCTGTACCTGTGTCTCCCAAGCCCTGCTCTTTTGTGCTGGCACTCACCACAGGGTCACAGGGTCACAGGGTCACAGGATAGGGGCAGACATAGAAGCCAGGGCAGCTGACTTATGGGATCCAGTGTCCTGAGGGTAGGCACAGGTATTCAGGTTTGAGCCACCCTTTTGTTTCTGAAGCTTGTCCAGTGGAAGCCGCAGTTCCCCCACCGTGTGTGTGTGTGTGTGTGTGTGTGTGTGTGTGTGTGTGTGTGCGCGGGTGGCGGCGATCTCTGTGTCACATACTATATGGGGGAATCTCCAGGCCTTCTGCTTCCCAACCCATGATCACCTGTGAGAGTCTCAAGTCTTCCCTGAGCCCAGGGTCCTCCCCATCTATGGATACACCCATAGTACCTAACCCAGGAGCTAAGCATCACTTTGCCCAGGTTAGCCCTACCTCAGGCCCTTCTAGAAAGCACCCAGGAGGTGGGCTTGTAGTCATCCTTGCAGAGGTGAAGCTGTTCTGAGGCGACATCTGTACCCTGCCCATTGCCCCAGGAGTCTCACGCTGGGGAAGGAAAGGCTGAAGTCCGGAGACAGAGGGAAGCTTGTCTCCCAGAGACCTCCCAGAGTTCTGAGAACTTGTCAGACCACCTTGCAGGAGAACTGGGGCTGAGACAGTGATGGTCAGTGACGGGCAGGACCACACCCTGACCAGGACTCTTAGCTCTGCACTCCTCCTGCCCTCTCTTGAAGCCTGAGCCTCATGTTCGGACCCTGAAGAGGAACTTGGGAGTCACTACAACTCTTTGTCCCTCTTCCCAGTGCACCTGCATTGAATGGCTCTCCTCTCTGCTTTTCGTTGTGACCTGTTTAATTGACCTATGGTGGACAGTGGCCGAGCCTGGCTAATTAGAGCCACCTGGGTGCAGGCTCCAACCCAAAAACTCTGGTAACAGACCCATGTCATGGATGGGGGCCATTCCCCAAAAGGACCAAGGGGCATATGGCAGCCTCCTGAGCACCCAGTCCTGTGTAAGGCCCTGTTCTCTTCACCTGTCAGTGGGTTCTGGTGGCCACTGACCCAGACCCTGCACAGGAGAGAGTCACTTCCCATGTCATTAAAGGAAAGGTGGAAGGTTCTGGCAGACACTCTGAGGGCTGCCTGGGGTTAGTCTGTATTCTGCACTGGGCTGACTTGGGCTCAGTTGCCCTCTGGTCCCTGCCCTGGTACCCTTTGCCCTGTGCCTCATAGCCCACAGTTAAGTGTTTGTTTATATTGTCCTTCTGGGTTGTCCCATGTCCCCCATCCTTCTCTGGGTGTTGATGGCCAGCATCACTGTGGCTGTCACCTCTACATGTCTGCAGGCTGGGACAGGTCCCTATGAGAGAGTGCCACAGGCATTCCTGCCCTGCCAGGTAGGCTGCAAATGGGGAGATGAGGGACATCTGGTGACCTGCTTCCTCTCTGTGCCCCTTGGGTTTTCACAAAATTAAAGAACTTTAGGGGAGGTGTGCCTGGAAGACATGCCCCCAACCCCAGTATCTCGGCTCAATACCTCACTGCTGTGTGACCTTGGGCAGGTGACACAGCCTCTCTGTTTCTTAGCATCATTATGGTGTTTGTTAGTAGTTCACCTGCTGGGAATGATTTGTGTCTCTGACAAGGATCCTGCTGGATAGAATTGACAATGCCAAAAATATTTGTCAATGAGCTTGCTGTCTAAGGAGGCAAAACATGAATGGCAGCTGACAGGTGACAGCGCTGGGGACCCAATCCTGTCACATGACGGATCTTAGAGGGCTTCAGAGAACTGTAACCTGCATGAGGGCTGGTCAGGACACAAGTCAGGTGTGGTAGGTGAGCTGAGCACTGTGGCAGGGAGATGAGGGCTTGGAAAGGCTTTGTACTGACCTGAGTCTCGTTCAGATGAGCAACCTGTCAGATGGTCACCACAGCTATATACCAGCCACTGGGGAGGCTCAAGCAAAATAAGGGGGATTCAGGATCCACTTCCATGCTCTGAGAAGTTTGAGGCTGGGCTGCTGCATGGAGCAGACACGAGGGGAAACTCTGGAGTGGGTCTTATGACAACGTCACAGCCCCTCCGGGCCCTTGCCCTGCATGATTCCTGTGGCCTGGACTCCAGGCACGCTCTGTCCCAGCCATGGTGTGGCCCACAAGTAATTGCTTATGTTCCTAACCTAGAGGTTCCTGAGAGGAGCAAGCAAAGCCAAGAGTAGCTAAGGGACACAGTTAAGACTGCACAGACCTGCTCTAAGGGACCTCTGCCTCTCCGGAACTATCCTGGGATCTGCCACCAGTACAGGCCCCTGAGTGTACCTTCGGCTTCCTCTCCTGAGTTTAGCCATGCCCACGCTCACAGACTGGCCCAGATGGCCTGGGATCCTCTGAGAACTGTGCTGTTACTCAGTTCCAGCCCTGTAAGATTCGGTCAAAGGGCAACTCCAGTCCTAGGTCCCTCACCCAGAACCCAGAGCCCACAGGCCTTACAAAACAAAGAGAAAGCACAGACACACACTTATATCATAAAAATCGATGTTAGGTGTGGTTCCAGGTTCTGCCTCTCCTTTTGAAGTAACCAGACGTCAATAGTACACCAGATTGGAGAGGACTAGTGTACCACCTCTTCCTTCTGGGGTGTCAGATGCTGTTTCCCACCTGGCCAGGAAGGAGTGAAGCAGTCAGGCATGGGGTGTAGACTTCTTCAAGAATCTTGGTGTTATGACTCTTAGGCAAAGGCCTTCTCTTGAATGAAGCAGTTCTCTGAGGCGATCCTCGCTTGTTTGTATTTCTTTATTGGGGGTGAGTTTGAACACATACTTTTATTTGGGGTGAACCAAGGGTTATATAGTTTTGGGGGAAGGGCATGGGACTATCTGTGGAGGGAAAGGTCACTAGCTAAAGGCTAAGGCTACTGAGATGCCTCAGTAGCATGGAGAGGCGCTCCAGGTGCTGGATATGTGACTGACCACCTTACGTGCTCCGAGGCAGGCTCAGAAACAGGGAAGGAGCAACTTCTACTGCTGGTCTCAAGTTTTGAGATTTCTGGGGTTTGACCAGGGTCCACTTCACCAGTTCCATGCCAGTTCCTCTGGTGGTGTGGTCTATGTGCCCCACAGTTAGGGGTTTAGGAGACAGCTCAATGGGTAACATGCATGCCACAAAGGCACAAGGACCTAAGATCAGTCCCCAGAACCATGTGAAACAGCCAGGCTTGGGGCTAGAGAGACAGCTCAGGGCTTACAAGCCCTGACTGTTCTTCCTAAGGATCTGAGTTCAAGTCTCAGCACCCACCTGGTGGCTCACAGTCATCTATAACTTACAGATGGGATCCAACACCTTCTTGCCTCTAAGGCACCATATACATGTAGTACACTTACAGACGAACAGGAATGTGTATGCGTGTGCATGTCCGTGTGCATGTGAGTGCGTGTGTGTGTGTGTGTGTGTGTGTGTGTGTATGTATAAATAATAATTTTGTAAGTGGCTTTGTAGTGTGCACCTGTAATCTCAGGGAGGAGAGAGAGGAGAATCTAGCTTCCCGACAGTCTAGCTGAATCCATGAATTCCAGGCCAATGAGAGGCTTGTCTCAAAATGCCAAGTGGAAGATGCCTGAGGACTAGTACCCCAGCTGGTCTCTTGCCTCTACATGTTTGCACACACAAGCACCCTTGTGCTCACACTTAAGTATGTGATGCTTTTACTGCAAAGTGTCATCTTACAAGGTGTGAAGTCTGTCTACCATGTTTGTATGGCCCCAGTCAGGTAGCATCATGTGACTAAACACGTTGGTTTTCCTGCCTAGAAACACAGGAAGATTGGGCCGAGCAAGGGGAGAAATCAAGGCACTCATGTCCCCAGAGTTTCCGTTCACCAGTTAACTCACGGAGGACATAGAAAAGAATCACCTTCTGCTTCCAGAGCCTGGTCCGGGTGGGGACTTGGGGAGTAGCACTGTGGATCTCATTTTAGAGATTGTTTTATGGGGGACCCTCGGCTGTGTCCTCACTTTGTGGCTCACCAGATATGCTTGCAGCCCTACGGTGTGTAGCTCCTGATGTCACCCATGACATCAGAACAGTTGCCGGGTCAGCAGGAGCCTCAGATTCAGCTTGCCCAGCAGGTGGCTTGTGGCACTCCAGAGAGCTGGGTGACGTTTCTCCTAGCACCTCCACCTTTGCAGTGCCAGTGCTGGTAGTTCTCACCATAGGAAAGGTTTTTGTGGGTTTACATAGGCATCTTGATTGACAGTTCCTGACGATAGACAGACTAGAGCATCTTTTCTGTTTCTTTGGTTTTTGGAGCTGAGGATAGACCCAGGGCCAGGCACATGGTAAACAGATACTTGATCACCAACCTATACCCGTGGCCTACCTATTAGTGGAACAAGATCTTTCTAGACAGCTCAAGCTGACCTACACCTTTCAACCCTGCTGCCTCAGATCCCTGACTACTAGGGTTGCTAGTATGCACCACGGAGCCCAGGTTTTTCTTAGTGTCTGAGCCACATAGTCCTTTTTATCTCCCATGAATGACTTGTTCTTGTTTTGCCCAGTTTTCCCTCGGCTGATCCTTTTCCTCTGGTTTCTGTTCTTTGTGTATCCTGCTGATCAATCCCTAGTTTGTGCCATCACTCTTTTATGACGCCAATTGTTTCTCATTTAGTGTGAAAGAATTTGTCAAACACTCCGAACTTGTGACTGCTGGCTTCCTCTGAAACATTCTTCCTTACCACAGGGCCTCAGGGCTACTTTCCATCGTATCTTCTGGAAATGTCTTATGCTTGCCTCTTGTTTGTAAGTGTCAATAAAGGGTTTGTTTCTTATGTGTGCTGTGAGGCCAGGAGCCAAGTTCACCTTTTCTGCTTGCTGTAGCTAACACAGTCTTCCTGTGACATTTCTGAGTGTCACATTGTATCAGTGACCTCTCTCATTGCTGGGACAAACACCTGACCAAAGCAACTTATTTGGCTCACAGTTTGGTGGCTTACAGTTTGAGGGCACAGTCCATAAGGGGAAGGCAGGAAGGCAGAGTATCAGGACCCTGAGGCAGCTGGTCACGTTGTAGCCACAGTCAGGAAGCAGAGAGAGATGAAGCACCATACTCGGCTCACTTTCTGCATTTTCTTCAGTCCAGGGGCCCAGTCGTGGGATGGTGCTGTCTACATTTGGAGATGGTCTTTCCCAGTTAAACCTCTCTGGTGACTTTCTCACGGCTGTGCTTACAGGTGTGTCTCACAGGTTATTCCAAATCCCATCTAGTGGACCTTGCAGATGGCCCCATACTCTCCTTTCTTGGTGCTCCCCATCAGCAGCTCAGTAGTAACTATGGCTCCACACGCTGTGTGTTGGTCCAGTGTCAAGCTGTACCTTAGAGGCAGCTGGGGGGCCGGTCTTCACGGCACTTGCACTGACCCGGAACAACTGGTTTTAGGAAAATGAATGTCTTGGTTGCAGTGCCCGCTGAACCAGGAACCGGATGAGTTTCTCCACTCGATTCAGCCTTCCTTAATGTCTTCCAAGCAGGCCTTATGATCGTCTGCCTGGAGCCTCCACAGCAGTTTTTTATATTATTCATTCCTCAGGACTTTAGCTGACACTTTGTAGATAATTTTTGAACTTGCTCTTGCTGGCTCTGGCTGAAATATCGAGAAGTAGCTGGCTGTGGAGTATTGATTCTGGGTTTTACCAGCACCTTGCTGAATCCTCTAATTAATTCTCCTATTTTATGAGCTGCTTGTGCCTTTTATGGCCCACTTCTTCCTCTCTCTGCTTGCTGGGAAGGGCAGTAGAGAGGGCAGGTGTCCCTGTGTTCCCAATCTTAAGATTTGATCTCCATACTTCTGTTAATTTGCATCATCTTTTTCTAGTATGCAGAGATGTTTTTCACCTAAATTGAAAATAGATTTTTTAAAAAAAAAAAAAATTGTTTGTTTGAGACAGGGTCTCATTTAGCTCAGGCTAGCCTGAGCCACTGTGAGGCTGAGGATGACCTTCAACCTCCACCTCCTGAGTACTGGGATGACAGCAGTGTCCCGCTGTGCCCAGATTACAAATGGCTATTAAGTTTCATCTACTGCTTGTTTTTATCAGTTGGGAGGAGCGTGTAGCTGATTACTAACATTAATTGATTTCCCACAGCTCACTCACTGGAGTACCAGCTGCTAATCGTTCTAATCTAACAGTGACCGAGACTCCTGCTGCCTCCTTCCCTGCCAGTGCCACAAGGCCACAACTGGAGTGCTTATCCTAGGAAGAAAAGCTTGGGGGAGGGGCTACAGTGGTGGGGCTTGTGGTGGGTGGAGCGTTGCTGGGTGGACTCACAGTGGGTGGAGCCTGTAGTGGTGAAGACCAGGGGTGGAACCTGTGGAGGTGGAGCCCCTGTAGGCAGCTGGGTCAGAAAGTTGCTGTCTGCCTGGGCTCTTTTGTGAGTTTTGTGGTGCCTAGTTAGTGTTGACTCTTCAGGTCCAATTCCTCTAAGTCAGGGCTGGAAGCAGAGCCTTGTTTGCCTCCTTCCAGCTGCCCAAAGGCAAGTGTGTCCATGTCTGCCCCCGCCCCCTTTCCTTCCTGTCCCCCATGGGACTCAGTCAACATCCAGTGTGTATATATATATGTGTGTGTGTGTGTGTGTTGTGTGTGTGTGTGTGTGTGTGTGTGTGTGTGTGTGTGTGTGTGTGTTGGGTGGGCGTTGTCCTGACCTCTTACTTCCTCATCACAGCTGGAAGTAACCAGTCTGCCCTCTCATATGGTGTCCCCAGTGGCTCTGGACTCATCAACAGCTGGAATTTAGGAGTTCAGAAGACCTCCTCAGCATATGTCAGGGGCCATCCATGGACAGCATAGGCCCATAGCTGCAGGACCTGCTTTTCCATAGATCGCCTGGTCTAGGGCCCTTGGAAACATCTCTGAAAGGACATTTCCAGTGAGGCCAGATGTCATGGTTTGGGAATGAAATGCTCCCACAGATGTATGTGTTTGAGGTGGGTCTTCCTGGGGAAATTGGGTCACTGAGGGTGGGCCTTGAGGGGTAGAGTCCAGCTCCACTTCTTGTCCCATCTCTGGTTTTTGATCTGCCCAGATGTGAGCAGGCAATCTCCTGTTCCCATTTGTCATGCCTTCCCAGAATGACAGAAGATCCTTTAGACTGTGAGCCCAAAACATCCTCTTCCCTTAAACTCCTGGTCAGGCATTTGGCCATCATGAGGAGGAACGTAACTAATAGACCAGGTAGGCTTTCTCCCTACAGGGCTGGCTGGGCACCATGTCTCCTGGCGTCAAATGATGATTGACTCCCAAGGCACCCTGGCAGCCCTGGGGAGCTGTGGTAGTGCTGGGGGAGAGAATCGATGCCAGCCAAGGGCAGAGTGCAGAGAGAACACTCAGTGGTGCCTTGTATCAGAACAGACTACATTTGTCACTGTGTGCTCTTACACAGCCACCTTGCTGCTGCCAGGGGTGGGGATAGAACCTCACACTTAAATACCAGGAGACTGAGCTCAGCCTTTGCACACGGCTGCTGGGAGCTCAGGCTGCCCAAATATGGTGTGAACCAAGTGCTTTCCCTCAGAGCTTCTGCCCAGGCTAGACCTCAGCCATGTACCATCTCCATTCTCACCTACCATAGACCCACTTCCTCTGCTGGGAGACCCTGAGTTCACACACGGGGAGGGCCCAGCTCCAGGTATTCTCAGCACTATTATATATGACAATGTCATCTACATCACACTTAAGAATCACGAAATCAAATTATCACACCACCACACACACACATATCATGAAAGAAAATTTTTACAGTGTTTTAAGAAATATCCCCTTTTGTGTTGGACCCTGTTCATAGCTGTCCTCAGCCATGCACCGGCTTGGGCACATCTTCAGCAAAGTGAGCTTTGCTGAGGCCCACATGGGCATGATGTCATTTCTCCTGTGAGGGAGGGACAAAGGTGAGAGGTCTCAGCTGACACCTAGGATATTCTTTGTCCTGCACCTCACCTACTGGGCCATCTGCCCCACCCTGTGTCTTGGAATACTAGACCAAGACTTAAGAACAAGTCTCTGTTTCTGGGTGCCCAGGATCCCCATGGGCAAGGGCTCCATGACCCCTCTCGTTGCCCCATTGGCCCTCAAGTACCCTGGACCACACCCTCCTTGATGGGAAACTCCTTCTGGAACTGACCTGACAGCCAGTGTCCCCTTCTTTCCTCACCCCCAAATACTGGGTCTGCCTTCAGGAAACAAGACAAGAAGTCCGAGGAAATGTTGGGGTTCTGCCAGGCACCCCTCAGGCCTTCTTCAGACTTGTGGCCCATGCTACCATGCACAAGATAGGAACTGGTCAGGGAGAAGATTTCCCCATGGCCACCATGATAAAGGCTGGCGTGGCAGTCTTGCTCAGAGGTCTGTGTGTGAATGTTCATGTGTGTGTGCACATGCATGTAAAGACCAGAGGTCAGCGTCAGGTGTCTTCCTCTATCTCCATCCTAATTTTTGAGACAAGGTGTCTCACTAAACCTGGATGGAACGCACTCATTCAACTAGGCTGGCAGGCCAGCGGGCCAGGGGTCCTCTAGTCTCACCTTGATGCTGGGATTACAGGTGCATCACCAGGCCCAACTTTGTACACCAGTGCTGAAAATTTGAACTCAGATCTTCATCACATGAGGCAGGCACTTTATGAACTGAGCCATCTTCCAAGCCTCTCATTCATTCTTCTATAGGCCTAAAGTGCAAAATCACAGGGTTGGATACTCCACAGGCTCCCATGGAAGGGCCCACCTCAGTCTTCCTGCTGCTGGCAAATCCCAGCATCCTCAGTACTCCTTGGCTTCTGACCCCATCACTGGCATCTCTCTGGGTGTGTGTCTCAGATAGTCCCTGGTATGGGGTGGTAAGGACCCTCATTCCAGCATGAACTCATCTTTGTAGAACATCTTTGCCGTTTCCAGTGCAGGCCCCACTGTGAGTCTGCAGTAGATCCAACGTAAATGTTGACACCATTCACTGAACAGGGAAGCCTCACCAGTCCTGGGCTGAGCCTCTGCGGGGATCCCATGAGCTGTATGTGGGTTTTTTGCAGTGTGTGTGGCCACAGACTGGGGACACTCGGGTCTCAGAATCAGCATCTCAGAGATATAAGCATCGTCTTCAGAACAAGCCCCCATTATATTATAAATAAATTTATTCAATTATAAATTGCCACAGATGGCACTGATATTGATAACAGATGCAGGCAGACAACTGGCTGCTGGATGCCTTCAGGAGAGCTGGCACAAGGCTTCCTGGGGTGGTCTTCGGGGCCACCCTCACTCCTGAAGCTGGGCAGGAGGGACCATGGAGCTTCCATATGTCGGCAAGGAGGTGGCATCTGTGTGAGCGGGTGATCCAATGAGTGAGAGGAAGCAGCAACAGGCCACACCAGAGTAGTAGCAGTGGGGGCCCAGATCCTCCTCCTGGGTCCTCTGTCTGCTCTGGGGGACTCCAGACCTCCTCTGTCCTGGCACTTGTTCAAGTGTATGCTAAAACACCTCCAAGATAAAAGTGAACACTTTGTGGGTGGGGAAGGCCACCTAGCCTGGCCTCAAGCTGAGTATCCTCCTGCCTCCGCTTTGCAGATACTGGGATTACAGGTATGCACTGCAGGCCCAGTAAAACTTCACATTTAAAATGGAGTTTAGCTACCCCTGCACTGTGTTTGGCCACCAGCTTCATCTGTTTTCAGAACATTTTCTCACATCCATACACGGTGACTCCCTGGACTCACTGAGTTGAGCCTCCCCACACCCGTCCTCCTGCCCAGCATCTCTAAGTAGCAGTCTCTGCAGACTTTCTGGTCCCAGACATCTCAGGGGAAAACACAACACGTGGTGTTTCACAAGTGGCTTCTCCCATTACTCATGCCATTACCGTGACCATAGAGTGCCATCCATATTGCAGTACAGACAAGGTCCCTGTTCCTTTTTGTAGTTGAGTAATAAATAGTTCATTGTATGGACATGCATTGTAAGGACACCCCATGTCTTGCTTATCTGTTGATCTGCAATGGGCATTGATAGAAGGAGAGCCAGAGCAATAGCATTTTCAAGACTTTTTTTTTAATTTTTGAGCAAACAGTCCCTCCATGAGTCAGGCAGCCAGTGCGGAGTGGCTCTATGGTAAAACTAAGAGACAGCCTTCACAGACTGAACATGGAAAGTGAATGAAAAGGGCCTCTGCCTTGTGCTTTCCCAGCCTCTATGTGGTCAGTCCCATCTTGGAGCTGCTGGTTTACTTGTGAGCTATGGGTGTTCCTGACTGGTTGGCGTGAGGTCTGCTCTTCTTCAGCCTAGACAACTGCCCAAGTTGTCTCTCATGCAAAATCAAGGTCAGGGACAAAGCCCCGCCTTCCCTGCTTGGGATTCTTTGAGTCTGTTCTGTAGTTTAAGTCTGTCTCACATCAAGTTTGCTGGTTGAGGGACCCGCTTTCTGTGGGTACGAAGGCTCGTGGGCCTGGGCTTACTGTGCTACAGGACCAAAACCAGCCCTGAGGATGCAGGAGCCAGTGGGTCATCATCACAGGTATCTGGCCATTCCTGCCTGGTTTTGACCCTCTGACAGCAAGAGACTAGGTGTGGCCCTGAGTATCAGAGGTGTGGACACAGCCAGGGCCACATAGGAAGGCTGGGGTGTGGCCACAGCCTTGGATGACAACTGTGAGAGAGTTTCCTCTTATGCCTCAACTTTGCCCAGTGGCTGTGGCTGTGGCTGGTGGAAGGCCAGCCTACTTTTGTCAAGGAAATGGAGAGCTGGGCCACACATACCTTCTTGAGAGCCCTTCCCACGCCTGCAGCTGGCAACCTCCATGTATGTGTAACTCATTGTTGTACCACTGCAACTTGGAACAGAGAATGAGGCATGATTGCATGGATGGGTGCATTCTGCATGCATGAATGACTGGATGGATGAGTAAGTGAATGAATGAATGAATTCATGGGTGAACGAACGCATGAAGGAGTACATAGGTGGGTGGGTGGATGGATGTGTGGTGCATGCATGAATAAATGAGTGGGTGACTGAAAGAGTGCTTGAATGGATGAAAGGTGGGTGGATGGATATGTAGATAGATGAGTGCATAGATGAATATATGAATGAGTAAATGAATGTGGGAATAAATGAATGGATAATGGTAGATGGATAGGTCAGTACATGGATAAATGCAGTTGGATGCTACCTCAGGAGTGAGTCTCCTTGGGCTCCACGCACCCTCTCAGGGTCTCATCTCTAGAATCAGGAGCCTTACTTAGCCTTCTGTATTCAAGGCTGCTGCATGGCCAAGATCACCCCCCAACCCCCACATACCTGGCTCCTGATGTCCTCACTGACAGAATCAGGAGCAGTGACCCAGCCCTGCCACACCTTCCTGCCCTCCCGCTCACTGTCTGTCAGTCAGCAGGCTCCCTTCCTGTTCCCTTTAAGGGGCTAGTGATGGAAGGCTGTTCCCTGATAACATTGTGAGCCTCCGAAGGCAGGGCAGCCGCTACTGCATGGGTGGGGAACCAGGCATGGGCTGGTGGACTAGCATACCCTCCTCTAGGGCATCTTTGAGCTACAAGGTCTAGAAAAGGCCTTTCAAGGCAGAAGAACAATACAGAAGGCCATGGAGCTGGGGAGTAAATACTTCATCATGCTGTGTAAACCTAGATGTGCTGAATGCTCATTCTTCTACAAGCCTGCTAAATTAGATTCTCAGATAGCAAGAGCTATCAGATATCAGAGTCACTGAGAGGCCACACGTGAACAAAAGCCACGCCCTACCAGTCTCAGAAAGAAATGGGACCAGTGCCCTCAAAATGCAAATAGGCCAAAATGCCAACTATGGACATGTGTGTATTTTTGTTGGAAATGGCAGGAGAGGGGGCACTTTGAGGGTCAGCAGTGGTGAGCTCTGGCCTGAGATATGAGAGCAAAGAGACAGGCAGATGTGGGAGATCTCTGCAAACACCACTGCATTAGTGTCCTTCCGAAGGAAGGAAGTTCGCTTCAACACAACTTAGTAGCTGCTGCTGGTTCAACTATCAGGACTCTGCCGCTGGGTAGTTTATCGTAGGCATATTTAAGCACAGCATAATTTGAAAAAAAAGTTTCCTGGTGATAATTAACTCAAGCCCATGTGCACAACAAAGTTTAAAATGTAATTACATTGAAGCTCTACATGAAGTACATATGAGATCTTCCATAAAGATCGGTTCCATAGATTAACTAGGAAACCAGGCTCAAGGTGAACAAATTCAAGGGTCTGGTGGAGTATCATGCTATAGATTGTCTGAGACAGACAGGCTCAAGATAAGAGGCTGAGGGAGCTTGTGGGGCCTCCAGTCTTGGTCATAAAGATAGCACAGAGTATCCCAGATTATAAAAGATAGGCTATTATCCACATTCATTCCCAGCCTTTGAGGTAGGAGACAGGTTATACATCTTTCCCTTTGAAGAGACAACCCTGAGTGTTTAACATTCCTGGTTTTCTTAGTACTTACTTGTGAGCCTATGTCTTCTATACCCAGTCTTGACCAGGAGCCATACATCATGGGATAAGGCCCCCCAAAAGCCTCTAGCTTCCTGCACAGGGTCATTCTGCTTTCTGGTGAGCTGACAGACCCAAGTCAGAATTAGAGGCAATCCATGGTAGTCTGGGTTGTAGGCAGAGGATGAATGTACCACAGAGGATGTGATGGACAGGGGATGCAGACACAGAGTCCATGAAGTGGTCAATGAGAACTTAGGGCTCTGGCAAAAGAGGAGAGGAAGCCATGGGTCTGGAGAAGACTTTCAAGTCTAGGGCTGCTTCTCTGAAAAGTGAGGAATGCAAACATGGCTTATGGCTGGGCTGAGCACATGAGGAACAGATGTGAAGATAAGAGGCCTGGCCAGGTATCTCAGATTCAGGCACTGTGCAATGTTGGCCATCTTCTGAGTGACGCATGGTATTGCTTGGTGGGTGAGACCTTCGATTTCCAAGATGATTTTGACTGCTGGGTTGGGAGCTGTCCACAGAGGATGGGAACAGCCTTAGGGTCTACAAGAGGCTCTTAGCAGTGGGCCACAGGGTGTACAGGATTCAGGTCTATTGAAAAGGTGGGGAGCTGGGCTGCTCAGCAAGTAGCCTGAGGTCAAAATGAGCAAGGAGGACTCCAGGGTACTCTAGACTTTTCTCCTAAGCAGCTCAAGACAGAGGGCTCAACCCTTTTAAATTTGGTCTTCACAGAATGTAAGCATTTGTTCTTTCTGCCATCTTGGAAACTGATGCTCCTGGCACTGCCCCTCAGATGTTGGTATTATATGTTGGCCCTTGTCTCACCCCTGAGCCTGGTCTCCCTCTTAACTTCTTCAGCCTAAGCTTTCCCCCAAAGACTTCTTCTCCTGTCCCAGCATAGGATAGACACTCTCAGACTAAACTGGGCTACCATTGGAGTTCCAGAGGCTAGTAATGCATTAAGAAGAGAGCTGGTCTCTTAGTGCTTCTGGAAGCTGCCAGTACCCACCAGCCTAGATGGCCTCTGCAGTTAAGGCTCCAGACCCAACATTGTCAGAAAGACATGGCCTGTGCACTGAAGTATTGGCCCTACAGGTCCCCCTACCCTGCCCCACAGTGACAGTCTTAGGTCTCTCTCCTAGGTCACTTGTAAGTCCTAGGTCATTTATAAGTCCTAGGTCTCTGTAGCCACCACTACAACAAACAAAGCCAGGCTAGGCCAAGGCTGTTGATGGCCTCAGGCCTGAAGAAGAGGAGATTGTTTGAAAGATACAGCTAAGACATCCCCCACTGCTATCATTGGTCCATGGCAGAAGACCTGTCCAATCTCTCACCTCACAAGCCTCTCTTGATACCTCTTATCATCCACATGTCCCTGTTGGTGGCAGCAGGCAAAACCCAGATTGTCTGGGATGGGGCCATGCCACCTATGTCCAGGATCGCAGCCCACACTGTATGTATGTAATTCGATAACCTATTGCTGATGGGAGATGCCTGTGACTGACTGGCCACTGACAAGGTACCTCCAAGTCAGCCTTACCATCTGCATTCCTAACTCCCTGCCCTGAGCTCAGCTACACACACACTCGCACACGCACATACGCATGCACACACAAGTGCACACACTGTGATCCCTATCACCAGCACTAGGGCTCAGAAGTCCCCACTTTCCCGTTGTAGCCCTCATTCCTCTGGATTATGAGAGACAGCTGGGCCCTGTGGCTGCCATGTTCATCTCTCATTGGCCTTGGATACCTGGTCTGCCCATCGTGTTGGCACCTGTTGGGACTTTACAAAGAGAAGATTCTCTCTCAATATCTTCAGCTCTTCTTTACCCCATCCTCTCCCTTTTCCTCTATCCAAGCTCAATCCTGGGGCCAAGAACAGCAGGCATTCTCTCGGAGCTGTGGATCTGGACATGCAAGGCTGGGTTTCTAAAGAGCTCTGTGGGGCCTACAGAGGATACAGTAGAAGGCAGCTGCCAGAGCCTGTTTCCTAAGGGAGTCAGTCCTGTCAGAGGTCTCTACCCCAGTGACCAACTCTCTTCCCATAGGCTCTGCCTCCCAACACCATCTCCTTCAGGTAGCCACATGGCCTGGGGAACACAGAAAAGCTACCCACAGCCCCTCCTCAGTGCCCACTCTCACTAGGCCTAAATTTCTTGCCCTTCCTTCCCTGCCCACCCACCCCCACGCCCTTACGCCTCATCCAGATCAGCACATGCCTGGCCACATCTTTCCTTTACCCTGAAGGTGGTGCTGGTCACCCTGCTGGTCAGGTGGCCACTTGTCTCAGTGGCTCATAGAGTTATGGTTTGCCTAAGGTGCTGGGCCATCCTCCAGAAATATGGAGATATTTGGACTTCTTTCTTAGAAAATGAACAAGGAAAAGTCAGCCTGGCCAGGCAGTATGCCATCCATTCTTCCCCTTCGGGGTTCTGTTCCTCCTGGTTAGCCCCATTGTCCACCCAACACAGAGGTGGAAATGACCTTCCTTCACTCAATATAAACTCTGCGCGCACCTCCTCTGTGGCAGGCTGAGTAGAAGTGGCCCCCACTGGCTCAGCCATTGGACACTTGCTTCTCATTGGTGGCTCTGTTTGGGGGGGGTTACTGGAGAGGTGCAGTCTTGCTGAAGGACTAGGGGGGGCTTCAAGAGCTTAAAGTCTCGCCTTACTTTCTATTCCCTCTCTCCGCTTCATGGTTTTGGGTGAATACATGTGCTCCCAGCTTCCTCTTCTAGCTGCCGCTTGCTGCCATGACAGAGTCCAGAGCCATAAGCCAAGGTAAACTCTCCTGTAAGTGCCTTCATTGCGGTTTTGCATCACAGCAACAAAAAGAAGTAACTGAGACATCCTCCCAGCATTCCTGGGACATCAGGCATGGGACCCTAGCCATACCATTCCTGGAGCCAGGTGTCTCCTGTCAGAGAGCAACAGGCCTGGTCGCTTGTCATCCAGGGAGCCCAGGAACCCATCAAGTGGTCCAAGAGATCTATGTCATATAGTCTATAAGGAAGGGACTTGGGGTCCAGGACTACCTGGTTTTAGGAGGATCGGGTAGGATACACACTGTGTTAGGAGGCAGCTCCACAATATCCTCCTGCTGTTGCCCCAAAGTCAAGAGGAAGAAACAGCGCCCACGGTGCATGGCTGAAGCTGGGGGGTAGGCAGGTGGCTGACCTTCGCTGTCTCCAGAGCCCATGAGCCAGCTCTATGTACCCTGATCATGCCTTGGGCTGACTGTGTTGCCCAAGTCTGGATGCCTGCCTGCTTTGATCCTGCCTGGCCTTTGGTGCCTTGTCATAGCTTCAGTGGTTTGAGCCTCTCTCAAGACTTCTCTCAGCCTGCTGGTTTCCCTGCATGACTGTCTTCGGTACCCAGTCTTTTACTCATGCAGAACTTGTCTGACCCACCCAGCCCATGACTCCCCACTCTGAAGATATCATAGCATTGACCTAGGAAGAGATGGGTAGGTGACCACAGAGGATGCTCCTAAGAACAGGAGGCAGAAGGATCCATAATCCAGAGGCTTAGCAGCTCCTCCATGGATGTGGTGGGGTACTGGTGAGATGGGCAGCACTAAGGAAAGACACAGACTTTTGCTCTGATTCACATACTGTTCCAACTAAGGAGCCGCAGCGTCACAGAGCTCCACTCTTCCTCCCTTGGTCCCATCTGTTTACTGTTGGATGGAGCAGGCGAGTCAATTTGATGTACCCAGGTTATACAGATACCCACCTTCCCTCCACACAGCACCTGTTTCAGCTCAAGCCACTGAAGCTATGACAAGGCAACAAAGGCCAGGCAGTACCAAAGGCAGGCATTCATCATCCCTGTCCTGGAGGTGACAGGCCTGGCTTCTCCCAAGGCTCCACTCCTTGGCTTGCAGATGCATCTCCTTCCTGTGTCCTCATATGCGCGTCCTCTGTGTGTCTGTGTCCCAGTGTGCTCATACAAAGATAGCAGGAGCAAGGAATAACCTACTGACCTCATTTTAGCATAATAACCTCCTGAAATACCTTGACTTCAAACAGTGACACTGTAAGAGTCCAAAAGTTGGGAGGTCTTCAGGTGACCTTGGGAAAGGATCCCACATAAGGGCATGGCAATCTCCCATGCCACAAGCTCTGCAGACCAACTCCCACAGATTACAACCAAGTATTTTTGACTTATGATGGGAGGCTACCTACTTCTGATGATGGCAATGGCACCTGGCAGTCACAGAGAAGAGTTCTAGACCATTTTGCCATCTGTGACAGAGAGGGGCACATCTGAGGACCTAAGGGATGATCAGAGCCAGCAGGGGGTCCCTCAGATCTTGTTTAGCAAATGTGCCACTGACAGAGAGCCCTCCTGCTTCCTGCCTAGGTGATTAATGAGGGAGTTCAAAGGCTCGGGGTGTTCCTGTGCACATCAATTATTCAGATCGACACCTCCAAAGGTCTGGAACAGGAAATAGAGAGGAAGGGATCGCTAAGCAGTTTTGAAGGGACTAAATGGATTGCTCACTAACTGCCATGACAGATCGGGTCTGGTGAGAGTCTGTAAGCTGGCTTAGCTGCCCAGCAACAGAACCATCCTATCTGGAGTGGGGGTGGGAAGGTGTTCCAGACTTCGGAACAGCAGGAGCTGTTTTCAAGCTCATTGCTCACCCGGGCCTGTCTGTCCATCATGATCATGAAGCTCAGATTGAGTCAGGCAGCTGTGCTAGAACTGATCTGGAAATCAGGCTGTGGGGCCACTCCAGGATAAGCTGGGTCTGACGATTAGGCTAGATCTGAAGGGGCTCACAGTCCACTGTGTGGGGAGGGCTGGGACACTATTCACTGTGACGTCACCTGGGGAGGGGTCAGCTCATGATGTATCCAGTAGAGATGATTTAATGTGGGAGCGTGATTTGCTTCGTTGATTGCGATGCTGCAAACCCAGCCAGGGAAGCTTCAGGTAAGGCAAAGTCCCCCCCCCCCCCCGTCTTTGCTTATGTCCCTATCTTCCTTCAAGGAAACAAGAAGCTGGGTCTGGTAGCACACACCTTTAATTCCAGCATTGAGGAGGCAGAGACAGGCAGGTCCGTGTGAGTTCAAGGCCAGCCTGGTCTGCATAGTGGTTCCAGGCTAGCCAGAGTTACATAGAGAGAACTTCTCTCGAAAGAAAAGCAAAACAAGAAACTTATGATGCTCAAAGACACATCCATTTCTACTTGTAGAGATACAGATTAGGAGTCACTGTTCCCCATGAGACATCTAGACACTCAGCTTCAAAGGAGCCATGCTGGAGGGAATCTCAGATAGGCTGTCAGGTGATAAAGGACAGCAGTCATTGAGGAATGAGATACAGGAAGCCAGCCAGCATGGGTTCTGTGCTCTCCCAGCTTGCTGAAGTAGCATGTTGGGGAAGGAACCATGCTATAGAACAGGAACTGAGGGTCTGGAGAGACCAAGGCAGCTCAAGTATGTGAGAACCAGGGGGACTATGTCACCCAAAGGGGCCCTGGAGAACTGCAGGGCCCCCAAGGGTCAGCTGAGTGATCAGAACGTGTGGGAGAAGAAACTTCTAGAAGCTGATAGAGTGTTACCCCAAAGATGAGAGACTATACTCCACCCACACAGTACCAAGTGGTGTGCCTTCACCTCCACCAGACCTCAAACTGCTCAAAGCTTATGGAGTTCTTAGAAGCCCTCAACCATGAAGGAGGTTCAGCCTGTGACTGAAGGAGATTTTGATCCTACCTAACATGTTTTTAAATAAAGCACTCAGGAAAAACTCAAGAACATTTATAAGAAGGCAGAAATTGTCAGCTGCCAGCAAGACAAAATCCACAATGTCTCACACTCTCTTAGGAGTCTCAGCTCAGGCGATGAGGCAAGGAGATATGACCCATGAGAGAAAGAATCTCAGTTAACCACAAGCAACTGCAATCTACACAGATGTCAGACTGCAGACAGAGGCTTTGAAATAGTCATTGTAACTATATTCCACATGGCCAAAGAGTTGGGTAAAGTCAACCCTGATGCCTCAGTCCTGTAATCCCAAGTACTGGTAAAGCTCTAGCAGGGGCTTTGCAAGTTCAAGACCAGACTGGGAAGCTTAGGGAGACCCTGTCTCAAAATAAAAAAGTTTTGTAAAAGAGTAAATAAAAGGGCTCAAGCTGTGTAACAGATGAAGCCCCAAATCTAATACAGAGCACAGATAAACTGCATGTAACTACACTTGTGATTCCAGTATGAAGTTCAAGGCCATCCTCAGCCACGTAGAAAGTTTAAGGACTATCTAGACTATGAAAATGAAGAATTTGCCCAGTATGATAGGCCATGCCTTTAATCTTAGAACAAAGGGCCAATGAATCTCTATGAGTTCCAGGCCAGCCTAGTCTACATAGGGAGTTCTTGGTTAGCCTGTTCTATATAGTGAGCTATATAGCGTCTTAAGAAAGGAAGGAAAAGAAAAGAAGAAAAGGTTGTCTAGATTTAAAAAAAAAAACTGAAAATTCAGAGAACTGTACATTTTTAAATGTTTTGTGTATTTTGTCATAATTGAAATTTAAATTTTTTACCCAAATCAGAATTCCAGAGATGGAAACTGTACTGTCTGAGGTAAAGAGTACCCAAGATTGGACACTGGAGAGGTAGCTCAATAGTTACAGGCACTGGCTGCTCTTCCAGAGGACCACATTCAGTTTCCAGCACCTGCATGGGGGCTCACAACCCTCTGGAACTCCAGTTTCAGGGGATCCAGTGCCCTCTTCTGGCCTCTATGGGAACTGCACATATATGTGGTGTACCTAAGCACATGCAGGCAAACACATGCACATTCAATACAAATAAATAAAATGCCCAGGACAGGCTTACTAGAAGATGGGACATTGTGGAAGTGGTGGCTGTGGCAAGGCAGCTGTGTGTGAGAAGCCATCTCAAATGAAGCAGAGGAAGACTTGCTGTACCCTCCCTCCTATGCCCTCCCCCTTTGAAGAATGCTCCCCTGAGCCACGGGACCCTGGCAGCCTGGCAGATGCCAGCAGAGTCTTGAGAGAGGAGGAACTGGTGTGTGGAAGTCAGAACACAGAGTTGAAGAAATAATTATGTAAAATTTCCCAACTTGAAGTAAACTGTGAATTCACAGATTCAAGCAGCCTGTGATCCCCAAACTCAGGACACATTTAAGAGAAGAAAAACCTACAGAAACACTGGAGCACCCAGCTTCCTAATTGCTCCAGATCAAAAAGCACCTTGAGGTGGCGAGGGGGCTCAGCGTGTGAGCAGCTAAGTCTGTGCTGCTTTTGCAGCTCCTGAGTTCCGCTCACAGAACCCACACTGCCATTTGCCCAGTGGCTCCCAGCCACCCAGGACCCCAGCTCTTGGAGATCTAACGCCCTCTTCTGGCCTCTGCAGGTACTGAAGGGCACAAAATTATACACAGGCACACACATATATACTAACTAAAAATAATAATTTTCCTAAAGAGTGTTTTATATATAAAAGAGAAAAGTCGGCCAAGGGCAGATGTATGGCCGGAAAGGACACAGGGAGAAGGCCACCTTTCCATTGTCAGAAGGAAAATGACATTTATAAAAAGAGAGTAAAAGAAAGAGACATGGCAAAAACACAAGAGCTTGGCCAATTAATCTCAGAAGACCACACTATTGTATATCTCCTGGGTAACAAGAAACAACTGTACATGCAGACCCATGCAGAGACAAATGCAGGAAATATTTTCTGATTGTTTAAATCTCTTCACAGCAGATGGGATGACTCAATGGGTCAAGCACCTTCCGCTTAGCCTAATGATGTGGCCGCAATCCCTGGGACCTCTATGGTAAATGAAGAAAACCACCTCCATCTATACACACACACACACACACACACACACACACACACACACAACCTCAATACACATTAACAAATAAAATGTAATGAAAATAAAATTTAAATCTGTTCAAATGGCAACTATATTTATTTATTCACTTATTGATTTTTGGCCTTTTTGAGGCAGAGCCTCAGAGTTTCTGTAGGCTAGCTCAGGCTAGCCTCAAATTTGCAATCCTCCTGCCTCAGCCTCCTGAGAGCTGGGATTCCAGGCATATACACCATACACAGTATCCAGGATGGTAAGACAAGGATATAGAAAGGTGATTACTCAGCAACAAAGACTGAAGGAACCTGTGACTGGCAGGGCATCATAGACAGAGGGCAGTGCGGATGCTGGAAGTGAATGATAGCAGCTAAACTAACAAAACACTGGAGTTCACAGGCTAATAGAAGAAACAAGATGGAATCATAAGAAGATTCAATCCTGGTGAGCTGTTTTCCTGGAATCCAGCACTCAAATAGATGAAGCAGGAGGATTGCTGAATTGAAGCCCACCCTGGCTACATAGAGTCTTTTTCAAAAAACAAGAGGTATAAGAATAGGGAATGGGGACACAAAATATACAGAGAAAAAGATAAAGCAAACAAGAGGCAAGAGCATGGCTCAGTAGCAAGGTACACTGGTTTGATCCTCAGTATCCCACAAAAAACAAAAACAGAAAAACAAAACAAAAGCTAATCATATCAGTTATTACACTAAATATAAATGACACAAATACCCAACTCAAAGCCAGGGTTTTGAGGTTAAACACTTGTCCTCAAAGTACTTTAATTGTAAAGACACAATGTTCAGAGGGTGAAATTATATACCACATTGATATTACTCCAAAGAAAATTATCTATATTATCATGAAGGTGGACTCAGAGTAGAGGGCAGAAACAGATCCCCATCCCCTATAAAGGGCATTTTATAATGGTGAGGGGCCAACTCTGTGAAAGGGCAGAAGAAAACACTGACATCAACCTTGGGTTCCCCACCCATACATACCCAGCACACCACATAAATGTGTAAAAATGAATAAATAAGAGTCCTAGTGGGGAATGATGAAACAGGAAGCTGGTGCTCAAGAAAAAATGCAAATTAGTAGCAGTGGAGTGAGGGCGGGGCCATCCATCAAGTCAGCCCACTGTGCACTGTGTGCAAGAATGCCTTTCTCTTCTCTGCTTTATTCCCCCATACATCCATTCCTCCATCTGTCTATCCATCTATCTGTCTATCTCATAGGACACCTTGATCACTATATATTTCCCACCACTTTGGCCTTCTGTTTTTGTTTTACTTTGATTTTTTTTTATTGAAAAGAAAAACTTCCCTACAATATATTTTTATCATATTTTCCCCTCCCCCAGCTCCTTCAAGGTCCTCCCTACCTCCCCACCCATGGTCACCACATCTTGTAACAGGTCCTGGACTAGGCTGGGGCAGCCTGTCAGCTCTGTTCTTTCAAGTACTCACTGTGTCTAGTTGGTACTTATTTCTGGATCATATTCCATTCCTCTGGCTATGCCTTCTTGGGTTTGGTGTCTAAATCTTGCAACTTTTGTCAGATTTATTCCTGCTTATAGTTTTTTGGAGATACTGTAGAAATATCTTTAAATTTCTATTGGTGGCCATGAAATACTCTGATATTAAAATGCAGTTTACTTGGGGCCTATGGGGCTGTGCATTTTGGTCCACTCTACATGTAACCCCAAGGTGGGCAAAGGGAAGGGAATTTGTTTTTGAAGCCCTTACTTATAATCAAAGTCAGCTTCACCCATTTGTGCAGAGTGGGTGGGCTGGACAGCAGGCACCTTCTTACATCTTGGAAGTCACAGTGGCACACATACCCTGAAGAAGGCAGCAGGGCCATTGCTTTGGGAACACAAAGTGCCCATGTTCTCTGACCACTGTGCACTCTGGGACCATGTCTTCTACCTCTGCCCATGTGGATGCAAACCCTGAGCTGCCCCAACTTCCCAGAAGTCATCAGATTTTCAGGGAGCCAGCTGCCCCATGCCATCATCAGGAAAGGTGATGTCTAACATCAAGGGCTCAGGTGGAAAGGGTAAAGAACAGGAGAGTGTTCTACTCTGCTACTTTCCACACTGAAAAGAGAGAAAGAGATGTGTCTTGGTGTGTTCTTTTCTTGTTACCATGACAACAGACCTAACAAAAGCAACTTAAGGGAAGATTGGTTTATTCTGGCTCACAGCTTAGGGGGATACAGTCCATCATGGCAGGGAAGGCATGGTGGCAGGAGCAGGAGGAGCAGTCATGTTGTGTTCTCAGTCAGGAAGAAGAAACCAGACAAGAAGTGGAGTATAAAACCTCAAGGCCTACTCTAAGCTGCATACATCCTCCAGCTAGGCTCCACCTCCTAAAGGTTCTAGAATCTTCCAGAACAGCACCACCAGTTGGAGGCCAAGTGTCCAAACACCTGAGCCAGTGGGTGACATTTCACTTTCAAACCACAGCTGCACATGGGAGTCTGGACTTCCTCCATGATTTTTCTGTATACCTAAAACTGTTCTAAAACCAGCCTGTTAGATAAAAGCCTTTAAAGGGGCGGGTGTGTTGCCTGAGCTCAGGGCCCATTTGCAATTGGCCATGTAATGTGTAACCTGTGAGCTGTGTGTTGAATACAGATCCTCCTGCTTCCCTGGCACAACCTGAGCCTGGGTCACCCCCAGAGCTCATTGTGTCACCTGCTGTGTACCTCCCACAAGGGATAGCGGTACACAGCCTGTTTTGCAGGCTTACATGGTACTGAGCATAGAACATAGCTATGCAGAACCTCAGGCTATGAAGAGCAGGGCCCAGGTGTATGCTGAGTGCTACCCACAGGCATAGCTTCAGATATATAGCATTCTGGTGGGGGTGGAAGGGACCTGTGGATCTTGTTCTATGTGACAGATGCAGAGACTGTGGCATGGAGAAAGTAACTTGCCTGTCTAAGATTGCCCAGCTGAGGTGTAGCAAACCTGGAATTTGAACCCTGGCAGGCTAGTTTGAGCCCGGGCGGAAGCTGGTTTCTCCTTCCTTTTGAGCACCCCTACAGATGTTACTACCATCATGTGTTAGCTGATGAGCCCCCAACCTGCTCCTTCCATGTGGGCAGGTAATACCTGAGGGCACCACCGTCCTAGAGGACAGGTGGTGAATGAGTCGCAGTAAGCCTGCAGCCTGGGGACCTGAGTGAGTAAGAAGTATCTCTTTCAGAATCCTCAGGAGAGCCAGGCCTCCTGGGTGGACCACTGGAACCTTGCCATGTGCCAGCTGGGGAGAGTGGGCCTAGGCCCCCTTCTGCAGTTTCCCCTCCTCTCCCAGCTCCTGGTGGCATTTGTGTGCTGAGAAGATGGATGAGTGGAGCTCCTGGTGGCATTTATGCTCAACTGCTGCTTAATATGTTTGCCAAAGGCTGTCCTTTTAAAGGGGAGCATGTCCAAACAGCAGCAGTGACTCAAGCCCCAGCTCGGTCCCCTGGGAACTATGGCAGCATAGAACCTGGCCATGGGGTCAAGGATGGACTCTGCTGCCTTGGGAGCACCATAACGCTTGAGAGTCACACGGATGTCCCTGTGCCCGGGTCCTAGGAAGCACTGCAGCCTTCTACTCAAAGAGGGCCAGGCCCCAGGGGGGGTTGACTTGTCCTTCCCAAAGGAGGAATCCCAAGAGGATAGCAATGGTGTGAGAGTCGGGTCCCCCTTCTTATATCCCCGCCCACCACACTTCACAGCCCACTGCCACCCTCCTGCCATCACCCTGCCAGCCTCCCTGACCTGAAGTCACAGTATCCACTTCAGGTGGCTCACAGACACCCACATTTGTAGTTCCAGAGGTTAGACGCCCTCTTCTGGCTTCTGAAGGGACTACTCCACAAGCATACACACAAAGACTTGGGTATGGTAATCTTTTTTTTTATTGGTTATTTTGTTTACATTTCAGATGTGATCCCTTTTCCCTATTCCTCCCCCCAAGCCCGGACCCCCCTATTCTATTTCCCCTCCTCCTGCTTCTATGAGGATGTGCCCCCACCACCCTCCCACTCCCACCTCCCACCCACGAATTCCCCCACACTGGAGCCTCCAGCCTTCACTGGACCAAAGACTTCCTCTCCCACCTATGCCTGACAAGTGCCATCCTCCCCTTTTTTTTAAAGAAAGAAAGAAGGTTCCTGGGGAAGCTCTGTCATCTTAGGGCTTCTTTTAGACTTCTGGGTGGGCAGCCTGGGTTTGCTCTCTCTTTGGGAACTCACCGTATATTGTGTTTGCTCACTTTCTTTTTGCCTAATTTGTATCCTCCTGAGGCCAGGTGATAGCTTGGACTCTGGCACCTAGAATAGGGCAAGCTTCTAGACTGGCTCCAGAAGCTGATGCACGTGTGAATGAGCAAGGGAACCCTTCCATGCAGCACCTGCTGTGCAGTGAGCACATGGAACATGGAAGCCACCAGGGCCCGAGTCACAGCAGTGATGTCAAGACATAGTTGTCATGGGTTTGGAAAAATAAGACCAGGCTATATGGATGCATCCAGCAGCTGTGTTCAGAATTGCCCAAAGCCAGATGCAAGCAATAAGTCCTGCAGGGGATGAGTGGACAGGCCACAGATTCAGACAGTGGAATATCAGTGGGCAGCAATGAGAAGTGAGCTGTGAGCCACAGAAGACAGAAAAACTGTGTATATGGCCAAGCAAAGGAAAGGAGACTGGAAAGGTGGCATGCAGTGTGATTCCAGCTCCGTGGCACTCTGGAGAAGGCAAAATGGTGGAGACATGCAGGAATCAATGGTGATGGGTGAGGACATAGCCAGGGTGACAGCATGCCTGTGGTATTGTGATGGTGGACATGGGACATGTGACCTTTGCTGCAGCCCAGAGGCTGAGCACCCAGACTGAGCCATGTTGTGAATTGATACTTGGTAGATAAAATTTTTCCCTGTTAGTTTCTTAAAAGCCACATGTGTCCCACGTTAGGGAAAGACATTAGCAATATAAGACTCCTTGGAGTGAGAGGAGAGCCACAGGTGGGGATTGACTCTTCCTCAGCAGTTTGTCCAAAAATCCAAAATGCTCCTCCCCAAAATGTCCTAGTTAAAATCAACTGTGATTGGATCCAACTTCCAAGTTCTCACTTAGAGGTACATGGGGAGATCCATCTCCCAAAGGACCCAAAAGATAGATGATTCTAGAATGTTCTAGAAGGCTGCACAAGAACAGCTCTTTGGGCCATGGACTTTTGTTAGGTTTGTATCTTTGCTTGCTTGCTTGCTTTTTTAATTTTTTATTTATTTTTAAAAGCATATGTCCCCCCTCGTCTATATGTGTACCAGCTTGTCTATATATGCACCAGCTTGTCTGTATGTGTGCCTGATTATCTATATGTGCAGTGCCCTTGAAAGTCAGAAGTGGGTCCCTCAGAACTATAGTATAAGCAATTGTGAACTGTCTAAGTTGGCTGCTAGAAAACTGAACCTAGGTCCTCTGCAAAAGCAGCAAGCGCTTAATTGCTGAGCTCTGTCTCCAGCCCTGTTCGCTTGATTTCTAGGCAGGATCTTGCTGTATAGTACAGGCTGGATTCATGCCACCGCCTTAGCCCTCCAGACTGGGGTTACTGATCTGTAGCCCCATACCCAGGCCACAGGCCGTGGGTCTAACTAACAAGCAATGAGTCCTAGTGGCTGCCTTAGGTAGCCTGTGGCTTGTCTCTAGCCAGCCTCCACTGTGCAGGTGTGGGTGGGAGGTGACAAATGGCCTTTGAAGATGAAAGCCCACAGATCAGAGCCTCGGAAATGAGCCGTCTCATCCCTTAGAGAGAGGATTAATTCTTTGCTGTTGTCTGAGCTGGAGCACTCAATAAGTGGGTTGTGATAAGGTGGAACACAGAGATGCCAAATGGAGCCATAAATCTCCCTGGGCTGGATGTTTAGCCCCAGTGTGAACTTGCTGCAAGAGGGGACATGGGAGCCTGGTGATACTTCGGGGTTGTGTGAGCTCTTTAGGAGGGTGCCTCCAGAGTTTGGCCTACATCCGAGAGACCTGTGCTCTGTCATGCCCCTGCCTCAGGAAAGGCCAGCTGCTGCTTGCTTTTTAGTATCAGCTTGTGGTCCTGATGACTGAGCCCTGGAAAGCAATCTATCCCCTCCTTCTTCAGCTTGCTGCCTCCTCCAGGAAGCCCTCTGTTCAGTCTTGCTGGCCGTTGTCACCAGTAGGTCCGGAATTGTTGGTTCACCCGCCCTCTTCAAACAAAGCTGCTCCAGTACCAGAAGAAGGGACCCTATATATCTTGTGCTCCCCATCCTTCTTGTGGGATTAGAAGGTGAACAGCACAGATTTGGTGAGGGGACCGTCCCTTGGGGCCATTTACACCCTCCCCCATCTGCTTCAGATGGACTCACTTGGGTTCCTGTTGGTTCATGCTTGAAGCTCAGTATTCTAGGAGCTCCAGACGAGCACTGGTCTGTCCACTGCATTATAACTGAGGGACCAGCTATCACAACCCCCTTGGGCTGTTGACCATGAGCGAACGAAAGCCCTCAGTGTCTATGTCTGTTGCTATTGCCCCACAGCCCTGAAGGACTGACAGGCTAAGTAAAAGGAGATGTGGGGACCCAGGCCTGACTGCCCACCTTCAAGCAAGAGGAGCTTTTGCCCAGGGACCCGAGCTAAGGATGGGCCTGAGAGCCAGTGACAGAAGCCATCCCATGTCCTCATCCCCAGGGCTGTTTACAAAGTAATTTAATGATATCTGAGGGCTGTGGACCCACTGTCAGATCAGTCTTGAGGAGCGTGGCTCCTGAACACTCCTCAGATGCTAGTCGATGTTTGTGCCAGAGCTGTCTGGATGAGGAGGGCCAGTTCTCTATGTCTCTCCAGCTGCCCCAGCTGAGGCAGAGGTGGGAGCCTGAAGAGGCCTTTGTCATGTGTTCTAGCTTCATTTCTGTTTCTGTGATTAAAAAATATATATATCCGACAAAAGCAACTTTGAGGAGAAAGGGCCGATCTAGCTCACACCCCTTGGTTAGTCTGTCACCACAGAGAAGTCACGGTGGCAGGAGGGTCAAGCAGCTGGTCACAGCCCATCTGTAGTGAAGAACAGATCGCCTTCTCCTTCATCAGGGTCCTGCCTAAGAAATGGTCCTGCCCCCAGTGACTGGGCCTTCCCAAATTGACCAACAATCAGGAGCATCTCTACAGACATTCATGGCAGGCTGATCTAGACAATCCCTCAAGACTCTAAATCAGTGGCCCTTTAATAAGTATCTCATGTATTGGTGACCCCCAGCCATGAAATTTTTTTATTGCTACTTTATAACTATAATTTTGCTATTATGAAATGTAATGTAAATATCTGATGTGCAAAATACCTGATATGTGACCCCTGTGAAAGAGTCGCTTGACACCCCTCCCCAAAAATCAGGGATCACAAACCACAGGTTGAGAACCACTGCTCTAGGCAATTCTGGGCTGAGTCAAGTCACAGTTAAAGATAATCCATCACATCCTGACAGTAACATGCAGGCTGCAGATCCATGGCCTGCGCATGCTGGTGTTGACTCTCACTGGCCAACTGCTACCGCCAGAGCCCCAGCTTCCTGGGGAATTCCAAAAAGACCTCCAAAGTGGAAGTGCTCCCTCTCTCCCTAAGGATTCCCAATGAAGAAGCCCCAGCTCAGGACAAAGGTACCAAGACTCTCTGGTCACTAGCAGTGGCAGGTCACATCCTGTCCAACCTTCAGACCCTGAGTGGGGAGGAACAGTTCCTGTCTACCTCACCATGCTGCCTTGATAGACAGAGGACAGCAGAAGGCAAAGATCATTTTGCCAAAAGTCATTGAGGCCACCCTTGATAGCTGATGTCCCACCTCCTTGGAGGAAGCAACCTCCATCTCCCTCAATGGGCCTTGTGTATAATGGGCAAGTGCTCTACCACTGGGTGGCATCCACAGCCCATAGCCCCATTCCTATGGGACATTCACATGGGGACAAATGCTACTGTGGAACTGAGTGAGAGTATACCAGACACATCCAACTTTCTGAGATTGTAGCAAGATACCACCATCTACAGAGTCCATACTTGAGTCGAGATTCACAAACGGTAGCTTGTTATTATCCGTAAGATGGAGAGCCTGACCCAGATAGGTATTATAGCCTGAGCCTTAGCCTTGTCTGGAGTCTAATGGTCACCAGGAATGAGATTAGTGAGGTTGTCTTCCCTAACTTACCTTGACTTAATTCCATTACATCAACAATAAACCTTCACAGGTTCAAAGCCCACGAGTGCCAATTTCTGAGGTGTTATTTTGAATGTTTCTTTTGTTGGCATGTTTTTGTTTTTGTTTGAGATGACCTTGAATTTGCACTCCCACTACCTTCTCTTTCAAGTAGCTGAGATTGGGTACACTAATCTGGAGATGCTGTTCAAGCACGGTGCGCCCAAGGGGCACAGACCAGCTGCCCCAGAGCCAGCCTGACCCTGGGGACGGAGAGAGCTTGCCTCAACCCCTGTTCTTCAACATCTGGAACATCAGGCAGATGTGCAGACCCTGGCAGAGCACAGGCTGCCAGCCAGCCTCTACACAGTCTCAGATGCTCCCACAGAGATGCCACCTGAGAGCAGGGAAGGGGAAGGAGGATAAGAAGGGACAGTCTCTGAAACAAAGTCCTCCATCTAGGGCAGAGCAGTCCCAGGAGTAAGAAAGGGGTGCTCCAAGCATCTGAATGCATACACATAGGTGGGAGAACCACTCCAGAGGTGGCAGCTAGAAGAGAAAGACGGACTGGGCTCTCAGGCATTAAGAGGCTGGTTAGAAGCCATTTGTGTGAGGCTTGGGCAAAGAATGTGACTGTTTTCCACCCTTGTCCTGAGAACTTGCTTGAGGTAGCTTCTAAAGTAATGGACTAATTTCTTTGGAAGAGGAAATTTCAAAAATAATGTGACATTAATTCCATAATATTTTTGTTATTGATAACACTTATGTAGGTCTATGGTAAGAAAAAAACAGATTGGGCAAAAGAAACACAAAAACAGTGTAAAGAGAAAGAACAACTGGAAGTTCAGTGTCACAGCCAAGGCTTGTGCTGGAAGAGAGGGATTGTTAATTATTAAGAATATTAGCATCATCAAGGAGAGGCCTGCTCTACCTGGAATTAGGGAAGGGTGCCCTCAGGACAAGATCCCACACAGCTAAGCTTCCAACATCTTCATCAAAAGTACCTCAACTCCACAGGCAACATGTATTGACCAATGCCTTCAAAACTGTGAGCCAGATAAGCCTCCCTCCTGTAATGTTCTGTTCTCAGTGACAAGAAACAATTAACTGTGCCTGTGAGAGGCCACAGGTATATGGACAAGCAAACACTCTCTGTCTTACCTCAGTAAGCACAGGAATAGATATGCAAGATTGTGCCCAGAACATTCCAGAATTGGCAGGACCTCATAGGCAGCAGTGAAATATGGACCCCATACTGTAAGACCAGACCTGGTTACACCAGGTAACCCTAGGTTACTCTAGGCAAGCCTAGGCTATCCAGCTGCTGCACAGGCTAGCAGAGGACACTTCCAGAGACCTCCAAAGGCCTGACTCAGCTCAGCTGGCAGACAGAGACTTAGCCAGGACTTCACAGAGGGGGGGCCCCAGTATGAAGGGCAGGAAGCAAAGGGGTCTAGCTCTTTTTTGTAATATCTATTTAACTATATTTTATTTTGATGGTGGTGGTAGTGTATACGTGTTTGTGTGTGTGCACATGGCACATGTATTCATGCATGTGTGAGTGTTTGTGTCCATATAAATGGAGGCCAGAGGCATCTGGTCCCCTAGAGCTAGAGTTACAAGTGATTGTGAGCCACTTGATGTAGATCCTGGGAAGCAAACTCAGGTCTTCTAGAAGAACAGTGTACTCTCTTCACTAGTAAGCCATCTCTCCAACCCCAGGGTCTGATCCATAAGAAAGACCTACAGAACAAGGCTGGGCATCTGGGTGGGAGACAGTGATGCTATGACCAAAAATACAATTCCTCTTTGTCTCCGTGTCCTGGCATGGAACCAACACTGAAAGTATTTTCCTATTCAATCTGTTTTAAAGATATTTTAGGGGAGGTCCTCCATAGCTTCAGGGGCTATTGCCAGAAAATCAAAATGTTGGTGTCTCCTACCCACCCTACTCAGCTGCCTAGAGACGTCACCAATCATGACTAGCCTGGGATTTAGCCAGGGATTTCCAGACCAGCCTAAATGATAGCAGAGACTTGTTTAATCAGAAGCAAAGTCCCACCATAGAACCTTAAAGATGTGGTGAACCACAGGTATGGGTAGGGAGGCAGAGACTCATTGGAAATAAGGAAGGATACACAAGTTATTTCAAAGCAATAACCTTTGGATGTCAAGAATCTATAAACCTCCATCTGCCCAAGATGGGGTATGCAGCTACTGAGCACACTGCTTACTGAAGTGTGCAAGGCTGTAGCTCTGCGAGGCTGCAAAGCTCTTGGCACCAGGAACATGAAGTGAGCCCTCCCCAGGCCCTCATAGATTTAGCATTTGTTGCTGGAGTTTGGCCCAGGTGAGTCTCCGTTTGGACCTAGACAACCTTCACAGGCATAGCACAAACTCTGAAGCAGGGAAAGCTTCCGGTTGGAGGCACCCAGAGGGGGCGTGGAAGCCCTGGGCTTTGTCATGGGCATTGCTGCTCCTGCTCATCACATGGGGAGTGCTGTCATGAGTCTTGTGAAGGATAGTCAGGGATTTGCAAGCTGAAATGGGGGCTGTGGGAGCCCATAGGCCCAAACCTTTGCCTGAAGGGTCTTGGGAACTCTGCAGAGGGTGTCAGAGCAGGAATGGATTGTGTAGATTCAGCTGGTGTCACCCGTCGGGGAAACCAGTAGCTCTTGTGGACACAGCTTGGATGAACAAATTCAATAGCATGGTAGGTGCCATGCCCAGGGTCCTGGGTTCCCCTGTCTAATTATCCCAGCACTAGAAGGGTTGACATCATCACTTACCTACTCTAGGAGGAAGCTGAGGCCCAGAGGCCAGGACCCTTAGCTCTGTCCTGGTATCTGAAGCAGTCACTACCAGGAGGGCACATAGCATAACCTGGCTCATCTACACACATGAGGACACACCTCAGTATATCTGAGTGTCCATATCAGCAAAGGCTGAAATGCCAAGGGAGCACTGGAAGCCTGGCCAGAGATCTAGGCATGTTGTAAATATGAAATACCATAAATGATATCAATGGCCAGATTACAAGCACAGAGATGCATAGTCAGTGGTTTCCAGAGCTGATTCTGTCCTTTCTCAGGTAGAAAGAGACCAGCTGTGTGACACTGATGAGGGAATCTGTTACAAGGTACAGCCATGTGCTCCCATTCCTCCGGAACTACCAGCCTCTGCCTGCCTGGCTCCCACACTGGGCACTGGCCTTTCTCTATCAGACAGACACAGGCTTTCAAAACAGCCAGGCTAGCAGAGCCCTGGCTCCTGGGGCTGAGACATCACCGTTGGTTTCTGGGTTGGTCCAGAGACTTTCAGGCAGAAACTCCGACAGGTGCTCAGGGAGGACAGCCCTGGTGACATTTGCTTCCAAGGTCTCTCCTCTGGTGGTTCTGAGATAAGGGTTCCAGATCATAGTGTAGGACTCTCTATTTCCTGTCAACAGAAGGCCACAGCATCATAGAGGTGGCTTGAAGACACAGCAGAAGAAGGTGTTGTTCACTCCAAGGGGAGACTCTATATGGATTCCAATTGGTCATGCCCAGGAAAGACCATTGGAACCCAGATTTGACACCTGACTTGGGCACCTTCAGACCACAGTTCCAAGAAAGAGGCTCCCTAATCCCCAGCCCAGCCCACCATTGGCTATCTATTGGGCTCCTGCCCCAGGTTTTCTTGACTCGAGCCAGATGGTGGAGTGCATGGGGTGACCCTGTTCCCTGCAGTGTCCAGCTGTGAGAACAGTCTGGCAGTCTCTCACCTGCCCTCCCAGCATGAAGCCCACATAGAAGGTGTTTCATTACAGGGCCTCTAGAGAGCTGAGAGGATGCCTGTAAAGTGTTTGCTTTGCAAGCATGAGAACCTGAGCCCAGTCTTAGGTACCCACATATAAAGCAGGGCATGACACTGCAGGCTTGTAACCCAGAGCAACAAAGGCAGAGACACGTGGATCCCTGGGGCTCACTAGCCAGTCAGCCTAGTCTAGTTGGTGAGTTTCAGGCCAGTGAGAGACTGTTTCAAAACTACTTCCAAGGGACAACACCAACAAGACCTCTGGCCTACCCACACACACATACACAAGAGAGAGAAGAGACAGAGAGGACAGAGAGACAGAGAGACAGAGAGAGACAGAGAGCGGAGGTGTGTTAGTTAATTGTGGGGAGGCTGGTCTATCCTGGTCTACTCAAGAGGAGTAGCTGCGTAGCCTACCAAGTCAAGAATTGTCCTCAGGAGCTGAGCCCCCGCCTCCACTTTCTGAATCACACAGATACTTAGAGCATCTCTACTGGAACATCAAGATGGCTCCAAGCTTGGGGAATCTGAGGACTGATGTCCATTGGGCCCCTGGCAGCTCCTCCTTCAGTAACTCCTAGATCAAGCAGTTTTAAACCATGGCCCTAGAATCCTGGTCCTTGGAGCTCCAAGAAAGGGAAGGGAGTTGAGCTAGCTCTACCCCGCCCTCTCCAGCCCCATGACTTCCAGCTATACGCACCACAGTCCCTAGGGCCCAGTCCATGCCTTACCTGTATCTGGATAAAGGGCTTACATGCTGTGGCCTGGGCCACCACCATCAAGAAAGGCACCAGCAGGCCCTCAGGAGGGGGTCAGCCTGCAGCTCTTGACTCTCTAGTGACAGCCCCTGGACTGTGAAACTGCCCCTCAGCTGCTGTAGAGCCAACTTCCAGCCTCTAGAGCCAGTCCACATGCTGACACAACTTGGGTTTATTTTAACCAAAGCCTTTCCTGCTTAATCCAACACACTTGAACTTTAATAAAGCAAAGAATGACAAGCCCAGCCTGCCTTTACAGACATTTCCAACATACAGGCAAGGCTTGGCCTGTATTAGACAGAGGCTGGGAGAAGGGCCTCAGGGCCAGTGCCTCCAGCAGGCGATGGGCTTGGGCTGGATGATGGCTTGAACTGAAATCACTGGTTGGGCAATCGGGACAGGCCCTACTAGTGGCCTGTGCCTGGTACTAGAGGCATCTGTGCACCCAATGGTCATATGAACACCTACAGAGTGTGAGCTGTTTCTATTCTAGGCTACTCACATCCTTGTAGCCCTGGTCAGTCTCCCTGTCCTCTCATGGTTTACCTGAGCCTAGCTGTCTGCTTGTGCTCGCCACACTTCCCAAACAGCTTAGGATTCTCCAAAGCCTGGCTGTAGGCTAGCCTGGGCTCCTTGGATCTTCATCTTTCTCAAGAGTGCTTCCTCAAAGACAGGGCCACACATCACATGTGGCTAGCTTCGACCTCAAAGTCAACTAACAGACATGGATGGACCACAGACAGAAGAATAGATGGATGGGAGATGGAAGCAGGGAGGGATGGACAGAGTGGTGATGAATGAATGAAGAGAGTAGGGAGGAATGGCAGGATGGAGGAAGACTGAACGTCTTGTGGGAGGCTCCCTTTGCTGTGAGTACCACCCCTTACTGTGAGGCCCACACCCACCCCTACACCCACTCACACCCCTATACCCTCCCCAGTACCTGCCTTCTCTTAAGTCATTTCAGTGTGGAAAGGAGGCAGGAAGGACTTGGATGGCTCCTGGTTCAGTCCCAGGAGTGGTGACCTCAGTTAGTATTCTCATCTGGAGTGTTCAGTTCCAGCCCGAATCCTTCCCATCTGTCAAGCTGGTAGCCTGGCCACCTGGATGGGACTCTCCTCATTTCTGCTGGACCAACATAGCTCCATGCCTGCCTTCGCAGAAACCATGTCAGGGCCAGGACCCTAACCATAGCAACAGCCCAAGACCATATGTACATGTACCAGCACAGCACACCGCACATGCACATTTGCACAGTGAACAACCAGCAGATATAACAGGGCAGCTCTCCCTGGCAATGACTGGAAGGACATGGAGCTCACACAGGATGGGAGCTGTACCTTGTGGGGCTGACATGCTTCTGAAAACACCTGTTACCACATAAGCTTCCATCCAGCAATCCCTGGTTCTCACAGATGGTGGAGGACCTGCAGAGGTTACGTCACCCCTCTGGCAGGGCTGCAGCCTAGGTGCATGATGGTATGTCTGCTTGCCTGGCCAGCCTCAGGGTTGAGGTTAGGGTTAGGGAGCTACGAGGGGAAAAGATAAATGGTGCAGCAGGCTGAGAGAGGGCACCAGCCTATCAGCACAAAACAAGTGACCAAATGAGCAAGCTGTGCCCAGCCTCAGATCTGTCACCCAGGGGATCAGTTGGTCCTTAGTCAGAAAAGTAAATTCACCAGAGAGACAGTAGGAAGAAGGCATGTGGGCACTAGACCCCAGCTCATGGGGTGTTTCAGCCCACATTCATGGTGGATCTTCCGTCCCCAGTCACGCCTCTCTGGAAATGTGCTCCCAGGCATGCTGAGGGGTGTGTCTCCTGAGTGTTTGCAAATCCCTCAGACTGACATGGGAATGAGCCCTACACAGTGTGCCCTTCACTGCTTCCACATTCCAGACAGTCCTGTGAGTACCGTGCACGTGTGCTAGAGCTCAGGAACATCAGTATGTGTGTGTGAAGTCATGGGAGGGGCAGAAACAGATCATCCTCCTCTCAAGGGAAGAGTTAG
The DNA here is from genome assembly GCA_021653895.1 of Mastomys natalensis. Taxonomy (NCBI): domain Eukaryota; kingdom Metazoa; phylum Chordata; class Mammalia; order Rodentia; family Muridae; genus Mastomys; species Mastomys natalensis. Next base: position 340,126 of record JAJTUV010000342.1, read on the forward strand.
ACATTTGCACTCTATGCGACTCTCACCAGTTCTGCACGGTGAATTTCTTTTTTTTATTGTTTAATTTTTTGAGAATTTCATATATGAATACTGACAGTATTTACATCATTTCTGCCCTTCCCTGTCCCCTCTAACTACTCCTGTCCCCCACTCCTCTCCTAACTTCTTTTCTAGAATGATAATTGTTTTATACACACACAACTATTGAGCCTATTTAGTGTTGCTCATTTGTACATGTTTTTAGGGCTGACCATGGGGGATTAGATAACCTATCAAAGGCTCATCCCTACATATAACTGACTTTCCCTCCCTCACCAAGAATTGTTGCCTGTAGCTCTTCATCTAGGAGTGGGGCCTTGTGAAATTTCCCTATCCACCTGATATGTCAACTGGTGTTATTATATTGTAGGTTCTTGTTTAGGTATTCACGTGGTTGAGATTTCATGGTTTACAGCATTCTCAGTTACATCTATAAGATGCTAACAGCAGGCATACTGGTGTGTTCTCTCTCTCTCCTCTGTCTCTCTCTCTCTACTTCTCTCTCTCTCTCACACACACACACACATATGCATGCACGTACATGTGCTAGCCACACACACCACAACACACACAATCTTTCTTCTCCCTCTTCTGAAATGTTCCCTAAGCTTTGAGTATTCTTTGTGTGGTACAGGGGGATGGGACCCAGAGCATCTCCCATGCTAGACAAGCTCTGTGCAGGCAGAGGTCAGCAATCAGCTCTATTGCACAAGACTCACACTGTTCCACCACATGGATGATGTTATGGTCAGTGGCAGTGTTAATCTGACAAGCAGTCAGCTAGCAAGATTTCATGGGACTGTGTCATTAGGCACCCACAGGGTCCCTTCAGACCCTGGGACTGAAGCAGCAATTTTCCCCATTCTACAGACAAGGGGTTGAAGGTAGCACGTAGGATGTGGACCATCCTTCTTGTGCCTGGAGAGTAGAGCAGAGGAAGTCCCGCAGCCTGGGGCGAGCACAAGGACAGACATGCATCATGGAGAAGCAGGACCACTGTGCCTGCCACTCCCCATCTACCTTTCCAGTGTGAGGATGCTAAGGATTTCAGAGAGGGGTAGGGATAATCCTAAACTCAAGACAGCAGCAGCCTCTGCGCCTGATGAGATTCGTTTACTAGAGAGAGTGGCCACAGCCCTCAGCAGCTGGTGTGCAGCTGTGACCTTGTGATTTGTAAGGAGTGAGCAGTTGGCTCACACCCGATGGTCAGTAGCCTGCCAAATGCTCCGAGATCCACACACTGCCATAGGGCCTTCACAGCCCTTAGAGAGGACTGGTCAACTCCACGGCCCAAGACTTCAGAATGGCCCTCTGTACAGATGATGGTCAGCTCACCAAGGGCTGTAAATGCACAGCAGCAGATGTGACCTGACTCTGGAGACAGCTGGGCAGGCTGCTGTGGACAGCTACACTATAGGTCCTCAGCTCATGTGGACTCTATGTTGAAGGGCTATCAGGTCCCTGTAGCAGTCCACCTGTCTGGCCATTCCTGGGCCTTGAACCCAGCACTCAGTGGCCTTACTAAGTTGGGGACGATGGGAATGGCTCTGCTTTGGCCAGTGAGGGAACAAAGGATGCTGTAGAGTGACATCACCCTGGCTATACAACGTCATCCCCACTAGACATGTTTCTGCTCCTTTGGACCGAGATGCCAAGCTCACTGGGAGAAGAGGCAAAGCCCCTCGGGGTCCTGATCCACACATATCTCATCCCCAGCTAGGCAGCTCCATCATTGTCAGAGGATATGGGAAGGCTTTAGCAAAGGGAGGGCGTAGACAGTGAGACAAAGGGATAATTAAGGATGAGCTGGGCCTGGTGGGTCAGGCAGGCCTGGCATCCCAGCTCCTCAAGAGACTTAGGCAAGAGGATTGTAAGTTCAAGGCTGGCTGGACTCTAGAGTGAGGTCAAGGATAACCAAGGGAAGTTAGTGAGACTGATCTCAAAATCAAAAGTGAAAAAGAGGCATGCTAGAGTATAGCTCTTGTCTAACAGGTACAGGGCCCTGGGTTCCATCCCTCCCCAGTACTGCAGTAATAATAAAATGATGATGATGGTGGTGGTGGTGGGATATTGATGATGGTAATGGCGGTGATTATAGCAGCAATAGCAACCAGAGATGAAGGCAGCTCAGATTTGACAAGGCAGCCATTGCTCCGACACAGCCTGACAGCATGTGGGGAAAGCTGCTTAAAGGCATACCAGAGGGAGGTATTAGGTGAAGATGGATGGCCATGGCCCCCAGTAGCACGTTTCTAGGGGCAACAATGGTTGCTAAGAGAGGAACTGTTGCTCTGGGGGCATTTTGGACCCAAGGAAAAAAGCTGTTAGTGGATCCCTAGCTCTCTGATAAAAACTCCTGAGCCTGCCCCACCCCCGTAGCAGTGAAACAGGGGAATGGGGTAGTGGGGGGCCTCCTCTCTGCTTCTACATTCTTCTGTGCTCTCCAAGTGGCTAAGGGACTAACACCCACTCTGGGTCGATGATGGGGCAGGCGGGAAGCAGCTTTTATAGCACATTTTTGAGCAACCTATACCAGCCAGTCATTGGGCTGGGCAGGGCCTAAGGCCAAGGCTGGGAAAGCAGCCTGAACATCATGACCAGGCATGGAGGGTCTTGGAGACTTTAGTGAGATATGAGGTGTTGCGTGGAGACTCTCAGAGAGATTTCAGGTGAATAGAAGGAATAAGATCAGGTTTCAATAAACCAGAATGGTGTTAGCCTTTGCATGTTCAACTGATTTCAAAACTCCTCAGTGGCTGGAGAGGGTAGCAACCCCCAGACTACCAGGAAACTGCCCAGTTAGTGCCTTCTTGTACCTTTGGAATTCTGTCCTCTCTGCATCTTTGCAAGAATAAGTGAGTCAGAGGGGAGAAGGTGTCTGTGAGAAATATGGTAAAATCTAATGACTTAGAGCCATGCATCCAGACTGGCCTGCTGGAATCCGCTCAGACAGCAGAAAAGGCATCTTTAAGGAGGAGACTTGGAGTACAGAAACAGATGGCCCGAACTCAACTCTGGATGCCACTACATGGACTAAACAGTCCTAGAGAGCCAGCTGCTGGGTCACTTCATAGGAGTATGTGGAGAGGGGGCTGCCAAGTGGGCTGAGAGTGAGCTTTGCAGAACGAGGTCCCCAAGCAGAGAGTCTGGTGCCTAAAACCTGGGGGATGGTGGGAAGACAGAGCAGTAGCTACAGCATCCCCACCTAGACCAGTTATGCCACGTCCTGCACGGTTGGTCCTGGAATTCAGGCATGGAGAAACGGTAGAAACTGAAGAAACAATAGATGCACATACTGAAAATAATATTGGATCCAGAGGGCTGAGCTTGCTCTGGTGGAGGGTACCTATTAAACAACCTAGAAACTCAGGATGTATGTTATGAACAGCACAGGAGGAGGGGTTAGCCTGTCTTGGTGGAAGGTAATATAGGACTAGTCACAGGTGGGAGGAATACCGGGACCAGCTGTGCTGCTGGCTTTTGCACACACTGTCAATATCTATATGCAGACCAGATGAAGGCTTTACCAATGCCCTGAGCCTGGCCCAGGGAAGGCTTGCCATGCCAATGGATCTGAGGTATCAGTATCCTAGACATGGCTGTGCACGTCAACAGTATTCATTCACTCAGGGCTCCATCCGTTCTCCACAACAACGCATCTCAGGCAGGCGGTAAGAGGATGGAGAAACCCGACTGCTGACTTCAGCTGTTTGTGAGAGCAAAGGACTGAGATCGCACCAGATTCACTGGTGGGGACCTGAGTGTGGCTGCTGTGCAGAGAGACATTTCTCTAGGCAGCTGTGCCATTGACTCCAGGGCAAGGAAGGTGTGGCCAGCCTGCCGCCCTCATCCAAGGCGGGGAGGGGATACACAAGGGCTCACCCAGGGACACTTGCTCCTGTCTCCCTTCTGTTGTTTCTCCTGTTGTTTTGAGACAAGGTCTCACTGTGTTGCTCCACTTGGCCTGAAATTTGCTAAACAGACCGTGTTGGCCACAAACTCACAGAGATCCACCTGCCTCTGTTTCCCAAGCCCTGAGATTAAAGGCAGGTACCACTGGTATGTAGCTTTTTGTTGTTTTTTAAAGACAGGGTCTTCTGTAGCACAGGTTGCTCTGAAATTGGCCACATGGCCAAGGATGACATTGAAATCCTAATCCCCCTGTCTCCACAAGTGCTGGGATGACAGGTGTGTACCAGCATGACTGGTTTATGAAGTGTCGGCGATCAAACCTAGGGCATTGTGTATATAGGGTATGCACAATAGGGTAGTGTACAGATTCGCTACCAATTAACCAATTAAGCTGTATCCCTACCCCACCCTCAGTCTCTTTTCTCCTTTTTAACAAAAAGATCTCCCAAAAGGAGGTATTTGATTCTAAAGTTGCCAAGGATGGGACTCAAGAGAGACTCAAGTGAGGCAAGAGAATCAGATGTTCAAGGATATTCTTGGGTACATAGGAAGCTTGAGGCCAGCCTGAGCTACATGAGACCTTGTCTAGAGAAAGAAAGAGGGGAGGGAGAAAGGGGCGAAGGGAGAGGAACTCATTCCTGTTTTAATGGTTTGCTGTCCTGTTCTGAACAGGACAGAAGGGTCCTGAGCCGGTAGACAGACACTGGCTAGAAGTTAAAGCCGAGCACTCCGTGGTCGTGTTGAATAGTCATGTGTGCATACTAGCTCGTGAATTGTGAGAAAACACCACGCTCCTGCAAAACTCGGGAACAGGGGAGGAGGTGGGAGCACGTGGAAACGCCCTCAACTGTCTCCACTGTGTTCCTAGCAGCCTAATGCTAGTCTGAAGCAGGAGACTTGTTTACAGAGGACAATGAATGCAAACTTATCTGATGCTTTAAAACAACAACAAAAAACCAATCTCTCTGAGTTTGTTATGAGGATGGAACCAGATCGTGAACTGGAAATAATAAACGAAAAGAAAGACTACACTGTTACCCCATGCTTCTCTTTGCAAGGTCCCCAGACAGGTCAGAGTTAAGGAGTGCTCATGTTCCCTGCTCCTTACCCTCTTCTTTCTCTTAGTTTTCGTGTGTGTGTGTGTGTGTGTGTGTGTGTGTGTGTGTACAATTCTTGTAAAGGTCAGAGGACAACTTGCAGGAGTTGGATCTCTCCTTTTCCCATGTGGGTCCTGGGCTCTGAACTCCGGTCATCAGGCTTAGCAAGCAAACACCTCTATCCACTGAGCCATCTTGCCATCCCAGGAAGTTTCTCTAAAAACTGTTCCAAACAGGACTGGAGAGATGGCTCAGTGGTTAAGAGTAAGATCACTTCCTGCTCTTGTAGAAGACCCAGATTCAGTTCCAAGCACCCATATCAGGTGGTTCACAGCTGTCTCAAACTCCAGCTCCAGGGTATCTGGCCAGGTATTCTAGCTGTCATGGGCAACTGTACTCATGTGCACATACCTCTACAGACATTTTATTTTGTAATTAGTTTTGCTTCATATGGGGGGAAAGTGAGGGCCAGGGAGATGGCTCAGTAGGCCAAAAAAGGTGCTTACTGCCAAAACTGACCTGAGTCCCAAACCTGGACTCTGTAGAAGGAGAGCGCCAACCCCTGCAGGCTGCCCCCTGACCTTCACACATGCAATTTTAAAGTCTAAATTAAAAAAAAAAAAAAAAAAACAATGAATGAAAAGTGCAAAACCCTATATTTCCTCCCCATTCTTAATTGGTTATGACCTGTTGGTCATGTGACAGCCGCCCTCTTCATTTCTGCTGGTTGGGATCTGTTATGTGACTGCTGACAGAGTACATGTTAGTAATGGAGCATCCCTCTGCGCTGTACATTCTGTAGGTTCTGAGCTATGTGTGCCAACAGTTGTCTACCATCACAGTACCACACAGATGGTCTCATCGGGCAGAAAGTCCACTGGCTTCCATCTGCTCTCCCACATCCTAGAACCACTGACGGCCAGTGCTATCTCTGCACTTTTCTGTAGTCTTGAACTTGGATCCAGGGTGCAACCTTTTCACTAAGATTAAGATTTGCACACAATTAAGATTTCCCTATTTCTTGTGGCTTGATAGCTCATTCTTTTTTCAGTCATTGAATAATGTTTGTGTAGCGGTACCACCAAGAATTTGTTCATCCACTAGCCTACCAAAGGACATCATAATTGCTTCTGAGTCTCAGCAATTAAGTCTAACATTTCTAGAAATATCCATATTCACGTGTTTGTGTGGACCTGAGCTTCTAGCTTCCTTGGGTAAATACCAAGACAACGGGTGGCTGGGTTATACAATAAAAATATGTTCCATTATATAAGAAATCACCAGACTGGGGACTGTGAGCCCCCACCCCTACCTGACAAGTCATGGTGGCTTCTGGGAGAGGGAGGGAGAGTCAGTTTTCTTTAAGGGTGTGACCCTGGAAGGTAGGTGTGACTCCTGGAAGGTGGGTCACACACCAGTGGACAGTGCCACACGTAGGACAGTACAAATCAGACTCGTGGATTATAAAAAAAAAATTTTGTTTTTTAAAAAAAGGAGATGAAGTTGGGAGAGGGTGGGAAGGATAGAGTCAGGGGAGGAGTTCAGGTAAGTATGATGAAAATACACTGCATAAAATCCTTAATGAATTAATAAAACACAGAGGCTGGACCATGTACAGGATGGGGGCTCCTCAGGGCACAGTGTTTGCATGAGGTTGACCTAATGGGTCCATGACAGTGCCCCATCCTGTGAATCTACAACCTCTAGTACCACATTGTTCAGGTTCAACTGAGAAGAGTTTTTCTCATTTTTTTGGTTCCTGGCTGGTAGTGCTGTTTGGGGAGAGTATGTGTCCTAGTTACCTTTGTCAACTTGACACAGTCTAAAGTCATCTGAGAAAAGAGCCTCAATTGATATAGAAGGGCCTTCACTATTGTGGGTGGCACCATTCCCTAGGCTTATGGTCCTGACTGTGTAAGAAAGCCAGCTGAGCATTGGCCTGTGAGTGAGCAAGTTAGCAAGCAGCACCCTTCATGGTTCCTGCCTCCAGTTTCCTTCCCTGGATTTCCCACAATGCTGGACTGTGACCTGTATGTCTAAGCCAAATAAACCCTTTCTTCCTCAAGTTGCTTTTAATTGAGGTGTTTTATTACAGTCACAGAAAGGAAATTAGAACAGTGAAGTTGTGGGACCAAGCAGAAGATAGTGGACTACTGGTTGGTAGCCCTTGAGAATAACTCTACTTCCTGCCCTGCTTCCTAGTCTGCAGAGATGGAAGCCAGGGAGCACACCTAGCCCCTCCTGCCCTCGTGCCTTCCCTGCCAACATGAGCCATGATAAGCCCTTCCTTCCTCCCTTGACACACTTCTTGTTGGTGTTTGGCTACACATGCATGGAGCCGGCCTTTGAATACTTATTAGCCCTGTGTCTGCCTTTGTTTGTGGTTACCTGAGCAGAGAGTGTGCCCATCTCTGATTCAGTTGTTTGCTTCCTTACTATTAAGAGTTCTTTGGCTTTTTAAACACCAGCATTTATCTGATGTGTATTTTGCACAGACTTTCTTCCCCCATCTATGGCACTTTTATTCTTAACAGTGGATCTTCTTCATGCAAACCTTCTGCTTGATGCAACCCACCATGCCCACAACTCCTTCCTAGATCCTGCTTTGGGTGCTATATTTGGAGACTCAGGGTCACCTGGATTTTCCCTAGCATTATCTTCCAATACTGTTATAGCATGGAGTGTTATATTTAGAACTGTGATCCATTTTGGGTTAATTTCTAAAGGTTTAAGGTCTGTGTCAGTGTTCACTCTCTGCACGTGGGTGTCCGATTGTTCAGCAGACTGTGGGAAAGCTTGCTCTTTCTCCACGGCCTTGCCAGTGAGCCTTTGTCAAAAGATCAGTTCGCCAAACTATGGGGTCTATTCTGAGCTCTGTGTTATGCTCTGCTGACCTGCCGTCAGCTCTCCCACTGGCACCCTGCTGTCCTGAGTCTAGCTGCTAGATAGTGCATCTCCAAGTCCAGACATCTTAGTTCTGGGATTTGTCCTGTTCCTGTGTCCCATCTGCTAATTTGATCTGTAACCTCTCCAGGTAAATTTTAGGTCAGTTTCCCAGCATTCACTTACAAGGGGTCAGGCTAAAAATAACCCTCTTAGAAACCTCTCCTGAGTATGAGATGCCTATCTGGAGCCTGGGGTATTTGGTGTAAAAAGTAATATCAAAGACAAAGCCCAAAACAAACACACTCCAAAAGGGATGGACTGGTGAGATGGCTCAGTGGCTAAAGGCGATTGCCACCAAGCCTAATGACCCAAGTTCCATTCCCAAGAGCCACAGCACAGAAGAGCCCTGACTCCTACAAGCTGTCCTCTGACCTCTCACAATGTCCACTGTGGCACACATACTCACATAGACACTTACAAAATAAATAAAGTTAATAAAGAGTTAAAAACACATGCCATAAAAAAGATGGGAGGGGTCGCAGTACAGGGAGACAACTATTAAACAAATCTATGATTCGTGTGCTCAGCGAGATCAAAGAAGATGCCGCCTCCTTGAAGTAAGAACAAAACGCCCTTCTGAAAGGGAACATTCAGAGAACAAAATAAGAGTTCTAGAAATTTTTAAAAACACGATAGCAGATGTGAGTATTTTGATAGATGGACTAGAAGATGACATTGGAGAGAACCTTTGAGAACAGAAGAAACGGTGCAAGATGGAGGGGGGATGGAGGAGCCGCAGCCCGACCTTCCCTGAGCAGAGACACAGGCAGGGGATGATTAGCAAATCACGGGAAAACTTTCCCATCTGAACACCTGGAGTTCTTTGATGAACAGAGGTGAGAACAATCACACTAGACACACCAGACACACCAGACACACCAGACACCCGTGAAGCTCAGGATGTGGATGGAAGGGACTCGGAGAATGTCACACAGGAGTAAAACAGCGGAGTGGGGCTCGGGAGATGGCTCAGTCAGAGAAGCACTTGCTTTGTTAGCACAGGAAGCTGAGTCTAATCCTCAGAACCACATCAAAAAACACTGAATGAATGCTGGACATGGTGGAGCATGCCTTTAACTCCAATGGTCCTCAGGCAGAGGCAGGCAGATCTCAGTGAGTTTGAGACCAGCCAGGAACACAAAGTGAGACCATGTCTCTAAATAAATAAATAAGCTGAATAAGGTGGTGAATGATTGTAATCTCATGGATGAAAGGCAGAGCCAGGCAGATCCCTGGGGCTCACTGACCAGCCAGTCCAGCATACTTGGAGTTCCAAGCCAAGGAAAGATCCCAACCCCCAAAATTAAGTGATCATTCCTGGTGCATGACAGGAGTTGTCCTCTGGCCTCTACATGTATACACACACACACACACACACACACACACACACACACGCCATATCTCCCTGTCCCTCTGTAGCAGGCTTCACATCTGAAATAACCCTTCAGAACCCTCAAGATCGCTTGTCATCTTTATTGATTCGTCTAGCTGTCCTATCAGTTTGAGAAAGGGGTGTGTGATGGTTAATATTGTCAACTTGGTCTGGAATCACCCAGGAGCACTCTGGCCACATTTTTAAGGGATTATCTGGATTGAGTTACCAGGAGCAGGAAGCCCAACCTGTGTTTTCAGCACCATCCCCTGGGCTGGGGTCCTAGACTGAATAGAAATCAGACAGCGAGCTGAGCAGCCATGTTCGTCTCCCTGTGCTTCCTAACAGCAGATGCAGTGTGATCAGCTGCCTCATGCGTCTGCAGCCAGGCCTTCCCTGCTGTGGTGGACTATAACCCTAAACCACGGCCAAGATAAATGCTTCCTCTCTTATGCTGCTTCTGTCGGGCATTCAGTCTCAGCTTTAGAGAAAAGGATTGGGGCAAGGGGCATGTGGGGGCAGTTAGCATTTCCTGCTCTGTCTGTGGGTTACTGAGCTCTGTCTGTATTTATGCCAAAGTTTACACATGTGGGGTCTTTGATATTTGACACATGTTTATCACTTCCTTGATCTTCCCTCTTTACTTCCCATAATGCTTTTTCTTTTGTTTTTAAATTTTATTTTATTTCATGTGTATGGTGTTTTGTATGTACATCTATACACAACATGCATGCAGTGCCCATAGAGGCCAGAAGAGGGCATTAGATCTTTTGGAACTGAAGTTACCCTGTGGCTGTGGGAACCAACCCTGGGTCCTCTGTGAGAGCAGCCAATGCTTTTAACCCTCAGCCACCTCTCCAGCCTTATTAACAAAATTTGGAGGTAGGATCCACATAGCATAAACCTTGATCGTTTAATGTGTAGAACCCACTGGATTTTAAATTTCAGTTGTGCAACCATTAGCACAATAAGATTGTAGTACATGATGTTGCCCCAAGAAGCAATCTCACACCTATGATCCTCCTGCCTCCTCCTGCCCACCAGGAACCTCTGTGCACAGGCTTCATGTGTATTCAGCTGCTTTTACTATTCCTGGGCAGATAGCTTGGTGGAAAGTCCCTGGGTTGTGTAGTGGTATATTTGACAGGTTCTGAACAGTGCACCGCGCTGCTACTCGGAGAAGGCTGGCTTGTGGATACTGATGGAGTCTCTACCCTTACACTGACTTTCCCACTACCCCTTAGTGGCTTCCCACTGACAACACATGAACTGGCTGGAAAGACAGCTCCGCATTTAAAAGCACCTACTGCTCTTCCAGAGGATCTAAGTTGGGTTTCCAGCACCCTTGTCAGGCAACTATGTTCCTCTAAGTCCAGGAGATGTGGCGCCCTCTTCTGGAATTTGTAATCAAAGCATGCACATTGGGCTTCATACCCCACCCCCAATCCCTGCAATATACACATAATTAAAAAATAAAATAAGCCCTTTTTAAAAGAAACTCTGTGAATAGCATTTTAGATCTTTCTTTTTAATCCATTTTTATATCTCTGGTGTTTTGTGTTGTTGTTGTTTGTTTGTTTGTTTGTTTGTTTGTTTTTGAGACAGGCCTGGGACTTCTGAGTGCTGAGTTTAAGGGTGATGCTGCCATGTCTGGCTAGGCCTGCTTGTTAATTGGAGTTTTATCCTGCTAACATTTAAGTCATTCCTGACATTTAGTCTGGATCTGTGGCTTTGCTTTCTGCTTCTCTGCTCCTTTCATCTCGTCTCCCCTTTCTTCCGTATTGTGGCTTATCTGTTCTTGGATTCTGTTTCAGTTTGCCAACAGGCTTGAGCTGTCCCTCTCTGCGTTCTACATGGCTCAGGTCACGGGCACGCCTCAGTGGTCAGGGTCGACTTGGAGTTGGTAGTACAGCTGTGACACAAACTTTTTATATTTTGTATTCCATTCTTTTGTGTCCCTGTGTCTAAATCTGCACGGTCATAGATAGCCCCCGCTACTGTTAGTGTTGCCTCAGGGGACACACAGTTGTGTGGAGCAGAAGAGTCTGTTCCTCAGACAACCTTCATTCTCTAACTAATGCCTTCAAAGTCCTTCGAGTGTTGGAAACGTTGTCCCCTGACTTCTGGCCTGCAGGACTTCTGACATGAAGTCCTTTGAAGCATCCCTCTTCTCTGGTTTAAGGTATACATTGCCTTCCACTTCCAGGGTCTGGCTGTAATGTGCCTAACTGAGACTCGCTTTATAGTTTGAGGTTCACAGTATTTCTTGAATCTGTGGCTTTATATCCTTCACCAAACCATGTGTGTGTGTGTGTGTGTGTGTGTGTGTGTGTGTGTGTGTGTTTCTAGCTTCTTTCTCATCTATGATTTTAGTCTCTTCTCTTTCCGAACCCCACATTACCTTTACATTAAGCATTGGCTGATTTCCTGTGCATTCTTAAGTCTCTGCTCATTTTTTAAAATCTGTCTTTTTCTGACTCACTGCTCTGTCATCTCTACTCTGCTGCCAAGCCCACCCAGGGTAGCACTGTAAGAACTGTGCTAACACCCCTGTGTGACACTTCCAATGCCAGGTCATCTGTGTTTCTCAAGCGGGTTTGAATTGTGCCCTGAATGTTGTGACAGTTGGGGCGTGGCGCCTCCGGACTCTGTTATAGTTCCTGGATGAAGATTCATTTTCTGTAGAGCTGACTGCCAGCTTGATTAGACTCTGAAGTCCCGCTCTGTGTGGCTTGTAGCAGCCGAAGCTCACAATTCCATCCCAGTTCTTTCTGCCCTTTTGGCAGTTTGCTCTGAGGCTCTGTCACACACACAGTTCACACAGTCAGCCCGAGATCAGAGGACACACAACTTCCCCTTCTCTCCTTCCTGCTGGGACTCTGCCTTGTTTTAGCACCCACGGCCACCCTGAGCTCTACCCTATAGTTTCCTAAGCTGGTATGGCTGCAGTTTTCTATCAGGGCTGCAGATGACCCACAGGGAGCACAGCTCCCAGCTCTCATCCAAAGCCCACTTGCCTCTATTTACACTCCAACACTGCCTTCTCTGCTTTCATTCTGGTTTGGGTAGGAATTGTGGCTGTCTAGTCTTCACAGCTGTTACCTGAAGAAGAGTTAGAATCAGGGACTTACTTTACCATACCCTCCACCTTCAGGGTTTTTGTTGTTATTGTTGTTTTTGGTTTTCGAGACAAGGTTTCCTCTGTGTAAGCCTGGCTGTCCTGGAACTCACTCTGTAGTCCAGGCTGGCCTCGAACTCAGAAATCCACCTGCCTCTGCCTCTCAAGTGCTGGGATTAAAGACGTGCGCCACCACTGCCCAGCCACCTTCAGATTTTATACCCAGCTAAACTGATTACATTTGAAGGTCATAGGGCAGTATATCAAAAATAATCTCTAAATAGCTGTTAGGAAACTCCACTCTTCCCCCATCCCCCCACAAAAGAGGCATTTTAAACAAAAAAAGAAAGAAAGAAAGAAAGAAAGAAAGAAAGAAAGAAAGAAAGAAAGAAAGAAAGAAAGAAAGAAAGAAAAAGAAAAAAGAAACTATTCACACACCAAAAGTCTGAGATTCAAGTCATCCAACATAAGTATCAGAGAACACCCAGGATGGTGGCATGGGGACTCAGACTAGCCTGGAAAACAGTCTTGACTATGCAATACCAATCAGAAGTCCTCAGGAAAGGCCAGAAGTAGTAGTAGCACATACTTGAAATTCCAGCACACAAGAAGCAGAGGCTCTAGAGGGTCACCCATAGTTCAAGTTTAGCCCAAGCTGTATAGTGAGTTCCAGGCCAGCCAGGGCTACATAGTGAGACCCAATGTCAAAAACAAACCAAGAAAATCTCAGGCAACAGTTATTCAGGACAAAGTTAAAACCTCATGGATCTGAATGAAGACTGTGAAAAGAGAGTCTCAGAATTAGGAAAGTGTTTGGTTTTGAATTTCTGTTAAGTACACAGAAAATTAAACCAATAAAAAAAAAACAAAATTATTCTGCTCTGGGGAGGAAAACCATACATGAGATGATAAAGTAACCAAATCAGAGTATATGGTTTAAGTATGAGAGGATTATCACACAGCGGAGAGAAACAGTGAACGTTGGTCTAGTTAAATGTGATGTAAATGTACCCGAGAGTCAGAACTGGAAGCACAGCAGGAGGGCCGAAGGAAAAGAGTACCACAGGGGAACTCCAATCATCCTTTCCTAGTGGCTCTTCTGCAGATGAGAGCTGAAGTATAGTTCACAATAGACAGGAGAGTCAACGGCATGGGCAGAACTGGCTAAAGGTCTTAGGTGAGAACAGGCACTAAGCAGGAAGCCTCCTCTGTCCACTCTTCCCACACAAAACTCAGACATTTAAGGAACACCCAGATTGAAAACCCAAATTCATTATGAAGGACCATATAGGATCACAAAACAACTAAATCCCATTTAGCCTGGTTTATCCGCTCTCCATAGGTTCATGGCTGTGTGTAAGGATATTTGGAAAGACCCATTGCTTCCTTAAGGGTAACTGGATCAGCTTTAAAAACAAAACAAAAACAAAAACAAAAAACATTTCTATATTGGTAACTGCAGGGGCATCAGGACTTGTTGGAACCTCCTTTCTGATGTGCACATACACTCGTATCTCCCCCTCATGGTAACAGACATGAATTGTAGGTCCAGGCCCTTTGTGCTTTAAAACCCCATGAAAGTTTAAAGTGGCAGTGAGAGTTGATGAGGGAGGAGCAAGCCTGCTTGCCCACTCTGGCTGCTGTCAGCACACAAGGCATCTATTTTCGGGACTGGGTCTGGTTCAAAGCATCCATGGCACACTAAACTGGTTTTAGGCCTTTTTGTAAGCTGGGAAACTACAAAGCCTAGAACTTTATCCCTGCTGTGTTAAGGAGAATGCACCTGGGTTTTTCTGGCTATCGCCTTTGGAAGCTGGTCTTGGTGAGGAGTCTCTGTGTTACAGAGATGATGTGCCTTTGCCTGGCCCTCCCCTAGGCACCACGACACTTACACTTGTATCATGTGCCTCATTAAAGCACCCATGTGTATGCTGGAAGTTGATACACAAAGCTACGTCACCTTCAACTCTGACCTGAAGGTTTGGGCAGAGTCCATGCAAGTTCGATATTTTGGGTTTTGCTTTCAGTTTTGTTTCTGGCAATCAGGAAGAGTGCTGGAGTCCCTCATGGTTGCAGGGAGGGAGAGAAGAAAGGATGAAGACCACAGCAATGGGGCACCAGGTCAGCATGCCTCCATTGTGGGCACTGCTATGTCATCTACTTTTCATGGTAACATGTCATAACCAAAAGCAAGCTGTGGGGGAGTTTATTCCGATTTACTGTACCCAAGAGTTAAGAGGCCATCATGGTGGAAAACATGGCCGCCAGCAGCTGGCATAGTGGCAGCTAAGAGCTTACATCCTTAACAGCAAGCACAAAGCAGGCAACAAACAGGAAGTGGCATGTGGCTGCTCATCCCAGTGACATACTTCCTTCTAGCAAGGCCTCACTCACCACTTAATCCTTCCCAGGTCGTAACACCAACTCAGGACCAAGTGTTCAAATGCTCAAGTCTCTGAAGGATATTTCTTACTCAAACCATTAACATTTTACTCCCTGGCCCCCATATAGGCTCATGGCCATACCATAATACAAAATGCGTTTATATAATCCAGCTTCACAAACTCTACACTGTTTTAAAATCTGAAACCTCTTCTGAGACTCAAGATGATCTCTTAACTGCAACCCCCTGTAAAATCAAAAGGGCAAATGACATACTTCCAACATGGACTGGCCCAGAATATACATTACCATTCCAAAGGGAGAAATGGGGCATTGTGGGGAAACACGTGCCAAAGCAAGATGGAAACCCAGCAAGACAAACAGCAAAACTCATAGCTCCAATGTCAGGTGCCCCCACAGTTGGAAACGCCAGCCTTTCTGTCTGAGAGATGAACTGCGCATCATCTTCCCCCGCAAGGAGGGATCAGAGGTGGGGGGCAGGTTCTGGGACGCTGCAGCCCAACCTGGGATGAAGACTCTGTGCATGACACACCCAACAGTGTGGAGGGTGACAGCAGCATGGACACACCTGCCGTGTTCCCACAGGAAGGCTCTCTTGTCCCCAGTGTGGGAAAGGAAAGAGGCATAGTGCCCTGAAGCCTCAGGGAGAATGGAGTCCAGTGGCATTAAAGGAAGGAGCCTGCAAAGACAGCTCCTAGGAAAGAGTCTCTCCTCAGAGGTCCACATCCCTGTGTCCCTAGAATGCCCCAGTGAAGTAACACTATTTTCTGGACATGGCATGTTCTTGCTCTCTGGACCTGTAGGCAGTTGTGATTACCTGAACAAGACTGGAACCATTTCCTTTCTGTCATGAGAGAGGAGAGGGCTCATAGCCCCCTGCCCATCCTCAAGAATTTATAGACCTTTAAGGATTACTAGAGAGAGAAGACCACAAGGCCATGCCCCCTATGGCTGTTTATGGACAGTTAATGATTATCAGGATGTCTAGTCACTTAACCAGTGCCAGGGCTTCAGCTGGCTCTAAGTTGCCCAAATACTCAAAACACCGTTGCAAAGCAGGAAGGTGAAGCTGCAGGACCAGCCCACAAAGCCTGACCTTCTCTAGATAGCATTTCCCAGTGTCCCCTTCTCTCTGTGTTCCCTCCATAGCAGCACTGGCCCTCGCAGGCTGTGTCAGAGCTACTCTGTCACCTCTTCAGGACCTGGTGTCTGTAGCTCCTTCCCTGTCTCCCAGCTTCCCTTCAGCCATCACGAGTCTCTCCCAGGGAAGCTGCTGGCAGGGATGCTGTCTTCTCCACCTAGGCCTGTGTGTAACTGAGGGTGGCAGGTAGAACACTGACTCTTAAGGGCCTCAAATGAAGGGTGTTAGGTAACCCAGCTCCAGGCTGAGTGGCACAGCATGGCTGGTCACACATGTCCAAGGCTGTTCAGTTTCTGTTCTGTAATAAAGTGCACAGTGAGGGGAGGCAGGGTTATTTTCTCCTTGCTTTGGAGGCTAGGACACTGAGAGGAAGGCATTGGCTATCCTAGCTTGCAGACTGTTGTGTCCTTGATGGTCCCTCAGAGGGGAACAGACCCTAGTACCCTTTGTAGGAAGCATCCATCAACTTATGTATCATCCTTGATGGAGCCCCTGGACTGAATAAAATGGAGCGTGGGAGCTGAGCACCAACGTCCCCCCACCCCACCCCCGTGTGCTGACTGTGGATACAATGTAACCAGCAGCCTCATTCATCTCTCTCTTCTTCCTGATTGTGGATACACTGTAACTATGTAACCAGCTGCCTCCCACTCCCGCTGCCAAGCCTTGCCAAGCCTTATTCACCATGATGGACTGTGCCCTCAGTAACTGGAGCCTCAGCCCAGCTCAGCTGCTTTGGAGACTCAGTATTTAGTTTCTGTGCCTTGACATCATTTGTCTACTAACAATTGTGTGTCACCAGAGCTGTGTGCTTCAGGCTCCAGCTGTTTTAGTGCCCTGTCTTCTGACTTTTCTCCACTTTGGTCCAAAGTGAGTGGGGAGCTCTCAGCACCCACACCAGCCCTCGCATCCATGTCTGTCTTATAAGCACACACTTGGGGTTCAGTGGACTCCATGGGAAGACAGCTGCCTGCCAGCTGCACCCTCTCAGTGTGTCTCCTTCAGCTCAGGAGGGCTGACAGCAGTCCCTTTCATAACTTACCCATTTACAGAGTGTGGGCACAGCTCAAGGCTTGGTGTTAATCCTGGCTATGATCAAAAGGATTGGATCTAGGGCTGGATTCAGAGTTGATTGCATGGATATCCCTGGATGATACTCTGATAGCAGAAATATGGCGGAGGTCCATTCTGTCCCCTTCCAAAACTCCAGAAGCAAACAGCATCAAAGGCAATAGTCACAAGTCCGAAAATGAGAGGGCCAGAGGAGGCTGGATGGCTCCTGAGCAATTAACAGAGCTCAGGTCCTGCCTGGGGCTTCTGCACACCCACACGTGTCACTCTGTATGGATGGGGCTTCGTGATCTTGATTGGAGGACACAGTGCTGGGAATGAGCATGAACCTGCCCATCCTCAAGACTCTGGCTTTGGGGACAAGGCCTGGGGCTTCTGCTCAGTGAGGTCCAAGAGCTCTTAGCCAAGGGTGGAGGTGATGCCCCGCCTCTGCTCAATTCTGTGTCTGCTTCTTCCTTGGAGATGGGAAGAGAGCAACTAATTCTGAAAAAAAACAGGTTTTCTGAACCTGGGGTTGTGCTCACAGCAGCAATGTTGGGATCCAAGCGTCCATCGCCACTATCCCAGTAGCACGGGGCAGTTTTCCCTCCTCCCTACAGTGCCAGGGCAGAAGCCTCATCTCTCTTAACACCTTGGAAAGTCAAGCTTTTCTGCCTATGTGTGGAATAAAAGAGAAAGCCTAGAGGCAGTGAGGCAAAGCATAGGAGAAGCAATGAGGGGCCAGGTTTCCACCTCACTGTACAAGGGGAGAGCTGCTCCTGCATCCAGCCCTGGAAGTCTCCTGGAAACTCCTGAGAATTCTGTTAGGTGGGACACACAGGTCCTGGCAGAGGTTACTGGATAAGGCATCTCACCCCTCACAGTGTGGTAGCCCCTGCTGCAACAGCACACATGCTGACCTTCCCAAAGCAATTCATCCATAGAGACCAAAGTCCCCCCTGGTCTCCTGTAGGGTGGCAGCAGCACTACCTCACCACCTCTGCCTCCTCTCACATGTTGCTGACCTGCCATGCCTCTCTCCCTGCAGGTTAACAATGAAAATGTCGTCAAGGTGGGCCACAGGCAGGTGGTGAACATGATCCGCCAGGGAGGGAATCACCTCATCCTTAAGGTCGTCACGGTGACCAGGAATCTAGACCCTGATGATACGGCCAGAAAGAAAGGTGTGTGTCCCTCAAGTTACTCTGCAAGGAGGAAGGCGGGGGGCGGGGCAGGAAGGGCATGGGGAGGAGAGCAGGATTCTTTTCAGCTGAGAACCAAGGCAATGGTGTATCGCTTAAGTTTGTGTCCAAGGCCATGACATTGAGCCTGAAGTCACCATTCTGCTAAGGGAGGCCATAGCTGGGCCAGCAAACAGGTACCAAGTATAGAACAGATGCCCCTGCCCTATTAGTAGGGCAGATGCGGGGGATAAAGGAGTCCTTCTAGCCAGCTGTCCCAAAAGCCAGGGACAGCTAGGAGAGGATATTGAGGTGCCTATAGCAAGGGTCACTCAATATCAGGGCTGTCTAGAAGAAAGGGCTGGAAAGAGCTGAGACCACAGTGAGAGGGTACAGAGATGATGTTTCCTGGACACCAACAGGACTCTTTCCACAGCTAAGTGGTAGTGACTAAGCCAACTATTCCACTACCCTGTCAGAGTCCGATTCACACAGACAGAACTGAGCCTGAGGTCCCGTCCCAGCCCAGAGCGCCTGAGAACTCCATCCTGAGAACTCAGAGCTGCTGCCCATCACGGCAGCCCAACTGTGACAACCCTACCCCTAACCACCTGTCAGCTTCCCCACAAAATGCAGATTGGAGGGCCTCTGCCTCTCGGATTCTTCCTATGTCCAAAAGTTAAGGGTATGGGATGGAGTATAGGATAGGGTAGGAGGCTTGTGGTAATTCTCATACTGCTCTGCCTCCGCCTACCCATCAAGCTCCCCCACCTCCAAAGCGGGCTCCGACCACGGCTCTCACCCTGCGTTCCAAGTCCATGACAGCGGAGTTGGAGGAACTCGGTAAGGCTACCTCGCCCTGCTGCCCTCAGTCAATGCATGGCCTCTGCTAGCTGGCTTGTCCATGCCCCGCCCCTGCATGCCCTCCAGCTCCATGCTTGGCTTGGCATCTCTAGTGGAGACCGAGGTGGGATCTACAGGGATGGGGCTGTTTCTCTTTCTGCTTATCTAACATTGTTTTGTTTTGACTTTTTGGGCCTTTCGCTAGTGGACAAAGGTAAGCAGCCCCGCTGGCCCTGCAGCAGCACCCCTGCTGCCTCGGGCACCCTCACTGACCCCACCTCAGCCTGGCCTCTAGCTTGCTCCAACCACCAAAGGCCCTGCCCTCATGAACTCTTCAGAGAATCTCAGCACACCCCACACTCTAAAAGATCCTCATTAAATAGACTTGCCGTTTGTCCCTTTGGAGATAGATGCTTCAGGGGGATCATCAGCCATTGGAACCATTAAGAAAAGGGATGACTTTGATGCGACTAAGAGCCACATCCTGTGTGTCACCCAGGTGCCACCAGGTAGCCAGAGGACCTCTGCAAACAGAATGACTCTGAGCCAGAGATTGTGAGAGGAAACACGGGCCCCGTGAGGTCTGTTGAGGGTGGGCTCCTGGGCACAGAAGCAACCGCTCAGATGTAAAGCTAGTAGCTCTTAGTGGTGTCCTGCCAGGATGTCACTAACAACCAACAATATTGTGTGGGAAACCCGCATGTCCCCACTGCATGGAGCAGCCCCCTGCCTCCTTGCACATGTGAAACCTCACCCTTTCTTGCTGCTTTCTGGGAATCTGAAGCTTGCCTTGAATTGTCAGTCTTCTAGAAGAGGGTACCCTGACACAGGAATGCTTCTCTACCCAGAACCTGTACCTCTCCTTCCAGCCATGCCCCTGACCCTATCATATCCCTTCAAACATTCCACTGAGAACATTCTAACTGTGTTCCCATAACTATGTCTGCCCTACTTATGATGGGCCAAGGCCAGCCTGCCCTACTGAAGGGCTGCTCCATGTTCCCTAGGAGTTCATTAACCAGGGCTTCAGCTCCTGGGTCTTCCAGCTCTCAGGGCCTCCAGCTCTCACGGCCTCCAGCTCTCAGGGCCTCCAGCTCTCAGGGCCTCCAGCTCTCAGGGCCTCCAGCTCTCAGGGTCTCTAGTTCCTTTTTAAGGCAGCTCTGCCCTCCTGTCCCACCTGTGGAGTGCTGGTGAGATGCAGGGAGCAAAGTAAGAAAGAAAGCCTCATCACCACCACAGAGGAGGCAGAACAAGAATGAGGACAAGTTGTGGGCCCCTCTGGGCCCCTGCTTCTCAGCCCCAGTGGTCTCAATGCTGCTTCCCCTGTCTGTGTTCCATGATCACTGAGTTGAGTAAGACCCCCGGGTGCGGGCCACTATGGGAGGGCGCCACCGTGGGTGGCTCACACGCTTCCCTTTCTGTTTGCAAGCCTCAGTCCGGAAGAAGAAGGGTAAGGGAAGCATCTGTCCCCATGCTCTTGCCCAGTAGAAGAGAAACCCCCTCGTGACCATCGTGTAAAGTCCAGAGTGTGCTGTGAGCCTTGTGTCGTCTTCCCTATTTGGGTGATCATACCCAAGAGCCCCTCCCTGGGACGTACCCTGTTCTGGTCTGTCTGGTCTGCTTGGCTTCCGTCTGTGACCCCTTAACCTATTTGTAAGTCCCCCAGTCTATGTTTACATCAACATGCTGACAAAGTGGCCAGGATCCTGGATAACTCCTGCTGTGCCTGCCTGGCTGCAGGTGTGCTCACTCTTCTGTGGGGCTGGTCAGAGACATCCATGTGTACTGCCCAGCTACTGAACAGACTGGCACACAGGCAAGGGGAGCCCAGGCTTGGCTCCTCTTCAGCTCCCCTCACACTGGGGAAGAGGGAGCAATGTGGGCCTTTTGGCTGTCTGTCCCCAAGCTCCCACAAGAGGGGAGAGGGCATGACACAAATCTCATGAGTAACCAGGTAGAGCCCTGCCTTCCTCAAATGCACCCCATTACAGATGTATACCCCTGACTGTTCATGACTCCCCAACACTGAGCCAAATACAACCTGTGACCCATAAGTACAATCCTAAAACATCATTCCCCAAGGCTGAAACGATCCCTAATTAGGCCGAGAGGTCCCTAATGATTGCTGAGGTCTGGTGAGGACCTAGCATCCTAGATGCTGACATGGGGATCAGGAATGCCTGAATCCAGCAGGATCAGCCTCAGGACAGAGCAGGTACCCTTGGAGTTGCCAGCATGGTCAACTCAAGACTAGCAACCACTTTACAGCAATCCATGCCTTTACCACTGGGCAGCTGGACCTGTCACTCCAGCAGGCTCTCTAGGGTCTTCCCCATGCTAGGGTATGGCTGATATCCAGCCAAAGCCTGCCCTTCTTCCCAGGGCTCCTATATGTATATTACTATATGAGCAACCTGCCCATCAAAGGCCAAACCCAACTCTAGCCTGTCAGATGAGGCATGCCACTGCTGTGGACTCCCAAGGTCCAGGGTGCCCCACCAGAGCTGGTGAGGAAAAGCTCACTGTCAGGAAGATGGGATCTGGGCAGTCAAGTTCCGGTCCGAGGGCACCTCCCACTGAAATGCTGCAACAGCTGGAGACAAGAGATTTTTTTAGCCAGCACGAGGTCAATCCACTCAGAGATAGATGAGTCTCAGACAGTGGAAAATGCCTTCCAGGTGAGCAGCAGAAAAAACAGTTGAGAAGAAATTCCCCAATCTGGGGCTAGAGCAGGGGGTAGGTATGGGGTGGAGGCAGATGCCAAAGGAACCAGTGGTCACAGCCAAGGAGAAGGGACTGGGGGTACCCTGTTCCCATGGCCATTGCGTCCCTCACCTTATCTTGCAGAACTCCGTGGTACCTCGGTACATTCACTCAGTTGGTACACTAGCTTCTTTCATGCATGGCTTGGGGCAGTGTGAGCACATGGTGCCTGAGTGTAGTTGTCTGGGCTCTCTGGGAGGGCTGCCTACCTGGAAGGGAGTGCACTCCAGGGAGGCAGTCTAGAATGAAAGGACTTGCTCTTCCCAGCTGCCCTGAGCTGAAGAGTAGCCCCACCCCTGCAAGTCTTTGTTTACCCAGAGACCATGAACTAAGCCACTTTTAGAAATAAGGTCTTTACCGATGCAGCCAAGGCAAGGTCCCAACAGGATAGTGCACCCTAAAGGAACCATTGACTGGTATCCTTATGGAAAGAGGAGGAAGGTTAGGGAATGGTAGAGACTATTGGGACCTCCAGAAGCAGAGCTATCCCCAGCTGCCTACAGATAGAACCTGGCCCTGCTAACTCTAATCACAGAGGCCCAGCCCCCAGAACAAAGCTATTGTCCTTTTGAGCGATTGTTTATGGTCCCGGTAGATTGCTGAAAGTTAGCAGCCTCATCTAGGTGTGGTGGTATGTGCCTGTAATCCCAGCACTATGGACAAGGGAGGCAGAAAGACCACAAGTTTGAGACCAGCCTGAGCTACATGAGACCTTTCTCAAATCAAATGGGGCAACCTTAACCCTGGACCCATCCTACCAGCCACATGGGCTTAGAGATGTTGGGTTTTTAACTGAGCTTTTTGCCCTAGTGCCCCCATGGTGAGAAAAATCACCATGACAACTACCACACACATACCAGTCCAGGGCAGCTGAAGTGAGAAGAGAGACAGAGGCAACCAGGCAGATTTAGCGGTGGAATGGGTTGTGTGATCACAACTTCCAACCTTGCTGCTCACCCCTGGATAAGCATACAGACCTTCCCAGGCACAAGCCTGGGAGTCTACAGGTCTATGGGGCCCAGGCTGCATAAGCGTACTTCACTGCCTGGGAGAGCAGGCAGGAGGCAGCCCTCTGGTAGCTCAGATGACAGTGTGACATTTTGGCTTTTTCTCCTGGTAGCAGAGTAGCAGAGGAAGCCTACACAGTGCTTCCTCGCCCTGAAATGGGTGTAGTAGCACTGTCTTGCAGTGGGAGTGGGCTGCTGTCTCTGAGACACCAAGGGGAAAGCATGGTGGCTGGAGACAGATAAATTTCCAGCTATCTCAGATGCTATGAGCACCCAGGAATCTTGCTTTGTGGATGCTTCTAGAACACTTGATTTTGCTCTCTCACAGAGATCCAATGTAGTACGTGAGAGACAGCTGGGGTCCTGCTCTGACTAAGGCTTGAGTGCTGGGCTCTGGCTGCATTATTGCCTTGTGTGTAGCCAAGGGACAGAGCACCTCGGCAGGGCTTCCACTCACTGCCTGGGGAATTGGAGGTGCCTGGAAGACTCCCTCAGGACTGGACCCTGGGCTGCAATGCTAGACCGGTTCCAGTGCTTCCTTTGCTTTAGCCTTTGGGATTGTTTCTCTTCCCCCAGCATTTGTGACTTCTTCCCACAGAGCCATGACATCTGGTGGACTGTCACATGGAAAACAACAGGTGCCTCAAGTTGAGGACACTGCACACACCTTCCAGTGCGTCCTTCTGCAACGTTTGGAGCTGCCTAGGGCCCAGGCAAACCCACAGGCTGGGAGAAGCAGAGATGGGCAGGGCAGGCTAAGAAAAGTGGCTTCAAGCCACCTCAGGGAGCCTGACAAACCTGCCACCCTCCCTGGTCTGGTTCCTAGAAGTCTACAACTCATAGCCCATGGCAACACATCTGCCTTGTGAGAGGCCATAAGCTTGCTTAGACACTGAGATCTCAGCTCATGGCTAGGCTGTTTTGTGACCCAGAACTGCTTTTATGTGTGTCTGTGAGGGTATACCCAGTCACCAAGACCTTGTGTTATCCCTGGAAGGGCCTGGTCTCCTCAGCAATCTGTACAGCTCCAGACCTGGGCCTTTGTAAATTTAAACCTCATCCTCAGAAGCCAGCCATACAACAGTTTCCTTTAAAACCTTTATTTCCTGTCAATAAGATCCCAAAGATGGAGCCTGTGTGGCCAAGTCTCAAGCTCCCAGTGGTCAGCAAATCTAAGAAAGAAGTTGAAGCCCCCTCTGTCACCTGACTCACACCAACATCACTAACGCTAGAAGATCTGGAGCCCTGGGTCTGACAGACTCATAAAGAAGTTCCTAACGGAGACAAGAGAGGCAGACCTCAAGAGACCAGGGCAACATTCAAGACTCTTAGGGGTGTGCCCCAAGACACAACCACACCAGCGCTGTCACCTTACAGGCTCCACAAGCCCTTCTTCTGTTCTGCAGTCAGCTAAGTGAGGTTGGTGACTCTGGTCACCCTTACAGGAGTACCATCCAACTGTGCTGTTCGTGAAAGACTGTTCTTCCTACAGCCAGGCGAGTCAGATTGAAGCCTTAAAGCCCCACACGATTAGAACCATCATGGGAGATCCTTATCCAAGGCCCTGAAGTCTCAAATCACAGCCTATTGCCCACTTCTGATGGACATGTGGAGATGCACGTGCCCCCGGGTGATGCACACAGTGCCAGCCCCTGCCTGGGAGAGTCTCAGTGATTCCACACCTCTTCAGCACGTGTGTTCCTCTAGTGTCCTTTGCTGTCCAAGTGCCCAGAACCAGGCCCACACTGCAGACTCTGGCCAACCACTTCCTCATGCTGAGTTTGTGCCCAGGACTTTCCTAGCAGGACTATGACCCTGTGCCTCTTATGTGATCCTCCAAGAGTCATCTGGCCCACAACCTTCCCTTGCCCAGCTGCTACCATTAGCCATTGAATTCAACACAGGCCAGTTTTATGGGGCAGGAAAAACAGGAGCTTCTTGGAGATCACACCTACCTCTACTTGATAGTCCTACCCAACCACTCACAGGAAAAGCAGGCTGGGCTACCCACATAGCCAGGAGGGTCCTTCACATCTGGAGGTTCACACAGGTTGGAAGTGGCTAGATTCTTGCAGGTCTCCAGAGCTTTCCATGTAAAACACCCAGACAGTCCTCGGAACTCTGGCTTCCACTTGACCCACATTCAAGCTCAGGGTAGTGTGTCCCCATGCTAAGCCTCTGTGGGTTCAGAGGAAGTATCACTGAAGAGAGGAGGGTAGTTTCTACAGTGAACACAGTGTTTTCTGCCCAATGCCCACTGCAGTAGTGGGACATAGCCCTCCGCTGTTAGAAAGATCTCCTTCCTTGAAAGAACTCACTGTGGGGTCACACCTCAGCGAAAGCTAGGCCAAATCACGAGTGCTAAGAGACCTAGTGTATGGAGTGGGGCTGTGGATCAAGCAAGGCCAGTGTGTCCTGGCTGGGTCACCAAAGCAGGCCCCACAGGTGTCTGCCCAGCTGTCGAGTGGGCAGTGGAGACTACACAGAAAGAAGTTTGATCTCAGCCGTAAGAGCCAACTTGGGCCTCTGGAGGAAGATGGCAGAGATGGAGGCAGGTGGACACGGCCTGTATTACATGGTGGGAAGCAGTCTGCCAGTGTGTAAGGTTAGTAAGAAGATGACAGACAGTCCAGCAGAAGTGCCCAGGCCCAGGAGACTGAAGGTTTGGTTACAAGTAAGGACTTCGAGACTCAGGGGCCATGGACATGGGTAATTTGAGCTCCAAGTGTCCTAACTGCCACTGGAGATGGGAGCTGAGCAATTGCCTGACCAATCCCTGAAGGCTGGATTCTGGCCCAGGAAGAAGCCCGTAGCTAGATGGGCCTTCAGGTCCCACACGTCGGAGTCAGCCATGAAGGGGCATGCCACCTGAGACGGCATGAACTCTGCAGCTCTGAGGTCTCTTCTATGCTTCACACATGTGAAAGGCTCCGAGGCCAGGCAGGACCATTGGCATGGACCACATCTGGACTGCAGCCATCATCTGTGGACTGCTAGAATCAACACTGGTCTAGAATTAGCCATCTTCCCAGGATGTCGAAGGTCCATGACGGATGCTTCCATTGGATGGATAGTCCTAATCACAGTGCACCCTCTTCCTCTTGACTTCTTACACAGTATTACTTCATCCTGATGCTGAGCACCACTGCAGCTCTGGGGGCTTAGCCAGGGGGCCAGCTCCTCCTGATAAACCACCATTGCCAAGTAGTATTTGAATGACTTGGTAGCTTAGTCAGTGAACCAGTGGTCACTAAACAGGGAGCCACCAGACCCCAGAAATAAGCAAAGCTTGCCTGGAAGGACTTGGGCATGTACAACAAATGTTCTAGAAGCTAAACATCTCCTGTACCTCAAAAGGATCCAATGTGGGAGGTGTACGCAGGCATGGCTCCCTAAGCTTCATCCGAGGACAGCTAGGCCTTTTCCCGAGTGCCTCTGGAGGTCTCAGGGAGTGGGGTCCCTGTGTTCTGACAACCCTAGACAAAGCCTTATTTCTGGTCTCACTCAGTTGTTTTAGAGCTAAATCGGGTGTCAAGGTCATTCTAAAACAAGTTTTGGTTTTCAAAAGCTTTTGGTGTTTTGTTTTGTTTTGTTTTTGTTTTGTTGTTTTGTTTTGTTTTTTCCATTTCCAAGTCTCCTTGAAATTTGGTTTTTTATTTTCTAGAACTAGGAATGTACCCAACATGGGAAGAATATAAGAAGTTCCTGTGCAGCATATGCTCAAAGGTCTGGGGTCCCCGCATCCTGGCTGGCTTACTAATCAGTCCAACATCCAGCTTGGTGCAGGGTGCATTGCCTTGAAAATTATGTTTAATTTTAAAACAGATAGTGTGTGTGTGTGTTGTGTGTGTGGTGTTGTGTGTGGGGTACACCTGGTGGCACAAGCTGCAATATCAACTCTCAAGACTGGCATAGGAAACAGAAGTTCAAGGCCAGCCTGAACTACACAATGAGGTAACCCTGGCTCTAATAGTAATTCCAAAATAACACTTATCAATAACAAACCATACCATTTGTCATACCTGAAGATGGCTGAGTCACAGGTCCTGGTTGGTATAGCATCTCCAAGGGGGCAGGCTGAGATACGGAGGTCTCCTGCTGTCTTCATCCAGTTAGTTACATACCTCAGGCAGACTAGGGGATGAATGGTGGACCCCCTAGTGGGACATGTGGAGGAGGCATAGATGCTTGCTTGCTCCCCATACCACAGCCTGCTGGATAGTACAAGCATATGAACAGTGGCTACGTGCTTGAATTCTCCTGAGTCCATCCACCCTCCAGGCTTCCATGAGACTAAACCACTCCAAAACTTCCTTTGTCTTTTAGATAAACCGGAAGAGATAGTCCCAGCCTCCAAGCCCTCCAGGACTGCAGAGAATGTGGCCATAGAATCCAGGGTGGCGACCATCAAGCAGCGGCCCACAAGCCGGTGCTTCCCAGCTGCCTCTGATGTGAATGTGAGTGAGTGGAACTGGGTAGGGTTTGGGCTGGCCTGGCTGGTAGGCAAGCAGGCAGAGGGTTCCGCATGCAGGGAGCAGTGGGCCAATTCAGCAGCTGGCCTTCACAAGTCCTCTCTGCATGTGTTCAGAGCCCACTTCCAGGGGCTAGCACTCAGATCCAGCACAGATCTACAGCAAGTCAGTTACTAAGCTGAAGTACAAATCTCACCACTTCTGCATGCCACCTTTACCTGAGTTTATCCACAGAGCCCCAAACCTTGAGGTTCTCCCTCCATGTGTCTAATCAAGAGACCTTGGACATAGGGGCCGTGGGAGTGAGTGCTCCTCAGACAGTGCTCCTTGCCTGAACACAGCCTCATGCACTGTGGTCCTCTGCGCAAACACTTGACATGTGCTCTGAGGTGGGGTGCCAGCATCCTTAGAAGGGAAGTGGCTTAATGTGTTGGTCATCCTGTCATGGGAGGGCACCGGATGCCAGCTCACAGCCGGTGCTGTCGCTGTGCTCACCCACCCAAGTAAAAGGCACTCCCAGTAAAGAGGTGACGGGTTTCCCTGGAACCAGAAATGAATCCTGGACAAAAGTGAGATCTTTGAACCCCCGGTACCTCCTTCTGGTTTCTGGTCACCATCACAGTCCAGTGCCAGGTCTGAGCACTAACTGTCCCACCACATAGCTGAGTATTTTCTCTGACTCACTTTCAGTCTGACTTGGTTTAATCCAGCCCTTTTACACAGTGACACCTATAGTTGCCATGAATTTGGTAAGAGTTTCATAAAATAAGCAATAAAATAGACACCCCCAAGGTTCAGATACTCACTTCTTCCCCTCAGGATCCCTGAGGGAAGAACCCTGGCCTTCAACACACCCACACTCCACCCTGATACTCTCCAACCTGACAGCCCCATGGCACAGGTTCCTTTGACCTCCCAGGGGCCAGCATCCTACCTCCCCAGCCTCAGATTCCAGGGTCAGGTGGTAGAGGCTCTGGAGCCTAGATGAGCCTGTCAGAACACCCACAGACACGTTCTTAGTGAACCTTAGTGGTCAATCTTTCCCAAGTCTCTCCTGGAGCTGTGTAACAGGGGAGGGACAGTCCACTGCTGTCTCTGTGACACTTTCCAGCGTTGCTTGGCAGTTTTCGTAGGTCAGGCATCCTACTCAATTGCACAGGTTTGGTACCTAGCCGCCTCTGTAGTGTGTGGAAGAGAAAAACAGAATCCCAGCTGAGAACTTGACCAAGGTCACAGGGCGTGAGAACTCAGGTGGGGCATGGTGTGGATTAGAACCCACTGCCTACCACACTGTGCCTTTTCCCCTGGGCCAGCCATCTTGGCTCTATTCTCCATGAGCTCCTCTGCTGACTGGCTGGGTGAATGTCTCAGCAGAGTATGGCTGCCTAAATCTGGGCATACTGGCATCATATGCACAGTAGCTAAAAGGAATATGGGGAGGGCGTGGCCTGAGGAAGCCATGGTGATTGATACCTGAAGCTCCCAGAGCTTCCTGTTGCCTCTGGCCCTGTCACCATGGGTGGGGCTCCCAGGGATGCACCTCACCTGGCTCTCTGGTTTGCAGTCCGTGTACGAGCGCCAAGGGATTGCTGTAATGACGCCCACGGTCCCTGGGAGCCCGAAAGGCCCATTTCTGGGCCTCCCTCGAGGTACGATGCGAAGGCAGAAATCGATAGGTAAGAAGCGTGACCCTCCACCCGAAGACGTTGCCCCTAAGCTTTCAAACATAGCCCTCAGCTCCTCAGGGGTTCTGGGCTCCTGACTCCAGGCCCCGTGGTTGCCTTGGTACCTAGACCCTAGCTACTCCCTACTGGGCCTGCCTACCAGGGGGCAGGTCTCCAGCTTCTCTCCAACAGGCAGCCCCTTGAACATGGTGGGGTAAGAAACCTTCCTTTATGGTGGTTTCTCTAATCTACTGACAGTAGCAGCTGGGGGAGCAAGGAGGAGGGTGGGCAGGGTGGGCAGACCCCTCCAGTCAATGTTTCATAGTCTCAGCTCAAGGGCCATACTTCTCCGGGTGGTCGGGTCAGGTCTGAAGCGCTGTGTGTAAGAAAGCAGCTTTTGCCTTCCTCGCTAACATCCCATTTCCTTCACTGGCTCGGACAGGGCAAGGTAAACGTGACCCCTCAAGACAGGAAAAACCTCAGTGTGGTCCTTACCAGATAAACTTTCTGGAAACCTAGGCTACTGGTGGACTCAGTGGAGTCTTACGGTGTAAAGAGGAGGTTTGCAGCCTCCCCAGCCTCCCGCCTCAGCAGGGCACCGCCAGGAACACAGCTCTGTGTGTTCCGGAAGCTCCTCCTGGCGATGCTGGCAGTGACATGACACGTCTGTTTTTAGTCAGAGGAGGAGGCAGGAGGTGGCATCTAGGCGGTAATGACCATGGTGGCGTCTGCAGCTTGGGTGGCCTGCCCACCCCTGGCACAGTCAGGGCCGGGCATAGCTGTACACACACCTTTTGTATTTTCTGGATCGTTCTGGCTAATAACAGTTGATTTCCTCCTGTCAGACAGCAGAATCTTTCTATCAGGTCAGTGAACCCCCCTCCCCTCAGTTTGGAATCTGTAACTTGAATGTATCCCAGTTTACTTTATAAGGGTATTCTTAAATTATGACTCCTTGGGAATGTCACCATTAGGTGACTACTCACAGTGAATGGTCCGCAGAGCTCTCCTCTAGCCACAGACCTCTGAGATGCCAAATTAGTGTCCCACAGGAGTATGTTCAATTTGGAATACCCTTATCAAATGGAACTTCTCATGGAATAAGTGACTGTAGTTTGTCCTGGGATTTTTTTTTTCTTAATTTCAAGTAATTCATTTTGTTGCCTCTGAAATCCTGCATGCCCCTGTGTTGAGAACCCATCCTCAGTGTCTGCGCTGTGTACGCTGCTTCTGTCTGTATGTCTTAGGCTGTATTGTCACACCAGCTGATACGTGCACCCAGAGAAAGCTCAGGTCACAGTGTGGCCTCAGCCACATCCCCACTCATGGTGTGTCTCACACACACACACACACACAGACTGTCACCAGTCAGGTCTCAGAACATGGTTCTGTCTTTGTGGCAAGTCATCCAGGCTTGGTTAACCATGACAGCCAACCTCAGCTCTCCAGAGAGTCCTTTAGGCCCACGACAGAGCTTCTGTGGAGATGGGCAACTGGCATGGAGTAGCTGATCAGCATCCTGTAGCTGCTGTGACCCAGAACTAGGTGGAGAAACCAAGTCTCCCTCCCCTCATGGACACAGTCCATGCCAGAATGGCCCTATCTTTCAAGCCAGCCACCTGTTGAGGGCCGAGGAATTCAGCACACACAGAGGGAGCAGGTGATGAAACTGGTCATTGTCCCCTTGGAGAAGACCACACAGTGACAGTAGCAGCTCCTCCTTGCACATTTGGGACACAACTAGGCAGACAGCTACTCTAGCAAGGTAGCAGGTCTACCTGCTAACTGTCAGGAGAAACGGCAACCCTGACTGCCACTCATATGGCCCCTCAGAGTCAGATGAGAGCCTCAGTCCCTTAGGTGCCCAGAAAGGCCTGAAAGGACACAAAGATGGATGCCACCTGCACCTGCTCACTTGTACTCATAGCCACAACTTTGCATTCAGGTCACCAGGGCTTGGCCTTGTTTTGGGCACTTGCCACTCTCACCTCACTCCAGACACCACAATATGCCCCAGAGAAGCAAACCCCTACATGCGTTCATCACACCCAAGACCTGTCTTTCTGTTTCTGGCTCCTAGAAGGCGTGTGACTAACTGCAGCATCCTGGCCTGTGCTGTGCTTCCTAACAACTGTCTACTGTCTGAGTCTGTGGAGACACAGTGTGTTGCACAGTCCTGAGGACTCCAGTGTGCTTTGTGGTTGCTGGGCTTAAAACACTGTGTTCTCCGCTTGCAGGGATAACAGAGGAAGAGCGGCAGTTTCTGGCTCCCCCAATGCTGAAGTTCACCCGAAGCTTGTCCATGCCGGACACTTCTGAGGACATCCCCCCTCCACCACAGTCTGTGCCCCCCTCTCCCCCTCCACCTTCCCCCACCACATACAACTGTCCCAGGTCCCCGACTCCAAGAGTCTATGGGACAATTAAGCCTGCGTTCAATCAGAACCCCGTCGCCAAGGTGCCCCCAGCCACCAGGTCTGACACTGTGGCCACCATGATGCGGGAAAAGGGGATATTCTACAGGAGAGAGCTAGATCGCTTTTCCCTGGACTCAGAAGACGTCTACAGCCGCAGCCCCGCCCCACAGGCTGCCTTCCGCACCAAGCGGGGACAGATGCCTGAGAACCCGTACTCAGAGGTGGGAAAGATAGCCAGCAAGGCCGTCTATGTCCCTGCCAAGCCAGCCAGGCGGAAGGGCGTGCTGGTAAAACAGTCCAATGTGGAGGACAGCCCTGAGAAGACATGCTCCATCCCCATCCCAACCATCATCGTCAAGGAACCCTCCACCAGCAGCAGCGGCAAGAGCAGCCAGGGGAGCAGCATGGAGATCGACCCCCAGGCCACGGAGCCTGGCCAGCTGCGGCCAGATGACAGCCTCACTGTCAGCAGCCCCTTTGCTGCAGCCATCGCTGGAGCCGTGCGGGACCGGGAGAAGCGTCTGGAAGCCAGGAGGAATTCCCCGGCCTTCCTCTCCACAGACCTGGGAGATGAGGATGTGGGTCTGGGGCCACCTGCTCCCCGGATGCAGCCCTCCACGTTCCCCGAGGAGGGTGGGTTTGGTGATGAGGATGAAACGGAACAGCCACTATTGCCTACCCCTGGGGCAGCACCCAGGGAGCTGGAGAACCACTTCCTAGGCGGTGGTGAGGCTGGTGCTCAGGGGGAGGCTGGGGGACCCCTGAGTTCCACATCCAAAGCCAAGGGGCCTGAGAGTGGCCTAGCAGCCCCCCTCAAGAGCAGCAGCCCAGCCGGCCCTGAGAATTACGTGCACCCACTCACAGGGCGGCTGCTCGACCCCAGCTCCCCGCTGGCCCTGGCCCTCTCTGCCAGGGACCGAGCCATGCAGGAGTCCCAGCAGGGGCACAAGGGGGAGGCCCCCAAGGCCGACCTCAACAAGCCTCTCTACATCGATACCAAAATGCGGCCCAGTGTGGAGTCCAGCTTTCCTCCGGCCACCAGACAGAACACCAGGGGTCCCCTGCGACGGCAAGAGACAGAGAACAAGTACGAGACCGACCTGGGCAAGGACCGGAGGGCTGATGACAAGAAGAATATGCTGATCAACATCGTGGACACTGCCCAGCAGAAGTCAGCCGGCCTACTGATGGTGCACACGGTGGACGCTCCCATGGCGGGACCACCCCTGGAGGAAGAGGAGGACAGAGAGGATGAGGATACAAAGCCAGACCACTCACCCTCCACAGTGCCAGAAGGCGTTCCCAAAACCGAAGGTGCTTTACAGATCTCCGCTGCCCCGGAGCCCGCCGTCGCGCCCGGCAGGACCATCGTGGCAGCGGGCTCCGTGGAAGAGGCGGTGATTCTGCCATTCCGCATCCCCCCTCCCCCTCTGGCGTCCGTGGACTTGGATGAGGACTTTCTTTTCACAGAACCATTGCCTCCTCCCCTGGAATTCGCCAATAGTTTTGATATCCCTGATGACCGGGCAGCTTCAGTTCCCGCTCTGGCTGACCTGGTCAAGCAGAAGAAAAACGACACCCCTCAGCCCCCTTCGTTGAACTCCAGCCAACCAGCCAACTCCACAGACAGTAAGAAGCCAGCCGGCATCTCAAACTGTCTGCCTTCCTCATTCCTGCCGCCCCCCGAAAACTTCGATGCGGTCACCGATTCGGGGATTGAGGAGGTGGACAGTCGGAGTAGCAGCGACCACCACCTGGAGACAACCAGCACCGTCTCCACAGTGTCCAGCATCTCCACGCTGTCCTCAGAGGGCGGGGAGAGCATGGACACGTGCACAGTCTATGCAGATGGGCAAGCCTTTGTGGTTGACAAGCCCCCAGTACCTCCAAAGCCAAAAATGAAGCCCATCGTTCACAAAAGCAACGCACTTTACCAAGACACCCTCCCAGAAGAGGACACAGATGGCTTTGTGATCCCCCCACCTGCACCCCCGCCCCCGCCGGGCAGCGCCCAGGCCGGTGTGGCGAAGGTCATCCAGCCAAGGACTTCCAAGTTGTGGGTGACGTTCCAGAGGTCAAAAGCCCAATTCTCTCAGGCCCAAAGGCAAATGTCATTAGTGAGCTAAACTCCATCCTGCAGCAGATGAACAGGGGGAAGTCGGTCAAGCCTGGGGAAGGGCTGGAGCTGCCGGTGGGAGCCAAGTCGGCCAACCTCGCTCCAAGGTAAGTTCGCAATCAGCTTGGGGATATGTGGTCCAGTGCTGGCCAAGGAAAACCATTGGGGAGCCACCTATGCAGTGGAGAAGAGGGGATCTGCATGGCCTCTGACACACCCATTAGGCTATAACTATGTTGCCACCATCCTCCTGTCACCGGACTACGGCAGAGCCAAGGCCATGGCTGCCACACAGCCTGACACACCCTCCTAAAGACACATAAAGGAACCAGATTACACGGGACCAGGCCCATGGTTGCTTCCAGAAGGAAGCTCAGGTCTCTGCTTCGCTTCCTCCGGCCCTTTTCCAGGACTACCTCAAAGGCAGGCAGAGCTCCATTAAAACCCAAAACTGATCAACAGAGGTGACCAGAGGGTGGGTGGTGTGGCCACTGTCTGAACATGGGTGTGCCATTCCCTCTTTCCCTTAATCCCCCTTGGAGTTGAGGATTCTGAAGGAGCTGGGTCATTTCTCCAGATGAACACCTGCCCCTCTGCTGCATCACCCCACCCAGGGGCAGGCGTCACAAAGAAATCACTGCCAGCTGAGCCCAATGGGCCATTTCCAGCATCATGTAGGATTTAACTACTACTTTCATTGAGATGGGGGTAGAATAAACACATTCTTTCTAAACCCAAACAGAAGGTTCTAGAACAGCCCCTTGACTATGTGGCTTCAGGATGGTACTCGGCAGCCTTGCGGGCCCCACCCTCTCCCATGGCCTTTATGTTTTTGTTCCTGTGTGTAATGTACATGCGTGCTGTCTTTCTGCTTCTGTGTGTGCAGCGCTCAGCCTCTCTGGCTGACAGTTGAGCTCAGGTTTCATCGGTTTGACTAATGAAGTCTTTCTTTATTCTCCCACTGGGCAGGCATCTGATTCAAACAACCAAGCCCATTAATCAGGGACATCACACTGCATTTGAGTCTTGAGGTTTGGGCTGGGAGCCACAATTCTTCCTGTTACCTTTCAGTGTGGTTGTAAATGAATGACTTGGATGGCTCCTTAACTCCTTTGAGAAATACTGATTGGTGGCTGCTGTAAAGAAATATGCAGATGCCGCCTGGTAACAGGACACCTGCTACAGGTGGTGTGCAGACGCAAGCTCCCATGGCTCCCTGCCAGCTAGGGGGTGCCTGCAGAAACCCTCCACTCCTGGTACATGTAACTGCACACACACCTGCACATTTTGTCCATATTCAGGAGTCTCAAGGCAACCTTAGAATACACTTGGTTCACCCTTTCCCCTATAGAGTTTTTTATGGCACAGCCTCTTGTGAAAGTAACATTTGCAAGCCCGTGGGGTGGTGTTTCTGACGACTGGACAGCATGGTCCTAGGTGTTAAGTCCATTCTTCAGAGAGGCTAAGCAGGTATTCCGGCCTCTCTTGTTGGGGTTAATAAGGAGACAAAAGAGGCTACAATAGCTGCTTAGTTTTCAGCAGGAGAGAAGCTGAGATGGCCACTGGTATTCACGGGGGTGCCTTCTAAGTGGCCACAGATGACCCCTGGCCTTTTTTTTTTTCTGGTTAGACAATGTCTGGTGGCTCCCAGGAGATGGAGGGAGACTTACCCTCCACTGAGGGATGGGACTGTTGTCTTTTCCTACTCTAGGTGGGTGCCAGACGTGGGGGGGGGGGCTCAGAGAGAACATCACCAGCATAATTCCAGCATCCAAGAACTGGCACCACCCAGCCAGTCTATTCCTGGGCCAGGAGGCCTCTCACAGCAAGGACTCTAGCTAATGCCTACAGAGCACCTCCAAACATCAGGCATTCTGTCACATAGGTAACAGCAACAGGGCCATCTGCCAGCAGAGAGAAGTCTTGAGACAAAGAGTCAAAGGGACTCTATGGGAAGGTTCTAGAAGCTAACTAAGGTTGGGAATTGGCTTCAGAGACAAGGCTTACCACTGAAGACCATCTACAAGACTGAGCTCCTGAGAGACAGGAATAGCAATAGACCTGGAACTCCTCCTGCTAATGAATGGAGAGATGACCATTGTGACCTCAAGCAGTAGAGGAAACTCACGCCTCTGACCCTCCTTTTCAAATCTCAGGATTGCCCCAGGGTTGGGCATGGGCTTAGGGTCCTGGGATGCCAGCATTACTGCAAGACACAGAAGACCAAAGGCTGGGGTGGCAGTTCACACAACCATGCATCCTGTATGGGGGTTGCAGGTGACAGCTCTGCCTCTCATCTTGGGTGCACTGGCCACCTGCTCACATTTCTCAGACACCTCTCTGTTGCTTTTACTGACGGGCCCAGGATGACAACTGGAAGTTCATTCAGTTTGAGCATCTTGCCACCACTTGTAAATGCTTCTAAAAATTAAGTTGTAGCCGGGCGGTGGTAGCGCATACCTTTAATCCCAGCACTTGGGAGGCAGAGGCAGGTGGATTTCTGAGTTCGAGGCCAGCCTGAACTACAGAGTGAGTTCCAGGACAGCCAGGCTTACACAGAGAAACCCTGTCTCGAAAAAAAAAAAAAAAAATTAAGTTGTGAACGACCCTGGGAAAAATGAGGTTCGGAATCAAATGGAGAGAATTATTGAGGAAAAAAAATGAGTGTTTCAAGAGAAAATTGAAAACTGGCCATGGCATCCCTGAAGTGACACATGTTAAGGCAGAGAGACCCTGTTTCCTCAAGAATGACTGTGCTCAAGGAAAGGCTGGCTCTCTGCTGTTCCTCGGTGGTTCTACCATAGGCAAGAGCTTTGCTGTGCTTCTAATTTGAAATAATGATCCTTTTGCTACTTGCCAGCTCTGAGAGACATCGTCTTATACTAGCACCAGGACAGGGTCCAGGAAGGAGCAGAGAGTTAGATAACCTGGCGCCTGCTTCCTGGGGTGTAAGCAATCTAACTTTACTATACCCAGGGTTTCTAGACTGACCCCTAAATCAGGACAATGTGGAATTTAGACACATTTAATTACAAATATATTGAAAGAGCCAGCTGGAGCTCTCTTTCAGTATATTTGTATATATATTAGTGTATGATATCAGAGACACTGAAAGACCATGGGGCGAAGCTGTGAACAGTTCTGGCTACAGGCCTGATGCTGAAGCAATCTCTGTTAGAAGTCAGACCAGGCCAAAGTGAAGAAAGCTAATGGGTGGGGTCCGCACTACAATCACTGTCTCTTCTAGCCGCCTGGCTTCCCTGTCCTGGCTGGGCGCAGAGCATGGAGCCCCTTGCTCTGCAACTCTGCTCCCTGCTCTGCAGCCCTGTCCTCCCCTCAGGGGATATGACTGTGCCTCCACCCCTGTCGGGTGGATATGCAAACACTCATGAGTAACCTTGGCATGTCCTTTCGTTGGACAGGGCTTTTGACTTTCAGAGGCCTCCTGTCATCTGAATCTGGCCCATAGTGGAGGCAGCAGACTTGACTGACATTTTTGCTGCTTCATGGATCTAAGCAGAGTACTTGTGTCCTGATTAAAACTGCACAGGGCCAGTGGCCAGCCATGGGAGGGAGTTTACTAAACGGCTACCACTCTCTATAGCCCAGTACCAAGCCCAAGAAAGAAGAGACAAGAGGACATCACCACAGAGGGTTCTGCAGCCCTCCACAGCTGGGATCCATAGTCATTGTCATCCACCCAGGCAGCCTGTTGATGGCTCAGGATGCCAGGCGCCATATGGTGCTCAGAATTCATCATTTAAGAGAACACGTTCCTATTAAGAAAGCATGGCCACTGTTCCCTTGGGTATGCCAGCTCTTGAGATGAGAAATGAGCAAAACTAAACAACAGGACTGTATGTGACAAGTACCACAGAGGAGAAAAGGCACTCCAAAAGTCAGGTTAGAAAGGAGCTGGCACTCTGAGGAAGTGATTCTCAGTGACCTAAAGTTCATGCCGGAGCTAGTTATGCAGAAACCGGAAGCATGGGACCCAGGACATGGTGGGTGGAGCGTGCGAAGCTGGGTCAGAACGGACTCTCCGTGCCCATGTGGGGGAGTTGGAGTCAGGCCACCAGGCAAGGAGTGAGCAGGCTGTGGGGACACAGCACCGGATCCAAGGGATGAAGACCGTGCACAGACTTACCATGGCTTACCAGGAGTGGACTCCAGTTTGTTGACATTCCTGGGCTGCGTGAAACATGAGGAAGATGTTTTCAAGGTCTGTGCCAGAGAGGGATGCTTCCTGTTGCTAGGACAAGAGGAACCTTGGAGACACTGAGGAGCTAGACCTGGCTGCATGTCTATGAGCACTGACTCCTCCAGCTGGCTGTGACCAGGAACCAAGCCTCATACCACGTAGCAGGATGAAACCTGTTCTCTTCCAGCATTCATGGAAAATCTCATCTCACATTCATCTCCCCCTAGAGCACAGGGTCTCGAGTGCTTGAGAGAGTTCCCATGGCTCCTCCCCAAGGGTGTGGCACACTCAGCCACCAGCACTTTGTGGTGAGTCCATGAGGGACAGAGTTTGGCCTTGCTGAAGCACACAGGAGCTTGAGAGGGAAACAGCAATACTGAGGAAGTTCAGGTCCCTGGGCAGGCAGCATTCCAGGTGCCTGTGGCACCTTGCCACCCCTGCTGTCTTCCCAGGGTAGTCCTTCGACCTTGGCCATTGTCCTCTGGCTCTCAGCTGGGTCACCAGTATTAATCCAGCCTCTCCATTCTAAAATTAATCAATATGATTGTTAAACTGCTGTGACCACCTGGTCCCAGAGCATAGCTTCTGTTCCATGACATCTTAAGCTCTCTGAACTGCCAGGCAGCTCCAGTACCTCAGTCACCAAACAAAGCAGGAAGGCGGTAGTACAGCCAAGGAGCACGTTCAGTAGTGAGGTGAGCTCTGCTGGGGACAGCCTGGCACTCTCTGCAGCTATTCACGTGTTGAAGTGAATAGTCTGACAGAGTCTCTTCCTTTGACTACCAAATGGCAGGTCTCCTCTTTAGAATGTATTTATCTATTTTTATGTGCAATGGATGTGTTGCCTGCTCGTATGTGTATGTATATGTACATGTAATACTCGCAGGGGCCAAAAGAGGGCATTGGATCCTCTGGAACTGGAGTTACAGATGGTTTAACTATGTGTGTGGGTGCTGGGGATTGAACCTGGGTCCTCTACAAGAGCAGCCAGTGCTCTAAACTGCTAAGCTATCTCTCCAGCCCCCATCAAGTCTTCTCTCTTGGTCTCATCCCTCTTTCTGATAAGAGCCTATCACAGGTGAACACTTCCTCCTGAAAGTAGGTGCCTTCCTATCCTGGCAACTTGTGAGCAAGGTGGGAACCCAGACAATGTGCTAAGCCTAAGACAGCTTCCTTAGCAGGAAAGCAGGCAGTGTTCTATGGCCGTTCCTTCTGTGGCTCTGTGCTCTGCTCTCGTTCTGGAGAGAGGCCCTGAGGCCTGGAGCAAGCAGAGCCCTCGAGGTTCTCTGAGCTCAATGGTGACTGCTGGGCACCAAGATCAGAAGTGTGGAAGGAGTCCCAGCTTCTGAGACAGGCAGACACTAGAAAGGTCCCAGAAAGAGGCAAGGACGCTGCTCCCACAGCGCACACCCCATGACCCAGCTCTCCTTGCCACCCCATTTGTGGAAGCCTGAAGAGGCAGAGCAGCTTCATAAGAAAGCAGGCCAATGCCCAGTGTGGGTCTATACACCTGTAACGCCAATGCAGGAGGCTGAGGCAGGGGGACTTCGAAAAGTTCTACACTAACCTAGGGCTACAGTGAGACTCTGTCTCAAGTCACCAAAAAGAAGGGGGAGAGGGAGAGAAAGAGGGAAGACAAGTAGTTTAGAAGTTAGTGCCTCGTGGAGAGGTGAGCCTGGGTCTGAGGGTCCGTGCCCAAGCTGCTCAGAACCCTAGCATCAGTGCTGGCCCTGAGGAGCCTCTGGCCCACACTTCTGCTCAGGTCCAAACTGAGTCAGTAACCACAGTGTGAGTCTTGTTGCCTGTCTGCCTCCCTAGCTTCTCAGTTCCTGCCAGGGAAGACAGGTGAAGAGCGTCTGCCAGCAGCTGGATTCGCTCTTGGGCTGGTTTTGTTTTGTTTCTTAATTCTCACATTTTTTAAATGAATTTGATTTAAAAAGCAGGCTAGAGATGATCCTCCCAGAGGCGGGTGTTTGTGAGTGTGTATCTATTCTAAATCAGGGTAACAGACTTCTGTATATGCCGCCCAGCAGCCCAGCCGTTGCCTAGCAACATAATGATCTGCGCACACAGGAGGATCCAGTGAGTCATCACTGTGTGATTCACCAGGAAGGAGGCAGGCTACCCAGAAGGCGCAGAGCAAAGCCAGCAGGCCAGCCCAACTTAACTCAGCAGTTGCCATGCTGGGTGGGGTACCAGTAGGCCCCAAGCATGTGGCCAGGACTATATCCCTGCCATTAGTCATTAGCCGCTAGGCATGGTTTACACCATGTTGTGGTGTAAACTTGATGCAAAGCCCTAGCCTGGGCAGGTTGGCATAGGTCCACTGGGAACATAGATTCATTCTTTGCAAGTCAAGTGAGGGAATTAGCTGTGAGCCACTTGTCAGAGATCCTTCCTTTCTTCCTCAGTGCCTCAGGCACACCAGAGAAGGCAAAGTGTAGGTTCCCTGGTTCACGTGAGTGCCTGTCCCAAGCCACTGGGCTGCCTGCAAGGAGGGTTCTGAGGTACAACCTGCCATGTTCCACCCGTGAGGAGGCTGCTGCCTCTCCTTGCTTTCCAGTCAGTTCTGCAGTGTCGTCTCAACCTGTGTCGTTTCCATTTGCTCCCATGGCGCTGTTTGCAGAAGAGGGTCATGCTGAGCAGAAGTAAGTGCGACCTGTCGAGATCCGTGTGTTCCTCGTGTGTCACTGTCTCTGCTCCTACCTCCGCTTCCCAGATACAGCTGCCTGCTGAATCTGTCCTGACCAGAAGGCCAGCCCAGCCCAGGGGACTGGCTTAGAGACCCTTTGGAGCAGTGCCTGGGTATCTGCTAGCCCTCAGGGGACTAGTGTGCTAACCACATGGCTCTAAACCAAGGGTCAGGCCAGCGCTGGGCACAGAACTTCACAGCCCCCTCCCAACCCTTCACTGCCTCACTGTCTCCCAGGAGCTCCTGTAGAGTACCCATTGTCTCCCCATCCTCCCTAAGGTAGCCTGAAAGTAGCCCCACTTCTGTATAGGGAGTGCTGCGTGCTAGAAATGTGTCCCCCTCCCCAGTTGCCAAGAGCCTCTGGGTGACTGCAATGCTTATTCAGGCTGAACTGGGAGTGGCTCACCCTACAACCTGAAAATCAGAGGGGGACATGGCAGGTTCTGCCGACCCTTAACATGTCCCTGGCCCACCTCTCCATGACTACCTAAAACTGCATCTTTAAAGCTCCCCTGAAAGCCACAAAGCCCCGTGGGCTGCCTCAGGCCTGCTAAGATGACCTGCACACAGCAGGGCAGGCTCTCTGAGCAAACCTTGGTGGGGAAGCACTCTGGGTCTCACATGTAGCTACAGTTCCCAGAAGCCACTGCCGCAGGTCCGGTGCTCCCATCCACAGCAGAGTCCTAACTCACTGAACCCTCACCTCCTTTCTCCCCTGCAGTGTTCAGTATTCAGAGTGATCACTGCTAGCCCTAGTAGGGGTATTCCACAGGACAGAGAGGTGACCTGCTAATGGCTTTACCCAGACACACAGCAGGCAAAGAAAACAAACAACACCCCAAGAAAAGGAAGAGGCAGAGTAAGGCCCAGGGACAACCAACTGTATGTCATCTCAGACTCTCTCGCCTCACTTAAGCTCTGAGGAGGTCCTAGTCTGCTAGCATCTGTATGTCCTGCAAGGGGACTAAGTAAGGGGTCCTCAAAATTCAGTGTACCAACACCATCATCAGGCCCCATGACACCACACCCAGAATCCCTACCCTGACAGTTTGAGGTGGACTGGGGAGCCCTCAATTCTGACCAGCTTACACAGGGCATGAAGACAGGGGCTAAACTCTGAGCCACTTCAGTCTAGGTTGTAGCTGTGGCAGGATGGACCTTCCCAGAAATCAGTGGGGTGGGGTGTGTCCACATTCACACGGGTGAGCCCAGGTCAAGAGACACACCTACTTTCTTTACCCTGGTGCTGTCTGCAGCTTGGCAATAGAGCAAGAAGCAGCGTTTGGAGGGAGGCTTCGCCTTCCTAGGTGTGTGACTAGAAAGTCTTCCAGGGCCCTGACCAACATGGGTCACAGAACGCATCTCATAAAATGACCACTTCCAGATAGATAGCTGAAAACAAGAATGTCCTCGGCACTCAGGAGAACCTCCTCCCAAAGCAAGTCACCCACCCACAGGGGGCCTGAGGAGGTAGGCTCCATGAGAGTTGAGCCTGCCCCTCCCTCTTCTGAGGACTTCACCTACCCAAATGTAGCAGGAAGGGCACATATGGCCACCACTGAAAAAAGGAGCTTCTGTCTCTTATGATAACAGGGACAGATTGCCCTGCCAGCAAGTCTCTACATGCAGGGAGTATACCCTGAGGCCTGTTGTCAAAGGATCCAGTCAGTGGTAGGCAAGGTTCCCTGTGAAGAGGCCCCCTGCAGAACTTAGCCTGGGACACACTAGCAACATGGATGCTCTGTGTGCTGAGCATCCAAAACCCCCCTGAGCAGAGCTCTGGCAGGCTGCTGAGAAAGGGAGCCCCCTGGAAGGTGTATGTTGCTGCAGAGGGCCTGGGCTCATTCTGGTCTGCACAGGGGTCTCTCCAGGCTCCTCCCAGCCTGGTCCAGGTGAGTGGCTGGCTTGCTGTGCTGTGATGCCTCCTGCTTACCCACACTCCTCTGCCTGGCATGGTGGTCTGAATCACTGCCAGTGCAGACCCTCTGCTGTGGTGTGGGTGCCTCCCATTTCCATCCCATGATCCTCAGTGACCCGAAAGTGATGTTCTTCTCTGTCATTGCTGTTTCAGAAGCCCGGAGGTCATGAGCACTGTCTCAGGTACACGGAGCACGACGGTCACCTTCACTGTCCGCCCCGGCACCTCCCAGCCCATCACCCTGCAGAGCCGGCCCCCCGACTATGAAAGCAGGACCTCAGGACCAAGACGTGCCCCAAGCCCTGTGGTTTCACCAACGGAATTGAGCAAAGAGATTCTGCCCACCCCTCCGTCTGCTGCCGCAGCCTCTCCCTCCCCCACACTCTCAGATGTCTTTAGCCTTCCAAGTCAGTCCCCTGCAGGGGACCTCTTTGGCTTGAACCCAGCAGGACGCAGCAGGTCACCATCTCCTTCAATATTGCAACAGCCAATCTCAATAAGCCTTTTACAACTAAGCCTGTCCACCTGTGGACGAAACCAGACGTGGCCGACTGGCTGGAAAGTCTGAACTTGGGTGAACACAAGGAGACGTTCATGGACAATGAAATTGACGGCAGCCACCTGCCAAACCTCCAGAAGGAAGACTTGATAGATCTTGGGGTGACTCGAGTCGGGCATAGGATGAACATAGAAAGGGCTTTGAAACAGCTGCTGGACAGATAAGGGTGGCTGCCCTGGGCCTTCACAGACTCCTTTCTTATAAGTAGAGATGGGCTTATGTTGAAATGTGTGGTGGCCAAGCAGAGGCTGACAGCACCAATCTCCGGTCTGTGGGTTTGTCTCTGGGTACCCAAAGAAGTGCTGTGGGTGTCCCTTGGTGTGGCCAAACCAGGGCCTCAAAACCCAGCTCTCTGTGCAGATTTCTTGGGTGGCTTCTGTCCAAAGGGATAGTAAGGGGGTTTCTGTCCTGGTCTCAGAGGCTGCCATAGATGGCATGCGGGACCCTCTCCTCCTGTGGCAGATACCAGTGTACTCCAGATACCTCCTGAGGCCTCCCTCCTCTGCCTTGTGAGCAACTCTCACCCCTCAGCCCCGGAACACAGCCTTTCTTCAGGCCGTTGGCCTCTGGGTGGGCTCACTGGCCCCGTCCCTCCCCTGTGCTTGGCTGTCAGTGAGCAGTCCCAGGTGGAGCCCTGCCTGAGCCAGACCGTAGAGAGACACCGTCCCATCCACCTCTTTGTCCGACTCCTGTGACGTGCATCTGAGCTTCTTTGGCCCCAAGGTCCTTGGCAGTGGTGGCTGTGTGGACAGGATCGTGCCCAGCTTGCTTTACTTGCTTTCTTTATTTCTGCAAACCGATTAGCATAATTCCAGGGTGGCCAAACTGAAGTCACACGGAGTTAGTCAAAGCACAAAGTCACGATCCTGAGGAGGAGGGAGGCCTGGCAGTAGAGCCAGCCAATGTGTGGCTGTCCAAGCACACAACCTCCTCCAGGGCAAGGACAGGTGTCTGCCCAGAGCATCTGCCCAGGAGGGAGAGATGGGGGCTCTTGAAATTTACTCTAATTGGATGTCTGCAGAGCTCCACAGAGGTCAGAACAGGTGAGCATCTACTTTTACAAGGACAAGAAGACCCAAGGCTTGTGGTAAGCATGGCTGCTATAGGGAAGCCGTTGTCCTCCCTGGTAATGGATGGAATGCCATGACTTTCATCTGCACCAGGCCACGGGCAAGCATCCTGCTGAGAGCCCTTTGGCTCTCAGAAGCCAAGAAAGGTGGAACTCAGGGGCCTTTCTCCCTTCTCTCAGATAGCGGGGATCCCACCAGCTTGTCTTAACATCTGGGTCTCAGAGAAGCCCGTGGTCAGGACCTGGTGGAGAACACAAAGTGGGGCACAGGCTGTGGCGAAGTTTAGGTGTGCACGGAAAGGAAGGTGGGGAGCACCCTGGACCAAGCCTCACCTCAGGCCCAGCCACCCTTCTTGCCCCCAGATCTCTCCCTCCCAAAACAATACCTCTAATGTTCCAGGGAGGTCACCGACTGCACACAGCCACCACGCAGCCAGCTAGGCTCCCGCAACCCCCTCTCCCCGTACTCAGAGGAGACGCGAATGTCAGGTGCCGGTTTTATCATTTCAGAACTAGCCCAGCCCATCTCTAATTATAAAACATTTTTTTCATTTTTTTTTCCTTCACTTATGCTC
Source organism: Mastomys natalensis (assembly GCA_021653895.1). Classification (NCBI taxonomy): domain Eukaryota; kingdom Metazoa; phylum Chordata; class Mammalia; order Rodentia; family Muridae; genus Mastomys; species Mastomys natalensis. The sequence goes on from JAJTUV010000342.1 coordinate 384,681, forward strand.
ACAACCACGTGTCTGACGAGGCCTGGAACAGCACTACAACAAACACATAAAATTTAGCAATTTAAAAAAAATCTTTCTTTACTGCAAGTTTAAATATGTGTACAGATAGTTCATAAGCACAATATTTTAAGGAAAAAAAAGTGGCTGGTCTACTGGGCAGCCCCTGTGCCACCTAGTGCTGGAAAGTTAAAAGGAAAAGGGGGGTTGTGGTTTAATAATACCATTTCCTTGGGACAATTATACAAGCGACCTTTTAAAAATTATCCTTCCCTGAACACATTAGAACCTGTGGCATCAAGTTGTTTTTCAGCTTTTGCCCCAGCTTCATCATTGAAGGGCAATTATTTCTTCAAAAGGATTAGAATCCATGACTCCCCAGTTTGTTCAATAACAAGGCACATACATGCATACTCAGATACACACACATACACACACAACACATGCCCTCACGCATGCACCACAACCCTTGATATGGAGACCAGGGCTTTGAATCTTATTCTGTCCCCAAAACCCTTTGCAGGTCAAACTTCTGAATCAGCAATCAACTGGTACCAGGTGTCTGTTGAGCGCGTTGCTCTGGGTTCCATCATTACCCACAGCAAGGCGAATGAGTAACGCTCCAGAGATGCTTCGAGTCCGGACACTGTGGGTATCCATTGAATAATTCAGAGAGTATGAAAATGTGGCCCCGCCATTAATTTGTCTTCCAATGGGTGGTTCTTCGAAGTCCTCTCAGTGTGCCATAGCGCTAGGCTCCTTCCCTTTGCCTCTGGTTGGCATTACCTCTGTGCTCAGTGCCAGACAGATGCTAGGCAGGAGAGACCTGGTAGCTTAGGACGCACTGAACTTAGGCAGCAGGTGACAGGCTGCGATTGCCTTCCTTAGACTTCAAGCCACATGCCTCCAAGCAGAAGCAAGCTGACTGCCAGCCTTGGGAGCTGATAGGCCAGCTTTGCTTTGCAGTGTCTGGTCATCGAAACACAGCTGGACCTATCAGAACTGACCCCCAATCACACCAACACACATTTGCCCAGATACTGGGTCTCTGTGTCTGACAGTTGATTTTGCGAAGAAAGCAATAGTCCCTCATTAAAATTGCTGCCCATTGTTCCCCCTCACTCGGAACATGTCAGGACCAGGCCCTACCCCAGGACCCTCCTTAGTGGTGAATCAGATGTTAAACTGCTCATAAGGACCATGTGACCACTATTCCAGGTTTTAAGATCAACTTTTGTTATATACTGTAATTTAAATAACTGCATAAATTTACATGCCTAGTTTCTGTAATATTGTGTATACAAAACCAAAATCTCTCAAGCTGTAAATTGTGTATACCCGCCAGGATCCCTTCTCTGAGGCGTCCGTGCGCATTTTAGATTTAATTCATACAATTAAAAACTCAATGTGACTGCTGACGTGCTGAAACTTTACATAAGAATTATTTGTGATACTTTAGTTAATAAAATGGTGAGTTTTTTTTTTTTTCCTGAGTTATTGAACAAGCAAACATTACCCAGCTGACCTGGCAATGACTTTTTGTGTGTGTGCAGGTAGGGGGGCCACCAATATTGATTTTTTTTTTCTCCCATTAGCAATTTGGGGTTTTAAATACTACCATGTTTCACACTATAGTCTGTGTGTAACAACACATGCCACATTATCTTTGTTGCTGTTAATTTTGTGCTCTTTTTCTTTTTAGACTTTATTTATTTAGGAGAGAGAGAAAGAGGGAGAGAGGGAGAGAGAGCGAGAGAGAAAGTTCCTGTACTTTGCACTTTCCCCCCAAATCCTTCAATCTCTTGTATGGCAACCAAAATTACTGTAAAAAAAATAAATATACTCTTGCAATAAAGGTTGTGGTTCTGATTACAAAGGGGAAAGTGGCGCTGACCCCCCAGAGCAGTCAAGCTTGCCATTGGAAATAGGATGTTTTACACACTTCAGCTGGCTTTACCTGGGTGTGGTGACAGGATGGCATCTTCCCTTCAGCCGCTTCACCTCAGGCCCGTTTCCTCAAGTGCCCTCGTTGTCTAAATGGAAACCTTGTATATTATTTCAGAATTGTGCAAAATGTCAAAAATGGGCTTGTGTGACCACTCCTGTGAGCATGAGTCCCAGGCCTGGCTGACCCTTCTGTTTCAGGGGTGGGCACAGGGGCACTCCAGAGACTGACCCAGGCTCACCTCCCTCTTTCCCAGTAGGAGAGGTATCCTCACAGCAATGAGGGTTGTCGTCTAGCCAGGGACCATGGGAGCAGACGACTGAGCAGCTTCTCTGGCTGACCTAAGCAAGTGATACTTCCACAAACAGCAGTGGACTAAGGCCAGGCCAGACAGACAGAAGCTGGGTCTTCAGCAAGCAGCTGGACCAGGAGCTTAGGGCCATCCGTGTGCTCCTGGAAGTATATCTGAAAAGCACTGAACCTCTCTGGCCTCCTGAGTTCTTCCCCAACAGGGTCTTTCCTTGGGCACACCTACATCCAAGCAGCAGCCACTGTGTCCCCATCTTTGTCCTTTGCTCCCTGTGCTCCTCCAGTAGATTCTCCTAGGCCATCAGCTTCCCCAGCTTCACTGTTTGATGGCTTTTTCCAGACCCCTTGGTAAATTGGGCATCCATCAGGGGACACCTACCGGCCGACCTTCTCTGTACTTGAACTGTATTTGAGGCATTTACTCCCCAGGGGTCTGGACCATGCCTCCGCCTGTAGAGGCCCTGGGTGGGGAACATCCTGGATAGAGGGGTCACATAGACACTGGCATTCAGACTGCCTGCTTTGGGTAGAATCTGGCAGTGTGCTGTGCCCTGCCCCAGATTCTAGCAGCCCCCTGGCTCCACCCGCAAGTTCCTACTGTCCTGATGATGCTGTTTCTTCCTGCACTCTGGGTCTGCTGCTCAGTCTTTGCTGGTTTGTATCTGAAAACCACTGGAGCCAGTGTCGCGACTTCTACCAGAACTCTGTCCACAGCCAATCCGAAACTTTAATATGAGCCTTCAAATAAATTCTGAATAGAACAATTGATTTAAAAACAAACAAAGTGTGTGCCTTGGGTGTTTTGAACTAATCTGCATAATACCATACTGTAACTGTACATTTGATAAGAGGATTAATGTATAATGTAGCTGATTTTAAAAAAAAATAGTTCTAGTGCCTTGTCTTCTGAACTGGAAGCCCATATCAATGCACAACCTAAAGAAACAAAGCCCGACTGGAGAACTGAGTGCTGAGAGGAGCTAGCCCCTGTGCAGGGCCCTTCTCATCAGAAGACTGTGGAATACACACAGTCGGTTATGCTTAAAAAAAAAAAAAAAAGAGAGAGAGAGAGAGAGAGAACATTGAAACAGAATTGTGTTATCAACTAATTTTCCATTAAAAATGCTCTCTGCTATATCACGTCCAGTATTTTCATTTAAATGCAAACATCTTTTAGAGAATTTTCATGGGGGTGGGGTGTCATTTCTGATGGCGTCCTGGGTGGGCAGCACTTGTGTTATAGTGCCCCCTGGTGGCACTGGCCAGTGCTGCTTACTGAGGTCAGCAGTGTCTCGGTTTCATGTTTTGCTAAAAATACACAAAATATTTGCATTCTAGTGACTGAGACTAGACATTAGAAGTATGTCACTGTCAGCTGTTTCTAGAAATTCAAGACATCAGATTTCTCTGAGTGGCCTCCATCCTTGGTGTGGTGGGTACACTCTGGGAGCAAGCATTCTGTCCCTGGGTCTAGACTAATCACAATTATAGTGAGCCTCGAGGAACTCAGCCAGAAAGGGCAGTGATGTCAACACATACTGTGTCTCCTTGGCCTACTGATGACAGAGATAAGGTAGACACCATGCTAGACACACTGGAATGCCATAGACTGGTATTCTCTCTCTCTCTTTCTCTCTCTCTCTCTCTCTCTCTCTCTCTCTCTCTCTCTCTCTCTCTTTCACACACACACACACACACACACACACACACACACACACCCTAAAGGTACAAGGAGTGCCTCAGCCCCAAGACTGTCATGAGGCTGTGCTACAGCCAGCAGGCTGTGGACACATGGGTCACAGAGTCTCAGGCAGGGTAGATCCCAATAATCCCAGAAGCTGAATCACAGAACGCAGAGAGGAGCACTTTCTTTCTGGTGTTAGCATTGCGTCCACACGAGAGGTATGTGCCCTAGAGTCAAGAGTTCAAAGAAGAGACTGAACACTGCCCACAAGCACTGGGTGAGATGCCCAGGCATCCTAGGGATACAACCTGGACTTTACTCAGCAGCCACCCGCTCTCTTGGCTGCTCATGGAAACCAAGCCACCCCGATACAGCCCAGAACTGTTATAAAATCATGCTGTCTACCCCAGGACTGAGGGAGGGTGATGAACACACTGTGTAGGGCATTGGCACAAGCAGAGTCCATCCTGGGCACAGCAGGGTGCCCTCCAGGAGTGTGTACCAGCTGTGAGGCAGAGCCCTACTCCAGGGCACTTCACAGTCTCAGTGTGGAACCAAGTCCTGCCTGAGTCACGGAAAGGAGAGGTCCAGTTTACTGTGCAACCTCCCTGGCCAGGATCACGTGGAGGGGAGAAGCCACAGGTTCCCTAGGAATAGGCCACTTGGGCAGAATCCCACACCTGATGCCAGGGTCATGACCTCTCCCCTTCTCCTTCTCAAGTCATTAGTTCAAGTCATTAGTCATTCTATTCTGGAAGCTCAGTACTGCCCAGGACCACAGTCCACACCAGCTTCTAGAGAAGAGAAGGAGGCTGGAATCAGAAACAGACCACTCTAACTTCCTTACCTGTGGTCAAGATCGCCATACATAAGGAACCTGACCTTCAAATAGAGGACCTAAAAGAAAAGAGCACTTAGTTATGTGTGCCACTGGCTTTGTTTCCTAAGACCTGTTGCCAACCAGATATCCCTTTTATAGCTGCTCAGCCATGTAGATGCCATGTGGACAGGATTTCTCAAGGTCCAATCCTCTACATGGGTACACACACCTGTCACTCACAGCTGGGAACTACCTGAAGTCTCTGGTTCAGTTTACTGTGCGTATTTTTCTGTAAGGCCTCTCAGCCGCAGCTGGCACTGGTGCCCACGGTGACCTGGATGCTGGTCCACCACAGTGGCTTTTCTCCCACAGCTTCTTCTCCTGTTGAGAAGAGGGCTTTTGCCTTTCTGCCCCTTCCAGATCACAGGTGTGACGGAGGAGGTCAGAGGCGGAAGGACAGGGCCAACTATAAGCACAGACTTACTGCCTTGAAGCCAGGAAGGAAGCCAGAACAGGACAGCAGCATACCTCCCTGGCCATGGAGCACACCATCTGAGCCAGCTCAAAGCAGCTCCACTTTCAAGCAAGAATCTGTGAGCTGTGACTGCAGAGACCCCGTTAGAGAACCAAGAGTACAGCAGCTCTGAGGGAACCCACGACCTGAATCCTTCCATCCTCTATACCAGCTGTCTGCCCTCCCCCTGAACCAGCTTTGTTGGGGAGAGGGGTGCTCACTGGATCATGTGACTGTTCCTCTCCATTAAGGGGAGGGAGGACCACAGAAGCTTAGAGCATAAGAGACAAGCCTGGTTTGGTTGCATCAGGCACATGGAGACGGTTGCCCTGCCAGTCCTCAGCCATGTGCAGGAAAGCAGGCTCAGGAACATCTGACAGGAGGTGCATTCTGGGAACCAGGAAACCAGAACAGTTAGTGTTGCTGGGCTCACTCGTCATGCTGGGTTTGAGGGTCATCTGCTCACTAGATGCACACTGGGACATAGGAGATGGACCCACAGACTGCCCCCTCTTCCCACCCCAACAGCATCTGTCCTATAGCCCTTGGTCCTGGCCGTTTTCTTCACTTTTGACCCTGAGCCTATTCTCATGGCTACAGTATCCCTGACTCCTCATGGAGATGAGGCAGGTGTCTTGTCTTGAACAATACTTTCTGGGCATGTCATGGCTGTTTCTGTCAAGAGTGGTTGTAGTCACCTACTGGGGACTTCCACAAGATTGTGTCCCCAATGGTCACTATCCGAATAGTGTTTCCAGATTCTTGGTGTCTTGTTCAAAGAATTGAAGAAGCACAAACAAGTGAGAGAGCAGAGGCTTTATTCAGAAGCAAAGTTCTGTACAGCAAATAAGCACTGGACAAGAGGGTGTGGGGCCCTAGTCACGGCCGGACTTTCTTCTGTGGATCCAAGGGAGGAAGTAGCTGCTAGGTGGGGTATGGGTAGTTTTCCATTTGTTTTTATTTTGGAGGTGAGGGATTCAAGGCAGGATTTCTCTGTGTACCCCCAGCTGTCCTGGAACTTGCTATATAGATCAGGCTAGCCTCGAACTTATAGAGATCCATTGGCCTCTGCCTCCGAGTACAAGGACCAAAGGTTTGCATCAGTCACCACACCTGGCTGGTTTTCCATTTTGATTGACAAGTTTAGGTTATGTAAGTCTTGTTCTCTGTTCATTCCCCTTCCCATGATGCATCTGACTTTCACATGTGCTCATCAATTACACACAGGGATAAGATGGGAACTAGGGGGTTTCCCCTAAAAGTTCACTCTGAGGAGACAGTTTGCTGTGCATTCATCCAAAACCAGTTCAGGCTGGATCTGTGCACCGCCTCTAGGTTCCAGATGTGATCCATGATGTTTGTCCACAAAAGGGATGTGTGGCTCATGCCTCATGGGCACCCCAGGAGGCTTTAAGAGAGTACATGGCACCCTGCCCTACACCCCTGGACGCATTAGCAGTTAAAGGATCCTGAAAGGTGATGCTACTTCAGCAGTTCAGCAACATAACCAACTAAAAGCCACTGTTCCCTGGGAGAGACTCCTCACCCTTGATTCTGCAAGTGACCCCCTAGCCCACGCTCCTGCAACTGTCTCCTGCAACACTCTACTAGTGACTCCTTCTCTGGGTTCCTATCAAGAACCCCAATTAAAACCACTGACTTACCAAGCTGAGCTTAAGTGGATCATTTCTTTGATCTGTTGTTGATCTCCCATCTTGCTTCGTGGCTTTGGGATTGACCTTCACACACAGAGACACACATACAGACATACACACACAGACACACAGAGAAAGAGAGGGAGGGGGGAAGGGAAAGAGGGAGGGAAGGAGGGAGAGAAGGAGAGAGAGAAGGAGAGAGAGAGAGATGCTAGGATTGGGTGGGTCAGATGCTCTGAAGGAGACAAACCAGCAGTAGCTAGAAAACAGCATATTTACTGTATACAGCATGATACTGTCAGGTGGCTATCATCCAGGAAGAGGATGTTCTGGTTGTCAATATCCACACACAGGATGTTGCTTTGCTATTCCTGAGCCTGGCCCAGGAAAGGTCTTGCCATTCTGATAGGTCTGAGGCACTGAGGTCCCTGACGTGGCTGTGCTCATGATAATATTACGCATTCACTCAGGACTTCGTTTATTTACCACACTATCTAGGGTGAGTAGACATGTGTTCACGTCTCCCAGGAAAGTTAATGCAACAGTTGGTGCTTACACAGGGACAAAACAACAAAACAGAGATGCACTTTGAAGGCACATGGGCACTGTGTGTGCCCTGGGTGATGAGATACAACTGAAGCTATGCTAAGGGTGGACATGGCTGCACATCCCCAGCTGTGGAAGATACACAGCTAAGGCTGATCCAGCACAAGGTGAAGTGTCTGGGGGTGAGGGGCAGGGTGGCTGTCTTCCTCTGTGTCACCACACAGAATGGCACGCCTTCTTCATGAATTGAGTCTGCCACATGAGTACAGAGAAGGCCCTGAGCAGCTGGCAGACTTGAGAATATATTGTGATCAGTGAAAAGATTCAGAAGGAACAGGACTGTGTGTTTGGGTAACAGGACATGTAACTAAGACTGAGATATCAGGCAAGAAAGGCACTGCCTCTGTGTAAGGACGGATCATAAAGAAGAGAGATATGTGAACACAGTCGTCCATGCTAGATTCTGACCCAGCAGGAAAGGGGTCAGGGGTGGACATGTTGGTTACTCTGTCTTAAGGCTAGAGGACCAGAAGAGACACCTAACAGATCGTATCTGTGCAAAGTAGATTACCCCACAAGCTGGAGCTACAGGCCAGTTGGTAGAGTGTAGTCCCAGCATTCAGGGCCACCAGAATATACTGTTTCAGAGTCACCTGACGAGGACATGACCCTTCCCCATGCTGCATTGCCTTCCTAGGGAGAAATAAAAGAGCATACTCACCCCAGACATGGAAAGCACAGACAGGACAAATAGGCCAAGTCCAGCTTGGTGAAATGAATGGGTTTTGTCTGAGTTCCTTTTCTGTTGCTGTGATGAAGCACCATAATCAAAGTAACTTACAGAAGGAATGGTTGACTTTGGCTTACAGATCTAGAAGGGTGGTGTCTTAGTTAGGTTTTTCCTGCTGTGAACAGAGACCATGACCAAGGCAACTCTTATAAAAACAACATTTAATTGGGGTTGGCTTACAGGTTCAGAGGATTAGTCCACTATCATCAAGGCAGGAGCCTGGCAGCATCCAAGCAGTCATGGTGCAGGAGGAGCTGAGAGTTCTACATCTTCATCTGAAGGCTGCTAGGAGATACTGGCTTCCAGACAGCTAAGATGAGGGTCTTAAAGCCCACACCCACAGTACACACCTACTCCAACTCCAACAGGACCACACCTACTCCAACAGGGCCACATCTTCTAATACTGCCACTCCCTGGACTGAGCATATACAGATCATTTGACAGATGGGTTCATCATGGTTGGAGCCAGGTCAGCAAGCATGGTGGCTGGAGCAGACAGTTGAGCTCATGTCTTCAACACAAGCACAAAGCAGAGAGTGGACCCGAAACATGAGTGAGGCTTTATAATCTCAAGGCCAACTGCCAGTGGCACACTTCCTCCAACAGGGCTGCACCACCCAAACATCCCCCAAACAGCACCACCAACTGGGAACCAAGTGTCCAAAAACCTGAACCTATGGGGGACATTTGTCATCCAAACCATAGTTTGTCAGGGTTACAGGACATGTGTAGCTATACCACCCAAAGGATCAGTTCGATCTGGCTTTTCCTCGTCATGTCCTGGTCCTTCCCTTTTGGAATAAGAATGTCTGCTCTGTTTATGTGATGGAAATATGTAAATTGTTTTAAATTTTATAGAAGATGTCATTTAAAAGACTTCGGACTCTTAAAGTGTTGGGATTTTTTTAAACTTTGATTTTTTTTTTTTTTAATTTTAAATTTGACTGCATTTTACATTTTGAGATAAACATGAGAACTGGGGACAAAAGATAGAAGGTTTGAAAGTGATGTGTTTATGTGTCCAGTTGACAAGGGATGGGATGTGATGGTTAGATTTAACTGTCAACTTGATCCTGTAAATGTTACAGCTCTGAGGGGAAAGGTAACCGACAGTCAAGAGCCAAGGAATACCACAAAGTACACCATACAACAAACCTCAAACAAGAGATTTATTGGGCAAGACACAGGAGGGTGGGTACCTCTGATTTGGAGAGAAGCAGTAGAGAACTGAGTGTGAATCTGGCTTATAAAGGTATCCTTGCCAGGCGGTGGTGGCGCACGCCTTTAATCCAGCACTTGGGAGGCAGAGGCAGGTGGATTTCTGAGTTCAAGGCCAGCCTGGTCTACAGAGTGATTCCAGGACAGCAGGGCTACACAGAGAAACCTGTTCGAAAAATCAAAAAAAAAAAAAAAAAGGGTATCCTGGACACAGAGCTTTTCAGGGTAGAGATTTCAAGATAAGAACTGGTGGAATTTCCAGCTAGTGGAGAGTGCAGGAATCGGTGGGCTTTCTGGCTCATGGATTGGTGGGTTTGGTGACTTTTCAAACCCAAAAAGTGATTTCAACTTTTTACCCTACAGACCCAACTTAGAATTACCTGGGAATAGTACTGGTGAGGGATTGTCTACATTGGATTGAACTATGGACATGTCTATGGGGATGTATTGAGTTAATTGATGTGAGAAGACCCAGCCACTGTGGGCAGTACCATTCCCTAGGAAGGGGTTCCTGAACTTTGTAAGAGTGGAGAAATCCAGCTAAGCACAAGCAAACAAGCAAGTGGAGCAGGGGACAGAAAGAAGGAGGGATAGATGGAAGGAAGATGGATTAAAAACAAGGGAAAAAGGCTGATGAGATGGTTCAGCGGTTAAGAGCACTGACTGCTCTTCCAGAGGTCATGAGTTCAAATCCCAGCAACCATATGGTGGCTCACAACCATCTGTAATGAGATCTGATGTCCTCTTATGGGGTGTCTGAAGACAGCTACAGTGTACTTACATATAATAAATAAATTTTTTAAAATCTTGGGGCTGAGCAAGAGGGAGAAGGGAAGGGGGTAAAGGGGAAAGCTTGGGCATCTAGTGCTCAGGAGAAATAGATAAACATTATTAAACACACTGGGATATCTTATCCCCAGGGCCTAACCAGGAGCTTTAGTAGCTCTGCTTTTGAGCCTGGCCTCACTCTGCCATCCAGGCTGGTCTTGAACTTATGTGTTCAAATCCTCCTCAGACCTTAGGCTTGCTTATGCACACGAAGATTTCACCCAGGGGGTCAGATGATGTTTGCAAGCACCTGATTAGAAACAGGAGGCCATATGAATCCCTTTTTTTCTACTAAGGAGTTGGAGCTACACAGTGAATCTGCTACACAGTGGAGGAACACAGTGGGTGACCTGTCACTAGAGCCCCAGGAAAGCTGCCATCCACACCCCAGCCCACTCCCAGAACCTCTGCCTTTTCAGAGCATCCTCTTCTTTGTGGTGGTCACATGGAAACTGGAGTTGGCAATGGCAGAACCAAACCTAACAGGCCACCTCATTTTCTGACCTTAGCATGGAAGATATCAGACACTACCCAGACACAGCTGTCTCCAGTCTGTGCACAACAGAGCTCACCAGTGGCCCAGAACTCCCTAGAAGCCACTGCCCTTCCTTGATGGCTCCAGTCACTCAGCAGAACTGAGTCACCACCTTCATGCCCCAGCAGCTCAGAGCATACTACTGTCCAGGAATTCACCCCCATACTCCACAAATTCCTCAAGCCAAAGGCGGCTGGTGGATGCACCTGGCTTTTGTCCCAGTGCTGGTAAGACTCACACTCAATGCCTGTGAAATGCTAAGCCACATTCCTAAGCCCATTTAAGAGGGAAGCCAGTATGCTGGGAAGCATGTGTACTGGCTCAAGACCAGGAACAGACCTACCTACGATGTCCTGTTCCTACTGAGCCTCTGTCCCTGCCCCACTCATAGGCAGAGGGGACCAGCAGTGGTCACATCTTTATGTTTCTGTCACCCCATTTCTGCCCACCCTCCAATCATGTGAAAGCCACCCTGAGTCCCTAAAGTGGCTGCAATCTCAAGGCCAGAAAGCTCTCTGCTGTTAATAGAGGGATGAGGGCCCTGCAGTGGGAGGAGGGTGACACTTAGGTTTAGATCCTGCAAGCCACACTGGCAAAACTCTATTAGGACCTGGAGGCAAGGTAGTGCACCCACCAGCCCCTTTGGCCTGAGGAATTTGTGGAGTATGGGGGCGAATTCCTGGACAGTAGTATGCTCTAAGCTGCTGGGGCATGAAGGTGCCATACCCAGGGGTCACTGAAAGGACATTCGACTGGAGGGTCACATTGGTACAGCAGAAGCAGGCACTAAGGAGGGAATCAGGTTCCCATGGGCAGGCCAGGTGACCCACAGAAACCACCCCCATCAGTTCCCAGCAGATGAGGGTCCAGGTAGAGCAGGACAAAGGGCAAGCCATGGCAGCAGGGGCCACCTTTCTGGTTCTCTAACTATAGAGTGACTGCATTCCCAAACTGGAGCCAGCCCTCCAGGGACAGACTGGGAGTAAAAGTCTTGCTGAGGAACAAAGCAATGTAAGTATCTATCTGGGCATCCCCAGGGAAGAGGTCACAGCTAGGCTGCGGAGAAATCAGAAATGCATCAGGCCTGGGACCTTGGTACTGGAGACTCCTGACTCTACAGGACCAGCAGTGTGTCAAGACTTGAGAAAGGAAGCAGCCACAGCTAACAACTGGGTCTCTGGACTTGTCCCCATCACGAGCACCGTACAGCTCTGTAAATAAATGCCAGTGTGGAGGCACTATCATGGGTAGCAAGAACAGCTTGCACTGACATCCCAGACTCCCCTTGTTCTGCACACTGCCTGGGAGTTGCCTGTCACTGAGACCACAGAGCAGGCTGTCAACAGCAGTGTCCAGCTCTGCCAATGGACAAGTACCAATGGTTTGGTTGCCCCTTCTCTGCTTGTTGCTTCTCTGCTACCCCTGGTTGGCCCAGCCAGGCCCAGGAGCCAGGCCCTCCTTCAGCTACCAGTACTCTGTCTAGAGCCATTGTTGCCTTCTACACTGCTGAATAGTATCCTAAAAAAAAAAAAGATACATATGACTATATGACTATAACCATTAGGATTCATTTAGAGGCTAATTCAGAACTCCTCTCTCCTCTCTCTCTCTCTCTCTCTCTCTCTCTCTCTCTCTCTCTCTCTCTCATGTGTGTGTATGTGTGTGATGCTTAGACGTCAGAGACCAACCTCAGATATGTTCCTTCCTCAGTAGCTGTCCATATTGTTTCATGAGACATGATCTGTCAGTTAGACACGTAGCACACCAGACTAAGTTGGCTGGCCAGCGAGCCCCAGGGATCCTCCAATCTCCACCTCCCCAGAACTGGGATTATAGACAAATCCCAGTGCACCTGGCTTTTTAAAAATTATGTGTATGCATATGGGTTTGTATGTGGATATGCCCATGGGTGTGCGGGTGCCCACAATGACCAGTTCAGTGGCATAGGTTCCCCTGCAGCTGAGGTTACATGTGTATCCCAACATGGGTGATGACGGGAACTGAACTCAGGTCCTCTTCAAGAACAATGCAAGATCTTAACCATTGAGACATCTGTCCAGCTCTCCCAATCCTCTCCTTCAACCCCTGCACCGGTCATTCTGTTGTTTTCAAGTCATACTCTTAATGTGTACTCAAGTCTGGCCTGGAATTCAGAGGTCAACCTGTCTGGGACTAAAGGATGTAGCACACCTTTCTGCACCAGGCTTTTTGGTTTGTTTGTTTTTTGATTTTTTGAGACAAGGCTTTTCTGTATAGCCCTGGCTGTCCTGGAACTCTGTAGACCAGGCTGGCCTTGAACCAGAAGATCCTCTGTCTCCCAAGTGCTGGGATTAGAGGCGTGTGCCAGCATGACTGGAGACTGAGCTCACTTATGATGGTGTTTTCCAGTGTGACAGGACCTAGACCAGTGGTTCTCAAGTTGTGGGTCAAGCGGGGTGGCTGGCGACTGTCAGAAACCAGACTATGTTACATCATGATTCGTAACAAAACAGTATCACAGTTACAAAGACACAATGAAGATAAGCTTATAGTTGTGTGTGGGTAGACAGGGCCGCGGGGAGGGGGGGCTGCCTGGAGACTTCCACGCGCGGGGGGTCCCACATCCAGGAGAAAGGTCTGGGGTTCCACAGGCTGGAACCTTTGTGGGCAGGCCCCAATGATACAAGGAAGTCCTTGGTTCCAAAAGGGTTTATTGTCATGGCGGATGGTGGATGGATCTGGATGTTCTCCCCCCCCCAAACTCAGGGCAGACCTGAGTTAAGTAGGGAGGGAGAAAGGGGGAGGTTCTGGGGTCGGTTTAATTGGCTCCGCCCTCTGGCCTTCATTAGTATGTAAATCTCTAGGGCCTGAGGCCTGTAGTTACACCCTCTACCGTGCACTTTGGGAGGGGCTGTAATGGCTACATGACTGAACAATGTAGGTCCATGGAGATTAGACTGCTTGTCAGGACCCTGGGTTCTGGAGACGTGGCCGAACTCCTGCCGTTTCTCCCTTGGAGTCTCGGGGTTCTAGGCCCATGCCCAGCCAAGAAGCAAGATACCCTTATGCAGTCCCACAGTTGTGTGTCACCACCACCTGAGGAAGTGTACCAGGAAGTGCCAGCATTAGGAAGGTTGAGAAGCACTGTCCTTGACTCACCGAGAATGCAGGCCTCTGGCATGCCTGTGGGGGCTTATTTTGATTATGTTAACTGAGGTGGGAACCATCTTAACTGTGGGCAGGACTGACAATGGATGTGACATGACCAGCTGTTTCCCTGGCAAGGGACAGTGCAGCCTTGATAAAGGACACCTGAGCTAGGCCCCTAGGAACTCAGCCCCAATGCGGACACCTTCAAAGCAAAACATGGAGACCAAGCACTGCAGGAGACCACGCAGCAAATGGATCAAAAAAAGTTTATTCTGAATATTTAATTTAAAAAAATTCCATACCTATGAGGTGTGCTACAGAATTCCAGATGATAATTCATATAGAAAACCCGACCTAACAACGGAAAGGCAAGGATTCTGCAGGAAAGCACACGGGGAGAAAACGGGCATCAATCCTCATGTGTCCCAGAGACGGGGACTCGTCTACAAGGACATGTTGTTCGCCTGACTGCATAACCAGTGTGGCCCAGCCTCCTGGTGTCTCAGACACTTGAAAGCATCGTAGGGACAGTTGCTCAAGGAAGCTGGGGAGGCACCCAGGTGGGAGTATCAGTTCACTCAGTCCCGTGTTCAGTCACATCAATCTATCAGCTGACTATAATTGAACGTATTTGGCAAAAAGAACACAGCTCCCCATAGGGAGCATGCTTCTGGAAGCTTGCAGGGAGAAGGTATCTATCTGCCTGCCCAGCCAAGTGGCCAGGCACACAGCACACTGCAGGCTGCTCAGGGGTCATGAGCAGGTCCAAGACCCCCTCCCCAAGCCTCCCATGTTGCAGGCCAAGCCCAGCATAAGCCCAGCACATCTCTGAGATGTACTTTGTGCTATAGGCCTTGAATGCAAATGGGAGAAGGTGACACTGCAGGGCAAGGCAGGAGAAAGGAGTCAGCCAGGGCTGGGTGTCAGGGGAGGTATGAAGATGAGCTGAGGAGAAGGAATGAAGGAAGCTTGGGGTCCTGGTCTAAAGTGGTCAGGACTGACAGATAGGACTTCCCTCGCAGTGTCAACGCTCCAGGACCTCACTGTCTTTTGGTCCCCTTTCCTCTTCTTCCGAACATTGGACCCCAGAGAGCCTCCTCACTGAGTGGCCACTCCAGGAGCACTGTCTCCATCCTGGGAACCCGACTGCCATGGCATGGGGGAGGTGGGCACAAGGCCACATGTACCACCAACCTCAGGAGAAGCGCAACCCCTGAAGTGGCTACATACCACAGTCAGCTTGGCTAAAAAAAAAAAAAACAAACCCACCCGGGACGGCTGAAAGTAATCACCCATGTTCTCTGTGAACATGATCATCAGACATTAGCAAATTCTATGGCAGGATATGCCCCGAAGCATCAGCACACGTATTAAATATAAAGGCAATATGTATATTCCCCTTCCCACCTTCAGAAAAAGAACAAAAACAGAAACGGAAGCAGAAACCAACTCAAACACACGCAGATGCTCTGTAGTGTGAACCTGTGCTGGTACTGGTAGGCTCTGGGTGGCCGCCCTACTGCCTCAGCTCCACATAGTTGGCCGGGAAGAGCCCATATCTGCCCTTGCACACCCCACGCCACCAGCCGTCGTCAATCATTTCTATGTTGGTGATGATGTCATCAGGGTCAAAGGAGATCTCATCGTCGCCAGCTAGGAAGGGAGAGCAGAAAGAGACTCAGATGGAATTGTCATCTGACCATGGAGACTGAGACTTAGACACCCACCCGGCAGGGGAGAAGGGTGTGGAGAGGGCCTTCACTGTTAGACACTTGACAAGGAGGGTAACGGAGAGGGCTGCTAAGGTTATACATGAAAATCTAGACTCTAGAACGACGTGAGGTGATGGTCCAAAAGTCATAGAACCCATGTGTGTACAGGAAATACATGCCAGGTCTCTGTTCAGAAAGGGAAGGGACTAGCAGACCCCTCTCTCCATCTGAGCCTTGAGGCCTGAGGATTTGAGGGAGTCCCAGTTATGCATCCTATAAAACAGTGCTCAAGCAATAAGTGACCAAGCCAGGAGGAACAGACATGCTGATGTAACAGAGGGGCTACACTGGTTCTAAGTCCTCCTGTGTGTATGGCATCTTCAGTGGAGAGTAGGGTATGTTCCCGTGGAACCCTGTCCCCGGCCCACACAGTGGATCTGTGACTGAGGGGACTCTGCAGCTTTAGATCCCCAAGGATTCAGAAGATGAGACACAAAGGGGTGGGCACAGACATGGGCATCCCTGCGTTTAAGCCTGGGAGTTCAAGGTCAGACTGGCTAACAGACCCTGGTTCAAATAAAACAGCCAGTATTCCTTCCCAGAGCTGGTCTGGGGGGGAATGGCTGTGAACTTCACCCTGGGGAGGAAAATCTGTGCCCGCAGGCCACGCTCAGTGCCTTACCAGCCTGGTAGTCATACAGGGCGATGGCTGTGATGCCCAGGTCACTCTCATACCCATCGTAGGTGTCATCCTCTGTAAGAAAGCAGAACTGCTGATCGATGGCCAGGACCCGCAAACATACTGCCAAGGACTAATGGGAAACTTGCTAAAAGAGAGACCTCTTCACATCAGCTGGGTTCCTATGTGACAGGTATCGGGATGGAGGGACCAGATACCTCCTAGAAACAAAAAGACTTAGCTGGGTGCTGGTGGTGCATGCCTTTATTAGGAAGCAGAGTCAGGTGGATCTCTGAGTTCAAGGCTAGCCTCATCTACAGAGTGAATTTTAGGACAGCCAGAGCTACACAGAGAAATTCTATCTCCACAGAGGGGGGTAAAAAAAGGAAAAGAAAAACAACAACAACAAAAATGACTCATACGGCATTTTCTTATTTAGCGACTGATGGGGCGGGCTCAGCCCATGTGGGTGATGGTGCCATCCCTGGGCTAGTGATGCTGAGTCCATGAGAAAGCAGGCTGGTCAAGTCAGTAAGCAGCACTCCTCCCCTCTCCACGGCCTCTGATCAGCTCCTGCCTCCACATTCCTGCTCTATTTGAGTTCCTGTCCTGACTTCCTTCAGTAACGGACAGTGATGTGGACGTGTAAGCTTAATAAAACCTTTCTTCCCCAACTGCTTTGGTCATTGTGTTTCATCACATCAGTAGAAAACCTGACTACGACAGGTTTTGGCTTTCAAGAGAAGAGCTTAGACACCAACTCTGACACATACAGAGAAGTATGGCCACATGGACAAGTAACAAGTAGGCCAGCCTGGGCTACAGACTGAATGAGGCTGTGGTGGTTTGAATAAGAAATACCCCATATGCCTACACGATTAGTTACCAGGGAGTGGGACTATTTGAAAAGATTAGAAGGATTAGGAGGTGTGGCCTTGCTGGAGGAAGTGTGTCACTGAGGGTGGGCTTTGAGGTTTCAAAAGCCCAAGCCAGGTCCCAGCATTGCCCCTCCCCACCTGCCTTAGGATCAGGACATAACTCTCAACTACTTTTTCAGCATCACGCTGCCATGCCTGCTGCCACCATCCTCCTGACATGATGATGATATGTACTAAGCCTCTGAAATTGTAAGCAAGCCCTAATTAAATGCCTTATAAGAAGTGCCTTGGTCACAGTGTCTTTTCATAGCAGTGAACAAGGACTAAGACAGAGACCGGAAAAAAAAAAAAAACAAACCAAAAAGCCAAAATGTCTAATGTCACAAACACAAGAGGAAGAATGCCAGGGCAATGGAGATTTGGCATCAAAGGCTTCCCTGGGCCTCTCAGGCTAAGAGCAGCTGAGGTGCTCGGCACCCACCCCCACACAGGGGGATGAAGAACTCGCCTGGTCTAGTGTCTTATTAGAACCTCATTCTCCAAGTAAACATGTAGCCTCACTGTCTGCTGCTGAGGCACTGGTTCATCTGCAGAGCATGAGGGATGTGTCCTTTGAGGTGGTTGGGCAATAGGCAGAGCCCTCCAAGGGAGGACTCACCAGGCCAGCAGATCCCCACTGTATCCTTAACCATTCACGCAGCACAGAATGGCCCTTCCCAGGACTCCAGGATAGGATGCACTACTGCGTCTAAACTTCTCCAATCCAAGGGGTGACCCAGAACTCACATTCCTGGGCAATCAGGCAGCAGGCCAACCCTCTCTGAGGAGCACCCTAAAGAAAAAGATATCTCAGGAACCCTCCATGGGCATGGCTAGAGTCAGATCCAGTACCTGCTTGGTAGTGGCCAGGAGCCTCTGTGCTCTCATAAACAGGCTCTGACATGTAGGCTAGGCCTTGCTGGCTGCTGGCCTCAGGAACACCCGCAGCCTCAGTGCTGTACTCAGGCTCAGGCTCGCTACCTCGTGCTCGGGCTCGGCTCGCTTTGAACGGAGCTGCATCCTGGGGAGAGACACACAGGCATCTCTCAACAACCACCACAGACAGAAGAGCCCCCCCATACAAGTGGTCAGACACAAGGCAAAAATGGGGGCTTCATGCACAGGGAGTGGGGACAGAAGCTTCCCGTGGGGATAGGCAGGCAGAGCAAGCTGCCACAGCTCAAGATCACCCAGGCCCAGGAGCAGCCCCATGTGGCAAGACAGTGGCAAAAAGAGACTACTGCAATGCTAACAGCGTTTCTGTTGTGGTGGCTGGACATTGGACCTGCCCCATCTCCCCACTCAAGTATCTCAGGTACTTCCCTTGGCTCCTGATCCAGATGATCTGCTAGACACAAGACCTGTCTCTGTCCCCAGCCTCAACAAAGAGCCAGTGTTCCAGCACCTGGCCTAACAGGAGGTATCACTATGTGGGCATGCCTCTGTTGGTTGGGCCACTTGCTACAAGGTCATATCCACTGAAAAGTCTTGCAGGGAAGGCTGACTGCCATGCAGGGTAAGTAACAAAGGTTTCAAAGAGGTGAATCCTGGTGGTGAACAGGTCATGGTCCATGTGCACACTAGAACCCATGAGCAGTGTTATCTAGCTAATGGAAGGGCAGTACATGAGGACTGGCTGGGATCCATGGGCTTAGTTTAGTGAGGGATCCCTGAGTCCAGGTAGAGTATGGGAGACTGAGGCAGGGATGAGGCAAGGACTCCACAAAGCTTCATGTGAGGGGGTCACAAGGAACAGAGAATAAGAGGCTAAGGAAGAATACTGTCTCAGGGCCAAGGAGAGTTCACCAGAGGGAGCACGGTCAGGACAACCAAAATACTGAGCATGCCGCATTTACTGACCTCCCAGAAGCCACAGGGAGAGGAAAGCCATGGTGCTTTGGGCTGCCCAAAGGTAAGAACAGCCAACCTGAGGTGGGGGGAGGGGACACCTTGCTCCAGGGACACAGAAGAGGAGGGCATCAGGAGTCTGAAAGAGTCTAGGGCAGCCAACTAGCCACGTGACTACCCACCTCATAGATGGGGCTGGAGGGTGGTCTGTCTTCAGCTGGCTGAGGACTAGGAGACGCAGGGGGCGTCTGCTTCTTGGCTCTGGCTTGCTCCTAAGACAGAAGGACAGCAAACGCATGGTTACCCAGACAGCCTGAAAGTCAAGTCTGCAGCTTTGTAAGGAGGTGGCACCCAGGTGGGAAGCCTGCTGGGAGAGTAGAAAGCACTGACCACTGGGTCACACAGCCATGCCTTCTCAAGGACTGCGGTCTGCGGTACTCCTGTGTCACAAGGTGGGAAGATGTACTCAGATATGCAATGGACAGGGATATTGGGCAGAGGTGCAGAGGTGGCATCAAGCAGCCACTCCATCTGGCCCTCAGCTCATTTCCCAGCTTGGGGCTCTAACCCAAAGCTACCATGGGTGAAGAGTTTCAGGGACCTGGGAGTGGGTAGATATTTTCTGCACATTGGGGAGATAGGACCCCTAAGAGTTGACCTCCATAGGATATCCCTAGGCAAAATCCTGGTCCCCAGGACTTCGAAAGAAGACAGAAACAGAGGCTGTGAGTGGGCCACAGCTGGGCAACACCCCTCCGGATCTCTGGTCTTCAGGCTGTGGCACCAAGTATGGGGTGTTCTAACTACTTGGGGAGCAAGCTCAGACAGTAGCATGGGAAACTTATTAAGATCTGCATGTCCCCACAGGAGATGTTCAAGGCTGCAGTCATGCCCCAGAGACAGGACTTAACCTCATCTCTTCACACCCTCTCTCTACTCTTCTATGTAGGAGGAACAATGGTCACACTGTGTGCTCTTGAGAGAAACACAGTAGACTCTAGCACAGTCTTTGCAACCAAGGAGCTGTCTGTCCTATGCCACTAACAGCTGTGAGAATCAACAAAATTGAAACACGCCAGGCACTGGCGTTCCTGTGCATCTGAGGGCAAGATGGATCTGGGTGGTTCAAGTCTCTAACACAATGAAGAGGCCTGGCTGTTGAGTTAGCCCATTTGTGACAATAGGCTGTAAGGCTTGCCCCAGCCCTCCCTATACCTAGATGGGTGTCAAGAAGAGTCCTCACTGTCAAATGTAGGTTTAATGTCACACAGAACCTGAAGCACAAGGGGGTCAGGTCTAGTCTTGTCAGCTCAAAACTGATAGGAAAAGATGATATAAGAAACGGGGTGGGCAGGACAGAAAAGCCTCACACAGCAGAAGAATCAGCATCGAGAGAATCTAACGCCAGAATTCAACAGTGATCCAGAAGCACACGACCGAGTCAGCCTGCAGAAATTTCTATCAAGGAGACAGAATGCTGTGGGATGGCACACGTGCACTGTGGATGAACGGAACGTACGGTGTGAACCCTCACTGAGACAGGGCCTCTATAGGGAGATGTACACTTTATAAACTCACGGTCATTCCTACATGAGGCTGCATTCCAGAGACGTACTACACTGGGGCTATCTGCAGAGCCATCTCCAGCATACACATGTGGCCACGGGGAAAGGATGAGCATTGAAAGTGTCCAGATAGTGGGTGAACATGTAAGCAGGCCTTCCTACTGTACCAGCCCCTCCTGAATCTAGCCGGGAGCAAATTAACTCATCTCAGTGGCATGTAAGAGAGCATATTATACAAGCCTCAGGACAGAGACCTGCCTCCACGCCTGCTCCCTCTACTCCCAGCAGTAACTAGAGTGACAGAAAGGAGCTTCCTCCCAAAGTGCCCTGCCTGACTCAGAGAGAATCGAGGCTCTAGGACAGACACGGCATCATTACTCACTTCCAGCTTCCGTCGCGCCTCCTCCTGCTCCTGCCTTTCCTTGGCCATCCGCTGAGCTCTCTCAGCTTCTGCCTTCCGCCTGTCCTCCTGCTCTCTCTCCTTTGCCAGGTTTTCAAAGTTAGCACGGATATTACTGGTTTTGCTGGTCACTGGAGGAAAGAGAGGACACATCTGTCTCAGAACACCCCACCAGGACAAAAGCCACACCAGGGTGACCTTACAGCAAAGTCATCCTCACGCAAGGATACCCATGGAGCACTGTCAGCTCACCCAGGCCATCACACACAATGCCCAAGGCAGACTGATGGGCCTTAGAAGGCCTAGGTCTGCACTACAGTTAAGCTGGACACTGTCGTAGCTGAGCACCACAGACCCAGGCTGAATGATGCAATAGCGAAGGTCTGTAACCAGGAAGGATGGGATATGGCTCAGCAGAAGTTCCCCAGTGAGGAGCTGCGGTGTGGCTCAGTGATAGAGCCCTTGCCTGACATACACAAGGGACCTGGTTCCATCCCTGGCACCACAGGGGGAAAAAAAAACAAAGACAGGAGCAGGAAGGATGTCAGGCACGAGCAGTGCGCGCCACTCAGCCCACAAGTGAACAGCCCTGTTCTCAGAACACCATTTTCCCAGATATGACAGGAAGTAGGTTTGAGTGTCTGGCAGGTATTTCCTCCAAGGTGAGCCTCTCTGGTATGGAAAAGCCATTGCTGAGCCAAGTGCGGTGGTGCAAACATGTCATCCTAGCACTGAAAGAGACTCAGGCAAAGGACCAGGAGCTCCAGGCAGACTGGGCTACATGAAACCCCGTCTCAAAAAGAAACAGAAAACAGAAACACACAAACAAACCAACAAATAATAAACAAGGAAAGAAAGTATTGCTGTTGGTCAATGTGAAAGTCAAGTTTCAAGCGTGACACCAGGGTTGGTCAGGTGTCATAACACACACCTGGGATCTCAGTGCTTGAGTCAAGAGTGTGGCAGGAGAATGACTTTAAGCCCCTGGGCACCCTGAGCTAAGGGCTGGCCTGGAATATAGACTGGAACCCTGTCTACAAAGACAAATGCAAAATAATAAAAATAAAAAAATTTTAAAATCTGGGGTTTTGGACATTTGTGACTGCTACCATGGTATGCTGGTTACTTTTATGTCACTGCAGAGGAGGGAAGCTGAGAGTACTGTTGGCACAGGACACACCAAGATCAAGTTCTCACACAGAGGAGACTGATTTGCCCCAGGGGGACAAAGGGCAGGGAATAAGAGACTGAGACAGGAGACAGAGAACGAGGGGGAAGGGAACAGCAACAAGGAAGGGGGGGAGGGATATTTGCCCTGAGGACTGCCTCTGGATAGGCAGGAGACACACAAGGCCTATATGCCTGTATGCAGGCAATGGCAGATTATAAAGGAAACAAGGGAACCCCCCTATCAGGATGAGTTGGTTTATTTTGATTGGATGGTTTGATCAGTATAGCATTTTGATGGCTGGACCTTGATGGTCAGCCTCAGGAGGAGGAAGTGGCCAAATAAGAGAACAGACCTTGGTGCTAGCTTTAAGAATGTGATCTAATGGTTTAGCAAGGGAGAGGGAGGAGGACAGGGACTGGGCAAGACCTGCCAGAGCCATGTTTGTCATGCTCAGGCCTACTAGAGCCCCCCAGGGCCTCAACCGAGACAATGCCTCCATAAGATCAGGCTGTAGCTGGGCAGGGCTGGCACACACCTTTATCCTCAGTGCTTGGGAGACAGAGGCAGACAAATCTGTGCTCTATAGAGTGAGTTCTGGGACAACCACAGATACACAGAGAACCCTGCCTCAAAAAACAACAACAAAAAAAAACAGGTTTCAGGTAAGCCATGGGGCATTTTCTTAATTAGTGATTGATGGAGGAAGGCCCAGCTCACTGTGCTGGCCCATCCCTGGGCAGGTGGTCCTGGGCTCTATAAGAAAGCAGGCTTAGCAAGCCATGATGAGCAAGCTACTATGCAGCATCCTCCATGGCCTCTGAGTCAGCTTCTGCCTCCAGGTTCTTGTCCTGCTTGAGTTCCTGCCCCGACTTCCTTCAGTGATGAACAGTGATATGAAAGCATAAACCAAATAAACCCTTTCCTCCCCAAGTTGTACTGGTTATGGTGTTTCATCACAGGAATGGCATTCCGATTAACACAGCGATTATGACAGTTGTCATTTAAAGGCTATGAGATGGCTGACAGACTGTAGGAAAGGGCTCCACAGTTGAGCTGCAGGCTTAATCCAGATATCTGGTAGTAGTGAGAGTTTTGTAATTTTAGTTTCTTTAAAAAACACAAAAATATTATTAAAATGTTTTTGTTTTAGTCCCATGTGTGGGGCTGTGGAGCTGCTTCTGGACGCCTGTGGCAGCTGACTATCATTTACCTCGTGCTCTAGCAGAAGTATGGTTTTGCCAGCTGCAGATAGTTTCTGTGAGTCTGTGATATGTGGAATTCTGGGAATTTTTCAGAGGATATAAAAATGATAGAACGCCAATAGGTGGGGGTTGGTCATTCAGGGGGTTGGTTGTAGTTTGTTAGTAGTAGTCATGCTCAAAGAATAAACAAGAAGAAATACATTAAATTCTTGGCTCTCTATCTCTCTCTCCTCTATCATCCTTTGTCTCCTAACTAGTGATGGAGGTAAAACTGGGGGTGGGGAGAGATGTGTGATAAAGGGTAGAAGAACCCACAAAATATCAAAGAGCAGATATATCTAGTACTGAATCCAGACAAGGTGCAGGGAGCAGGCTGTTGGGTGAGCAAGCCTCCAGAAGGGTTCAGAGACCATAGCCCAGGGGAATCCCCAGCCCTGTGGAACCACAGCCCACTGGGCCTCCAGCTCACAGAGCTTCCCCAAGGGCATCCTCTGCCCTGCCGAGCAGTCACTCCTGTTCCCTTGTAAGGGCTGAGCATGCAGGAGAAGCCTGTGGTCCTATGACAATGCCACCCAGTTCAGAGGCCTGACACAGACTAATTCCATATGGTATTCTCTGTGTAAGAGCCTCAGTCTCATTGTTTGAAAAACATTTTGTTTACTCTTTCCTCTTTTTGAGACAGGATCTCACTCTACAGTTCAAGCTGGTCTTGAACTTGTGGCAAGCCTCCTGCCTCAGTTTCCCAAATGCTGAGATTACAGTCATATCCCACTATGTCTGGACCCTTGTAATATGAGACAAAGTAGGTATCAATAAAACAAGTGGTGCCTCCAGAGGCCTTTGCAAAAGGGCCTGATGGTTTTCATAGTATCAGAATGGCCCAAGAACTGATCATCCTGTTTGCCATGGCCAACAGTCACCACCTCCTGGTGTGCATTGAAATTTCTATCCTATATGCAAACGGCACTCTCTAGATGCATCTCACGCCTCACATGCCCAGCAGACACCTGAAAGGACATGTTTCTGAGCTACCAGTCAAAAGCTGTAGGTGAGAGGTGTGGGCTCAGGGGATACATGGAGGCTGCTCCCAGAACCTGGTCACCAGCACCTCTCACCAACACTCCGCAGGGTGAGGCCTCCTTCCCCTTAGCCATGCCTGGGAGATCACGGGGCACCAACACTACAACCCACAACCACACAGTGCTTTCAGACCGCCAGGACTCACCAGCCTCAATGGGGACAGTCTTCTGATAGGCAGACGGCACCTGGACCACTTCTTCAAAGGTGGATGCGTTCTATGGAGATAGAGAGGGATCAGGGAGTACTGTTTCCGCTCCTTCACAGCTAGGGCAGCTGTAACCTAGAGAATGTAAGGGGCCTTCCCCAGCTTTCAAAACACCCTCACAACACAGAGCTCTTGCCCTATCCTGTACTCTACAGATTCACTGGGGCTCGGCTCCCCTTCCACAGACACGCTGATTACCCTGCAGTTGCACGCTCCTGAACTCAGAACGTGGGTCACTGTGGGTCACAGGCTTACCTTGCCAGGCCCCCTCCTTGCTCCAGGCTGTCTCAACTTCCCACACCCATGCTTACAGGCTCCAGAATTACTCTGGTAGGGATGGAGGAAGCCAGTGGCCGACCTAAGCACAGGTCGATAGGGCTCTGACACCAACAAGAGTCTCTATGTGGCTTCTAAAAGGAAATTCAGGGTTCAGGGCATTCATTGTTCCCAACACATGCCACATGAAGAAGGGAGGCCGAAGGTGGTCCAGGGGCCTCTCCCTGGTGAGAATAGTATCCTTCAACTCAGTTGACTCCAGATGGGTTACACTCAGCTTGACCCTCCACACTAGCCCCACTGCCCATCTCCCTTCTACGGGTAAGCTGGACCATGAGAGATGAACTGCTACCCTGTCTGATCTCCATACAGAGCCACTCCCAGCTGAACAGGGCTGTGCCCACCTTAGCTACCCTCACTACCCCTTTTTTTTCCTTCCCATATACCTTGTCCCTAAACCGGACCCTGTCCCGCTCTTCCAGAACAACCCTCACCTAGCTGTTAGGAAGCTCCTGTCTGTTCTGCAATAGTCTGAAGACCCCTGATCCATCTCCACACCCTCCACTCCCTTCTCACTCCTGCTTTCTGATCACAACACCCCCTTTTTCCTAAAGTATGCTGGGATGATACCTAGGGCTTCCCCAACCCTAAGCCAGCTTCACCTCTGAGCCACGTCCAGCCCCAGCCCAGCTTCTTGACCCCATTCCCGCTTTCCTGAGTCTCCTCCTCCTCAGCCCTTGATCCACCCTGCCCATGTCAGCCCTCACTCCTCCTCCTTCTCCACAGATCCTTCTCTGGAGCCCAACAAGGGTGGCCACCCTTGTCCCTGGGACACCTGTAGCGGCCCAAACCACCATAGAGAAACATTTTCCTCTCTAGGAGAGGACAGGTTGGTATCAAGGTTACTACCTTATCCTAGTCACTACGAGGACGAACCACTGCTCTCGGAACAGCCTCGTGGTATCGCCGGGGCCCTGATCCTGCCCCACAGTCCCTTGGGCTTCTCCACAGGACAAGACAGAGAAGGAAAATGGCCATGCCTGGCTGGCAGGAGGGGGAAGAGATGAGACAATTCTAACCACATCATTTCCTGATTCTGAGTGCAGAAGGTCAGCGGTCACCATATTTACCATCACCACTAACCACAGACACCACAACTTCCTCAATGCCAGCCTCTGACTAACACACTCAGTTCCTCACGTCCTCTGCCACAAGGCTCTCAGCTACCAGACACCTTGTCTCCTGCCACCTCACCCAGCCTCCTTGCTCAGTCTATTCTGACTGGCAGAGGTGAGACCCTGAGGGGTGCCCCTCAGTACGCTGCCCGGCCCTCCCCTGCCGCTGAGGCAGCCTGCGCATCCTGGCTGCCCAGGGCCTTATTACCCTCATCTTTTCTACTCAAGTCCCCCAACTCTGCAAGGCTCCACCACTGCCTCAAGTCACACCAAGCCCTCCCTCTGCTCTGTCAAGTGCTGGGGTTTCAGGTGTGTGCAGCTGTACCTGGATTCAGGTTCCTCCAGTAAAGGACAGGCTGCACATTCCGTAGGCTTCCCAGGGCCTTCCCCACAGCAGGAAATAGAATTGCCGCCCTCACTCTTCGACATCCACAGTTACCACGTTCCCACACCAGGCTCCTGTCACACCCTCTGCTTTACTGTCATTGACCATCTTTGCAGAAAAGTTCCTATCTCCCCTCAAAACTTGGCCCAGGGACCAATGAGAGGGTTCACTGGGTAAAGGCTCTTGCCTCCAAGCCCAACGACCTGAGTTCAATTCCTGGGACTCACATGGTAGAAACCAACTCACACAAGTTGTCCTTTGACTATGAAGTATACTCGATGGCAGATACATGTGCACACACATACATACACACCTATATATATACACATGCATACACATAATGATTTGGTTTTTATTTTGTTTCGGAGACAGGGTTTCTCTGTAAAGACCTTGCTATCCTGAAACTCTCTGTAGATCAGACTGGCCTTGAACTCAGGGATCTGCCTGCCTACGCAGCCTGAGTACTGGGATTAAAGGTGTGCGCTACCACCTGGCTATATATAATCATTTTTAAACTCAGTTCATCTGGCTTCCTTGGGTCCAGTTAGCTCAAGCCACCAGCTTTGCTCTTGGGGTCTCCTGTGAGATATGCTGTGACATGGGAGAAGTCTAGGGTGAAACCAACCACACTGAGCTGAGTCTAAAGGAAGAACAACTCTGTGGATGACCCATGCATGCCATCTGTGTCCATAGCCAAGGACAGGAACACTGGCATCTATGCAGTTGACAAGATGCAGCTCACCTCAGGCCAAGGAAAGCAGGCCCTGCCAGGCTGTTGGAGAACCCACAGAGCTGTCTAGCAATAGCTTTCCCCACCACCGGCTGACATACTAGGAAAACAATTCTTTCACCAGCTCATAGCTGACCTCACAGGGTCCCGGAACTGATTAAAAGCAGCAACAGGCTGATGAGGGCATCTGCAGAGAGGGAACAGCCTGTTACCACAGGAACATGTTTTCATGCCTAAAGACAAAGCTGGACAAGATGGCACCAATGCCAGACTCAGGAGGCTGAGGCAGAAGCATCTCAAGTCCTGGGTCAGCCTAGGTGGCACAGCAAGACCCTATCTGAAGGAACAAGTGAAAGAGGGCAGGCTAAGGCCCAGAATGTCCCCAGCTGCTGGCCAACTGCAACAAGGTAGTCTAGCTCTCCTTGTCTGTGGTAACAGACAGTGACTAAATGTGTACACTAAGCTCTTCCAAGAACTGGTTCTTGCCTGCCTTTCTGCTAATGATTAAAAGTTCAAATAGAAGGGCTGGAGAGATGGCTCAGAGGTTAAGAGTGCTGGCTGCTCTTCCAGAGATCCTGAGTTTAATTCTCAGCAAGCCCATGGTGCCTCATAACCATGTATAATGAGATCTGATGCCCTCTTCTGGTGTGCAGGCATATGTATAGTGGTGTGCAGGCAGAACACTGTATACATAATAAAAAAAAAACAATAGTCCCCAAGACACTTGTATCAAGTGCCTGGTTTTTACCCAAGATCCCTCCCACTAACTACTGTGCTGTGACCAAGTACTCAGCTTGCTTGGCCTCAGCCCCAAGTGTGAAACAGAATGAACCTACATGACGTATGCAGGGTTCCCAGGTAGCCACTCCAGGGCCATGGAATGACATATGCCTACTGTTGCTGGACAGACCTCCAAGTTGGGAGCCAAGACCCCTAGGAAGGACATCCCCACCATAGCTCATCAGCCTTACCTTGTCCATTCGATCCTTCTGAACCCCATACTTCCCGCCGAATCCTTTGGCATAGTCTAAAAGGTGGCAAAGGCAAGACTTATCGTGAGGCTGAGGACAGGCAAGCAGTGGCAGGCACATGCGAATGGATCCACAAACAGCCCAGGGACACAAACCAGAGCAGAGGGATGTGAAAGCTGCCCAAGGACAGGCTCTCCTGGCAAAGCCAGCTGTCTAACCACAGTGCCCAGTGCAGGCAGGGAGCAGGAGAGGTGTGGGCATGCTTCCAGGAATGGGGACAGGGAGGGGACGGGCGGCAGGCCGGCGGAAGGAAGCCAAGGAGGGAGGACACAGGACAGGCCTTTGCAGTGCACACTTCTATAGCACAGTCTTCGCACCAGCCAGGGCCTTATTCTCATCTGCTTCCCGGGCGCCTGCTCTACTGGGCACTAATTAGAGGCCCCACCGTGGTTTGTTCTCTTGCTTTTTAAAAGAAAAAAAAAAAACAAAACAACAACAACAAAAAAATCCTCTGTGTGGAAATGCCACCAGACAAATATGTCTGTCGCTGCCACACACAAACACGAGAAAGTGACAGTCATGCAGCCTTGACATCACAGGAACCAATGGTCACCTCCACACAATCTGCTGGCATCTGGGACCTACAGTCCACCCTGACTCAGAAGTCCCAGGCCTCTGCCTGGACATTCCGGTTCTCGGGACCAGGTCTGACCTCTCAAGGAGAGGAAAACTGCAATAGCTTCTGAGATCCCCAGGGCATGCCTCCACCTGCCTGTATCAGCCACAGTGTGCACTAAGGTGAGGCTCTGAGTAGAGACAGACACTATACACAGTCAGTGTGGTCGCAAAAACAAAACAAACACACACACAAAACCGTGTACACCTGCCCAAAAAAAAAAAAAAAACAACAACAACAAAAAACAATAACAAAATTCCACACCACTGTAAACAAAGACACGGGAGCACATAAAACAGGTCTTTCATTCTCCATGACCCCAGTGTGTAGTTAGCATCAGGTCTGGGAGAAGGAGTACATCCAACTCCCTGTAGGTCAGAGGTGATGGGGAGGCGCTCAGAGACTCAGCGCTGGGAGTCAGCAGCAATGAGGCCAGGGGTGTCTGCTGCAGATATCACACCGACCTGGCCTGCAGAGTGCCTCCTAACTTGAACTCAAAAGTCGGAAGGAAAAAAGAACAGGGGTGGAGGGGGCGGGGGAAGGACCGAGCTCCAGGATGTTGCTCTAGCGGACACTGACTGCAGGTCATCACTGGCAGCTGGCGGCACAGGGGACTGTCCCAGGCACTGCGGTAAACCCTGAAGTCTATGCTCCAAGTCAGCTGCACTGCAAGGGCTGGTGGGAGGAGGCATGGGGAACTGTGCCTTGCTGGGACTCGTGCTTGGCCAATCTCTCCTTGTAATCAAACCCCACAGCGGAGGAGTCCTGCCTCTCGGACTGAACACCAAATTTGCCTCCGAAACCAGTCTTATAGTCTGAAGATCCACGTGAGACAGTGAGGAACATGACCGAGAGAGGAAACAGCTAGGTTAGAATCACTTGAGCACGCGTAATGGTCAGTACATCATGTTCAGCCAGTAAGAGCTCTGACCTGGGCCTGGTGATCTAACACTGACCAAAGTGTTAAGGAACAAGCTTAAAGGTCAGTAAACTTCAGCTGAGATGCAGAAGCATGATTGGAACTGGATGGTGAAGTTTACTTAAAGCTAATCCAGACTTCAAGGTCTGCCTGCAGGGCCTTGTCCAGGATGCAGACAGGAGAGGGACAGCAGAGGAGTTATCAGCCCTGCTCCCTGTGCTGGAGGGACAGCTGGAGACAGCTACAGGGTTTTACCCTCCTCAAACCAGCTTTCCCTGGGACAGGGTTCCCACTGTGACAAGAAAATTTTCTAATTAAAGCATGCAAGGATTTGAGGGAGACTCAGATACAGACAGAACCTGCCCAGGCACAGACCAGGCCCCAGGGTTCCATCTCCAGGACTGCAGAAAGAAGTGTGCCTTCCACATACCACAGCCCACCTTATAAAGTAGAACCCAGGAACCTGGAGGACAATGCCACAGTAACCGGGCTCCCAGGGGCTGCAGCCCTGGCATAGGGGTGGAATGGGATCCCCCCCTGTCATCTACGGGGACTTCTGGAACTGGGGGAAACATGGACAACTTCAGACTGTGAGAACAAAACTCAGACAGAAACACTGCTGACATGTAGCACGTGACTCACTGAGGAACGAACACGAGCTTCCCAGAGGCCCCTAAGGAAAGCAGGGAGTGGGCTAGAGGAGGTACCTTTTTGGGATTCATGCAGCTGCAGCTTCTCCTGATGGTCCCAGCCAAGGGCACACTTGTCCTGTCTGTCTGTCTGCACACCAAACTTTCCTCCAAAGCCTTTTACATAGTCTGCATGCACAACAGAAAGCCATACCCCGGCATTACTGCACAGCCCAGGACGAAGAGGAGGTGGGTTTCAGATGCAAGAAGACACACTTCACTAGACCCTGGCTGACACCCATCAGAGGCCCTTGAGAGAACCGCATCTTAGGAGTGTGGTTAAAGAGGCAGGGCCAACGCATGCGGCCCTCGAGGCAGCGAGGTCTCATCACACACAGGCAGACGTGCGTGACAAGACACTGCTACAAGCAACACTGGGACTTAGGGTTAAAGATGAGGCCACTGTTTGAGTTCTTATGTAACCACAGGCTGGGACTGGTCACCTTAGGCTGACCATTTAAACTACTGCAGGTGACATCGTTTTTCTCTTCTGTTGTGGCCACACCTGTCATCCTGGGAGGGGCTGGCTAGAGGAAGAAAGCAGCAGGTACCTTTCTGGGATTCGTGCTTTTCTGTCTTGCCTTGATACTCAAAGCCCACAGCGCTTTTATCCACCTTGTCCTTGTCAATCCCGTATTTGCCACCAAAACCTTTGGAGTAATCTGAAACAAGAACAGCACTGTAGGAAAAACTAGCAACAGGGTGGGTTAGAAGGTTGGGGGTGGGGGGCTGCCACAAAGTTTGAAGGCCAGAGTTCAATCCCTGGGACCCACATGGTACACAGTATAAGGAGAGAAACAACTCCTATAAAGCAGTCCTCTGACCGCCACACATGTGCACAGCTATACACATGCACGAAATAAACATAAAGAGCTACACCAGCAACAGATGAAATGGACAAGTTATGTGGTCTTTAAGAATGTAAATTGTGGGCTGTCAAGATAGCTCAGCAACAAAGGCACTTGTCACTAAGCCAGATGACCTGAGCACAATCCTTGGGATCAACATGGTGGGAAGAGAGAGCCCAAGTGTGGTGGCTCATGCCTGTCTCCCAGCACTCAGGAGGCCAAAGCAGGAGGACTGCTGAGGACTGAAGCCAACAAAGCCGATACACACTGAGTTCAAAGCTACCCCAGGGCTATAAAGTGAGACCTAGGTAAAAAAATAAATAAAAAACAAAACAAAAAAAACCAAAACATAGAAATACACAAAAAGAAAAGCAGAAAAGGGCTGGGCTGGAGAGACAGCTCAGCAGTAAGAGCACAAGATGCTCTTGCAGAAGACCAGAGTTCAGTCCCTAGCACCCACATGGTGGCTCACAACCATCTGAAATGGGATCTGATGACCTCTTCTGGCATTCAGGTGTTCATGCAGGCAGAGCGTCATATAAATAAGTAAATCTAAAAAAAGGAGAAAGAGAGAGTGAAAGAAAGAAATCCAAGGGCTTCTTTTTGATGCAAGCTCTTGATTTCAAATACTGGTAAACACTAAACAGAACTAATACATGTGGGCACAAAAACCAAACAACAGAAGGAAGGCCACTGTGCAGAGGTTTGTAAACACGGCACTGTGCCTGCTCTTCACACAGTATGGAAGGAGAAAGCCAGTATGGCCTGGTCGGGTCTTTTGGCAGAGTTTGTCATAATTACAGGGGTGTGGAGGACGTGGTGCTCAAATCCAGATCCTGTGCTCTGTCACTGAGCTACATTCCCAGCCCCTGTCCCCAAGTCAACCTGGACTACTCAGCTAAACCCAATCTTAAAAAAAAGAAAAGAAGGAGTGGGGGTGGGTTGGGGAACTTCAAGATGGCTCAGCAGGCACAAGTACAAGGTAAGGTGCTTGCAAGGTAGAGACAGGAGGATGAATTCCATGAATTCTAAACCAGCCTAATTCCAGGACAGCCAGAGCCACACAATAGAGATCCTGTCTCAAACAACAAAACACGAAAAGGTGTTTGATACACATGCCTGCCAATATCAGATCAATCCCTAAAAACCACAGAGAGGTAGAAGATGTGAGTCCACAAAGTTGTCCTCTGACATTCACACATGGCACGCTTCCCCCAACCCTCCCCACGAACACGCACACACAGACTCACACCTGTAATTCAGGAGGCTGAGCAGGAAGATGGAGTCAAGTGTGAGGCTGTATGGTGAGCTCCTGGCCTACAAAATGAAACCCTGTCTCAAAATACAGAGGCTCAAGAGCAGCAGCTCTGAACCGTCCCAGTGCTGTGACACTTCCTCATCTTGTGGTGACCCCAACCATA
Organism: Mastomys natalensis; assembly: GCA_021653895.1. NCBI lineage: Eukaryota > Metazoa > Chordata > Mammalia > Rodentia > Muridae > Mastomys > Mastomys natalensis. Next base: position 417,522 of record JAJTUV010000342.1, read on the forward strand.
AATTATTTTTGTTGCTACTTCATAACTGCAATTTTGCTACTGTTATGAATTGTAGTGTAAATAACTGAAATGCAGGATATCTGCTGTGAGACTCCTGTGAAAGGGTCATTCAATTCCAAGGGGTCACAACCCACAGGTTCAAAACTGCTGCACTAGAGAGAGGTTCAGTGGTTAAGAGGACCCTTTTTAGGCTCCTAACACCCACACAGCCACTCATAACCATCTATAAATGTATTTCCTTTTCCAGCTTCCACACAGAGCACATATACATACATGTACTCGAAACACCCACACACACCCAAACACATCAAATAAAAATAAATAAGTCTTAAAAAAAGCTGAAGTATGAAAAGATTAGAAGGAACACAGGAACTAAACAAAAAAAGAGCACTCATTCACAAAGGAGCTCAAGGCCCAGCAAACCTTTCTGTGACTCATGCTTCTCCGTCTTGCCCTGGTAGTCAAAGCCCACAGCACTCTTGTCTACACGGTCGGCTTGCACACCGTATTTGCCACCGAAGCCACTAGAGTAGTCTAAGAGACAAGACAGCAGTCAGCGTGAGTTAAGACTCCCAAGAGACACACTATGTTTATTTGAAACACAGGGGTTGCATTCTTTAGGTGACATTGGATACCTCTGCTGGGGAACCTTGTTATTAAGATAGCAGTCCTCCATGACTGGATGGTTTTCTGAGCGCAAAATGGGGGACTCCCTTTCTCACTGAGGCATCCCTGTCTCTGCCTGAGAGTGTCCTTGAACACAGGTGGCTGGCCTTGGCTGGCTGTGCCTGAAAAGTGACCTTGTACAGAGGTCTCTGCAAGGCTACATAACTTAGCACATACATCCTACTCTGGCTCCCTGCCTGTACGATAATTAGGTGCTGTGCTATAACCAATCAGCCCTTGCTGCTCACTCGATGCCATCACCAATCAGCCCTTTCCATCATACCCTAAAGACGCCTTTATATACCTCATCCCTAAAACAATATACGCTTCTCACTGCAGCCGTCTACACAGTTCATCCTGTACACACCAGAGGCCGAATCCTGCTCTTTGCCACCTCTGCTCCCTTTCTCCCTTCAGGCTGGTGGCCAAGAGCCTCCAAGGAGGAAGCAGGGAGGGGCACAATCCTCAAACTTTGTGCAGAGTTCAGCTCACATCCCACTGTTGCAGGCAGTTTTGTTTTGTACTGAGAGAATGAACTGGCCACAGCAGTTCACACTAGGAATCGTCAGCCTGGTCTATGGTGTGAGATCCGGCTTCAAGACACCAAAGTAGGGGGCCACTGAGACAGTGGCATGGGTAAAGCTTGCCACCAAGCCTGATGAGCCTTCCCCAGGGTTCATGTGTCAGGAGAGGGCAGATCTCTGTGAGTTTCTCTTCACCCCCAATTTCTGCACATACGACTAAAGCAGAAGACTGCCAGGAGCTGGAAGCCAGTCTAAGCTTCAAATTAAAGTCTAAGCCAGCCTAGGCTACAGAATGAGTCCCCATCTCAAAAATAAACAAAAATGACAATTCAGGTGAAGTGCCACACACCTGCAATCCCAGCACTCTATGAAGCTGAGGCAGGAGAATTGTTAAGTTCAACTGTTGAGTATCAATGTCATGATAGCATGACATTAGCTTAAAAGAGATAAAACCATCAATGTCATGATAGCACGACATTAGCTTAAAAGAAATAAAACCAAACCACTGCAGCTGTCTACAGAGGTCATCCCATACACAGTCATGACTGAACCCTGCTCTTTGCCACTTCTGTTCCCGTTCTCCCTTCAGGCTGGTAGCCAAGAGCCTCCAAGGAGAAAATGGGGAGGGGCACAACCCTCAAACTTTGTGCAGACAATTCAGTTCACATCCCACCGCACTGTAAAGAAATGATTTGCCTTTGCTGTTTAAAAGCAAAAAAAAAAGGCTCCAGAGTCATGTGACATCACAAAAATCAATCATCACTCTCTTCCCCATGTTTCAGGGCACAGTATCAATAATCCAAGCCCACAACTCTGGTTTCTGTCTTCCGGGAACATGTGCTGTTTATCCGAAATACCAGAGAGCTGACTAAGCTGCTCTGCCCTTGTAAAGAGAATGCAGCTTCCACTGGAGCCACAAGGCTCTGTGTATGCCACGGACAGCAAGGACACAGACCCTGTTACAGTCAGATGGCCCCAGAGCCCAGAGCCCAGAGCCCAGAGTAGAGGCCTCTCTGCCTCTCCTTGCTGCCAGGCTGCAGCGAGAACTCCCCTTACCTTTCTGGGAGGCGTGCTTCTCCGTCTTCCCCTGGTATTCAAAGCCTACAGCAGACTGTGGGACAAAAACATAAGAGATAGGCACTTAAAACACCATGGAGATGACCCATCTGAACTCAGGGCACACAAAAAACCAAGCTTTTAGTTATGTGGCTAGGTGTGTGTGCCACACATACACAAAGGCCAGAGGCTGTCCAGTGTCCCACTGTATCACTGTTTCCTTATGCCTTTGAGACGGTCTCACTGAACTGAGAGCTAGGCTCCTGTCTCCTCTCCACTCTACACCAGTACTGGGTCTGCTTGTTATGTGGATGCTGGGGTCCGAATACAAGTCCTCACTGCCATCTGAGCTGTCTCCACATCCTTGAGTGTTTGGAATTTTTTTTTTTTTTTTTTTTGGTTTTTCGAGACAGGGTTTCTCTGTGCAGTCCTGGCTGTTCTGGAACTCACTCTGTAGACCAGGCTGGCCTCGAACTCAGAAATCCGCCTGCCTCTGCCTCCTGAGTGCTGGGATTAAAGGCATGCGCCACCGCTGCCCAACGAGTGTTTGGATTTTTGTTTGTTAATATAGAGTCTCCCTGTGGCTTAGACTGATTTTGAACTCAGGGCAATCCTCCTGCCTCTGCCTCTCAGGTGCTGGGAATACAGGTGTGAGGCAGGCTTAAACAATGTTGCTTTCTGACCTTTGGTTTCATAGTCAAACTACAAACCCAATCATCAGTGCCTGGGTCTGTGTGTGCAGCACCCTCCATCCCCTGCAGGCTCCCTCCTTGGCTGTCCCAGGCACAGCATGCTGAGCGGGATTCATTCCCCTGCCACACAGTCTTCCTGAACAAGCATTACTGAGAACATTAACAAGATGGCAGGCCTGCCCTGAGAGTCCACTCTGCTTCCTGTCCGACCCAGAGGCGGGACTCTGCACCTCCCACACTTCAGACACGATGGTCAGACCCTGCTACTATGTCTTAGAGTTAGGACACACACTGAAAACAGTGTGTTTCCCTGCTCCATTGACAGCCCCAGGCTGGGAGAATCAGAACAGTCTCAGGCTTACTACAGAGCCTCTCGATACTAAGACTGCAGCTCAGCAAACCCATGCTGAGGGAGGGTTCTGCCTGTCAATCACATCCACCCAGGGAAGACAATGAAAAAGGTCCCTGATGGCATACCATAGCTGAGTCAGAGGCTAAGCACACAGGGAGGCCTGTAGTAAGTACACCGAGACCTCTCACTCCATGTCACTGCCTAGTCCCCATTGGACAGTCAGCACCCCTCACTTAGGTCAGAGCAGCAAGCATCAAAGACGCTCATTTAAATTCTTACCTAGACACCTTTCCTGCAGTCCCATGGAGTCGGAGGGTACCTGTGAATTACTGCATTGGCCCACAAGTGCAGCCTGTAGCTGTGGCAGGGAGCCTGCAGCCCCTGACCATCACTCACCTGATCCACCCTGTCCATCTGGACACCGAACTTGCCTCCGAAGCCCCGGACTGAGTCCACTTGTGAGCAATGCTTGGAAAGCTTTGACTGGTACTCATGGCCCACAGCTGACTGGAACAAAGAATAAAGATGTGCCATTATGCACCCACACCCAGTGTGACATGGCAACCCTACTCCCCAGAGTTCCGCTGCTGCAGCTACTTGGGGGACGGGGAGGCTAAAAGGAGGACACCCCTGTCAGTGAGGGACCTCAGAGGCCCTGACTTCCAAGACATAGCCTGGAACTGGCTGAGCCTTGGTGCAGGGTTCTACTGTGCACCCCAAACCTAGGATCCTCTAGACTAACAACCCTGACGACAGGTAGGAACTTGACAGAACCAGCCATGAACAAAGGACAGAGCCTGCAGTATACACAGAAAGACCCATTTACTTAGTCACTCTCTCAAAGTTGGGTGTTTTCAGGGCTGTGACCCAAGAGTCAAAGCAGCACACACTTTGTGACTGCGCTAAAACAGATATGGGTACTGCTGTGGCAATGCAGACCTGCACACCACACCTCCCAGACGTGCAGACCACACGGGCAGGAGCCAAGTGCTGTTACCTGCACAACAGCCTCCCATCAGCCCGCACCAAAGGCTGCAGGTCCCCCGGGCCTTCTGCTTAAGGCTATAGACCTACCAACAGGCAAAGCAAGGGACATCAACCCACATCCTAACAGACCCCTATCCCCTTCCATATACAGTGCCGATATCTGCACTGTTACCAGCTGTCTGTGATGTCACTGCCTACCATAGGAGTCCTGTGGCCTTTCCTCATGATAGATGATGCCTATGTAGCTCCTTCCTAGACAAGGACACATCAGTGTGGGGATGCAGAGGGCCCTGTGCCTCTAAACCTGTCTTGTTGGCCTGTAACCACGGGCTTTCCACCCACAGTTTCTGAATAATGACCTGGAGGCTTATTATTTGATAATAAGCACCTAGGCCCTAAGTTTTGGCTTGTTCCCAGTAGCTCGTAACTCAATTATCCCATTTAAACTAGTCTAAGGTCTGTCACATGACTGGATACCTCTCCTCAGCTACATATGCCCAGCTTCCTCACACTTCGAGGCAAATCTTCAGTCTTGACTTCCAGAACCCTATCTCTTCTCTGCTGGATGTCCCACCTTTTATTTCCTGCCTCAGCTACCATACCATCAGCTTTTACTGACAGCTGATGCTTCTACACAGTACATAAGAGATTCTCTATAAATTGGCCCTCCTGGCAACACAGAGACCCAACTCTGACTGTCCTACAGGGAGTGTCAGCTCTGTGTGCCACAGACTTCTCTTCGTTGACTAGCCAACTGCTCAGTTTGGCCTTGCACTTGGACCCTGTTCTGCATATCACCAACCTCAATGCCCCTCTTCAAGGCCACTGAGGTTGGTAGAACAAAGTCTACAGAGAAAGCCTTGGCTGAATTACTCTCTCCTTCCTAGGCTTAGCTGCGGTTAGCAGCTGATGGCAGACCACAAGCCTGTGAAACCCCACGTGGCACGGTGGCCTGCCTTTGGTCGCTAGGCTCCCACACAGAAGCTGTCAGTGAAGAATCAAAAAGAGGTAGCCATGCCAAAGAGATTTCCCAGCAGGACTGTCCATCAGAAAGAAATGAAAGAGAAAACAGGGCTGAAGTGACAGCTGGCTCTGGTCAACCTGCTGATGGAATGTGTGCCCAGCGGCTTTCTGTCTTCTATTGGCAGACGCATATCTATTATCTGCCTTCACCTGCACCATGCAGGGATGGCAGGAAGCCTCCTCGGCAGGCCACAATCGCCTGATCCCTGAAGGATCCTGGTGGCTTTAGTCTGGATCCTCACAGGTATGTGCTGCACTGGATGAGCCTGGCTCAAGAACTCTCTGGAACTCACCTCTTCCCAGTTTCTAGAGAAGACAGACTATGAATAGCTCAGCCATTCGTGTTCAGGTTTTTGACAATAGACCTCAGGTGTTCATACAAGCCAGAGGCTAACCTCAATGCACAGGGCCTAGGGGGCCAATAAGATGGAGCACCCTGGCTAATGTAACCCACTGCTTGAGAGCCACTAGTCAATAGCCAGCTGAGGAGGTGAACTGAAGATTTTAGGAGCAAGGAGTCTGATCCTAAGAGTAGTCAGCCACAGAAGGTGGTAGTGCATAGTTACAGTACAGGGTACCCAGCATAGAAGACCAGGCCAGGTACAAAGTGAGGGCAGTGAGTTCTAGGGGAAGCCCAGAAGGGCGTGTATCCCCAGCACAGGGCAGCAGTGAGAAGTCATCGAGGGAAACAGAAGCCAAGACAGGTGAGCACAAAGGGTGAAGGAAGGGTCAGGCTTGATCAAGGGCAAGCTTCAAGTCTGATGGTGAGATCTGAGCCAATGGAGGTCCAGTCTGCAGCAGAGTAGATGAGCCACAGAGGAACACTTAGGCTTGCCATTAGGCTGGCCCTTGGTAAGTTACAGTTCTCCCCAAACCGTCACTCTAGGCCTCGATGCTCCGGCTCTCTGTACCTCACTCAGCTTAAATGAGCAGCAGGTATCCACTTCCTGCCATGTGAGGTCTACTCACGTTTGGATAGGATAGGATTCTGGACTTCATTCAGAACATGACTCTGCTTTCCACACTGCCCACGTCAGAACCAACATGCCCATCTCTATGCCAGCATGCAGAAACACAGCTGACATCCACAGCTCCTTCCTACATGAGGCATCTTCTCAGAATGTTGCTCCAGAACATTCCTAGCGGGGGTAGTTTGACTAACAATGGCCCCCACAGACTCATATATTTGAGTCTTAGAGAGTGGCATTAGGTGTGGCCTTGTTGGAGGAAGTGTGTCACAGGGGGTGGGCTTTAGGGTTTCAAATTCTCAAGCCAGGCCCAGTCTCTCTCTGTCTGCTGTCTGCTGTCTGCAGATCAAAATGGAGAACTCTCAGCTAACCACCAGCACCAAGTAGGCCTGCATGTTGCCATGAGCCTGCCATGACCATAATGGACTAAATCTCTGAACTGTAAGCCAGCCCCAGTTAAATGCTTTCCTTCTAAGAGTTGCCAAGGTCATGGTGCCTCTTCACAGCAATAGAACACCAGGACACTGGCTAATGAGTCCATTCCTCTAGTGGACAGTGGTCTCTCACTGAGACATGGCCATGGCCTTCTGTGCCGAGCATAGCTGAATATAAGCCATGTGTGAGGGAGTCACCCATCAGGACGGGCAGCAGCTGAACCTCTCTTCCATGTCTATGCAGCAGCATCACTGTCTGCCCGTCAGAACCACCCCACACTGCTCACTCAGGACTACAGCTGTTACAGCACCAGCAGAGCTCAAAGGCCTGTTCTGCCAGAGACATGCCCATGTACTGCTACTTTCTCTCTGAAAAAACAAACAAACCAGCCAACCTAGAGTGAGCCCCTAAGCAGGCTCCACTCCCTCATCTTGGAGCAAGAAGATGCAAAACACCACCAGACTGATGGTTTATACAGCAAATGCCCACAGCATCTGCTTGTCAGTCAGACCCATGAATGCCTTTCCCAGGGGCTCAGCCACCGCTGAGACTGTATGGACACCCTCCCAACCTGGCTGCAGAGTGGCTCACAAATTTGGAGAGGATGTAAGCCAAGCGTCAGTGGACTCCACAGATGTGATGGGAGCAAAGGGCCCTCAGAGCTGACTTCACCATGTGGACTTGCTCATCTCAACCACAGGCAGTAGTGACCGTGACATCTGTGAGATGCATGTTTCCAGACTCTGCTGTGCTCACAAAGCTCACGGCACTGATGTCTCCCAGAGAGCCCTGCCTGCACACTAGCCACTGGCTGGGGCCTCTGACAATGTAAAACAAGAGCTACTAGAGGCACAGAAGAGTTACCAGAGGTCAGTCAGTAGAGGACCCCCGGGAGCCCCTCACCCTCAGCAAATCCCACTCCATACTGTGACTCAGGAAGTGTCACTGCCACCCACATCACCGTACCCATGCAGGCCAGCAGCCCAGCCTGGGGAGCCACTTACTTTGTCCATCCTATCCTGCTCCACACCGAACTTGCCACCATAGCCGTGGGAAGCCTTGGGTCCCGTTTCCAGCTCCTTCTCCTTGAGCGTCTGGTGTTCTTGGAAAACGTTCTCTCGAAGTTTGTGAATGCTGGAGTGGAAACAAGGCAGGACCACGTCAGGGTCCAGGCACGCACCTCATCCGGGTGGCAGCAGGACAAACAGGATAGAGCTGTCCTTGTGAGTCAGTGGGCTGCTGTCCTGTGCTTGCTGTGCCTGCCTCCGAGGCTCGTCACAACTTGGCTGTGGGAGGAGTGTGGGTCTAAATCCACACGAGGCCCTGCAGCCGGCCCGAGGCAGCACAGTTGAGCCTGAGCTTCCCTTCACGCAGATCAGCAGACAGAGGCTTGATTTCTGTAAATACCATCCAGAGTCCTCCTACAAGTCCCCAAGGTGACCAGACAGAGCTGGCTATGCTGCTTAGCACTGTGGCAACTTGACACAAGCTAGAGTCACCTCGGAGAGGACACCGCAACTGAGAAAATGCCCTCACCACACTGATGCACTGTAGGGTATTTTCTTGATTGATGACTGATGTGAGAGGGCACATCCCCCGGGGAGCGGTACGACCCCCCTGGGACAGCCCACTGCGGGCGGTGCTGCCTCTGGGCTACAGCTGGGTGGTATAAGAAAGCAGTTAAGCAAACCATGAGGAGTAAGCTCTAAGGAGTCTTCCTCTATGGCCTCTGCTTTCGTTCTTGCCTCCAAGTCCCTGACCTGGCTTCCCTCAGTGATGGACTTATACGCTGAAAGGTGACATGAACCCTTTGCTCCTCTCCAGGTTGCATCTGGTCAGTGTCTTTATCCCAGCAATGCAGAGCAAACTAAACAAGCAACAACGGTGAACAGGTGAGGACAGGCAGAACCCGCTGCCTGCAGGCCACTGTCACTGGGGTGCCAGATGAGCACTTCCTAAGCAGCACATACCCCACAGCTCTGCATGTGGACAAGTCTGAGAGTGGGGACAGAGGCACACCAGGTCTGGACCCACCAACCATGATGAGCAGCAAAAGAGAAACTCCACCCCAACAACCTGACAGGAAGCATGGACACCCATATGGAGTCTTAATCCATCCGGGGAGCTACATGGGTATTCCCATCTACCCTTGCCATCACGTTCTAGAACGATGGGGACAGAGACTCACAGGTACCTGGCTACCCAGATCCCTGTTCACCTCACATCCATCCTCTCTACTACTACACTATGGAGACTTGAGCCTCTGCTACGGGACGCTGGGTTACCCTACACTCAGATCCAGAAAGTCATTGTGGGAAAAAATGTCACGAGCCTGGAGAGTAGGACCAGACAGGGAAACTCAGTAGGACTCTATCTCAGAGATAGATAAAAATATCAACTAAAATCCTCCTACAAGTCACCACACACAGTCCTCTTCTGGGGACCTAATAGAATGTTCTGAGGCAAAGAAACTATAGCCAAAATACCAAAGTGGAATACAGGATGTATCCTGAACCCTGTGGGGCTGACAACAGCATCTAGGTATCTGCAGAGGGCCTGTCTACCCTCCCTGGCAAGGACGCAAGCTGCTGTAGACTTGGCATTTCAGAAGGTGCTGGGTCAGACTCAATGCACGGTACATTCCACACTCCTATCTTTGATGAATAGAGCTGGGCTCCCGGGCCAAGCACTAAACTCCATGATACATGACAACTTGCAGACAATGATCCAAATGAAGATTGTTAGGGTCCAAGTTACTCAAAGCCATCTTTCACCCTGAAAAGCTGCCACTTAGAGCTAACAGTTTATGCTACTGAGTTCTGTGTTGAAAGACATGGTTTACAAAAGCTAGGTCTCACGTCCATTATCTGTATGTGCCTAACACCTTAGGCCCACACAGAACACTAGACCCTTAATGATCTTCACCTGGAAAGGCAGGGAGATCTGCTCTGATCTCCTCACCCTATGGGCGAGGTGTGTGGGAGAGTGGGGTGCCATAAGGTACTTACTTGATGTGTTCCTGGTGCCCCGATCCCTGCACAGTTTTGGCGCCCCATCTCTGTTCCTTTTCGCTCACATCATTCTGCAAAGAGAAATAGCTGGCACATCCCATACCCTAAAAAGCATCCCCTATCCCCTAACATCTCCACCCCGGAGAGGTAAGTGGTGCACTCCATGCCTTAACTACACCCTGAAGACTAATACATCCTGTACTCTGACTAGTAGACCAACCCTTACCTAGTACACCCTGAACCCAAACTAATACATGCTTTAACTAGTATACCTTGTGCCCAACTAGCATATCCTGTACCCTAATTAACACATCCCACATTTTAACTAGTACATCCCATATCCTAAATACTATAATTCCCACCCTGGAGAAGTATATAGTACACCCCATGCCTAACTAGTATGCCCTGAGGCCGATAGTACACCTGGCACCCTAATTTATTTATCTTGTGCCCTAATTAGTATATCCCAGGCCCTAACTAGTACAACTAATTTGTACCCCCATGCCCTGGAGGAAATTAACCAGCTCAGTGCAGGGGCAGGCTGGGAACCTCAGAGGCAAACACCAGTAAGGCTGGTGACTCCTACCACAAAATCAGGGTCAGTCTCCCAGTCATCGGCTCCCCCATCATCCTGGGTGATGGATACAGCATGGCCTGCAGAAGCTTTCCACATCTGCAAGGGCAGCAGAGAGTCACCTGGGAGGGTCACCCCAGGACCCCAGAGAAGCCTTGACCCAAACCCTTAGAAAGCTACCTCCCCTCAGAGGGCAGTCACTGAACTCCAGGACACCTGAACAAATCACAGCTTCATATTAAGAGTCCTGAAAGTGGGGCTGGGGAGACAGCTCCATGCAAGGCTTGCCTTGGCAACCATGTAGGAAAAAAAATCTTATTGTGATGGGAGCATTTGTAACCCTAGTGGCTTGGGAAGCAGGAGGATCTGTGGGGTCCCTGGCCAGCCTAGCCTACTTAGTGTTTTCCAGACCAATGAAGATCCCTGACTCAAAAAGGCAAAAAAACAAAAACCATGGTTGGGATTGGAGAGATGGCTCAGAGGTTAAGAGCACTAGCTGTTCTTCCAGAAACTGAGGTTCAGTCCCCAGCACCCATATGGTGGCTCACTGTAACTCCAGCTCTAGGGGACCCAACGCCTTCTTCTGGCCTCCACGGCCCTGTAAACATGTGATACAGACACACATGCAGACAGAACACTCACACCTACAATAAAAGTGAAAGAGGTTCAGTGACTCACACCTATAATCTGAGCAGTAGATAAGTTGAGGCAGGAGGATTGCTATAAGTTTAAGGCCAGACCAGACTGGGCTACAGAGTAGGACCCCATTTCAAATCAACAAAGTGGGGTGTGCATGTTCTCCTCACCTTGATCAGCCTTAGGGTAACTGTACACTCCAGAAGCAGCACGGGGGGTGGGGGGGGATATGAAACTCTGGTGTACCTAAGTGTCACTCCTGACAAATGTTGTGTTTATTTTACCACAATTTAAAAAGATTGTTTTGGAGGCCAGCCTGGTCTACAGAGTGAGTTCCAGGACAGCCAGGACTACACAGAGAAACCCTGTCTCAAAAAACTCAAAAAAAAAAAGAAAAGAAAAAAGAAAAAGGGAAAAAAAAGATTGTTTTGCCTTCAGTGACTTCCTAGGACTATGATGGCTGTCTTAATGTAGACAACCAATTCGGCAAGCTGCCTCTAGCAGCTCGGCAGAGACAGATTTGCCATCTATTGGGGGGCACAGTGCAGCCTTCCTCACATAGGAAACTGTTAATAAGACGGCAAATCCTATGGACAAGAATGTTCCAGACATGACCTACTTTTGATAAGATTTTTCTTTTTCTTTTTTCCATTTTGGGGGGGTACACATGTCTGCATGTGTGCAGTCATAAACATGTCTGCCCATGTGTGTCTTCCATCACTCTTCCACCTTATTCATGAGGCAAGGTCTCTCAGTCAGACCCAGAGCTCACAGATAAGACCAGTCTCACCAGCAGCTTGCTCTCTGGATCTCCTACCCCTGTCTTCTATGGTCACTAGGTCCACCTGGCACTTACGTGAGTTCTGAGGATCTGAACTCACACTTGTGTGGTGAATGCTTTAACACCGAGCCACCTCCCCAGCCCAGGATCTTACAGAACATCAAGAGCTGTGACCACAGCACACGCGGCTCTTGCCCTTGCTACACAGGTCCCGGAGATCACACTTAAGCTCTCTGGTTGGCAGCGATGCTTTTACACACTGGCAGACTCACTAGCTCCATCTCATTTTTGAGGCAGTGCCTGTTTACTGAATGCAGAGCTTGTCAACTGGCTAGGCTAGCTGGCAAGCAAACTCCAGGGCTCGCCCCCCCCCCCCCCCCAGCGCTTCGCAGATGTGTGCCCTATGCCCAACTTTACTTGGATGCTTGGGATCGGAACTCAGGTCCTTAGGCTTACATGACAAGTATTTTAGTATTTTACCCACTGAACTATCTTCCTAGTCTCCAGCATGAGACTTCTTGTCCCCTCACCTACCCTAGGTCTCTCCCTGCCCTGCATAGTCAGGAAGACAGCCCTTCCCACACCTTCCCCAAGAGAAAGCATACTGGAGCCTTCAGAACACACAAACCTTTCTCCTCTCCTGGGAAAAGCAGCTCAGAGTCTGTCCGTATCCAAGGAATCCAAGGCAGAATGTGAGGGCATCTGCGATGATCAATGGTTACCTGTGAAGAGAAGACAGGAGGCTCAGCACCTGTACCAGGCTCTCTGGGCAACCTCACTCCAAGCCCTGCAAGGCACTTTTAGATACACTCAGAGTGCTATATATTTATAGCTATATAAGTAGGCTATATAGCCTACTTAGTGATTTCCAGACAAATGAAGAACCCTGACTCAAAAAAGCAAAAAACAGGTATATATAGCTGCCTATAATTACATCAGCGGACAGGAAGACCAGCCTCTTTCTAACCAGAGCCCACAGGAACCAGAAGACTCAGCAGATTCAAAGACTCCGCACCCCCTATATACCCACCCGACACGTCCCCAAAAGCAGCTGGAGATCTCAGCCTCTGTGGCCAGCACTCGCCCTGCTCACTGTTCAGCTGAGATAGCCCCATTTCTTTTCCACTCTAATGTATGAAGGTGGAAGGCAATGGAATTTTGTCACTGTGTTCACAAACAGAAGCCTGGCATGGCACGCACACCTATGACCCCAGCTGTGGCAGAGAGTCAGGACAGCCTGTCTCTAAAAGCTAAAACAATGAGCTGGCACAATGGCACACACCTGTGATCCCAGTGTTGCATGGTAGAGGCAGGGGACCAGGAGTTCTATCAACTCCTATCCTTAGCCAGCCTGAGCTACGTCAGATCACCTCAAAAAAAAAAAAAAAAAGGAACAGAAACAAACCACTAGTCACAGCCCATTCGTTAGGGCTGGGAGATGGCTCAGCAGATAAGCGTGCTCACTGCACAAGCCTGATGACCTGCGCTTGATCCCAGAACCCACATGGGAAGCCAGATATGAAGCCAGTGAACAGCAATGCTGGCACTGAGACCTGGTCTTACATTCCACAAACACTCTGCAACCAGGCTATGTCCCCAGCCATACACTCAATGTTCTCAACTTTAGAACATGAAAACGACCAACTGCCGGGCGGTGGTGGCGCACGCCTTTAATCCCAGCACTTGGGAGGCAGAGGCAGGCGGATTTCTGAGTTCGAGGCCAGCCTGGTCTACAGAGTGAGTTCCAGGACAGCCAGGGCTATACAGAGAAACCTTGCCTCGAAAAAACCAAAAAAAAAAAAAAAAAGAAAACGACCAACTGAAAAATAAGTTTGTGCAATCTGGGATCTAAATAAGGCCCCTGTACCCAGCTCTCACACACAACACAACTGAAATGAACATGATTGTTGCTGACTGCAATTTGCTGATAACATCTCAGATGTTACGTTAAGAACACAAGGACATAAAAACAGAACAGATACACTGGGAAGAACTCTGTATCTGTCTGTCTGTCTGTCTGCCTTTATGTGTGCATGGATGTGTCTGTGAAGCAACACGTATCACAGCGTTCTTATGGAAGTCGGAGGATAGATATCCTGAATCCTTCTACCCATAGGTCCCAGGGACTGAATTCAGGTGTCAGGCTCGGTGGCAAGTGTCCTTTGCCCACTAAGCCTTCTCATTTAAAAGTTGTGCCTCAAAAGACAACCACCAGAAAACTGACAAGAACCTATACGGCAGCATATAGCCAGAACTCAGGGGGCTGAGGCAGGAGGATGGCTTCAAGTCCGGGGCCATGCTGCTGTACGTAGTGAGTTTCAGGCTAATCAAAACTACAGAGATCCATCTCAAATGCATCCCAACCCCCGCCAAAAAAGGAGTGGGAGGGAGGAGCAGAAAGAGAGACAGAGAGAGACAGACTCTAGGTGGGAGGCTAGCCTGGGCTATAGAATGAGACCCTGCTAAGAAGCAAACAAGTGACAGGATGACCTATGGAAGCAGAATGGTTCTCAAACAATGGATTCTGAATATATAAAGAGCACTTAGTAATCATTTGTTAAAAAGACAGCTAACCTGTTTAATAACAAAGATACCAGGCACAGTGATGGGGGTCTTGGGGATTTACGCTTAAACATGGGAGCTTAACGGAAGGATCTCATCTTAAAACAATAAACCAAAAAAGGAAACAGAGAGAAGAAAGGCAGGGCTGGAGCTCATGGGTGAATACAAGCCTTGTGTGTTCAAGGCCCTGTACTTGATACCCAGCAAACGGGATGTGGGAGGAGGGCTGAGAGGAGAGCTAATCAGGGGAAAGTCAAGGCTAAGATATCTAGTTTCTTTCTTTTCTAAAGGACAGATTAGAGCAGTCCAGCCTGGTAGTGTATGCCCACAGCCTATAATCCCAACAATCAGGGGGCTGAGGCAGGAGGATGGCTGCAAGTCTGGGGCCATGCTGTTGTACATAGTGAGTTTCAGGCTAATCAAAGCTACAGAGATCCATCTCAAATGCATCCCAACCCCCCGCCAAAAAGAGAGTGGGAGGGAGGAGCAGAAAGAGAGACACAGAGAGACAGACTCTAGGTTTGTTGCCTAGGCTGGCCAGAACTCCTTGGTCGCAAGGTCCTCAGCATTCCCCGCCACTGGGACCTCAGGCTAGTGCATTCTATGCAGATCTCTGAGAAGGCCAAAACTGTTTGTGGTGATGGCTGTACAACTCTGAATGCACTGATAACCACTGAACCCTTTAATCTGGCGATCACATGTAGGGTGAACTATATATCAATAAAGCTGATGCAAAAAACGAAGAAAAAGGATGGGGACAGGGAAAGCTACTCAGCCCCGCACAGCCAGCACAAAGCTCAGCCAGAGAGGACCTAGTCACAGGATGGAGGAATCCACCATCTTGAGGCCCTGAACCTGATATCTACAGCACAGCTGAGCAACGGTGGCTGGGTCAGGAGTTGTGGAGAGGGCAACCCCCACCCCATACCTACTGAGGCCAGCAAGGGCTAATGCATAGAGAGAGTAGGCTAGCCTGCCATGGACACCACTAAGAGACACGCTACCATGCCCAGGACACTACCATGTCCAGGACAAAGAATGGGCACAAGGAGGTAAAGACGCTCAGGATGATGCTGAGTTAAGCCAGGTGCCTTTCCAACTAACAGGACAAAGGTCTAAAGGCCAATTACATTCCCTGGCATTTATAAGGTGTTAAAGGCATGACTGTCACAAACCCTTAATTAAAGGTCAGCTCTAGGGCCAGGGCTAAAGCTGGGTAGAGAAGCTGTTTAGCAAGGCCCAGGGTTCAATGCCATCAGAAGAGGAAGCCTCTGGAGACCTAGTACCACAATCAGTTCTTCAACCCCACCGCTGCATTCTTCTACATCTCAAGTTCCCACTTAAAGCTGCTTCTCCCGCCTTCAAATTTCTGGTGAAAACCTTCTCAGTCAAATAGACAAGCAGCATTGACTCAGGGCCTACCTGGTGACTCACTCTGAGTGAGCCAGCAGAGGCTGGCCCTCAGATCCACAGAGGCCTGGCCCCTGGTGGACGGGGTGGGGGTGGTGTAGGGGGGGTGTAAGTTCTAACTGTGGGGGTCTACTGGGTGGTGAGGACTTACTGGATCTCGGGCTACTGACAAGGCCCAGTCAATCCAACCAAGTAATCCACTAAGAAGGGCTAAAGCCTTGCTTCACTGGGCACAAAATGGAATTCCTTCTCCCTGGCCACAAGTCCCCATCCCTCATACAGACTAAGAGGAAACAGGGGGATAGACCAGGCCCAAACACCTCTGCAGTGACTGGGCACACACCCAGGAGGAGGGGCATTTGGATTCCAGGCTCCCTAGCTCCAAGACACAAGCTAGAAGCTTGGATTTCCACTGACCCCATTGCAAATTTCCCTCAGGTGCCCAGGCCCCTCCTCAGATGCTGGCCTCTCAGCCCAGCCCACAGTGCTAGAGATCAATCCTAGGAGGCCTAGGAGGTCCTGGAACACGGGTGTTCAGCCCTACCAACTTCCTACAGGCCCTCAGACCCTCATAATTCCACTGGATTCTGGAACCCCAGGCTCCCCAGCTTCCCCCAGGCCCTCATCATTCCTGTAGATTCTAAAACCAAAGTCCCCTCACCCCCACAAGCATCCCCGGGCCTCAGGTCTTCATTCTTTTCCTAGGTTCTGGTACTCGGACTACCACAGACCCATAACTATGCACTCTGACCTAGACCACCGCAAGCCGACTTCGCACTTCATCTTGGGATCCTGCTCTGGAACCCCACCCCTTCCTTTATGCCCAGGATTCCTAGGGCCTGCGTCCTAAGGCCCGCCCCCTTAAAGCCTGACCAGCTGGGCACCCCTAGCTATTCCACATATGACCGGATGAACGGCTCAGCACTGGAGTCCGAAACCTCCGATCCTTGCCCAATATCTGAGGCTCCGACGCCCCTATCCAGACCTTGCGACTCGGGCTTCGAGCCTCCAGTCCTGGCTCTGCACCCCGAACTCCGAATCCCAGCCCCACACCTCGACCCTTGGCCTTGGCTCTGCACCTAGGTCCCCTGCTCCTAGTCCTGCACTCCAAGCCCGGATCCTAGCCTTGCACCCCGGGTACCGACTCCCAATCCCGGCCACTCACCCCAAGTCACAATCACCACCCCACACCGCGAACACGGGGTCTTGGCCTGGAATCCTGACTCCAGGGTCCCAGCCCTACACCCCGAGGCCCCGATCCATGGCTCCTGGCCCTGCACCCCTGGCCTCGATCCTTGCCCCGCACCCGGATCCCCTGGGTCCCGGTCCCGACTCTGTACCCCGACCTCCTGTCCAGGCCCTGCACCCTGACAACTCATCATCCCACACCCTTCCTGTCCCCCAGAAGCTCTCTAGGACGCCCATCCCCCGCTCACCGCACCAGCAGGGTCCGCCAAGCTCCCGCCGCGCCCCGCCGCTCCCAGTGTCCGCTCACTTCCGGTTCCGCGGAGGCGGGGCCGCATCCGGGGCCACGCAAGATCCCGCCCTATTCCAGGCCGTCCCCGCCCCATATTCCTAACTGATAGCTGATCAGGGAAGCAGGATACATACAGTTCCAGGACTCATAGGCGGCTCTGACGCCAGTCAGCTGCGGAGACCCGACTTAGAAACACCTGCCAACCCGTCCAACGCACATTCACCCTCAACCCAGCTTTGAACCATGTATCCACCACTCTGCAACTCTCTACCCACGCACGGATCTACACAACATCAACCACTCATCTGTCAATCATCTACCCACCCATCCACCAATCTGTTCTTCTGCCCATCTACCCATCCACCAACTCATCTATCCATCCATCTGTTCATCCTCTCTTCCATCTATCCGGTTCCTAGTGTGATTTTAAAAAAAAAAATGATCAAACGCAACTTGGGTAGAAAACGGCTTATTTGTCTCATAAACTATAGTCCATCACTGAGGGAGGGAAGTTATGACAGGAACTCAGGCAGAGCAGGGACTGAAACAGGGACTATGAAGGAGTGCTGCTTACTGGCTTGCTCAACCTGCTTTCTTAGGCATCCCAGGACTACCTGTGTCAGGGTGGCAACTACAATGGTGGGTTGGGCCCTTCTATATCAATCATTAACCAAGAAAATGCCCCCACAGACTTGCCTCTAGGCTGGTCTAATGGTGACAATTCATCAACTGAGGTTTCCTCTTCCCAGATTACTCGTTTGTGTCAAGTTGACAAAAACTAACAAACATACCACCTATACACCCATCTGTCAACCATCCACCCATCTGTCCATCTACTCATCCGTCTGTCCTAGTTGGCATTAACTGTCAACTTGACACATTACCTTTTTAAAAAAAAAAATTCTCAAATGTGTACTTGTCTTATTCAGGTGATTCTGTGGGCATGATTGTCTTGATACAGAAGGGCCAGCCCATTGTGGGTGGCACTGTCCCTAGGCAGGTGCTCCTGGACTATATAACAAAGCTAGTTAATAAGGCAGGGGCAGGTAGATTACTTAGAGGTCAATATGGTCCAGATCAGCCCAGTAGGGGACTCTGTCTCTCTCTCCCCCACCCTTCAGAAAGAGGAGGAAGAGGGGGAGGAGGAGGAGGAAGAGGAGAAGGAGAACGAAGATGAAAGAGGGAAGTTAGGGATGTAATTCGAGATAGAGTGTCTGTCTAGTATGTACAAGGTCCTGGTATCAACATTAGCACCACAGGGCAGAAAATAAAAAAGCTAAACTATCAAAATTTGTGGATAGATCAGGGAAGAAAAGGAGATGCCAGGTGTCCGAGGAGAATATTCTCATGTGTGTGTGCACGTTCATGTGTGCAGGTACACACATGTGGGTGTGCATTCAAGTGTATGAGCACACATACAGAGCTCAAAGGACACATTCTGGCATCTTCCTCAGGGAGGTCACTCACTGATTGAGACGGGATCTCTCTGGCCTGCAGATCATCCACTAGGCTAAGTTGGCTGGTCAGCAAGCCCCAAGGATCCTTCCATCTTTGCTTCTCGGCTGAAGGAATTGTAAGTGTGCACCACCCACCCAACATTCTCTCCTTGGTTCTGAGGATCACACTCGGTCTCTCATGCCTACACAGCAAACACTGAGCCATCTCCTGGTATAGGGTATTTGTTGTTGTTTTAGTAAGAATGTGGTCTCATATGATTTGTTAAGTAAAACTACAGGCATCATTTTATACTAAGTACCTAAACTGTGCCCAAGAAGTGGGGCAAGAGTCACTCAAGCCAAGTTCTACATCCTCAAGCTGGAAGGCGAAGCTCTATACTTGAACCAGGGACAGTGGTGTGTGCCCGAGACCCTCCCTGTGATGGGGCAGCTGAGACAGGAAGCTGGCTTTTGCCTGGGCACCATGGTGAGAGCTCACCTCCAAACCTGAGACTTATTTGACTTATTTACCCTTCTGAGAGAAGAGGTAACAGCTAGAAAATTGGTAACTTCCAAATCACATAAGGAACCCCCTCTTGCTCTAACTCTCACATGAGAACAGCTCAGAATTAGATGCGCGGGTCAGTTAGATGGCTCAGTGGGTAAAGGTGCCTGCCACTAAGCCTGACAATCTGAGTTCAATTCCCAGGACTCATATGCTACTAAAATAAGGAGCCAATTGTGTGTCTTGGTTTCTTCAAGCCCTTCATTGTCTGGGGTGTACCTCAAAACTACCACCAAACAACACAGCCTTTTCCCCTCAGCCCCAAAGAACTAACCACTCGACAAAGTGCTGCTATATTCTAGACTCAAAGCCAATTAAGATCCATCAACAAACATAGAATTTGCCCCGTAATATTCACAAAAGCCTGAGGTCAGAAGAACTAGTGAACAGTGTCTTCTGGATATGGCAGAACTGCTGTACTCAAGAGCTCCTAACAACTGTGGATGCCGGCACAAGATTAGGCCAGTCAACATTCCAGAATGGACTGGGGCTCCCATCACTAGCTAAGGAGTTGACAGCTGCTGGAGAGGGTAAGGCTAAGTTTTTTGGATGGTGTGATTTCTGGTATACAACCATCCACCCACCCACCTAGCCATACACCATACATCCACCTAGCAGCCCTCAGTCCATCCAGACCTTCCCAAGGCTGGGATTCCCAGTGCACACCAGTTTGTCTTTTTGTGTAGGTGTTGGGGACTCGGGCCTCAGATTTGTCCTGCAATCACTACTGGCAGAGCCATCTCCCTAGCCACCTCCTAGCCTACCACATAGATCTTATTTGATTCAATAATGAATAAAGGAGTAAGATCTTCAATCTTTTAAAGAAGTGGAAATAATCGTTGATTTCCAAGGATGGATCTGTCTGTCTTTGGGCCAGTTTGTATCCTTCAAAGCTCAGCCCCAGAAGAGACCAGAGATTTCAGGAATGAACCAGGAGCCGGAATGCAGAACAGGAAAGGCAGTGCACAGAGGTGTTGGGAGCCATTTGCTGCTTTTTTGGAGCACAGAGAGAGAGAGAGAGAGAGAGAGAGAGAGAGAGAGAGAGAGAGAGAGAGAGAGAGAGAGAGAGAGAGCACCAAGACCTGTTGGCAAATTTCCCAGCCTGCTGAGGCATAGAATGATAAGAGGAGGTACACTTGAGGCTCAAGGAAAGGGGCAAAGATTCTATTAACCTTGGTGGAAGAAATAGGGGGATTTGGGGTGAGAACAAATATCTTGTGTGAATTTCAGCAAAATTGTTAGCTTGTAGCTTTGCTTCCCATGGTACTATAGTATAAGAAGGCCATGAGAAACACTCTCACTGCTGTCATGGTAATGACCTGCAGCCCTCACATATCTGTCTCTTGCATCTTTTTTCTATCTTCCCTATAATCCGCCTCACTTACCCCTCAGAGGACTGTGTGATTTCGTATCAACACACAGGTCCCTGGGCCTCTGAAAGAGGCAACTATGAAGATATCTGGATCTTAGTCTAGTGACACCAATGTCAGCTTCTGGACCAATTGTACTGTGAAGATGTTAAGGCAGGCTTCGTGGTACATGCCTGTGATTCCAGCCTTAGGAAGACTGAGGCAGGAAGATGACAGTTCTAGGCCAGCCTGAGTTATACAGCCAGGTCCTGTTTAAAAACCAAACCAAACCAGGCAGGAGCAGTAGTGCACATCTTCAATTCCCACATTAGGGAAGGAAGCAGAAGCAAGTGAAGCTCTGTGAATTGAGGCTGGCCTAATCACATAGCAAGTTCTAGGACAGCTGGGGCTGTGGAGAAAGACTCAAAAACTACCTACCTAACTAAATAACTAACCACACACAACAAAGTGCTGGGCTTGCTGTGACTTGTTCTTGTGGCAGCAAAAAAAAGTCAGAGCCCCTCTACCACCATCCTGGCAATAGGAGGTGAAGCATGTGGGACTCCAAAAGACCAGGCCATCCACGTCTCCCAATCCAAGATGGCACTCAAGTGCAAGGGAGTCTGGGAAGGATGTATCAGCTCCTATGCCAGAACACCAATCCAGAGTGGAAATGGTGGCCTTTAAAGCCAGTTCTCATTGTCTGGGTCTATATACCGAGCATTCAGGAGGCCAAGGAAGGATAATTACCTATAATCCAAGCTCAGCCTGTGCTACAAAGCAAGACTCTGTCCCAGAACAAACGAAAAACCAACTCTGACTTTGTAGCCAACCTTGTAACTCTAAATCGAAGGCTAGCCTGGACTACCTAGCTAAGTTCTGGACCAGACAGGTTTACATAAGAAAACTGTCTGGAAAAACAAAACAGACCAAGGGTGCTGGAGAAATATTCCAGTGGCTAAGGCCACTTGCTGCTCTTCCAGAGGATCTGGACTGAATTTCAGTTCATAGCACCCACAATGAAAGGGTAACAACTGTTTGTAACTTCAGTTCCTGCAGATCCAACATCCTTTCTTTAGGCCTTCATGTAAAACACACACACACACACATACACACACAACCTCTTCCCCTTCCCTTTCTGATAATAAATCTTTAAAACAATGAAAGCAGATCAAAACAACTTCCCATGTGCTGTGGAGGATGGAACTCAGATCCTTACACCTATGCTGTGTGGTTATTTTACCATTTTTATCACCCCAGCTGATAACAAAAATCCAAACACACAAGGAGGCTGTGGTGGTGCACACCTTTAATCCCAGAACTCAGGAGGCAGGGGCAAACAGATCTCTCGAGTTCAAGGTCAGCCTGGTCTACAGAGTGATTTCTAGTACAGCTAAGGGTATATAGAGAGACCCTGTCTTAAAACATTAAAAAAAAAAAAAAATCAAAACCCATAATTAGTTTGAAAGCAGTGTATGCTGAAAACAGGCTAAGAAAGGTGTGGGTAGTTTTATCTCAGAGCTGCCTGTTTTCCAAGGTTTTCCCTTTATGTGTATGTTCTGATGTTCTCAGAGGCCAGAAGAGGGTGTCAGAGCTCCTGAAGCTGAAGTTAGATGGTTGTAAGCTTTCTGATGTGGGCACTAGGAACCAAATTTGTATCCTCTTAACTGCTGAGCCAGCTCTCTAGTCCCTGGAAAGAGTATTCTTTATCTCTTTGGTCTTCTGTTATTCTCTGTGGCCTACAGCAGGCCTGTAAGATTCCAGGGATCCTCCCGTGTCCCATCAAACTGCATCAGGATCACAGGCACGCACCCCCATATCTGGCTACTTCCACATCTGGCTACATCATTACTTTTGCCCACTGATCATCTACTCAGCCCTGCTTGTTTACTCTGAGACAGTTTCTATTGTGCCACAAAGGCTGGCGTTGAGCCCACAGTTCTGCTCTGCTTCCCTAGTGCTGGTATTCCAGGTATACTTCACTGTGGGTGGCTCAGAGGTGGTTCAGTACTGGTCATGAGTATGGCTCTACCAGAATTAAACTAGGGATGCTTACATCCCCATTCCTGCCAAAGGTGACACAGAGCAAAGCAGCGTGCAGCAGAGTGCTCTTGGAAAAGGAACTGCTACGACTGCCCATTCTATTGAAAAATTTCAACCTACTGCTATCACCAAGGAGTCAAGGAACCTTTTAAACATGTGAATTGTATGTACCACTTTATGCATCTGTGCTGGAGGAGGCCAAAGCAAGCAACGGAAATCCTGGAACTAGAGTTGAACAGACATGAGCTATCATGTGGGTGCTGGAAGAGGAATGAGCTCTTAATTACTGAGGCAACACACACACACACACACACACACACACACACACACACACACCATGTGGGGGGTCTGGGAACCTAAAATCAGGTCCTTTTGTTTGTAAGGCAAGCACCTTACCCACTAAAGCCATCTCCCTGGCCCCAGTAGTTACCTCCAGCAAATAAGGTTTTGTAGGTCTGTGGCTCAGGTCAGCAGACATACTGTAAACAGGAGGCAGTGCCCACAAGCACATCTGTGCTGGGGAGGGCCAGGAGGACCCTGATCCACACAGGTTCAGACATGACCTGGGAAAGCTGTCAGTCTTGAGGAGACACAACTTTCAGAAGAGAAACTCAAATGGGCAGTGGCCCTAGAATGGCCTGGGGTGAGTTAAATGGGGAACGGCTCTGAGGCTGCCTGCTTTGGCCACTCTCGCTAGTGCCACCCTTTGGCCTCAGTCCTGCGATTCCCCAGGACATTCTAGCCCTGTGGCTTCTCTCACTTTGCTGCACCTTCAGCAGAGCAAAAGGCAGCCGACGCTTGTTCACAGCATTCTTAACTGGCAGTGGAAAATGCTGGGGACTTTATTGAAAAAAAGCAATAAATAACACTGTGATAAAAACAGTTCAGAAGTTGACTGCACAGACTTTGTTATATAATCCGGAGGGTCACAAACGATTAACAGAAAAACAGAACAACCAATTGTCCAGATGAATTAAAAGCAGAAAGCAAATATAAAAGCCTCTCCCACATCAGCTAAACAATAAATACACACGTGTGCCTGAGCCCTGTGGCTTCTTTGTTCACTGAAGTCAGTCAGGAGGCTGCCAAGACAGCTGAGTGGAGAACTAGGTCCACTCTTCCAACAGTTACAAATAAATGTAAGACAGTTTACACAAGAAAAATAAGGCCTTTATTGGAGTTGCAGGCTGCCCGCTCCGCTGAGGTCTCTTGCTTTCACCTGCTTGCCCCAGCCAGGAAATGAGCACCTGCCCCGTGATTGGTCCTTGAAGAGTGTGGAGGGAAGGAGGTGGCTGCAAGGCTCCATCAGCTCCTCGGTCTGCAGGTTGAGGCCACCCTGTCCCTGTAGAGTGCTGCTCCCAGCTCACTGCTCTGCTCAGTCTTTGGAGACAATCCATCCATGTCCAGAGCAGGGCCAGGGATGTGGTCAGGGGTAAGGGCTGTTCGAAGAGTCCTGACCATCAGTCTCAAGCCTAATGGAAGCTAAGATTTTGTCTAGAAAAAGTACGGTTAGGGTCAGTCATTAAAATATGACAGAAAACGTCAGGAAATAAAGTCTGCTTCTTTCAGAATGATTGTTGCAGAGCTGGATAGAGGAGAACGCACATGGCTTGTATCATGATGACTTTATAAACGTAGCAAAATCCTTTCCTCTGTCGGGTTCATCATTAAAAAATTAAACAGGAATAATTACAGTAAATGCATAATTTACAAAAGCCCTATATTTGCTCAGATTTATACACAAGCATTACAGTACATTCATTTAAAAGACTAAAATTAGGTATAAGAACATGAATTGACTCAAAAGGATATTTATAGCCTGGATATACATGAAAGAGTAAGTAGCTATATAAATGAGGAAGTATAAGTTTACATAAATATAAGAAACAGTCGATTCTAAAATAGTTTCTCTATGGCATTTATGATTTTTTTCTTCACTAGTTTAAAAACTCTGTAATAAAATATCTTGGGTCCACATAGCAAGAGTTGCCAGATGGGGCTCCATGAACTCTGCACCGTCCGTGCCTCAGCGGCGTCATCTGTAGAAGTAGTGTGGGTAAACTGCAAGTAAGCAAAGACACTTCCTTTCAGCACAGGCTGCCCACACAGGGCCACCCCACAGCCACCTGTCACCTAGACCCAGTCCCCAAGCATATGTCTAAAGATATTAGAAGCAGAAAACAAAAACAAACAAACAAAACCAGTCCCAGATCCCAGTAGGATAACAGTCCTGGGAAAGAGAGGGCTTAGGAGCAAAGAGGGATGAGGGCGGCTGGGCCTGGGAGAGCCACCCTTAGCTGGATGTTTAAACAGCAGCTGTCTAGACTGAGGGCGATGGTATCACACCAGCAGCCACCTGATGACTAAACAACACGGGAGGAGCCACACATGGGGAGCTATACTTGAGCAGCTGAAAGAGTCACACCAGTGCAGAGGACTGTTCTCACCCCTCGCCCTCCATGACACCAGCCAACACCTACGAAGTCTGGAGAGATGGCTCAACAGCTAAGGACACTGGCTGCTCCTGCAGAGGACCTGAGTTCTGTTCCCAGCACCACATCAGGCTGCCCAAAGCTGCATATAACTCTAGCTCTAGGGGATCTGACACCCTCATTTGGACTCTTCTGGCACCTGCACTCACACATGAACATAGCCACTCACAAACACATTCACACAGACACACAGAGAGAAAAAAAACAAGGTTTTCACTCTCTATGGTCACTGTCCACCACCTGTGGCACCAAGTGTCAGGAGAATTGTATTCTTTCAGTTCCCCAGTAACTGAGGTTGGCTCTCATGTTCCAAAGCTGCCAACGCTGGGTGGACATGAAGTGGCCCACTTGGGCTCTACTGGGGGTGTCTGGAGCAGCAGCTCTCTACTCACCAGCAGGAGGCTCTAGCAGGAGTAAGTCCTGACTGTGGCAGAGTCCAACCTCTGTGCTCCGGACACACTACCTGTCTCCACAAGCATGGGAGGAAGCATGCAAACACAGCGTGCAGTTAGTGTTAAACATCACACAAGGGGACAAAAAAAGACATTCCACACTATCAGGACTTCTGGAGTGATGGAAGGACAGCCTGCTGAGGGCAAGGAGCCAGGCAAGAACACCATGGTAGCCCAGAAGCTCCCTCTGAGAGCCTGGAAACTGGCAGTTAACTCAGAAGCAGCAATGAGCAAGCATCACAAACACAATCTCAGGCGTCCATGTAAATGACAACTATGAAAGGGACCACCATGTTTCTCCTGAGACTGCACCACAGACCTTAACCAAGAATACTACACCTATACTACAAGAATACTACAAGCATCCACAGGTAAATCCTAGCCCCATGAGGAACTCTGGGAAGGTCTGTAGCTACACTCCTAAGGTGGAGGGCTCCATGAAATGGGGCAGAGATGAAGGGCAGGATGACCAGGACAGTGGCTTCTCTGAGGAAACCACTAAGATACTGGTTGTCATTTAATAAACAGCCAGCATGGCTTAGGAGACAGAATGGGCCTGTGTACAAGGAGAATGCTAAGTTCTCACAGCCACACTCTCAGAGCCACTGGGACAGCTGGCTTAGTGGAAGGAATGCCTGCCATGAACACTGAATCTCAGCTTTCCTCCTTCAGATGAAGTTCTCAGCACAGTTGGTGGCCAGCAGATGCCTTCTCATATGTGAGAGTAGTGGAAGCCACCTCCACCTAGACTCCTACACCTCTTTCTAGGCTGCTTTTTCTCTAAACTCCCATTCTTAAAGCACTAGTGCTTGACTGAGGAAGTGTGGCTTATAACAAGGAAAAGCCTGCATGCACCCATTCAGCCTGAGCTAGGCTGGCACAGCAGGCTCACGGTGGTGCTTATGAAGTTCCTATGAGCAGAAAGACTGGACCTTCCCCTGAAACACAATACTGAACCATGGCCAAAGCAGCCAGAGCTTTCTACCTGATGTGCTCTCGAGGAGTCCAGCCCAGTAAAGCTTTGCTCCTTTGTACGTCTCTGGTTTGTGCAGTGAGACCAAGAATCCCAAAAGACCATAGCTAACCCATCACCTGCACTGGCAAAGAGGAACTTGCCTGTTAGGACTCAGGTTTGGGTGCTTCCGGTATGAGGCTGTCAGTTATTAAAACCTCCTTAGGAATATACGGCATAGCCAGAGGGCTTGCTCAAGAACATGCCTGCTCAAGGTCATGTGCCTTCTAGCAGCAAAGTTCTAGGCAAACCTCTGGCTTCTGTCTTGTCAGAAGTCTGGGGTCCACTCTGTCAGCTGTGCACCACCATCTCTGGCTGGGGCCTAACTAGTTCAGCCTATCTTCCCTGTCCTATTAACAGGGACCTATGACTAACAGAGCAGAAAGAGATAGAAACTACATTATTTACAAATTGCCAGCTTTTGTAGCTTATGTCTGTAATTCCAGCATTCACAAAGCTGAGGCAGGAAGTTTACTGCAACTCTGAAGACAACCTAAGCTACTACAGTAAGTCCTTGTCTTAGGAGCGGGTTGTGGTCAGGGCTTTGGCATGCAACATAGAGCAGACACACCTGTGCTGCCTGTCAGGTCTGATCTCACAGCATGGGCCCTACCTAGTCCCAAGAACAGACAGTATTAAACCTATGGCAAACAGGTTAAGATTCAATCAAACAATTTTCTTAGTTTCTGTTACTTTAGTGGTTAATCGTGTTGATCCAATGTTAGGGTTAGCTGAACAACAAATACACCTGAGGAGCATGCAGCTGCACTCCAATGTCCTGGGAGCAGCCAGTGCCCACTCCCCACATGTGATGGTTGCAGGGCCCACCACATACCGTCCATCTGAACCTTCTTTGGCTGCATAGAGGGAGATGACATAGAGGAGGTGACTCGGAAGTTGGCAGGCAACGTCTCTGCAGAGCCAGAGGCTAAGCCACGGATGTCCTTTGGTCTGAACTTCTTCCTCCAGGAAGGTGCCCTCCTGAAGCTTTTGTCATCATCCTGGCAAACCAAGGAGACAAGTGCTAACTAACAGTAATCAGCCAGGCCCATGTTCTTTGAATGTTGTTGGATCACAGGGCTCTGGCATGTGTGTAGTTAACTTTCGCCATGACAGCACAATTGCCTGCCTAGTCCAGATCTACAACAGAAAAGGGCTGTGGAGATACTCCTCTGGCCACCCCTATAGAACTTAGATCAGTCCAGGGCTGTGATCTTTGTCACACAGAAACCACCTCACAGACTGGGACACAGCCAAAAAGACCTGTATCTTCAGAGGTAGCTTCTGTTCTCTTTGTCAAACTTTTTCAAGGCCCAATGATAATTGTCCTTACATGTGATGACGGGTTTCAAGAGGAGAGAAGTAACAGTTTTGAACAAATATATTTCTCAGACACATCTCTCTCCAAGACACAGAGCTCTTGGCTGGAGCAGAATGGTCATTTCTTCCTAGAATATAAGATAGTTGCTGCTTCTGGGCTTCACCGAGTTTTATGTCTTGATAAACCATTTATGGGACATCAAAAGCCAACAATTAGCCAGGAATGCTGAGGGAATTGTGACTCCATCATTTGGAAGGCTATGGCAAGATGCTGCAAGTTCAAACTAGCCTGGGCTACATAGACACTTTCTCAAAACAAACAAAACCCTAAATAGAAAAAAAAATTATTAAAATCATTCTTGCTGGACAGTAGTGGTATGTGCCTTTAAAACCCAGTATTCAGGAGGCAGAGGCAGGTAAATCGCCTGGTCTTATAGAAGGAGTTCCAGGACTATAGCTATCCAGAGAAACCCTACCTTGAAACAAGCAAAATAAAACCAAACCCATTCTTTTCTGGGCTGGGCATGCCCACCAGTAGACTGTCAATACAATTAGCTCTCTCAACACCAACATCTGTGTATGTATATATCTGAATCTATGTCCACACTCCTGAAGTAGCATTTCCCATATGGTTCTAAATACGTTGAAATGGGGTCCACTCAACACCCATGAACACACGTGTGGTCTAAGCTGAGCTTTGGTGACCGATTTCCAGCCCCAACACCAGCGAAAAAAAGCAGACAAAACAGAACAAGACAATCAGGCTGAGCACTCACCTCATCAAACCTCCGATCAGTCCCTGTGAC
The DNA here is from genome assembly GCA_021653895.1 of Mastomys natalensis. NCBI lineage: Eukaryota > Metazoa > Chordata > Mammalia > Rodentia > Muridae > Mastomys > Mastomys natalensis. The sequence continues at coordinate 446,151 of JAJTUV010000342.1, forward strand.
CAAAAGATTGTTGAATTCTCTTTCCAAGACAGCTCGAGCCTAAAACAGTGAAAAAGCCACCAAAGCTTTCATCAATTACTAAGAAGGACACTGGTATAGCTCACTGCCAGGGACACTCTGACCCATGATGGAATCCAAACATCACATCTAATCTGTGGGTGGACTCGAGGGGGGAGTAGCCATAGTAAGTGCTAAGCAGGAGGCTAGAGTATGAGCTAATGTTGGTGTTCTGTAGAGAAATGGAAATTTCACATTTTCAAATATGCTCATGAAGCAAAGAAATTAAGTAAAGCAATTACCACAAAAGCTAAATAAAACTTCCATGTAATATGCTTGAAACAGAAAGCAGATAAGCTTAAGAAAAAGCAGATAGCATTAAGCTTCTGTTGACTCTCTACGGACATTTCATCACTATAGAGCTACAAAAAGTCTTCACTAGCTACGAAATGTTAAGCTGTCCCCGAACTGGAGGGGACAAGTGAGCATGCGCAATCAGAACTTCTGGAACACTGGCAAGGTATAGGCCTGACAGTTCTGGGGTCACCTGCGTATTCTGCGTTGGAATCTGTAACAAGAGTGCCAGGGCACTGAAATCGAAAGTCTCGTCCAAGGCCAGAAGTGCTCCATGAACACCGCTCTCTATTAGGTTGTTGGCATACTCTTTAAGGCCAATCGACAGGATCCAGCGAATCACCCGGTCATTGCTCCACACAAGCACATCTGCGAGAGAGTAAAGTAAGTGTATAGTAGCCTCAGAAACGCTCCACTCACAATACCCTCCCTGCAGCACAAATGAATACCCTTCCTGGTACAAATCCTGACCTTGTGCTCCTGAAACAGACCCAAGCCCCCAGGTGCCAGCAGCACAGATACCACAGCCATCACATAGGAACCCTATCCACACCATTCTAAGAAGCCACTGGAACTACTCCAGGGAACCCAGGGGAAAGAGACAGAACTCATTCCACTTCCAGGAACAGAATGAAGCAACAGCCTACAAACCTGAGGACCAAAGCACATTCTTCCCATGACAGACAGAGCCACCTCCATAGATTAGACACTTGCTCAGTCTGCATGTTCAGGGCAGCTACCCATGGAACAGTTTGCTGGGATGCTGGGCACTCCCACTCCCTCCTCCACAAGAAATGTGCAGTGACCCGGGGAACCAGGGCAGTGCTGAGGAAGCGTCCATCGCTATCCAGCCCATCCTCCTTAGTCTTCTATGGTCTCTTCTGTGTAACCAACATATCTTGCATTCAAACTTTTGATCAAGTTAAACATTTTTATTTTAATTAACTTTATAATGTGCCTTATTTATTTAGGATTACTACTGCTGTGATAATCATGATCAAAAGCAACCTGGGGAGTAAAGGGTTTATTTCACTCACAGTTCATGATCAAAATCAGGAACTCATGCAGAGTAGGACCATGCAGAGGCCGTGGAGGAACACTGCTTACTGGCCTGCTCCCATGGCTTGTGGAGTCTGCTTTCTTATAGAATCCAGTACTACTAAAATGGGCTGTGCCCTCCCACATCAATCCTAATTAAGAAAATGCCCGCTGGGCAGTGGTGGTGCACGCCTTTAATCCCAGCACTTGGGAGGCAGAGACAGGAGAATTTCTGAGTTCAAGGCCAGCCTGGTCTACAGAGTGAGTTCCAGGACAGCCTGAGCTATACAGAGAAACCCTGTCTCGAAAAACCAAAAAAAAAAAAAAAAAAAAAAAAAAGGAAATGCCCTGGTCTTCCTACAGCTGGATCTTATGGGAACATTTTCTCAACTAAGGCCCCTCCTTTCCAATGACTCTAGATTGTGTCAAGTTGACATGAAACCAACTAGGCAGCACAGGATGCAAATATCTCCAATGTTTTTCTCATTTATTTTCTTAAGACTAGGTCTCACTTTGGAGCCTCAGTTGGTCTTGAACAAACATGGTCCTTCTTTTTGCCTTAGCTTTCTGAGTGTTGGGGTCACAGACATGTCACCATGCCCAGTACTCACAGAGAAACTGAAAGACATTCTCTAGCACAGAGGCTCTGGAGGCTACACCTTGTGACAGGTACCGTACTCCATCAGCACTAATGGAGAGCTAAAAATAGTCAGTCTAAAAATATGCCCAAGCACTTCCAAAGACAGTTCCTGTCAAGTGCAGGAAGCCAGAAGGCCCCAGAGAACAATGCAGCAGATTCAACATTCTGCCCCAAATGCTGCTCTTGAAAAAGAGGCCATTTCCAGGACTCAGGTAACAGCACAGGACAAAATGCCCTTCAAATGTGCAGTTTGTTTCTGCTTTTCTTTTTGTTGTTGTTGCTATTGTTTAAGACAGGGTTTCTGTGCAGCCTTGCTCGTTTTGAAAATCATTCTATAGACTAGGCTGGCCTCAAATACATACAGATCCCCTGCCTCTGCTTACTCAGGAGTGCTGGGATTAAAGATGTGCACCACCACTGCCTGGCTACCTCGTCTTTTTCATATTTTGTCTTTCTTATTAAAAACAGCATTTCTAGAGCTGTGGTGAGCAGCAAAGAGATTAAGTGACAGACACAAAAACATCTAGTGCCCACTCAGTTCAGAACCACTGCCAAAATCATCAATGACTTCCTGACTTCTGAAACTGTCTCTTCAATCAAGTAACTGTCTCCATCACTGGGGCTGCAGCAGGGAAAAAGGCCCTAGAGGAGAGCAGCCACCCTACAGCCTGTTCTGCTTCTGTATGCCTTCCCCCATCCATGCTGCTATCCTCCAAGAGCAGACTGAGGGTAGCCTTGGGGCCTCCTACCTTTCCTGTGGGATCAAGACCCTTGAGTACCCAACAGCTAAGCATGTCATACTTATCCTAGAGAGTATGCAGCACTCACCACTGTTCTGCAGTTTTAAATGTCAACACACAGGACACACATAACCAAATGACAACACACTAATGTCACAGGAAAAGTACCAGTACTGATGACTGTACAGGCAAGCTCTCTATCACTCCTTTCCATCTTCCTCAGGGTCGGCCAGTGCCTCCACCTAGAGCCTTTCAGGATTCCTCCTGGGGCTGCTCAACAGGTGCTCCACCCCACTGAAGCTGGAGACCAGTGCCCAGGCAGGGAACTCACCTCTTGTCTCATTCTGACTCTCTTCTCTTTTTCTTTCCAGTTCTTTTCGGTCATAATTCAACCTTCTCAGGCACATAATTCCACACTGGAAACTGTTTCTGTTTACAGAGACACAATAAAAAGAGATTATGTGGAGCTCGCAACAGGGCAAGCCTCAGCCAGAGAGAAGCGTGGCGAGTGTCCACTTGCCTGTGGAAGCTGTCAACCATCTTCAGCTGCCCCGCAGGTCTTTCTTAGTCAGGTGGTCCAGCATCCGGGCATCCACAAGGCACTCCATGAAGTAGCTGCGGTACTGCGGCAGGCCCAGGCTGGGCAGCCACTCATTACCGATCCACTCGTGGTTCATGTCCCCATATGCTAGCGTCTGCTTTTAGTAAGTGGGTAACGTTAGTTATGGACTTCGAATCTCCCACATGAAGACTAAATAATGACAACACCGGACTTGGTAAGTCCTGGGTGATCAATCTCCCATCCCATCACTTAAAAGTTAGTGAGACTTCAGACAAAAGGAGTCATTAGAAGTCTAGGGCTCATTGCTGAGTTAACCTATCTAAACAAGCCACAAGGAAACCACAGCCAACTGCAGAGCCCCTTCTGAACAGCTGTTAATGCAGCAACTAAGAATGACCACGACTCATGAACAAGTTTGAAGGGCAGGTTCAACTTGACCCATTAAAATTATCTCTGGCTGGTTTTGACTTTGGTTTTAACACTTTTTCAAAATAAAATGTCTATTTAAAAAGCAGCAAAAGTTGATTTGAAAAAAAAAAAAAACTTACCAGCTAACAGAATTCAATGAAGAAAAAGAAAAATATACAACTATAAACAAGACATAAATACTCCTTCCAACCAAAAGTACAAAGTAGAGGAGTGCTATAAAGCAGCTTTTCCTTGAAAAGACTCAGCACAATGCAAATTGAAGCAGCAATTATCAATTAACTTGGTCTACTTATGTTTTCCAGGATTCTCTACCTGACACCAGAACACTTCCCTCTTTTTCTTGAGAGGATACTACCATACTGCCCAAGACAAGACGCAGAACCTCACACTCCATCCTACCAGCCCATGTGGTCCTGGAGGCCACTATTTCAAGGATGGCACATCACAGTCAACTTTCTGAGCTGCTCACAAGTCATGGGTGACAGTTGCACAGACCCATAACACATCCGGAATATGTTTGGCTTGGTGTGGTGCAGACTGAATCAGGTCTCATGTACAGCTTGGCCACAGAGTGGCACCCCAGCTCTCAATATGCTTAGAAGCTAAACTGCACAGTATTTTCTGACTCGAAAAACTAAATCAGAATCTGTAACTCCAGTACTTATGAGGCTGAGGTCTGAGGACTTCTGCAAGTTGGCCTAGGCTACGGGCAAGATCCAGCTATAAAGATAGGTGGAAAAGATGGAAGAGAAAGGAAACCAGCAATTGGCCAAATACAGGGTCACATATCCATAGTTCCTCCACCTATTCAATAGGCCAAGATGGATGGCTGTTTAAAGCTGAAAGTCAGAGGCTAGCCTGGGTAATGCAAGACTCTGTCTCAAAGGGATAAATAATGGCTAAAAACACAAAAATACCTTCCAAACATTTGTAAATTAACACACTTCCAAAATAACAGTGCAAGAATCTGTAATGGCATCAAGTCAATCAACAACATACTAAAATAAAACCTGATACTGAGAGGCGTATTATCATGGGAACATAATCTGGATCAACATTTGGAAAAGTTGAAAAGCATACTACTACAAAAGACACAGAAACACCCGTGAAAGACTCCCCCTTCATTGTGGGGAGCATTCTGGGAATGAAGTGAGCGCACCTCCAAGCAGCACAGAGCACCTGAGAAGGGGAAGACTGAGTGCTTATCCACAAGAAGTGCAGTGGTGTCCTCTCTAACTACCAGCACTGAACCACCACACGAGGCAAGAAGACACACAGAGCCAGTGAGCAGGGGAGTCAGTCCGTTTCATTCACAAAGGACAGGACCAACTGAGGCAGGAAGCTGCACAACAGGCCCCAGGCCAAGACACAGGTTGTGCTGCGCAGTAGAAACAGGGAGGGACCCATTCCTACAGACTAAGAACCAACTGGAAACCTAGGTTAAAAACATCACTTCTAATGACTCAACAGGTGTGTCCTGTGGAGATGAACAGGTAGAGAGAGCAGGTGAGTTGATGCTGGCAGTGAAAACAGCCTCCCTCCACTGTTCACCTGCTCCAGCCAGGCAGAAAGAACGAGTCAGACCCAACAAGAACACTGAAGCTGTACTGAAAGAACTATTCTATTACTGTCCCTAAGCACTCTGGATCATCACAAGATGTCACTGTCCATCAGCGCAGGGACCCTCAGTATTTTGTGGCCTGGCTCTGCCTTCTTTGAAGGCAGAATGAGGAAGATCCTATGAAGGAAGGGCCAAATGAGGCAGCACTGTTCCGTCTGAATGCTTCCTATGCATGCCAATCACTTCTTCGTGGGGGCAGCTGTAGAGAGGGCTTAGTCCAGGGAGCCCTCCTTTTCTCCTAGGATGCTGCGATAAGCTAGGAAAGAGAGGACACACAGAGCCAGATGTCCTAGGACAGAGGAATACTCTGCACAGCGCAGACACAACCCAGACTCAGCAAACTTAGGCTACAAAGAAGCAGGGTCATGGCCACACCGCTTGTTGATGATTCTGCAGTGTCCACAGGTTACCCTGCGAGGGAGAGCAGGCTGAGGCCTTTGCCTAACAGCTCAGTTAGGAAGAGGATTGTGAAGGGGTGATACAAGCCCCTTCTTTCACACTCCGCTGCAAAGCATGCTGCTCACACTTCCTAGCCTGAAACATGCATCTATTTCTACAAAGAACTGGAATCACTCTGCATGGACATGTGAGGTACCCTGTGACCATGAGAAATTACCCAGCTGCCCATCCTGTAAGGAGCTGCTAGCCAGGCTGAGTAAAGTCAGGAAGAGGCAGAGCACAGCAAGACCAGTGGTCCAGAGCCAGTGTCCTTTTTTTTTTTTTTTTTGCATCACAGAGACACCGATATAGAGGGAGGCCGCTGCCTGTGGCTGGGAAAATTAAGAATATTACTTGTCCAGGTCCACAGCTCAGCCTCAGCAATGAACACTGCTAAAATCCAGGGATGGAAAAACCATCATTCATCTGAGCTGCCCAAATGGGGGTACTGAGAATGCGAACACAGTGAGAGGGCTCAGTGGGCAGAGGCACTCACCAACAAGCCTAAAAACAGAGTTCCATCCCTGGAACCCACATGGGGAAGAAAGTGACACTCCTGCGTTGCTCTTTGACCTCACTGTGGCATGTGTACACAGACACAGATAAACACAAGTACCCAAATGTAATAAAAAACCTTAGCAGGAAAATGCAAATGCCCAGTGTTCCTCAGGGAGATCTTTCAATCTATGCAGCATTAAGGCAGCACTCAGTATCACACCAACAGAGACACAGGAAAGGCATCCTTCCTTGTCTTTGAGGTTTACAAATTATTTCTCACTTTTTCTACCAGGAAATCTTGAAACTAAAGTTACTCTGGCAGGGAATTCTGTGTGCACTTTTAAAAGGTGTGGGCTCCTGTGTGAGGGACCCCACATTGACAGAAACCTGTGCTCATGAAGAACCACCACAGAGGCTCCTGTGAGAATATTCAAAGTTGTCCATGAGACGCTGCCAAGCCTGCTCTGGGCTTGTCTAAGTTTTCAAATCATTAATCACACAGAGCAGACTGGAATTCTAAGAACATCCAGAAAGACAAGTTCCACACTTCCCCACCCCAGACACTTTCTATTGCCACACAGTGAAGGTAGGTAAGTAGAGAAAGACGCCAACCTGAGCCCAGCTTCCCTCCTCGTCTTCCTGATGTTACATGGTTAGGAATGCAAAAGAACAAACCGTTAGTGTCTGTAAGCTATGGTAAGGCAAGCAGGCAAATGTGGATGGTTGGACACGTAAGCATGCTGGGATCGCAGCAGCATGCAGTCTGTGCAGCACCAGCAGCCTGGGGTTTTCATGCAAGAAACACACCCTTTCCATGCCAGCATCTCAGTAAGAGGGAAAAGCTGGGTTCCAGTATCACAGTGGGGTGCTAAACTGAGCTCTGTCCCCAGGGCAAATCAATTCTATCTAAATGAGCATGTCTGCAACTGTAAGATCCTGGAAGAAACTAGAGCAAACAAACTCCAGTTTGTACACTTAGTTGATAACCTAAGAGGGGACATGTCTGTGAAACACCTGAACGTTAACACTTTCATTCCCAACAGAAAGGCCAAAGCCCAAGCTGGTCTGGCACAGCACGTGCCCTGCAAATGCAGGTACAGTGACTAACCGTTTGTGGTGTGGCTGTGAGCGTTTCCATCTCTTCATGTGTCAACCAGACATTTCCTGTGGTCTAAGGTACCCAGTGCACCAGCCATATCCCAGGGCCAGGGAAGCATGACAGAGAGGAGAGGGCACACAAATAAACTTCAGGCACAGGAGCCTGAGGCAAAGGCCACTCTTCACAGAAAATGATAAAAAACCACATCAACCCAGCCCACCTGCTGGCAGCTACATTCTGCCAGCAACTGCTCAACATAGAAGAGCTCACAGCTTCTAGGGCTGGGCTGTTGTGTCTGCTCCTGGGGTATATAAATAAAGAAAACAACGCCCATTTTAAACTTCTGGAAATATTGGCTCTCTCAGAACTCTCAGAACTCTGCTCACTATCTTACAACAATCTCACTGAACCGGAGGTGGGGCTCAGTGCCAGAGCTGCCTATCAGTGCAAGGACTTGGGTCTCATTTATCTCCAGCACTTCCTAAAGGAATCCCTCCCACAAGTAGCTTCATTCCAACAGGAGCAGAAGGCCCCTCTTCCTGCTGGCAGGTATACACCAGGGACTAGCCCATACAGGCCCAAATTAACCATACCATGTCCCGGTTGCCTCCTTGTCACAGCTAGAGACAGGACCAAAATCTACACGCTTGTTACTGTAAGCTCAAGGGAGGAATCTATGCCAGTGCCCGATAATATGGAGGGAACACTTCCAAGCTAAGATGGTGGGAGCTCCCTGTACAAGCTGAAAAAGACTTTGGAGGGGCCTCAATGAACATGCCTTTCTGACATGAAACTACCAGGGAACAGGAGGGTTTGTGGCAACAAAAGCCATTCTCTGGATCAAAGCTCTGAGCCACAGCTCAAGACAGAACCCAGGGTTCATTCCACAGAGAACAGAAAAACTTCACCACTTTAAGTTTGAGTTGGGGTGCAGCCTTAAGCTGTTGCAGAAAGGCATGTCTCAAAGATACTTCAGGGTTTTTCCAGTCACTCAAGCTAAGTCAGGAGTACAGCCATGTCTGGCTTTCCTCTTTGGTTAATTTTTACAGAGAAAAATTAATGTCCAGTGGGAAAATAAGTACATTCTCTGGTGACCAGGACAATGGGTGGCAGCAGTTATCCCTCACTAGTACCATCCAAGGTGCTCTGCAGAGCTAGCACTCCAGAGAAAATGTGAGCAGCTCACTCCTTACATGCTGCCACCGAGCCCATGTGGGACAGAGTTCACAGATGAGGAAGAAAAGGGCTGGACACCAGTGAATTTTAATTCAGCAAACTAAGTCTAATGGCAAGGAGGGAGTGTTCTTCCTGTCCACACCCTATCTAGAGGGAGTACTGCAGATAAAGAAGCACAATCCCACCTCTGCGACAGACCAGCCACAGGCCCAGACTAGCAGCCACCCCTGTCAAGTCAGAGAGCCTGGATCCCTACTGTTGCACTGTGAAGAAGTCACAGGGTGTGTGTGTGACCTGCTCAGCAAATTGCTCATTCTGTGTGAATGCAAATTCCAACTCTGCATGGTAAGGGGTTATCAGGCATGAGAGGCAAAAGGCAGGAAGTGTGAGTATAGAGTATACACTTCCTCAATTCCTGCCCAGAAGCCATCAGGACAACAGGTACAATAAATGCATGTGAGGGTTTGTTTTGTTTTCCAGTGGGAAAAAAAGTACATTCTCTGGTGACAAGGACAATGTGCATTGATATTCTGCGGGCATGTATGTCTGTGTAAGGGTGCCAGATCCCTTAGAACTGGAATTACAGACAGTTGTGAACTACCACGTGGGTGCTGGGAATTGAACCCAACTCCTTTGGAAGAACAGCCAGTATTCTTAAATGTTGAGCTGTCTCTCCAGCCCCACATGTGACATTTTTAAGAATCAATTTCTACCTTTAAACACCTTTCTTCTTGAGGTTTTTCTAGAAAAAGCTTTCATTTTTAACTTGAGTTGGGTCTCAATTATGTTATCACTGCTGGACTCAAAGTTCTGATCCTCATACTCCCACAAAATCAAATGGGACTCACATTCAACTTCAGCCAAACTTTCATGGAAACCTTTGTCCAATGCCAGGGATGAACCCAGTATCTTTCACATGCTAAGCAAGTGCTCTACATAGAGCTATACCCTAGCCCAAGAATGTTTGCTAGTCTTGGGTCATCCAATTCTTATAAGCAAGTTCTAAGGCATCTTCAGCCATGTTCTAAATGAGACCTTCTGGGGTTGAAAGTTGAGTGGTCTGAAGCCTTCCAGAAGACAATCCTTCTTCCCTGAGCATAAGAGCATGTAACTGGAGACTTACCGTCCTGGATGTGGGTGGGGCAGAAGGGCTAGTCAGTGACATTATCTCTTGGATGGCCAGCCGCAGCTTCAGTCTGTGCAGGGGGTTGCTGATGCCGATCTCTCGCTGGATTCAGTGTCTGACAGGGCTGACATGATGGCACCACTCTTGACATTTGCTCGGCAAGCAGCCACATACCAAGCAGGCATCCCAACCCACAGCTAGACATGGGAACAAGAAGGCCAGAGCATCAGGCAAGTGTGAGAGGTCTTAGTGAACTTCTATAATGCAGCATGTGAAAAGGACTTACCTCCAGCCACACCACCACTGTGGGTCCATCCCACTGTGCGAAAGGCAAGCCTTGCCTGCGGGCCTCCTCCAGCAGCTCATGCCTAGGAGGGAGACACATTCAAAAGAACTTGTTAAGTAGGCATCTTGGACAGGTTTCTAAACACAACAGGTGCTCACCACTTTCCTCCAGTCTCCAGCTACTGGTATCACTCATAGCACACTAGTTGTTGTTTACTACAGAATGCCTTTATGACAACCTGGCTGAGCCTTTATCGTCACAGAATCCCACCTCCTCTCAATGAATGAGCACCAGCTTGAGTGACACTCAGTAGTCCTCAAACCTAAGTTCATGTAGCATGAGGGCAATCCTAGGCACCACACCTTTTACCCTGGCCAGAAAGAGAGCACATGCAGGCTGGCAGATGGATACCTAATGCTGCGTGTCCTCACACCTACGAGAATGGTACTGCCAAAACTGCAGGTAATGGGGCACACCTTTAATCCCAGCATTCAGGAGGCAGAGGAGGGTAGATCTCTGTGAGTCCAAGGCAAGCCTGGTCTACAAACTGAGATCCAAGACAGTCTGAGCTACATATAGAGACCCTGTCTCAAGAAACAAAACAGAATGGGTTGAAGCCCTGGGGAGCCAGCACAGTGGGCAAACTGCATCCTAGCACACACCAGGTGTGGCTTCTATCCCCACACACAGGTTCTTTCTTAAAATTACATTTCTCACTATGTGCATGTGAAGTAGCCAGAAATTCCAGAATCTTTTTTTTCTAAAGTCAAATAATATGTGAGATGCAGATCTGCCAAATCAAAGCAAACTCCCAAATCCTGGCTTCATGATAACTGCCAAGAGAGGGGCTTTCCCTCCAGTCACAATGTCACAGACAGTTTCAAGCCTGCCTTCTTTAGTCACTGTTGGCTCCTATGGCCAATGGCTACTTTCTGTCACTCCTTCTGGCTAGAGGCAAATTCTCAGGGCAGCAGCACTATTTGGTGTCGCAAGAAGAGTCAAAATAGCACTTCTGATCTGAGGAACAGGGCTACTCAAAAACCAGAAGAGACAGACAAGAGTGCTCATGTGGGGCTCAGGAAGTGAGGGTCTGTGGGATTGACACCAGCCGTGGCTACAGGGAGAGGACCAATGTCTTGGAGCACTTGGTGACTGGTGGACTTTCTGCTTCCTCTAGACAAACTCTCCTCAAAGACAGCTAGTATCACTTATCAGAACAGGCAGAGAAGCCACAGGAAGCACAGTCACTCCTTGCAGATCAACTCCAAAAGATAGAAACTCTGAGGACACAAGGCAGCAACCATTCTGGGTATGGGGCCTGGCCACAAAGTATCTAAGCTAAGTTCACACTGAATGGACTAGGTCCTCCTCAACTGAGATGTTTGCTAAGACTTCGGCTATCAGTAGTAACAGATCCAAGCAGAGAACAGATAGCCAGCTAAGCAAGCACACTGCAGCCCTCAGTGGCTACCTGGAGTCTGCTGCACCCTTGGGGTGCCCTGAACTCCCTCCAGCACTGGGAAAAGCCTTTGCTGGTACTTAGAGCCGTGTAGAAGCAGGAACAGTGTTGAAGCAGTAGGACATGAATTAGGAACCAGTAAGACAACACTGAGGACAATCAATCATAAAAAGCAGAACCTAAAAAGGTGACTAGAGCTGGCTTCCCTCTGCCTCCTTAGCCTTCCCTATTGGGCAGTTTGTAAGCTTATAGTACAAACACAGCCATGGCAAGGCTTGCACATTTGAGTATCAAATTTCTTGAGGGGTGCACATCTCTCACCAATCATGTGTCATGGGACATAATGTCAGAACTATAGACACGTAAGGCTAGCTGACTTAATCCCGAGATATCTTGTGAGAACAGTACTACCTCCCTCCTCTCCACTGCATCTGGGAATGGGCTGACCCCTTGATCTTCACAATACCCTCCCAAATCAGCCTGCTTTCCCATGTAGGACTTCTGCAGACTCAGACTGCCAACAGTCACTTTCTAGTTATCGTGCCACTGAGCCTTTCTGGTCCACTCAACTGTTAAAGTAAATGTGGCAAGAGGGATGTGACAATTCATGCTTATAATCTCAACACTTGGGAAGCTGAGGCAGGAGGATTGTCATGAGTTTGAAGCCAGCCTAAGCTACACAGCAAGACCCTGTCACAAAAGGTAAGGAGGGCATTTAACCCCCATTGACATTTCTTTTTCTTTGAGTTTTTTGAGACAGCTTTCTCTGAGTGTAACTCCAGCTGTCCTAGAACTTGCTCTGTAGACCAGGCTGTCCTTGAACTCAGAGATCCACCAGCCTCTGCCTACCAAGTGCTGGGATTAAAGGCGTGAGCCACCATACCTAGCCACATTTATTTTCTTACCAGTCAATTTTCTAGGTAACAAAAACTTTTTTAGCCAGTGGCCCCAAACCTTAAAACACAGTGACAAAACCAAAAATCTTTTAAAAAATCTTTCTTGGGGTGTGTCTATATGTAGTGTGTATACATATGTGTAGTATATGTACATGTATACATATGTGTAGTATATGTACATGTATGTGCATTTGTATGTATATGGAACCTAGAAGTAGACTTCAGGTGTCTTCCTCAGCAACTCTCCACCTCCTTTTTTGAAACAGGTCTCTTACTAAACCTAGAGCTCACTGAATGGCTAGACTAACAGACTAGTCACTGAGCTCCAAGGAAGGACCCACCTGTAGTGACAAGTTTGACAATTCTGAGTTTTGGTTACTTTAAAAAACACAGACATACTTAAGTATATGCTTTTGTTTTAATCCCAGGTGTGGGGATGTAAGGCTGCTTTGTAGCAGCTATGATCTGCCTCGTGCTCTAGCAGAGGCACGGTTTTGCCAACTGCAGATAGTTTCTGGGATTATATGACACTGGGATTATAAGACATTTGGAATCCCAGGAATTTTTCAGAGGAGGATAGATAGATAGATAGATAGATAGTATAGCTGATAAGTGGGGTTGCTCATTTAGAGAGGTTGTTTGCAGTTTGTTAGTAGTTGTGCTCAAAGAAGAAACAAGAAGAAATAAAGTAGACTCAAGGATCTCTCTCTCCCCTCTATCTTTTTTTCTCTTCTATCTAGTGATAGGGGGTGAAATGGGGGGGGGGTGTGGTAAAGGGTGGAAAAAGAAGACTTGATAAAGTAGCTAAGACTGGATACATCCACCGGTCTCTGCGTCCCCACCACAGGCAGATTTCACGTGAGCGCTGGAGATTCATCAAGTCCTCATGGTTACATGATAGGCACTTACAGACAGGGCATCTCCTCAGCCCAAGAGACTCTCTTCTCAATGGGCTACATAGCTGTCTGTACCTTAGGTCTAAGACCCAAGAGTGTCAGACTGTTTGGAGACATGAGAGAAACAGTGCTGACCTGGGGCCACGGGTACTGCTTTCAGCCTCAATCCCACAATCCCCGACATGGCAACAGGGCAGCAGAGGTTCTGCTAAGCCTTCTCTTGGCTGTGAGATGTAACAGGAGTACAAATCTATAATCCTCCTGTCTCTGACTCTCTAACACTGGAATTGTGGACAGGAGCCACCATGCCTAGCTCCTAAATGTAAAATGGCTGCTGTAACACAAACTCACGCAGCAGAAGCATTGCCTTTACAACTAGACCTGGAGGACTGAGGGTGTGGCTCTGCAGCACAGTGCTGACTGAGCATTCAACTGAACCTTGGCCTTCATCCTCAGCATTTCAAAGGCAAAGCAAGGAAACAGTGGCAGGAAACCGGTAGAGTTTTAAAAATGCACTCAATTCTATGAGGAATGGCCCATGTATAAGGACAGGCCCCGGGGACTAGATGGAGCTTTTTGGTCACCTACTCCATGATACCAGTAAGCAATGCAGCTCTCCATACTCCACACTCAACCATTTTTATTTGTAATATGCCAGCACTGTCCCAATTGAGGCTCTGAATGAAGGCCAAGGGCCTTTCTTCCCTGACACTAGTCACTGCAAATGTCTGTATCAAATGAGCAAGCTAGGAGTCCTAAGGACATCAGTGACATCCTTCTGACAGGGAAAGGACACAGGCAAAGACCCTCTGAGAAGGCAAGCATTGGGGTTAAGCCTGGTAGCCTTAGGAGCATCACACAGCAAGAGTGCCCACGCAGTCCAGTTCACCACTTGTGAATACACCACAGCACCACAGAGAACTGGGAATGCCCTGAAGTTTGTGGCTTTGGACACTGAGGAAGGGAGAAAAGCCCCTGCCCTAAACATGCTCAGCAATTCCCCAAAGCATGAGAGCAGTTACTAAGCAAATCTGCCAGGCCCTAGCCAGCTCTCGCCTGTCTGATCCACTCAGCAGGCAAAAGAGATCCTGAAGTCAAGGACTGGCCACAGGAAGCATTCCTGAGAAATGAGTTTGAATCTTCAATCACACACTCACAACATACATTATACACACTCAGGTCAGATCACAGGTCTGCCCTTCCGCACCCTATGCTCACATTCAGAATCACAAGTAAACTGAAACATTGGGGAAATTTAGACCATTTTCTCTCAAATGGAATATAAACCCTCTAGAAGGAGAAGAATGTGGTGACACAGCTGCCAGGCCACACACAGCCTTGCTGTTTCCATTATGGTGTGTGATGTGAAAATTCCACACCAGTAGAATCGGGGGTATAGAAATTTCCCAGTGTTGTTCCAGGAGGCAAGAGGCTGTTTTAATACCAAGTTTCATACTGCCAAATGGCAACTCCCAAGGTGTCTCAAAACATTTTACTCAGTTCAAAGACAGCAATATTCCAGATCAAATTTGGATGGTAAGAGATTTTTTAAAAGTTCCATTTACAGAGTCCTGAAGGTTAGGGAGACCACAGCACTGCTAGTGGAGCCTGGTTCTTACCTGGAGCACTGACAGGCAGAGCTCATGACTGACAGTCTCAACAGCAAGGCCAGCACCACCCCAGGTGCAGTGCAGTCTCTAGAGCACTCAGACGCTCTGCAGAGCCACCCAGTCAATCCTGGCTCAAGGCCTCTTCTTTTTCCTTCTGAGTTTAGCTGTCACTTCTGGTCTACATCTTCTGCCTGTTCTGTGATGCACTGTTTCACCCTATCTGCCTGCCTCCCTCACTGTTTCTGAATGCAGCAAGCTTATAGACAGTTATTCTCTGCAGAGGAAACCCACACACTTCTGTGCCCCTGGAGTTAAACAGTTGTTCTTCTCTTCAGCTCAGAGATTTAGTTTACTGGCTTTCTTTTACTCTTTGCAAACCCAAGGCCTTGCATACTATGTGCTTGTTTTACCCTGAGTCACACTTCCAGTCTTTCAAGACTTAGTACAGAACTGATATTTAATAGGTTACAAATTCTTTTTTTTTTTCCCCAAGATTTATTTATTCACTTTATGTATATGTTCTCTCTATCTGTATGCACACCTGCCCACCAGAAGAGGGCACTGGATTCCATTACAGACGGCTGTGAGCCACCATGTGGTTGCTGGGAATTGAACTCAGGACCTCTGGAAAAGCAGTCAGTGCTCTTAACCACTGAGCCATCACTCCAGCCCCAGGTAACAAATGCTTAAGTATGTCTGTGATAGAAAAATCACAATCTACCAGAAAACACAGAAGGCCATTCACATGGACCCAGACAGTAACTGTGGCTCCTCTGCAGCTAGCTCAGTTGTTTAGGACTACTTGCAGGGATTAGACCTATTTATGTGAGACTGGATCAAATGTATCTCAGGCTGCCCTTGCACTTACTATGTAGCAGAAGAGGACCTTGAACTTCTGATGCTCCTGCCTCTACCTCTGGGATTTGACATGTGCCACTATGCCCAGTTTCTATAGCGCTGGTGAGGGCCCATGACTTTGTGCATTCTAGGTTAGCATTCTATAGCTGAGCCATATCCCAGAACAGTTATCATTCTTTTAAGATGCCCACCATCCCACTTAATACTCAGAAAAGCTATCCAGGGTGAGCTGTTGACTTTTATCTTACAGATGAAAATAGGCACAGAGGACATGATTCCCCAGAACCACTGAGCTGATCTGAGCAGGGTAGGATTTAGACTCCAAAACAGGGTTCTGGAGCATGCCATCTCACCAAGGTACTTCCCGCAGTGGCAGGAATCCAGGCAAATACCTTCTATGTGTCAAAAAACGTTCTCTGCTCCAGGAAGTGGGGGTTAAAAAGGTTGTAGTTGTGTGTGTGTGTGTGTGTGTGTGTGTGTGTGTGCTAGAAGGTGGGTATGTGACTATGTATGTGTGTATATTCATGTATGTGGGTACAGTCCAGATACACGCATAGGCCAGAGTTAAACATCAGGCATTTTCTTCTATCATTCTCCACACTACTTTCTGAGACAGGGGGATCTCACTGAACTTGGAGCTTGTCCATTTGGTTAGATTAGCTGGCCAGCAAGCCCCAAGGATCCTCCTGTCTCCACCTCTCCTCCCCTCGGTATGGAGTTACTTCTTCAGAAGGCTGTGCACACATACAGCTGTGTACAGAATTTGAAACCTAAACACCATTCACCCCGCAGACTGCCTTGTATAGAGACACAATGAGAAGCTTACTTTTTCTGAAGTTTACGGTTTTTCTCAGCTTGTCCTCCCAGTTTGCTGAGTCCCAAGGCATCTTGAGATGAATTTTCTGTCTCTGAAACACCAGCTGCAAAGAAGCAGAGGCCCCAGACTAAAGTGAATCAATATGGCAGAGTTAAGTTTAGGTCTGCTCTCTAAAGGCAGAGTTAAGGTTAAATACTCAAGAGCTATTTCTGATCAAACAGCCCAGTAAACTGCTTAAGACAGGACCCCTGGTATATGTGAACTGCATATCTGAACTGCTAGCAATTGCTATTTGGGTCGTGTATCTGTAGACTCTAAGGGCTGACATTCCCTAGAGATCATCCAGTAGCATGGTGGCATGTGGGAGACAGGCAGACGCAGAAGGCACCCAAAAGCACCCCAGGACACCCTTGTTAAAATGCTTTCTGCAAACCTACCAACCTTGCCCTGGTGACTCCTTGCCCAGTGGACCAGGCCGGCCCTTTTCCTTCTTCCCAAACAAGCGGCCAATGGATGATTTGATGCCCTTCTTCTTTGGAGCTTTGTGAAGGGAGTCCTGGCTACTGTTACTGCTGCTAGGGTTGCTCACGGGGCCATCCTGAGAGCCTGTAGAGCTTTACGGAAAGAAAATGGACTTTTACCAGGAGCTGTTATCACAACACAGGAGTCTGTACCATAACACAAGCACTGCAATACTTTCCTGGGTTGTTTTTGAGACAGGCTTTCACTCTAGCCTAGGCTAGCCTGGAACTCATGACAACCTTGCCTTAGCCTTGAAATCACCAAGCTTATAGCCATGAGTCACAACACCCAGCAGACACTACATTTTTAATAACTGTTCCTCAAAGTTCCTAAGATGCATCTAATCTCTCACAATATGCTGTGAAGTGACACAGGCTGCTGAAGATGATGAGAATAAAGGTGGGTTCTGAAACCCCAGCTTCTTTAGGACTTGATATACCTCTTAAGAGGAGGTTTGGCCTCCAACTAGCTGATAAAGGAGGCCTAGACTCAATCAGAAAGAGTTGCTTGCAGGTCAGCAAGTGAGAGAGCAGTAGAAAGGAGATGCCCATGGGGACCAGAGAAATTAACTGCCAGTCAAGAATGTTTACTGCCGGGCAGTGGTGGCACATGTCTTTAATCCCAGCACTTGGGAGGCAGAGGCAGGCGGATTTCTGAGTTCGAGGCCAGCCTGGTCTACAGAGTGAGTTCCAGGACAGCCCGGGCTACACAGGGAAACCCTGTCTCGAAAAAACCAAAAAAAAAAAAAAAAAAAAAAAGGATGATGTTTACTGTCTGCAGAGCTGGGTGAGAGCTACCATTCAACTACCATTCAAATGCCCTCCCCAACCCTACTCAGGACAGCACAGAAACTCTACATATGGCCATGCAATGACTGTCTATCTCAGCAACTAAACCAGCTCCTATTTTTCTGACAGGAAGCATTAATAAAGAAGTGGGGAAACCATGGACTGCCCAGCAAGTTGGAGACCCATGAAGGCCAGAGAACAGGAGAAGCTGGGCTCGGGCTGTTGGTGGAGCAGCAGCATCCAGAACCACACAGGCACCTGTTCCTGAGCAAGGCTGTGAGGTCCTGGAGCACCATTCTTTACAACGTTCCCCAGACAGGACCTTCTGCTGGAAACTACCTGGGGCAGTGTCAGAACTTCAACTGAATAACCTGAAACTCTTATGTTTTTTTCGAGGTTATGGTTAATATTCTTTTTTTTTTTTTGGGTTTTTCGAGACAGGGTTTCTCTATGTAGCCCGGGCTGTCCTGGAACTCACTGTGTAGACCAGGCTGGCCTCGAACTCAGAAATCCGCCTGCCTCTGCCTCCCAAGTGCTGGGATTAAAGGCGTGCGCCACCACCGCCCGGCTACAATGGTTAATATTCTTAAACCCCAGACAAGCACAGCTCCAGACAGGGGCTGCTGTCCTCAGCCCCACTCCTTACTTCCTCAAGTCCCTGATGTCCTCATGGCTGACCGTGTGCAGCGCGCCTTTGTGCATCCTGTCTAAGCGCAGGGGCCTCGGGGAGGAGGGGGGGAGGTTTCACATTTTATCGTTGTCTTGTCGTCTCGTACCTCTTCTCTGGAAGCTGGCAACTGAGGGCAAGATAAGGGCAAGAACAGTGAACAGTGCACTAAACCTCAATTTAAACATCTACAAGTCACTTTCTGCTAGCACAAGAGGATAGTTTGTTTGTAGTTTTATTTTGAGATGGGACCTTGTGAGCATTACCACTTCAGTTTCCCCAGTGCCTGAGTTACAGGAGACACCACTGTGCATTTTAGCTCATACCGTCTTTAGGACTGCTGTCCAGAAGGGAACCAAACAGCATAAAGCAATGTAACTCACGGCCTATCTCCCTGGGGAAAGTATGGAGCAGGCAGAAACAGGACACTGACAACTCCTCCCTGAGGTAGTCTGGGGATATCGGGGGCTAATACCCAACAAGGGAGCCAAGACCTGATTCATGTTATCAACCTCATTCTAACCAACACAACAGGGCAATCAGTTGTCACTGACCAGGAGTGACAGGCCACTCCGAGAGAACACTGAGGAAGCAGATTCTTCCCCAGCAAGTGGCCAGCACCTTCCTGTCTGGGGCTTGGGAACACACAGAACAGCTTGAGATCATGAGCCACAGCCATGTACACGGCTGCATTTCTGGGTGTTTGGACTACAGCTATATATGCAAACACATATGCAGTTTAAGACCCTTGGTTTAGGTAAAATAATCCTGTGTATGTCACTAAGATGGCCATGAGTACGTACAGAGGCTCCACAGTCATGAACAGCGTCACCCAGTTTGGGTCCTATGGATCTGCCTGCACTGTCTAGCCCAAGAGGACTGTCAGCTGATTGCTGGAATGGCACTAAGGGGCACTGGTCCCATCGTAGCCCATCTGCTCAACGTCAGGCTGCCTCAGCTCAGGACACTCACTATCCAGTAGCAGAAACACTCTACATCTCCCTGTGTAAGATGATCTCAACAGCAGTGGACATCGTAAGTCTGAGCCAGGCTCTGAAGAGCACATGCTAAGCATGCAGGAAGCCAAGATTCCATCCTTCTCCCTAAAGCTACCATGGCTAGAAACTCTGGAGGAAATGTTAACGGCTAAACATGCAATCAATGTTTAAAACACAAAGCAAAGAATGAGCGCAGGAGCAATCCATATAATGGAGACGTGTGCTATTATATTCTTGACCAGAACCTTACCCCACAACAGCTCTCAAGCTGGTTCGAAAATCCTGACAGACTCACAAGTGGGCCCTCTGTGCTCTTTCAAGAAGGGGTGGCACTAGGACTCTTCAATGAACCAAGTAGGGAAGTGACATTCACTTGCCAGTGATACCAAAAGAGAGGCAGAGTACATCGTAGTGCAGCATCTAATCCAAGCCTGGCTCTACAGACCAGGACTCCATGCTGAAGTAGAGTGCGGCTCACACACTGCTTCCTCACTGACACAAGCCAGCTGGGCTGAGACAATCACCATGCAGGGCACTGCAGAGTTGTGTTACTGTAGGCAGCTTGTGCAGCATGGTTTCTTTGGTTGGAGACAAGGGGTGGGGATGGGGTGGTCTTGCTTAGTATCCCGGACTGTCCTAGAACTTGTGACCTTCCTGTTGTGCATAGGCACTGTTTGAACAGCACAGATACATAGCTTTTTTTTTTTTTTTTTTTAAAGAAAAAAAGGCAAAAAGAACAAACCACAGCCCCATCAGGGCCATGCTTAATGGCAAACATCAGTGGCAGGTGGGGATGGAAATCACAACTACTCCACTCTGCAGCCGCTGCCTAGGAAGTTTGGTGACAGGGCAGGGCTCATTGACTGGAGCATGGAAGATCAGAGGTAGAATGTCTCTACCACCAAGAGCTACTGCCAGCTCTCCCCAACTGTGCCCAGCCCAGCATGCTGCACTCACACCAACTTCTAGATACATGGAAGCTGGTAAAAGGTCCAGAAAAGAAAAAAAAAAAAAAAAAAAAAAAAGTGGCTACCAGCTCAGCTTTTGAAATAAGACAGACCTGAACACAGGCCTGTGCCCTGGACCATGAGACAGATACTTCAGCTCTCACACTTATAAATGAGTAAATATGATGACCTGTATCCCACAGAGATGCACGCAAGGTTTAAAACAATGGTTCCAGCTCTCGGGAGGCTGAGGGAAGAGGATTGCTACGAGTTCAAGGCAGATCTAGGCCATCCAGTGAGTTCAAGGATAGTCTGAGCCACCAATTAAGACCTTCTCTAAAGAAACAAAATTATTAAAAAAAAAACAAAATAAACAAAACCAAAAACCAAACAAACAAAAACAATGCCTTGGTCACACACTAGACCCACGGCTGGCATGAGCTCCCTGTGTCCAGCCCCAGCCTTTCCCAGAGCACACCTCTGCAGCTCTGCCTCAGGAACTCTCAGTCTCAATTCTGAACAGCAGACAAGCATGCAACAATCAGACACAGATGCTTCTGCCCCAGTGTTTCAGGGTCAGGCTTCCCACATGACCACCATCATGATATGCAGGGTGAGACTAAACACTGCTGTGAGATGTCAGTTACTTCTCGTCACATCACAGTAGTGTGTCACTCATGGAGACACAGGGTATGTAAGGTCAGCAAGTGATTTACCTGTCTCCGGTGTTTCCTTAAGTCACTAGGCTGACAGATGCATGTGAAGAAAGGAGAGAGAAAGCAGGTTTACTACATACGTGGGGGAAAAGACTCAAGGACCAGTGAGATAAATTTGCTAAGCAGGGCCAGAAGGACAGACACAAGTTGAACACTGAGAGGAAACATCACTGAAAATAAATATTCTCAAGACGGTTAAAAATGATGCAGGTTTCCCAGGAGGCAACACTAGTTATTACTTGGCTAAGGCTGAGTCTGAACATAGGAATGCATTAAAATCCATCGGACTTCACTGAGCCAGCCTCTGCAGCTAGTTACAAACACACTGGAATGTAATAATTCCTCCAGGAGCTGGTACATTATCTGATATAAAGTCAAACAAACCTGTTTTGAGTTAACCATCTACTGAACATTAATGTAAAATCCCTACCTAGAACTTTATTTACAATTCTTCAAAACTATGTTGATTGTTTAAAGCATTAAGAGCAAAGGCTTCCTTGTGAGAAAATATATGGAATAGCGGGGTACCAGGGAGAGCCTTTACATCTTAGAGTATACACAGCTTCTGATGAGAGTTCATCAAAGACAGCAGCAGGTAGCTGAGAGCCATGTGACACCAGAACCAAAAGGGGCTGTGCCTGTGCACAGTTCATGAGGTTTGTCATCTCTTCATATAGGACACTCCCCTGCAGAATCACAAGTCACACCCCACTTCCTGCCTGTGGATACACACAGTATACACAAGTAACAGAACAAATTCTTAACATGAAAAAGCCCAATAATCCATTCTTCCAGCATATTCTAGCGGATGTGCACCTGGGTGCCTGGTCATCTGCAGGAGCTGGAGGACTGTCCCAGCATACGGTGCGAGATGGGCAGACAGACAGGAATCTGGGGTCAGGATGATATGGAAGCAGACTGACAGTCAGCAGGTCTAAGCTGAGAGAAGACACACAGCTATTCCTAAGAAGTGTTTGGAAGGAGAATGAAGACACAGACCACGCCATGAAAGGTAACATGTCCACTGCACTAATGATACTTACTACACAGTACATCAAAACACAACAGCCTATACTATTAAACATGCCGTTAAAGTGATTCTATCATTTAATTACGTGGTCACTGCCAATGCCCAGGAAACTGCAAATGAAAGCAGCAGCAAAACAAGTGCAGCACAGCAGATGGCTCTTGGCAGGTGGCTCTCAGAAGTGCAGCAGTTCAGAGAGTGGGTCTGAGGTCAGTATGCAGGCTCTCAGGACTACACAAACATACCCTCAACAGTCACAGGGTGTCCTGAGATCCGCACACCTGGTTACAGAATTTCTGTGACAAAAGTGTCCCAAACTGACCAGTCAAGATGCTCATCTGTTCTGATGCCATAGCCAATGGGTCTTCTGAGTGGTCCTTGTGCCTCTGGGCTTAGAAACACCCCTCCAGTGAAAGGCTAAGGGACTCCTTTACACATTTTTTAAAATGTGTTGGAGATGGAAGCCAAGCCTGGCATAGGCTAAGCAGCGCTCCCTCTACCACCAGGCTCCATGCCAGGCTTTCCATACCTCTTCCCACATGCAATGCCTCTCCACAGTTACTTATGCTGGAAATAGGCAGCACAGCCCCTTCTAGCTGGCATCAGACCCCTGTCTAGCATCCCACAACTAAGTGGTAATGTGCTGGCCTGGTCACTGAAGTATTATATGAAACTATATAATATATATTTGTATATTTTATATGATTTTTATAGTATAATTTATACAATTAAATTATATATGTGTGTATATGTTAATTTACAAATTTACATTACCAAATAACTAAATACTAGTTAACTTAAAAAAAAAAAAAAAAAAGACAGGTTCTCATGATATACCCCAGGCTAACCCAATTCACTACACATAACAGGTTAGACTCAAACGCACAGAGATCACCTGCCTCTGTCTTTACTCCTACAGCTTTTATAATCTGGAACCTCTTGGAGGAAGATGTGATTTCCATGTGTAACCCTTCCCCAGCAGGCTGAAGGAAAAAAGGCCCCACTTACCAGAGTCATGACACCCAGTCTGTCCACCTCCCGGGCAGGACTGTGAGGGACCCTTCTTGGTGTGGACCGACCACTGCCTGGAGGAGAGGAGCCAGCAAGAGAGGAAGCAGGGTACGGGGGGATGGAGCTCATTGATCTAAAACGACCAAGATTGTCCAAGCTTCCACTGCCCACTCTGCTCTCGATCTCCTCTGCCCGTTGCTCTGTATTCTCCTTCTCTTCTTGTATCAACCTAAAATACAAACAAGGCCATACTTCATCAGGAAGCCCTGTGTGTGTGTAAGTAAACAGAACAAGCCAAGTCCAGCTGGGGTGGGGGGTCTTGTGTGTGAGCCTTCAAGAGCAATCTGGGCTACAGCAGGAGACCCTGCATCTAACAACAGAACACTGGTGATGTTAGCATTGTCAGACTGCCTCCCTCCACTAATAGCTACAATATTCCTGTGCTCTTACTTAGCACAGATGAAGGTATGTTAAGCACTGGATGACAGAAAGAAACCCAACTGCTTCTGGTCCACTCTGCTCGTTACTCCCTTACCTCACACACCAGCATCCTACATGCCCTATGTCTGTCCATTGAGGAACAGCTCTCAGTAGCAAGGGAGTGATCTAGGCCCTGTTTCTCTATGCATGGAAGGACCGAAGAGTTTCATCTCCCCCAGTACGGTGTAGGGAGGGGGGTAGGCTGTCAGAGGTAAAGGCTATCTCAGAACCCCAAATGCTCTGCTGTAAGAGGCTGTAATGGGGATGTTGATCCCTAGTATGCCATGCTTTCCCAAGAAAGTAAACTCCTGCAAGACTCCTCTGCTGGGTTTTCAAGTGTACAATATCCTAGGCCTTATCATAACATGCCTACCCTGTACAGCATCTACCCCAGTCTCCTCTGGCTGCCTCCCAGTCTCCTTCCTTCCACCCTCACAACTTCTACTCCAATCTCATCCCCATCTTCTTCCACCTTCTACTTTCTTGTTTGCTGCTCTTATTTTGAAACAGAGTTCTATGTAGCCCAGGCTGGCTTCAAAATTACTTATAGTCTAGGCTGGCCTTAAACTACTGTTCCTCCTGCTTCCACCTCCAAGTGTTGGGACAGATATACGCCATCGAACCCTGGTATTTCCTACCCTGTGTCTCCTATATATACACAGATACATACCTGATCTCTTTGTTGATAGCATCCAGTTGTTCCTGAAGCATCATGGCCAGTGTCTGGGCATCAGCCTGCCCACTTGGTGACAGTAAATCAACTGAGCTGAGCAGAGTGTCTCGGTCATCTTCACCATCAGACACATCGACATCACTCTCAAATGCCTGTGCCACATTTGCCAAGACGCTGGCTTGTTGGGCCCGTTCCCAGTCCTGTTCATTGAGGGTCTGCACCTACCAACAAGAATACTATGTCTCAGCAGGCAAGAGTGACAGTAAGTACCCTACAGGCAGGGAAGGCTATTGTCAGAAATGTAAATGTTTTAATTCAGTCCAAGGCTTTGGGAAGATGCCTATGCACCTGAGCAGCTGCTGCTAAACAAGAGACACCTGACAGACAGGAAGGCTGGGCCCTGTGGAGCATACTTGTAATCAAAACACCTGGAAGGCAGATGCAGAGATGGTTGTAGATTTGGCAACCAGACTGGGCACATGTTGAGCCTGTCTCAAAGTGAGAAAGCAATCGCTTATCCTATGATAGTAATGCCTCAGACATTCAGCATCTATATTCAGGTCCCCCACTTTAGTGCAAATTAAAAGGGAAGCCTAGAGCACACTGAAGGGGCGTGCTCAACTGTCATGGAATGATGCTCTAGGTATGAGCTTCCCAAGCCTGGTATTGACAAGCACCAAGAAAAGCCAGAGGAGCAAAGCAAAGCAGGCACCTGGACACAGCCAGTGGCCCATGATGGAGTTTCCAGGGGAAAGGGCAGTACAGAGAAGAGCCCTGTTGTGATCACTGCCCACAGCAGCCAGTGTTAAATTCACTGGTGGTTAATGAATGCTTTCCCCTTTCCTCCCCTCCCAGATGCCCTTGTCTTTCCTCCAGAAGACTACATCTACTGTGGCACCCTCTCTCAGCTGGTTTATCCCAAGACAAGAACATAGCCCCCCATCTCTCATCTTGAAACAGACAGAAACAGGAAAACCTTACCCTGCCCCAAACTCCCGCCCAACATCTCACTTCCTTGCCCACCAGCAAAACCTCTCTGGCAACTACCCATCTATCTCTGTTCCTTCCTCTCCACTCCCAAGGGTTCAAAGAGGGCAGAGCACCTTCCTCCATAAGAGCTACTCCAAGGCAGTGCCAATCAGTTCTTACCAACTGTCTTATCCTTTGTTCACCTGCTTGTCCATGCTGTCAGCATGCACAAGCACAGGCACAGGCTTAGCTGCGGTCCTCCCTAGACAGGCTTCTCATATGAGCCCAGGAGTCATCCCTCCTGGCTTGTCATTCTCCTATCCTATAACACCCACAGTGCCAGCCTGGCTACTCTAAAGTCCAGGTGTCCATGGTACCCATTTCCTGCTTCTTATCCTTGGCATACACTCTAGCGATTTGAAAACAAACTCCTCTCTCCAACTGGAGGACAACTCTTATGGGTCCCATGTGGGGACAGACCATGACTCACAATAATTGAGAAAATATACCTGACACCTTCCCAGACCAGGCAGTGAAGGACCTGGGCTTCCTCCTGGCTTTCTTCGAATGTGAGCTCAGGAGAAGTCCATGCAGATCCATCAGCAAAGGCCTCTGGTGGACACTACATCCACACTGCCAAAACTTCCCCATCAATAAGCACCTGAGTCCCTGAGTCATGCTGCCTCTGACTCCTGAGGCCCATGAAGTGCATGTAGCCATGATATCAGCATAGAACTTCATGGTTCTGACCACAGAGCACTACCTAGGTACTGTTCACTGCTGTAGCTGTGCACTTCTCTTGACCTCATGGCAATCCTCCTGCCTCAGCTTCCTGAATGCCAGGATTATAGATATGTGCTGTGTCACCGCATCTGGCATCATTTATTTTGATTTACTATTTCAAGTATGCACTAATTAGCATCAACTTAAAGGATATCTTATCAAAAATTCTGTTCTTAAAGAGAGAACTAAAACCAAAAAGCAAGCATACCCTAAAAGCAAGCTCTTAGCCAGAAAAGCCAAGGAAAGGAACATGGGGGAAGAAGGAGACCGAGAGTCTGTCCAAGAGGAATAGGTGACGTTCCGCAAGCGGAGGCCTTGCCTTGGAGGGCTCGTCCCGCAGCGCTGCCAGCCGGCCCTTCTGGGGGCGCCGCAACACTGCACTGGTGCTGTAAGCATCCACATGCCCGTCTGCCACAGAGAACCTGAAGTCCGGGACGCTGCCCAAATGGGGTCGGCTGAAACATGGAAAAAGGTGTGTAGTCAGAAGGAAGGTAAAGTGTCAAGTTGGAAAGGTCTCTGTGCAGAGTCCCCATAGACCAGTCTGAGAGCTTCTGACTACCCAATTCTGGCCAGGAAGACCCACCCAGCTACTACCCTGGAAGGAGGAATGAGTGTGAACATCTGAGGCTCACTTGAGAAGGTCAAGTGAGCCAGGGGAAGGTCATGCAAGGATGCCAACTGTAGCCATCACCTGCTCTGTGGCTTTTCTGTTATGCCAAGTTCAAGCTGATGGTCACAGCATTCCTGGGAGTAAGTAAAAGCTAGGGCTTAACACAGTGGTGCACAAGGTCACAGGACAACAGCCTGGGTTGAAGAAAACTCTAGAAAAAGGAACAGGGCTGAGCAACCAAGGAAGATCTGACCACTAGCTGTTCCTATAGCCAACATGTAGAGGAAGGAGAGCAGCGGGAGCTTGGGCTCAGCACTCACTCTCCCTCCTCCCAGTACTGCCCTAAATGCCCTAAACCTTCCTGGGAAAGAAGGAAGACATCCTCACTTCAGAACTCCTTCAGAGACAACTCAGGGAACTCCCCCTGGAGCAGCACGGGGGAACAATGGGACGTCACAACTCATCCTTTTGGCAGCACTCTCCATGCTTTAAAGATGTGAGATTCATGGCTTCCTTTTTTAACTCCACTTCCCTCCCAACTCCCCCACCTCTTATTCCTCAGGAACCTACTCTGCCTCAGCATGATTCCAGTCAGAGTTGTAAACTGAGGAGCTGAGCACAACTCCATGTTAACTGCAGGTGACTCTGGGATCTGGGGGCTGCTAGCCCTCCTACTCCCCATGCTGTTACCAAGCTTACCTCCCAACTCTCCACTCTGTGGGGCAGACGGCAGCAATGTGACTTACTTCACTGTCAAGTCCTATGAAACTAACCAGTGGTCCCACCAGCTGCTCAGTGTCTGGATTCCTCCTACCTAGGGCAGGGCCCCACCCCTGCAAACAGGCCAGCTCCTCTTTGTTCCACCCAATGTCTCAAGGGCATGGAGGAAGATAGTAGGGCTCCCAGAGCCAGTCACCCTCCTCTCCTATCACCTCACCTGTCACTCTGCAGGCTAGCCAAACATGAGCACACTTCCTCTATCTTAAGTCTCCTTCAGCTCCTCTCTTTCCCTTTACACCTAAGACTCCTTTTTGAAAAAAGTCACACATTAGCCAGCTGTGATGGCACATACCTGAATCCTGGCATTTGGGAAAGGTGGGAGTGTCATGAATTTGAGGCCAGTCTGGGTTATAACAGGAGACCTTATTTCAATTAAAAAAAAAAAAAAAGAGAGAGAGAGAGAGAGCACGCTGCTTACTGGCTCCCAACAGCAGGTCTGTTGCTGTCACAGTGATAGCATTAGTCTCTCCATCACTTTGGCCATGACTGCTCTGTCCTATGGCCCTTGTCATATCTTCCAGTGTAGTGACCCACCTCAAGACTCTCCCTCTGGCTTTGCACTGGAGGGTTTCTGGATCTATAAGGGCAGCTTCTCCTCCTGGTGTAAAGTAGGTCAGGTAAGAAGAGGCTGCAGGAGGCCTAGCTTGTATAACACAGGCCTTCCAGTCTCCTTGCCTGCTCCAAGAGGAAATCTGTTTGCTATCCAATGGTGTTACCTCTGTAAATTCTACTAACAATCAACTCTCATAAGAAAACCAGAAAAGTAAGACCCAGAAGAACTGCTTCTACAAGACAAGAGTGCTTTAGGGATGTGCACTAAGCACTGTGGCCTTGTCAGGAGCTGAGTCCTTCCATGAGATAGTTCCAAATGTAGCACCGAAGCCATGAAATGGATTCTGAGCAGCTGCCCACAGCAGTCCTTCCTGCAGTGGGACTCCTCTATGAGGCCTATCCTTCCTCTCCAATCATGTTCTCTCGCCTGTCATGTCACGGGGCACCTCAGTCAGCACATCCAAATACTAAGAGGCCTCTTCCCACCTTCTGGAACTCTACTTGCTGCCCACAGACGCAGCAACAAGCCCTTGCATCCCCACAGAGCTGAAAACTAGCCCATCTGTGACATCGTACCCATGAAGAAGTGAAGGACCTCTCAGTCTCATCTGTTCCAGCTCAGCCTTCAGGGCTTCAATATTCAGGACAAGTTGGTCCTAGAAAACAGTAAACAGTTTCTATGGCAACTCTCTCACATGGACTGGGCACCTATAAGGCGCATTTCAACTCTGAGAACACTTCTGAGTCCTAGAGTAAGCAGAACTTGGGTCTCCAAACCCATGGACGCACTAATGAATGAAAAGCAGTACTCCTGGTGATAGGCAACTTAAAAGGGGGAATGCCAGAGTATAACATGCACTGACTGTATGTATAAAGGACCCACCCGTCATAACCCACAGGCTGCCAGTTCTTATTGTCTCCCACCCCAACCCACACAGCAGATCCCTGCTGGCCCTGTCTCTTATTAGAGGCCCATGCTATTAGTCTCAAACAAATCCCCCAAGGACCTAGAGTTGCAGACATGTGCAGAATGTATTCAGCATGCTCTCCAAGGAGCTGTACACAGTGAGGACTAAAAGAGCCCCCAGGAAAGTGTGGCTCAATTCCCTCCAAACACCTGTTGTCACTGTAATAACTCAGTTCTTCCCAGAATTCTCATTGGGTCAGAGAGTGAGGTACCTTATCATGCTGGGTCTCTTCTAGTTGCTTCTTTGCATTTTCAACTTCCCTTAGTAGAGAATTCTGAAAGAGAAAATGTCCTTCAGGGCTGGTTTCTCAAAATGTTCCATGTAATACACTGGCTACACTTGCTTAAACCAGAGAGCAGCCCTGAAAGAAGTGCCTGGCCATGAGAAACACCAAGAACAGGGCCACAACCCAGTCAATCAATACTAAGCACAAGTGAGGTCAGATGCTGGTGTGTCTATCCCTGTGTGTGCATAACCTGTGCCTTCCTACAGTAGGCCTGCCACACTCACAGTGTCATGCTCATGGTGCAAGGGCTTTTGCTGAAGCTGCTTAGCTTTTTAGATTTGTTTTTTTTTTTTTTTTTAAAGGCAGTCTTGTTCTGTAGACCAGAGCAGCCTGTGACCTGCAGCAATCCTCCTGCCTTAGCATCTGAGATGACAAGTATGAACCATTGCACTTGACTTTCAGATTTATTTTCATAACCTCTTGCAAGTGGTCTACAGTGACTTTTAGATTTAGGTATTCATTGGCCACTTAGGAAACATAAAGTTAAGCTTCACATGTAAAGTTAAAAGACAACACATTCCTATCCAAAGCCAAGCCCCTGCATGCCTGTACACCCAGGACTCTCAAAACTGAGGCAAAAGGAGCAGTTCAAGGCTATTATTAGACTAAGGCTATTATGTCTGAGTTATTATTAGAACTATCTAGAAGGAAAAAAACTTTAAAAACTTATCCATAGCCAAGGAAAATGCTTGGTGAGGAGGTCAGTGGGACTCTTCTGCTTGGTCTCTAACAGCATCCTCCAATCCTCTCACGGGACTCATATGTTTCCACCAACACAACTCCATGAAAATATTGCCCTCGGTGTGCCTCTAAGCTATATCTTGAGAGAGCAGCACAGCTGGGACAGGCCGTCTGAAGTCTGAGCCTAAGTACTGCCCACCAGGGCCCCTCTATGGAGACCCTAAACCTCAATGTACTCTTGAGTCATCTGGGGCCTTCCACAATGCAAGCCCTAGAAGCCAGGCTTAGCATTCTTCCAAATCAAGAGAAAGAAAGGCAACTGCTGAAACCTGGGAGTACCTACGCTGAATGATTAGATCCCTTCTGTTTGGCCATGCTCTTAAAGCACAGCATGTGTAAGGAAATGGAAATTGACTATCAATCAAAGTGCAGGTAAGAATGAGTTTGGGCAAAACTAAGCTCTAGTATAAGGGGCCTGTTGGCTAAGCCAGCTAGAGTCCATTCTGTCAAAAAAAATTGGGAAAACAAAGTTTCAATGTGCTGGCTAGTTTTGTTATCAACTTGACATACACAGCTCAAGTCCTTGTCAGAGAGGAAGAATCTCAATCAAGAAAATCCCTTCATAAGATCCAGCCACAGGCAAGTCTGTAGGGCATTTTCTTAATTAGATTTATGTGGGAGGACCCAGATCATTGTGAGTGGGGCCACTCCTGGGCTGGTAACACTGGGTTCTGTAACAAAGCAGACTGAGCAAGCCATGAGGAGCAAGCCAGTAAGCTGCACTTCTCGTGGCCTCACTTGACTTCCTTCAGTGATGAAAGTATAAGGCAAATAAACCCTTTCCTCCCCAAGTTGCATTGGTCATGGTGTTTCATCACAGGAATAGTGACACTAAGACACTAGGTAGTCCAAGATGGCCCCAAACTCAAGAGTCTTGCCTTAGCCTGAGTACAGGGATCAGGGTGTGCAGCCCCACACCCAGCTTAAGTACAATGGTACTAGAACAAAGCCCACCATTCAAACATGAGCGGACTATAAGTGCTTGTGAGGAATGATGAACACAAAAGGACATGATTGCAACAGCACTGAAAGCCATTTGTATTTTACTTCCTGGTCCTCTGTGGAAGGCATTGGTCTTCTCCATCCTACAGGTCAAGACTGGTACTCAACACTGGTTAAGGGGACTCTTCCAGAGGGCCCTGGTTTTATTTCTAGCACCACATAGCAGCTAACTGTAACTCCAGTCCCAAGGGATTCAAGGCCCTCTTCTGACCTCCTTGGACACCAGGTATGCAAGTAGTACATGCAGGCAAAATACCAGGACACATAAAAATAATTAAGGAAGGGATGGACACACAGACAGCACTCAAATGGGAAGAACCACAGCAAGTCACTAGCTAACTAATGTCTTCCTGTCTGCAGGAGAGCATATCCCGAGCTAATCTCCCAGGGAGCACAGTGGTTCCTCTGCCCACCTTGTCCTCCAGCGCCGCCATTCTCTCCTTCAGATGCAGCTGCAGCCTCTCATTGGATTCCGAGAGCAGCTTGTCCACAGTGTCAGACAGGCGCTTATTATGTTCCTCGTTCATCTTTTCTCTCTGCCTTGCCTAGAACAGGAGGGGAAAGCTTCCAACTTCAAGCTCATGTCATCAGAGGCTGTGCTCCCATCTTCTCATCCCCAAGGGACTTTCAAGTGACAACTACCTCTGGGACATGAAACACTCAGGACAATCCTAGGGAGACTGCTGCCTTTGCTAAACCAAGACCTACAACAGTCTCAAGAATGTCAGTAGTCTCTAGCTCTCAAGTGCACTTAGCAGAGCTCCATGAGAGGACAGAAGAAATTTAAGGAATCAGTACATCTGCATATTGACCCAGGAATTTCTCTGGGTGTGAATAAAAGCTTGGGTCTAGGTTTAAGGGGAAAAGAATTAAATTTACAAAGTGAAGGCTGAACAATCTGATTTTTAATCAGTAGAGATGCAGGCCATCTCTGCCTACCGTCAAAGTGACAATGTAGTAACTCTGCAATGGGCTAACACAAGGCAAGAGCTGTGCCTGCTCAGCACACACTCAAGACAACATCACTCAGTTCTCAACACCTAGACAGGACTGAATTTCCAAGGAAGGGCTGCACCAGGCCCAGCAACCTTGTATGGAGAATTATGGGTAGTAGCACCTTCCAAAGCCCTCAGAGTATGCCTGACAGAAAATAACTGCCCCATGGGAGGAGGCTTTCCAGGAAGACACCTGACAGCCTTTCTCTGAAAAGTGTGCTCATTTCTGTTCACACTGAACACTCTCAAAGCCAACAGCTGAAAGTTCAAGTATGATGTGACTATCTGCTCAGGGTTCAGTATTACTGTGAGCCTCATAGGCTCTCTAACAATGTGCCTAAGCCTATGTTGCCTAAGACCTAATACAGGAACTTTAAATCATCACTTCCCAGTTCTCCTAGTTCTCTGCAGCTTTAAATAGACAGAAAACACTGGCTGCTTGCTGTGCAAGGGCTCCACGGCCACACACCCATGCTTCCTCCCTCCACAGTAGGCCCATGGCAGGTAGGGTCCAGGACTGCTACTTGTCTTGTGTCTGGATGCCTCTGCCTGCCTCTCCCAGAACAGATCCTACAACCCAGCTGTAACAACACTCTCCTAGCTGCTCTCTATGGTGTGTTAGTACTCAATTGCTCTGACACCATCACATCCTAAGAGGCAATTCAGGACCTGAGGACAGATCAGTGCTCTGGCCTGAACATGGGATTTCAATCCCTCATGTCGAACAGGACCAGTAACCTAAGGAGACAGGCCTCTGCTCTGAGTTTAGGAGGGCTCTCTGGCTAGCACACAGACTCTAGGGCAGAGGTTCTCAAATGATGGGTCAAGACCCCTCAAGATTCAAGTAACCCTTTCACAGGCATCTCATACAGATATTTACACTGCGATTCTTAACAGTAGCAAAATTAGCTATGAAGAAGTAACAAAATAATTTTATGATTGAGGTCACTACAATATGAAAAAACTGTATTAAAAGGTTGGACTGGAGAGATGGATCAGTGGGTAAGAGCACTGACTACTCCTCAAGAGGTCCTGAGCTCAGTTCTCAGCAACCACATGGTGGTTCACAACCATCTGTAATGGGATCTGATGCACTCTTCTGGTGTGTGTGAAGACAGCAACAATGTACTCACATAAAATGAATAAATAAATCTTAAAAAAAAAAAAAAAAAAGAAAAAAGGTCAAAGCATTAGAAAGGTTGAGAACCACTGCTCTAGGGAGACCCAACAGTTCTCTTAAGGGGATAAAAAAAGCAAGAAGTCCTCTAGAACTCAGAGAGCCTGACTGTGCCTGAGTACTGCTGCCTGGGACACCTCTGCTGCCATCAATGCTGACACAACAGCCAGTATGTAATAAACACACTGGTGCATTCCAGAAAGACCATGGTCAGGTCCACAGGACAAGAACCAAATAGAAGGAAGGAACTGTGGCAGAGAAGCCTAAGCCTACAGTGGCCTGTGTCCCACCTGTTGAAGCCAGCCTTAGCCCCATCCGTACCCGCTGCAGCTCCTGATTTTTCTCCTCCAGCTGTGCCTCCATCTGCCGAAGCCTCTCTTCAATGTTGCCATGTCTCTCCTCAGCCTGCCGGCAGAGATGACAGAAGCTGATCCTCTGCTCATTTCCATTCACACTGGTTACAAACTACTGAAGCAGCAGCAAGCACCTCATGCTATGCGGACTGTGTCAACCCTGGCAAAGGGACAACACTTCCTCATATCCATCGCACCTCCTCTGTGGTTTCAATGTGCACACTGTGAAGTGACTAATCCGTTTGTGCTGACCTGAAGCATGGTGGGTGCTAGTGACTGCCTTTCTGTGTCCCCCACCCTGCCCTGCCTTGGACAACCCATCCCATTCGCTGAGTGCCTCTGGTAGTCAGCATGGAGAGCAGGAAGCAGCAAGCACAAGTACAGGGCACAATTCTACCTTCCTAAGCTTGGAAGTAAGCTCCAACAGTTTTGCTTCCTTAGCAGCAGAACTCCCAGAAGGCAAAGGACCAGACTATAAAGCGACAGGACAGGAAGGACAGCAGGGAGAAAAGAAACCGAGACTTTAGGAGGAGACCACAGAGGGGAGGACCAAGGTACTGTTACAGCTGACAAGGACAAGATGTCCAGAGCTAGATCCAGGAGTGAGGACAGGGCCCACACTCACCAACAGGATGCTGTCTTCATCTGGGCCCCTCTGCCATCCCTCCCCAGCAACTAAGACCAAGCCTGGGGAATAGGATCCTGCCAGGGATACATCCACAGCCTCTGTTCATGTTGCTGTGCCTCTAAATCCCAGTCATCACTCTGGAGGCTCCTGATTCCTGCCTACCCCGCTGGTGAGGACACCAGTGGGCATACACCTAACAATGGCGGTGGTAAACAAGAGCAGGACATTAAAAGCACAATTCTAAGCATTGTAGTATGGTCCTCAAGTCCCAGCTATTCGCTGACTGAGGAAGGAGGGTCACTAGAGGGAGAAGTTTAGGGCCACACTGGGCTATAGTGAGACTCCATTTCAACAAGCAAATAAACCTTTTAAAGTAATTTCAAAAGAATGAAATTACTTAAAAACTGACTATCTTGAAAGACTAATGTCATCTTTGAGAGATCTGAGAGAAGGGACAACCTTTCTTCAAGTTGGTGAGAGAAATAATCCAAGCAGCTGTGACTCTTGGACACTGAGGACAGCAGCGTTCACCTGACAGGGTTTTGGGGACTGGTGGGAAATAAGGGTCTTGAGCTACACAGGAACAGCATTCCCATCATACAGCAGCATGGACAGTCCCTGGATGCAAGCACACAGACAAGAACATCAAGGCCTGGCCTGTGAGCCCACATGGCCCAGGCGCACCTTGGAGAGTGCAGCCACCCTCTGGGCCAGCTCAGCCTCCACCTCTGGCAGTGTCTCAGCTTTGCGCAAGGTCTGCTGCAGCTTCTGCTCTGCCAACTCCAGACGCTCTTGCAACTGGCGGTTCTTGTCCTCTGTCTAGAAAGGGCACAATCAGGAGTTCAAGCTGCTGTTTTGGACACCTGACAAAGCACCTTATGGCTTCAAGGCTTTATCTTTTTAAACAAACAAAACAAAACAAATACAGGTTCCTATACTTAAAGAAAAATGAGTTACTCTTGTGAGTTGTTCATTCTGACAGACAATGAATCACTGCCCAGAATGCTGTCTGAAACCCCAGTCTGTGACAAACTGTTCTAAAAATGCTTGGATATGAAACCCACTGCAGAAAATCTATGTAAAGCAAGAAAGAACCTGTGCATGTGGGGAGTGAGACCCGGGGAGGCTACTGTCTGTGCACACTGTCCCCATGCTCTGGGGAAGCAACTGTCTGTGGGCACTGTCCCCCTGCTCTGGGGGAGCTACTGTCTGTGTGGGCACTGTTCCCCCTGCTCTGTGTGACCATAACAAACATTAGGCCTCACCCTAGTTCCTGATTCTAAGCACTGCTTCATGGCAGCAGTTTTCACAGCTGCCTAATTTATTTTTGGTCAAGCAATGCTCTTTCCCCTTAATAAAATCCTTTCAAGCAGCCTGACTGGGTTTTTTTGGTTAGCTCAGTGACCTGAGACCACACAATGAACAGCGTGATGGTCGACTCCCATCACCTCTGACTTCTAGTGCTGCTGTTGAGTGCACTGTTCAACACTGCCAACAAGTTCTCACCACCACTTAGTGAGTGAAAGGACTGAAAAGAAGCAACTGGCTTCCAATGAAGCACAACAAAAGGGAGACAGCTCCGTAGGCAAAGTGCCTGTTGTTCAAGCATGAGAACCCAAGTTCAATCCCCAGTACCCACAGTTTTAAAAAGGGCTGGGTCAGCAGCACGTGCTTATAACCCCAGCACTGTGGAGGCAGTCTAGCAGGAACCTTGGTACTCACTGCCCTGTCAGTCAAGACAAGACATGAGCTCCACATTCAGTGAGAGACCCTATCTTAAAAAATTACAGTGGCCAGGCAGCGGTGGCTCACGCCTTTAATCCCAGCACTTGGGAGGCAGAGGCAGGTGGATTTCTGAGTTCAAGGCCAGCCTGGTCTACAGAGTGAGTCCCAGGACAGCTAGGACTGCACAAAGAAAGCCTGTCCCGAAAAACCAAAAAAGAAAAAATTACAGTGAAGAGGCTAGAAAAATAGCTCTGTTGTTAAGAGCATTTGCTGCTCTTCCAGAGGGCTCAAATTTGATTTCCAGCACCTACATTCACTGGTTTACAACCACCTGTATGTAACTTCAGCTCCAGAGGATCCTTTATGTTCTTCTGAATTCCACAGGCACCCACACTCACACAAAGACATACCCACACAAAAGTATACAAGATTAAAAATTTTTAAAAATTTTAAAAATCTTAAAAATATACCTGCAATTAAAATAAAGTAAGGTGGAGAGCAATGGAGAAAAGATCCCTGACTTTGACCTCTGACTGCCACATGCACTCACCTACACATACAGGTGCAAATGTGCAAGCATACAACAACACATACAGGAACAGGCACACATTAACACTCATATCAAAAAAAAAAGGAATAAAAGAATCAAGGTTCTATAAACTGCTAAAAAGTAAGTCACAAGAAAAATGACTTAAGTATGTGATTTCCAATAGGCAATTTACAAAGGAAAGGTCTTCAGCTTCACAAATAAAGCTAGAAAAGGGCCCACAGAGCCCGGTACCTGTCGGTGCATGGAGTCTTTATTTGCAATTTCATTTTCAAGTTTGTCATTGAGGTCATGCACAGATGTGGCTTCACGCTGTGCTGCGAGGTAGCGTTTCTCAAGGGTGGTGATTCTCTCCTCCATATCCTCCTTCTGGGCCATTGCCTACATTGGAGAGTCCAGAGGGAGATGGGGATGATAAATGCAGAACTCATCAGAACACTCAGGAGATAGAAAGCCACTAAACATCTCAAGCATGAGACTGTTGCTCCCCCAATGTAAGTTTTACAAACTAAGTGAAAATGGACATACTTTAAGCATATTTGCCCACATGATCAGCAGCTTTGCCTGGTCAATCTGCTCATGTCACTAAGCATGTACTTGACTAATAAAACACCCCATACAACACTTCAAGCATCCAAGAATCTGCAGGCACCTGCAGTGAAGGTATAGCCTGTTGTCTGCTCAAACAACAACCAGGCTTACAGAGCACTGTGGGCAGAACTGCTTCATTTTCTCAGGTAAGAGCTGGACAGACTCACAAACCTCAAGCATGTTGACAAATGAGACAGAAATCAGCAGCAAAGCCAAGGTAACAAATCCCAAACACTGAGCCTAGGACTTGACTTTTGGCATAGTTAGTATCTGTCTTCCATCCCCCAATTCAGTTTTTAGCTCCTTCCTTATTTCCTAACTAACTGTTGGCGATTATATAATTTTATTGCATGTGCACTGAAATAATGTTTTGCCTGCATGTATGTCTGTGTGAGGGTGTCAGATCCCTGTAACTGTAGTTAAATTATAGACAGTTGTGAGTTGCCATGTGAGTGCTGGGAATTTAACCCAAGTCATCTGGAAGAGCATTCATTGCTTTTAATCACTGAGCCATCCCTCTTACCCCCTTAATATATTTCTTAAAGAGACAAGTCTTAAAAGAACATCTCAACTCTCTACCACAGAAATAATTCCCTATGGCCCAAGAACAGCACAACCCAGTAAGTTCTCTAATACATGTAGTGTTTCCTTTGACCTAAATTCTTACAATAAATCACATTCATCTCCACAACTAAAGCTCCCTGGTCTCACACATACTATAAGGTGGGGGGGTCTCCTGGGGTAACAAAAGACAGGTTCAGATGGGCCAGAAAAAGCTTTACAAGACGGCGTGTAGCCCTCATTTCTTTTCTAATGATTAAAGAGGGCCTCGTAATTTATCAAGGAAAACTGGTTATGAGGTGTATATATAAAGACCAGAGAGAACAACCTCTGTTCTCAGCGCCGTACAATACAAAACAACAGACAACAGCTGGCACACTTCTTCTCACCCCTACAGAAGCACAACTAATATCATGTCTGTGGGCTCTGTGAGCAAGTCAGAAGAAACTGAACATAAGAAAGAGCACACTTGCCGGGTGGTGGTGGCGCACGCCTTTAATCCCAGCACTTGGGAGGCAGAGGCAGGCGGATTTCTGAGTTCAAGGCCAGCCTGGTCTACCGAGCGAGTTCCAGGACAGCCCGGACTACACAGAGAAACCCTGTCTCGAAAAAACAAAACAAACAAACAAACAAACAAACAAACCAAAAAAAAAAAAAAAAAAAAAAAAAGAAAGAGCACACTACAGCAGTCATGGAGGCATGTGATCCTCACTTGAAGGGTGCAGGAGAGAGGGTGTCCAGTGTGTATCCTAAAGGTCCCAGTCTGTGAGCGCAAAAGACAGAGGGAGCAGGAAGCCAGGCGCACCCCACACTCACTTCACGGACTTCCCGCTGCAGTTTCGAATTCATCTCTTCAGACTTGATGAGGTCTTTTCTAGCTGTGTCCAGATCCTCTTCCAGCTCTGCTGCATGACTGGACAGAGAGGCCAGGCGCTCCTTCATCTGGCTCTGCTCTCTCGCTTGCCTGTCTATGACTTCCTGCAGCTCCAGCACTTTGGCAAGATCCTCATGACTCAAGGAGCCATCAGAAGATCTCTGAAAAGCACAGCCTTATGGCACCATTTGGCATCCTCCAGGAAAACACAGACCTTCAGAGGAACCTGTGTACTCCTCAGTGGACACAAACCTTGTCACTATTCCCCAACAGCCCCACATGGCAAAACAAAACCAGAGACCCCCACAGGAAAAAAAAAAAAGCCAAGAACTTGCCTTGCCATTGGTGCTTGGTGCACTTTCCTGTTCATGGTTCCCGTCAAGCATTCCATCTGTCAGTGTTTTTCTTCTGATTATTCTGTTCTTTAAGAATCATTAGCTAAAAGAGAAAAGTTGAACTCACTAGCGTGAGATCTTTATGTAAGAGAAATGAGGAAAGGTGGCCAGTGGCTTTAGGAGACAAGTGGCTCTAACAGCTATGCAGCCAAGGGCTCAGGGCAGAGCTCTAGAAACCATCTGTCATCCGCAGAGAGAGAGGTACTTGGGAGAGGCTGAGGGCTGAGACAGAGTCCAGCGACCCCAGCAGGTTGATCTACACCTAGGAAAAGAAGTAACCTGCAGTGTCTATTACTGGCTTATACTTGTAAAAGTAAGTAATAAGAATCAACCCCGTAAGGTCCAATCCCATGACAGAACCCATGCTTACCTCTTTGTGGGTGGCACCCAGCTCCTCTTCTAACAAGCTGCACCTCTCCAGAGCCACTCGTAGTCGCTCTCGTACCTGCAAGTGAAGGGCTGAGTGTGCACTTGGATTCCTGCCGTATGCCCAGTGCAACACAGCATTCGTGGAATACAGCACACTGGCACTCTACCGCCACTTTTGAGTCAGGCTGACTGGAATCTGGGAACCCCGGCTGCCCCAGTCTCCTAAGTGCAGGGACTACAGGTGTGTGTGTGTTTCTAATTTGACAAAATCTTGTTCCTAAATAAGTCAAACCACTAATTATTTTCTTTTTTGGGGGAGGGGAGGAAAAAGTTGAGATAGAAACTTGCTACATAGCCCAGGCTGGCCTACTATTAATTAATCTCTGTAGCCGAGCAGACTTCAATCTCTCAGCAAGCCTCCTTATCTCTCAAAGGCTAGGATTACAGGCTTTAGGAATCATACTTGGGCCAAATTCCTATTAGCACATTGATATAAACATTTTAAGACATTCATGTCAAAGGTGCTCATCAGCCCACAGGTCAGTACCTTCTAACAGAGAAAAGCTTTTCATAGGAGCTCCAAAAGTTACAAAACATGATCACAGTGCCAATGAAGGCCCCCTGACAGGACACACAGCTGTCGGTGTGATGATGATACCTTTTCATCCAAGGCTTTGTGGTGCTCAAACAGTGACTTCAGGGCTTTCAGCACCTCCACCTCACTGGACACTCCTGCAGGCGACTGTGCCTGCCTCTTCACCACTGTCATACGTAGAGAGCGCTCATGCCTGGAGACGAGGCACTCCAGATGCTCCAGAAGCAGCTGCAACAGAGCCCAGCAGCAGTAAAGCGCTTGCCTCACAGGGAAGATAAAAGTCAATATAGCACAAGCAGAGAAGCCCCCTAAGCTGAATTAAAACCTGCTAATGTCCCAAAGGTGCCCAATGGGCTGATGACCCCTCTGCAGTGTGGGAAGGGCATAAGTGACTGACCCTAGTGTTGTTCCTCTCTGCCTTCAGCTCGGCGATTTCCTCCTCTCTCTCCAGAAGCTGCTCCCTACACACATTGAGTTCCTTCGTGAGCGCAGCAAACTCCTAGAGAGTGACAAGCACAAGAAAGATTGAATGAATTCATGCACAAACAGAAATCTGAGAAAAGACCCCAAGACCCTCCATTAGAATGCACTGGAAGGTGTCTCTGATCCTCCAAAGAAAGGGGGATTGACTGACCTGTCTACAGGCTTCCCTAATAACCCAGGTCTTTCATACAGCCCTGCAGCCTTCCCAGTCATGGCCAGTAGGCATGGTGCAATCCAAGCCCACATTGTCAGCAACCTCAGAAGATCAGGAATAGAGCAGGTAAAGACACTGTCAGCGACTTGAACAGTTGATTTAGCACCACTGGAGACAGCAAAGAAAAAACCTTCAAAGTGGCTGGCGCTGGTGGCCACATGTCTTTAATCCTAGCACTCAGGAGGCTGAGACAGGAGGATGTGTCTGTGAGTTCGAGGCCAGCATGGTCTACAGAGTAAGTTCCAGGATAACCAGGACTACACAGAGAAACCCTGTCTCAGAACAAACAAACAAACAAAAAAGCCCTACAGCCTGGCTTGGTCTAACTTCCTCTCTCTAGGGCATTTCAGGGTTAGTCTTCTAAGCAGAAAGTGTGCCCAAAGGCAAACCTTAAAAATTGATTTTTCCTAAGACCAAACCTTTTGCAGTGATGAGGAGAGCTCCTGGGGGCTGATCATGGTGCTGCCCCAAGGTACTTCTCACACTAAGTGTTCAGGACACCAGGGACAAGCTGAGTAAAAGCCATGTGTCTACAAGGTCTTGCCAGTTTCTCAATGGAGCCAAACCCTTGGAAATAATTGCTCAGAAATAATCCACCTGCTGTTTCTCTGGGCTAGTGGCCCACCTGATACAAAGCCAATCACGCATTCAAAGTATAAAGAGTGGTAGGCAATTTTACTTTTAAAACGCAGGCACACATCTTTGATCCAGGCAGGTGGATCCTGAGTTCAAGAGCAGTCTAGTCTATAGAGCAAGTTTCAGGAGACAGAGCTTCCCTACTTTTAAGCAAAAAAAAAAAAAAAAAACAAAAAACAAAAAACAAAGCAAACAAACAAAGAAAAAGCAGGCCATGTGTTCAAATCCCACCCACAAGAACTGCTGCCACTCAGCCAACTACCAGTCACCCACTCCAGCTTCATCAGACTGGCCCAGCAACGTTTCCTGTGCCCCAAGACTGTGGGTGAAGACAGCCAACAGTTGGAAGAGCTCTCTCTCTCTAGGGAGCAGCTCAAGGGAGACAGAGGACATGGCTGAAAGCCAGTAGTGGCCATTAGATCCCCTGGAACAGGAGTTACAGACTGTTGTCAGTTGCCTTGTGGGTGCTGGTTACTGAACCTAAGTCCTCTAATAAGCACTCCAAGTACTCTTAATTGCTGAGCTCTCTCTCCAGACCTGGGATATAGTAGATGAAAAAGAACAGCAGGCACCAAGACGATGTGTAGGTTGAGGCTGTGTAGTCACCACTCAAGGTGCCATGCCTAGGGACTCTGCAAGCCAGGGTTATTAATTGATATTGCCATATTTAACAGACATTGTGATGACCTTCATGGGCATCAGAACATACACGGTATACATATGTACATGTAGGAAAAACACTCATACACATAAACATTAACCCCTCCCAAAATAAGACTGAGCAAAATAAATCTCCATTTCCATTTGATATTATCAGGGTTCATTAAGAAACTAATATTAACCACTAAAATTAGTTCA
The DNA here is from genome assembly GCA_021653895.1 of Mastomys natalensis. Lineage (NCBI taxonomy): Eukaryota > Metazoa > Chordata > Mammalia > Rodentia > Muridae > Mastomys > Mastomys natalensis. The sequence continues at coordinate 488,212 of JAJTUV010000342.1, forward strand.
CAAATTTGGTCCACAATGCTTGGCTTGGCCCCTTCCACACTTGTGTGCTGTTCCGCACTCCATACTCTGCCAGCACCATCAATGGCACCTTTTAGTGTTTCAATTTTATTTTGTTGTTGCACTAAAAACATCCATGATTATTGCAGATTAAAAAGGTACTTATGCCACACACCACGTCAGGGATAGCCTGAGGATACTGTGCTGTTGAAATAAACCAGACCCAGTAGCAGAAACACTGTGGGAAAGGTGAGCATCCTCATCTGCATCATGCAATTAAAAAACAAAACTAAACTTCAAACTGGAATGTGGTGGGGGACTTCATTAAAGACGAAAAAAAAAAAAAAAAAAAAGGCCAGTTCTTGTCGTTTTAGGACAGAGTATAAAGAAAAAACAGGAACGGTAAAATGAGTCTCAACACAAAAGCCAACTCACACAACTAAGGCCACTTGCAGTCAATGTGGGCAGGGCTGTACACCTTGTCACACCAACACTCATTTCCCCACCCATTGTCCACACTAACATAAGCTATGAGAGAAAAGGGCTGGAGAGACAATCTTGCCCATGATTCACTGCCTCTCCAGACCCGCCTGGAGCCTCATGACCACCAAAGCAACAGCTTGTCAGGAGCTAAACATTATCTATGAGTAGCAAGTTAAAACACTGGGCACAACACTGCACTGCTGTGGTCCCAGCCCTTGGGAGGAAAAAGCAGAGAGGATTACCAGCTTGAGACCACCCTAGACTATAGAGAGGGCCTGTCTCAAAACATATAAACAACCTCCACACATACTTAGCAGATGTGCAGCTTGGTACCCGTGTTGCTCCCAAACAACTGGATGGGGGTGGGGGGAATAGTTGTCAGTTGCCTTGTGGGTGCTGGTTACTGAACCCTATCCCTAAAGTTCTTGCCTGTCTGTGGAATCCATTCCCCTAACTTAGCTGTCATGTCTGGCCTCAGTGGGAGAAGAAGCACCTAGCTGCAGAGACCTGATGTGCCAGATTAGAATGACTTTCAGGGAGGCTGGTTTTGCTAAAAGCAAATGGACACCTCTTCTTTATACAGATCAACTACAGAAAAATACATTCGAACTGTTAGTGCTGTGATCTACTGTAGCCAGTGAAGATGCTAAAAGTGACCATTTATATCTTTTCATAAGGATAGATTGTTGAGCATTAAAACTTGAAAAGGGAGTCAGCAAGATGGCTTGTGGGTAAAGGCACTTGCTGCACAAGCCCAACACTCTGTGAAAGGATAAAACTTGACTCCTGAAAGTTGTCCTCTGACTTCCACACATGTGCTATTGGACATACATGCATACATGTGCACATGCATGTGTGTGTATATACACATACCCTTTGTGAAGAAGGTGGAAGCTCGCCGGGCGGTGGTGGCGCACGCCTTTAATCCCAGCACTTGGGAGGCAGAGGCAGGTGGATTTCTGAGTTCGAAGCCAGCCTGGTCTACAGAGTGAGCTCCAGGACAACCAGGGCTACACAGAGAAACCCTGTCTTGAAAAACCGAGAGAAAAAAAAGGAAAAAAAAAAAAAAAAAAAAAAAAGAAGGTGGAAGCTCAGTTGCATGGGCATAAGGACTGGCCACTTGGGGCCAACTTGCTCAGGGATGGCTCACATTCCTCCCTGGCCTGCAAGCCCCACTCCTGTCCTTACCATCTGTGCAGCCTGGCTTCAGACCCACTTCCTCCCAGAAGAGTTCAGGCCAACACAGCCTCCACTGAGGGTAGGAGCAGCTTTCCATCCCCTCCTGATCTGGCCTGCTAGAGAGCAAGGGCTGCCAGAAGCCACCCATGCACCCCATTTCCTGCTTTGCCACTTTAGAAGATAGGTGAGCCTGGGGTGCACCTGCCTGTCCTACCTCCTGCCCTATGCCCATCTGTGCCTGTTTCTATTTGGATACCTCCTAGGGCTCCATACACTCTCACACTGGGATGATCACTTCTTCCTGCCCTGCCTCCAGCTCCTAAGCCAATGAACATCAGCACCCAGTCACACAGATCTGATGCACAGACAGCATGTCACCTCCTTCCACTCCCTATATCACCTGCCACGGGGGACTCCTGACTGCATCTCCAACACATCTCTTCCAGAGCCATCTACTTCCCAGATCTTAACTGTTTCATCAAGCCACCATGACTGCTTGTTTCTCTACAGAGCTGCCTCATTCCCTGGGTCCCTCTTCTTCCTGCTTTCAAATCTATCTTCTGTTTTTCTGAAACAAACAAAAACCTGAGACTCTTTTACTTAGATTCCTTCACAAAGGCCCTGTGGCATAAGGTCAACACCAAAGCTCCTTTGTACTGGTGAGAAGCAATAACACCTGCTGAAAGCCTATTCTGGCATCCGGGTAACAGAAAACTAGCAGGGTATGGAGTTGCAATTGGGGTCGTGTTAATAGCAGCTGATTCACCACCACCATCACTCACCACCACTGACAACAGCAGGCCATTTACTGGGTCAACACTACTGACAGAACAAAACTTAACTAGTGCCCAGCGAGAAACTCTGAACTCTTAAGTGTGCATACATATAGACAGACAGACATATATACATTTGGGAGATGGAGCAGAGCCCCAACAGTCCAACTTTATTTTTCTTCTTAGCCTTTTTATACCTTTTTAGACAAAAAAGTTCTTTATAAAATGACCTCATAGATAAATGTTACACAAAAGGAAAGTAACAGAAGGATGTCCATAATACCTTCAAAGCAGTGTTGCATTCTATAAGTTCATTGTAAGTTCAAAGCAACAGTTTCACATGGCCTTGCTTTATCATAGTGCACACCTGTGGCGTCATCCTTGGCCCTGACCTAGAATGAATGTTTCCCCTTGATCAGGAATCTGTCCCAAGCCTACTTCTCTTCTTAGTGTAATTTAGGAAAGCTCGTTGTGCTCTTTATTATGCAGCCTTTACTTACTATTCTATGAGGAGGGCACGTTCTGTTCTTGATTCTAACTTTATTATATCTTTCTGGCAAAGCAATTACAACCATCTCCTTAAACTTTCTTCCTAAAATTATTTGAATTCAATAAGGTCATTAATTTATCTAAACATCATTAATTCATGAAAATTCATCTTCATGTTGATCTGCAAGAAAACCCAATAGGGTGAGCTAAAGCCCAGTAATCATTATCAGCAGCAAGAAACAATTCTGGGACAATGTCTCTGGGGCTGTGCCTCTCCAGAGTACACCATTGCAGCCATGCAAGACTGTGGCCAATCTCCAGGAAACTCACTCGCTTGCCATAGCCTTTCCTAGATGGCTTCTGTCAGACACCTCAATGCCATCGAGCATGAGCCTAATAAGCATGTGTGCCAGGTAGCATGAGCCCTCCAAGTACAGAGCAGTGGTGGCTACAGCCGTAATCCCTGCCTCACAGCCAGCTGCCCACAGGAAAGCCCACGTTCTTCACACTGTCATTGCCTCTCTTCTGAACATCACCTCGTATTGGTCCTCTGCCTCAGATTTACAAATCTACCTACTCCAGAGCAGCTACTGCCACACTATAGTTCAAACTTTGGGCCCTTCCTACAGAGCTCTTTTTCAACTTCCCCTGCTGGGTGCTAGCAAAGCTAGCCTCCTAGCCCCTGATCTGTGTGTACCTTCCTGCTGGCCTAAGTGTTCCAGCAGGCAGAAGCTCAGTTCCATAACAGAGCATCTGCCACCAGGTCTGCTCAGCCAGTGTGCAATGCCCAAGTGATGGTGAGGGCACAAAAGATACTACCATCAAAGGAGATGCTGCCTGGAAGAAACATGATACCATCTGGTTGGGCTCTGGTTTCAGCAGACCACACCAACCCTAGGTTTCAGGTGACATGAAATGACCTACAGAGTAGAGATGTCCTGTGCAGAAAAGCTACCTGCAAACTCCTAGGCCTCACCCTCCTGAGTCAACAATTCTGATAGTTGCACCTGGCTCATTCCAAAAGCTTCCCTAGGTAGCTCCCTTCCCACGTTGGAAAAGGTCTTTCTGATCTCGGGTACATCACACAAGTTCCTCCTTCATACTTATTTACCTTGGAATACATGTGAGATTCTTCATTCTTTTTTTTTTTCTTTTTTTTTCGAGACAGGGTTTCTCTGTGTAGTCCGGGCTGTCCTGGAACTCGCTCGGTAGACCAGGCTGGCCTCGAACTCAGAAATCCGCCTGCCTCTGCCTCCCAAGTGCTGGGATTAAAGGCATGCGCCACCACCGCCCGGCGAGATTCTTCATTCTACCCAGGGTCCAAGACTGCACAATCCCATGAGAATGATGCACATGTGCCACTTGACTGCCAGGCAGTGGAACTGCTAGTCCATTAGCTTGACAGGAGGCCATTGCCCATTTGTGTGGCGCTATGACTCCTGGGGAAGCCAGGTAACTGGCTGGAGATATAATGGCTGACTTTGTCATTCATGGAAATGAAGCCATGAAGTCCTGTCAGGTCCTTCTTTGTGGTAATGGCAGCATTTTTGCCAAACAAGAGTCTCCTGACACATGTGACACCAGTTGCCATCACTCAGGAACAGTCCTGGATCTCTACCCTGCACTTGCCATGATTGATCTGTGCTAAGAAAGTCTTCAAGAACAGCCTGGACTCAGAGTTTCACAGCTCACAAACTGTTCTCAAAGTCTGATACCCTTTAAAACTCAAGGATCTCAGTCTCTCCTCTCAACTAGCACTAGATGCTGGTTCATCAATGGTCACAGACCTGAGTTGTCTTCTGGAGCTAGTTCTATCCTGGCTGCATGCTAAGGAGTCTGCTAGGACCTAAACTGACCCATCGAAACCTGAATATGGGGGCTAGAGATGGCTAAGCAGTTAAGAGGACTACCTGCTTTTTAGGGGACCTGGTGTCAGTTCTCGGCACCCACCCACACAATGACTTATAGCTGTCCTAGAAACTCTCAGTTCCAAGGGATCTGGCACCCTCTCCTGGTCTTTGAGTGCTCCAAGCATGCAGGCAGAGCACTTACATACATACAAGCATTCATACACATATGGACTCAAGCTCAGCATAGCTACACACAAAAGACAAGAAGCAAAACAGCCAGTCAGATCTGGTTGATTGCCAAGAGGAACAGAAGGACCAGGAAGCAGTTTCAAACACGGGGCTCAGGGCTGAGCACACCCCTTTCTCAACTTCTGGCTCAGCAGCTAAGGAGAGTGTGTTCTGGACTCCTAACCTGAAACAGCTCTGTGGGAGGACAACCCTGAAAGCCTTGGTGTGGCCTTGGCCTATCTATGGCTAACCAATGGTCTGGGCTCAACAGCTGGGACATTTCCTCACTCCTGGCAAGTGGTCATTCCTGATGAGTCAACATCTTTCTTCTTTTATTGTTCCTGAGGTCACTGAAGTTAATGAGGAGCTAGTGTGACTGTTGTATGCCAGCATGTGGGATCTGTGAAGTCATCCTTAGCTAATTCCCCTGCATCTTATAGCAGAACTATGGCACAGCACTGATTTTTAAAGACTATGCATGTAGCTCGGCTTCTCTGATGACAACAGAACTCATGCTTCAAACATTACTTAAATAATACTCTACTACACCATACAACTAGAAATGGTGCAAGTCAGAGGACATGTGCTCTGTCAATGCCACTGCCATGGATCACAGAGCACTGAACACATCAACTTTACTGTCTTTCACTCTCCAATGCAGTTATAACCTACAGAAAAAGCTTGTTAGGCTTTGATGAAAAAGTTAAAAGCCACATATAGTCATAAGTGTTCACCTAAATGTGAGCAAGGGTATTCTACACTGGTTCAGCTGCAAGGCCGATGGTCTAGTCCCACAGCCCAGCACCTAGACAGCTGCCTTACCCTCTTTTTCCTCTTTCCTTTCCTTTTGTGTATGTTTTGGTTCTGAGACAAATGGCACACACAGTCCAAGCTGGTATCAAACTCACTTTATAGTAGAGGATGACTTTGAACTCCTGATCCTCCTACCTCCATCTGAGTGCTGGAATCACAGGCATGCACCACTATCATACCTGGCTGCCTCACTACTTCTAAAAACATGCATATAATGTCTTTAATTCATTTGAATACCAGCATAATTTCTCTTGATTTGTAGTACCTGCCTTTTTAAAGCTCTCTTTTAGTGCTAGGGACAGAATGGAATATTATCTACTATAGAACAGCAAACAACCATAAGCCTAAAGTAAGTTATATTTGATATAAAAAGTTGACTCTTCTTAGCTATCACATGCACAGTACAGCTAGTGCCCACTGCAGGAGTCTGAGAAGTAGCTCCTCCTCTGGTCATCTCACCACAAACCACAGACTGAATGGCCAGCACTGGATTCCAGCTCAGCCTTTCAAGCTGACTGAAATACACAGGTCTGTGGGAGTAAGAGGTGAGACAGTACATTCCAGATGCACACTGTTTCCATATAGACATATCAACTATAGCTCTACCACATATATTTAAGTCTCCCCACAGAATAACCACAACTGTTTTTTCTACTCAACAGCCCCATCTTTAGGTGAGCCATCTGGGTACCCTGTGACATTCTATCTTGCAAAGAACTGTCTCCTGTACCTGTGGGACACCAGCCCTAGGCATGTGCCTCACAAACTGCTGCCATGTCCTATCACAGTGGCCATGTCTTGTGGTGCTGTCAGCAATGGAACATTAAGCACGAAACAGCATGTAGGTGTGGGAAGTAACAGTGAGTGTCTGTGCTCTGTGGGCCTGACAGCCTGCCAACCTGAAGTAGGGCCCTGAGTAACTTGCCATTCCTCTGGTAAAATAACATAATACTAGTCTTACTGGACGGTGAAGATAGGAAAACACATGGAGTTCTTCCTATTCTCACACACGCATCACTCAACACTTCCCACACCAGTCGGGGAGTATTCTTCACACACAAAGCATTCCTCCAGCACACACTATCTGGGTTCCCAATTCCATCTGACTCTACAAGGCCTAACCAGACACAGCATCAGATCCCATAGCTGGGCCTCACCCCACAAGAATGCACACACCTGGAAGGTAGTATCACAGCTCCAGGTTGTGACCTATATGTTGAGGATTCCTGCAGGCCCCTTATTGGGTCTGCGTCACTTGCTGTGTAGCCCATAGAACTCTGAGGAGTAGTGGCTTACATCTGCCCACTACTTTACTGTAAAGGCCATGATGAAGGGTGACCACAGCTACCGAACCAATGTGCCTCAAGAACAAGGCACGTGGGAGGAGGTGACCTTCAGGCCCACTACCCATCTGGATACTTGCTCACTCTGTCTTTTACTCTTTTGTCTTGTTTTGTTTTTTTGCTTTTGAGACAAAGAGTTCTTCCTATTCTCTCTCACATTATCACCCAACACTTCCCACACCAGGTGGGGGCTCTGGCTGGCCTAGCCTGTCCTGGAGATCCCCGTTCTGCTTCCTGAGTGCTGGGACTATAGGTGTGTGCCACCACACCCATCTCATTTCTTCTACTTTTTACTGAGGTTTTAAGGTCCAGGCAGGCTGATGCCATCAATGGCCTCTAGTTGCTCTCCTCTCCCTAGAGGCTAGGGAAGGGATGAGACTGAGACCACCAAGTCCTTGAGGTTACCTTGAACTTCCTGGTGCCCAGTCCCAACCTGAGACACCATGGGCACCCAGACTCACTTATGACCCACAAAGGATCTTAGGGGAGAAGAGGTATGGACCAGGGCAAAGACCAAACCCAGAATTCTTGTCACAGTCTCACACTTGTCATCAACTGAGAACCACTTCGTATTTACAGGTCAGCAGATTTCAGGCAACATCTAAATACTGAACACCGTGACACTACTTTACTTTCCAAGGCTGTTCATCAGGGGGAGGTGCACACAAGTGTCTCTGAAGACAAACTTGACACCCTACACAGTGCAAGTGCACTGCTAAAGGATTCACTCTGGACGCCTTCCTGCCAAGTTCTCTTAAGAATAGCATGCTGATATATGGATCTCCAGATACTGCATCTGAGGGGATCTAGAGCTACTTCAAACCTGAGACAATACGAGACATATTGATCAGCACTGTAACATATGCAGAAGACACAGACGGCACACGCACCTCAGCTTCAGTGGCCACAAGCAAAAGACTTCAGGTCACCATTTCTGCTTGTATCAGGAATGCTTTAGGATGCCCTGGGTCAGAGTTGCTCCAGAATGAATGGAAGGTTAGACAGAAAACCAGAACTGAAAGGTGTCTTGCTCGAGAGTTCTCCTGGCACTGAGGAACATGTGCGCCCTGGTCTGGCCAGCTCATTGCAGCATTTCCTGATGTTCTGCTGACAGCCCAGGAAACACAAACGCTCCAGTGTTCAAGATCACAAAATAATGCAGCTGAACTTGAAAGAAAGGCCCTGGATACTTGTTTATGAAGTTTTCCCTAGCAAGAATGATTGCCTACTGGAAAAGACATAAAAAGACACAAGCGATCGATGGGAAAGATAAGAAGAAAGGGCTATTGTCAACCCAGGAAGAGTCTGGACATGCCCCATCCCCCTGTCCCACATGGGCAACTTTCTGCTTATGCAAACTGCCCATCACAACCCTCCCACACAAGTTCTCAGGGGCCCACTAAAGTCCTGTAAGTAACCAGCCTCCTGAGGGCTCCCAGCCCTCTGCTGCTCCTCCCTCTCTCAGTCCTCCTCTCACAGCCTTCCCGTACCCAACCAGGGATCCCAGGTCCCACTCCACCCCTGCTGCTGCTGCTGCCTCTTCCCACAACCTCTGTCTGTGAGGCATTCAGGTGACATAGGCTTCACCTGCAGCTACTGTAGCACCACCAGCATCTTACTGCATTCTGAAAAACGCAGTGCCAATCGCCAAGTCTGGGCTAAGCAACTAGCAAAGTTTAAGTGTCTGCGAATGGAGATGATCATCAATTTCACCTGATAGCTGATGTTCATCCTGAACCTCCGAGGTGGATTCTGAGTGCTTAGGCTTTGTAAACTAGCTTGACAAGCATGCAAGATCACAAGCAGTTTTACCCCATAACTCAACAAGCAGCACCTTAAAAGGAACAGGGCATGAATCTAATCAAATGCACCATACTAAAGATCCCTTCCTACTTTGTGGTGACACTAAGCTGGACAACAGAATCACAAACTCAAGTGTGAGAGGCTGCCTATGGCCCAGATATTGGGGGTGGGGGTGGGGGGGTCTACCCAGTGCACTTGAAGCCTGGCTTCATCTCCAAGACTACAGAGACCAGGCACAGTGGCAGCAGTGGGGAAGCAGAAGTAAAAGGATTGGTAGTTCAAGGTTTGAGGCTAGCCTGGGCTTCATAGGACTCTGCTTTAAAGGGAGTAGGTAAGGAAAGGGGGGATGGAGAGAGAGAGGGAAGGAGGTAGACTGGCAGGCAGGCATACAGGCAGGCTGGCTTTTTTGTTGGTTTGATACAGGGCCTTACATTAGTATGGAACACAGTGATCCTCTCCCTTCAGGCTCCTGAAGGGAGCTGGGATAATAGACACAAGCCCTGTTAGTTCAAAATTTACTAAGCAAAAAGAAAATGGACAAAAATACTAAGTTAAGTGCCCATAAGATAAAAAATTATAGCCAGGCAGTGGTGGCACACATCTTTAATCCAAGTACTCAGGAGGCAGAGGCAGGGGGATCTCTGTAAGTAAGTTCCAGGACAGCCAGGACTGCACAGAGAAACTTTGTCTTCAAAAACAAGGGGGGGGGGGGAGGAGGAGGAGGAGGAGGAGGAGGAAGAGGGGGAAGAGGAAGAGGAGGAGGAGGAGGAAAACGGAAGGAAGGAAGGAAAAGAAAAATTAAGATAAATCTACATTTAACTGCTTTATGTTAAATGTTTATGGATGTTTTGTGTATTACATGTGTGAAGTGTCAGCGAAAGCATGAGGGTGTCAGATTCCTCACACCTCACAATCATGAACAAACATCAAAGTACTGGGAATTGAACCAGATTCCTACAGAAGCAAACAACCAGAGTACTCTTAACCAGAGTCATCTTTCCAGCCCCTAATGTTTTTGTTTTCAAATACATTCATGTTCTTATACATGGGTGCATTCGTGTATAGGAAGGTGTGTACTTATGTGTGTGTGCAACGTGGAGGGCAGGGGTCAACCTTTGCTGTCATTCCTCAGGAGTTGTTCATCTTGGTTTTTGGGTTTTTTGTTTTGGTTTTTGGGTTTTTTGGTTTTTCGAGATAGGGTTTCTCTGTGTAGTCCTGGCTGTCCTGGAACTCACTCTGTAGACCAGGCTGGCCTCGAACTCAGAAATCCGCCTGCCTCTGCCTCCCAAGTGCTGAGATTAAAGGCGAGTGCCACCACTGCCCGGCTCCATCTTGGTTTTTAAAGACAGTGTTTCTTCCTGGCCTAGAACTTTAGGTTAGTCTGGTTGGCTAGCAAGACACATGGTTCCACCTGTCTCCACCTCCCCGGCAATGGCATACCCAGTTTTTTGTTTCTATTATCATTATTTATGTATGGATGTTTTGTCTGTGTGTATGTTTGTGCAGAGTCTAGAAGAAAACATCAGATCTTCTGGGAAAGGAGTTACAGATTCTTAAAAGCTCTCAGGTGTGCTAGGAATTGAACCAGAATCCTTAAAAAATTTATCTCTCTAGCTCAACACCCAAACTTTTAATATGGATTCTTGGAACTGAAGTCAGGTCCTTAAACTTTTCCCAACTCATCCCTCAACTCTTTCAACAGAAGCTTTTCTTACATGGAGAACCCCCCAGAGCCTATTGTAGCAGGAAGACACAAGCTTCTCTATTCCTGTCTATCTTACTACGAGGCTGCTGTGACTAGAGGCCACTTTTGTTTAGTTTTGTTTTCTAAGACAAGCCCTGTGTAGCCCTATGTAGCCCTGTGTTGTCCTGGAACTTGCTCTATAGACCAGGCTAACCTCAAACTCAAGAGATCCACCTGCCACTGTCTCTGGAGTGCTGGGATTATGGGCGTGCACCACCATTACCTGGTGAGCCCACATCTTTAAATGAGCAGTAATGGTATAACTGATGATTGTGATAAGAAAGAACAACTCTAACTTATCCTCAAAAAGATGACGGTCTCTACCTCACTGTTCTGTGTCATTAGATTAAGTTACATCTAAGGACTATGATGGTCTCAAAGCACAGAAAAGTATGGTCTCTACATGAAGATAGCAAGCTGTCTGCCTATATATATCCCAGAGGCTCTGCCCTGCCCTCGCAATGTCCAGGCCAGGGTCATCAACCGTTCTGATGTCTACTGTCCAGGTAGGACAGGTACACATTAGAATAGTTAGCTTATACCAGCATCTAGATCTTCCCAGATGGCTCTGCACAGAGGAACTACAGCTCCATAGAGGGAAGCACAGGCATACAGATGGGAAGCATGCAGGGCTGCCCACAAGAATGTGCTTCCCAGCAGGCTCTTTATTCACTGCTCAGCTTTCTTGGAACAAGTATTTCTATCATTTGCACAAGAAAAAAAAAAGTATAGTGCAGACTCTCTCTGGTCTATTTATTGCCTGTATTCTAGTCACTACCAATATGGCCACACAGATGCCCATGCTTGTCTGTGTAGAGAAGACCATCAGAGACCAGAGTGAAAGTAACAAGGGCAGTGATGTGATGGAACTCTGGGAAAGACGGCAGTTCACTGGAGACAGTGTCCCCTGGCAAGTTTCCTGACAATCTCAGTGAGGAAGTAGGGTTTACTGCCATGAGGCATACTAATTCGCTCGCCACAGATTTGCAGGCCTGTCACAGTTCAGCTGCTTCTGTGTGCTGTGTTTTGGCAGGCAGCATCTGAGACCCTTTTCTATATATGGTCTACCCCCAAGGAGTAGCATGTACCCCTGAGGAATAGCTACTACTCCAACTCTGTACTGTCTGCAGCAAAGGCTGGTCACCATCACTGCTGAAGGGAAAAACGGTTCCTATAGAGGCAGCCACTGAACCCATGTACCCAGCAGGGTCATTGGCAACACAGGGCTCAAGCTCCAGACCAGCACCTTCTACAGACCCTTCACAGAGAAAAAGGGCCACATGGCTCACAGTCTTCCTTCATAAACACCGGTCCTCCTCAAAGGCCTTCAGGTTACTGCTCTGTGAACTCTCCACAGGCTGTCTATACAGAACCTGTCTGGCCTGCAGATTTTAGGCACTGCACTTGGGAACTTCATAGTGTGGGTGCTACCGGAGCAGTGTAGAGTGGCTGCCCCAGTAGTACCCACGCTGTGGGGGAGGGCTGGAGTTATAGATGTTCAACACTTTATGGTGTTCACTGTATTCCTTCATCTCTGCTTCCTTCACTGATTACATGAACTTCTGGAATCTCAGAGAAATATCTTCTTCATAGTGGCTCACCTTGGTGTCCCCCAAGAATGAGGCTGCTGATGGCTGCCCTATGTGGACTAACTATGAACATCAGGCTATGTGCCGAGCAGGTTACACTGCTGTCCTCACAAACCTAAGGTAAGGCGCACAGCAAACAGCAGAAATAGAGTAATATCCCAGACCCACACACTCTTAAACCTCAAAGTCAATCAAGCACTAGCATGCAACCCTCCATAAAACATAAAAGCAGCACAATCATGAAGACTTTCTCCACTTCCTATGCCCCAAAGTCTCTTTCCTATACTAGAGACAGGGATGCAGCCGGGTCCATCTGCAGGAGGAAAGACCTCAACACTACAGGAGAGTGCCTACCTCCCACCTGGCCTGACCAACCTTCAATTCACCTTTAATCACAGGCCTTCTGTGGTAGGTTCTGAAACACAGTCCCTGCCTATAATTCAGTGACTGTGCAGACAACACACTGAGCCAGAGAGTGCTGAGGGCCATCCACTTTCACACTTCCACAGGCACACCTAGGACTCCTTCACAGCACACCTCACCTGAGCCTGGGTGTCAGTCTTCTCTGTAAAGACTCTAGAAAGATGTGCCTCTAACACACTTTGATCTGTAGATCTGTTACTTGTCCTAACGAGGTATGTAGAGAAGAACCCTATGCCCCAAGAGATGACAGGACACAACAGAGCCAAAGCCCCTCTCTACTGAAGGGCTCTGTGACTCTCACACCGCCAGGCTGCCAGGCTGCCATGCCCAGGCTGCCCAGGCTGCCCAGGCTGCCCAGGCTGCATGCAGCACGTGCTCAGCAAAGGGAGAGATGAGTGAGGGAGAAGTATGCCCAACATGACATACAAACCAGGGCTGATGGGCATGACATTCTCAAACATCACCTCTACTTCCTGTTGTTCCAGTTATCTCAAAATGTACCACTGTTGCAGTCAATGCATTCAATTACCAGGGACTAAGAGCTGACTGGCAGGAAAGGAGACGCCAGTTAAGAAGCAGAGGCACCAGCTGGAAAGAAGGGTATCAGTGAGAAGGGAAGGAGACTGAGGGATGGCAATGGAGTAAACATGATCAAAATGCACTACACTTGAGACATCTAACAACAAAGAACTCTCAAGACTCTGGGCACGGGAGGCGGGGTGGGGGGGAAGCCAGGCATGTTGGCATACATACACCCTTCATCACAGCATTCAGGAGGCAGAGGCAGAGGCAGATGGATCTCTGTGAATTTGAGGTAAAAAAGGCAAGTTCTAAGACAGAGCTGTTACACAATAAGACCCTGTCTAAAAAGTATCCAGCGGGGGGGGGGGGGGGGGGGCGGGGAGGGGGATAGACTTTGGGTATGAGAGAAACCAACCTCAGACATCAGAAAATCAGCTCACCGGTTTGTGACATCTGTGTGCTATGTGCCCACCAATTCTCCTGCACTATGCTTTCAGCATAAAGAACACAAAAGCACTAGACTACTCAGTGCCTGGCTCTACCTCAGGTTCTGGCCCAAAGTGGATGGAGAACAGCTGTATGGAAGGACAGAAGGACAACTGGAGACCCTCTGTCACAGAAGCAGCACTGAGGCTGCAGACACCTGAGGGGTACCCTATGCACCCAATCTTGTCCCAGTCAGAGAGCTCTGGAGCCAGACTGCATGAGCTCATATGCCTGCCACCACTCAGTGCCTGCAGAACCCTAAGCTGGTGGCCAGGCCTCATTGGGCTATCAAGCCTGTTAGAGCACCATTATGAGCATCAGAGGCTAACCAGGGTCAAAGGCAACCAGTGCATCCCATCTTCCCAGTATCCACGTACTCAGCACAGGGTGTGCTGAACTCATAGCAGACAAGCAACAGGTGTTTGCTAGATGGAAACCAGAAACCACTATCCACGACACATCAATAAGAGAACCCAAGTTCAGAAATGAGTGATGTAACATAGGAGACAAGTAGGCAGATATCCTCCTGCCTGAGGACACACTTGACCTTACCACTCATCCTCCCTGGCCTGGCTGTCAAAGGGAAATGAGTAGAGTGGGATATATCTGACTAGAAATGGTGAGAGACATGGCAAGGCATACTTTTAAACTATGTATGCCAAATACTCTCCACTCATCATAAAAAAGAAATCACACTTAACTATTTGTATAATGCCTTCAAATAACACAAGAACCAAGAAATACCTTCAAACAACAGAAGAAACAAGAAACCAGCTTGCCTGGCCTCTCTTGACCTGAGCTTAATGCTGTGTTAGAGAGGCATGGGACAGAGCCACATAGCAGCAAAGTAGAAGGCCACACAGAATACCTTTAGGCTCCTCCAACAATTGGACCTCCAGTTCAGTAACTGAACTGAAGTCCTTTGCATTTTAATTTGCATAAAAGAAGTGCAGCAGCAGACTCCTCAAGTCCATACTCCAACCCATTCAGCACTGCAGGAGGACTTCCTCTGTCACCATCTGACCCACTTTTTCCAAAGTGGAGGAAAAAAGAGAGCTCGGGAGTTCCAGAGATCCACTGCTTAGGAGTACTAACTCCTGGCAAGCGGCATTTCAGTTTTCCTATGCGTGATTGGACTGCAACATGCCACCACCACCACTTGAAAGCTATGTCTGCATTAGCCCTGGCACAGTTTAACCTGCACAGGACGGAGGGTGATCAGCCCATCTGCAAAGCAGAAAAACATGGGAATGCAGGATATGCTTAAAGCATCCAAATTTATTTTTGGAGCAAAGTGAAATTTCCTCCTCGGAATAAGAATGAGACTCTGTGAAATGCAAAAGGGTGAACTCCCCTGGCAAAAGGGCCTCAGCCCAGCAGTCTGCCAGCTCCAGCCAAACCCTTGCTTTTAGCCACAGTTAAAAAGAACAAAACAAAATCAAAACTCACACATGCACGCACACACACACACACACACACAGTGGAAACATTTTGTCCACATTACTGGGTCCATTACACTAACTGCTCAGGACCTAGCACGACCTGTATCCACAGCCACCCAACAGTGAGACAAGGCTGCTCAGTCGGCATTTCCATACAGTTCTGCCTTGTTAGACATATACTACCCTGTGCCTCTCTGATAGTCTTGATTGTCAACTCTAAGGGATTTAGTCAGCTAGCAAACATACATCTGAGAGATTTAACTAAGGAGGAAGACCTGTCCCAAATGTGGGATGCTCCACCCCATACAATGTGTTCCCATAATGAATAAAAAATGGAAAAAGCAGGAAGCCAGATGAAGTGAATTCACCATCTCCTGCTTTCTGCTTATGGGTGTAATGTGTCCAGATGCCTAAGCCTTCATCATGACCCTTCCTGCCTTTATGGAGTGAACCTTCTTTCTTTCTTTTTTCTTTCTTTCTTTCTTTTTTTTTTTTTTTTTTTGGTTTTTTCGAGACAGGGTTTCTCTGTGTAGTCCTGGCTGTCCTGGAACTCTCTCTGTAGACCAGGCTGGCCCCGAACTCAGAAATCCTCCTGCCTCTGCCTCCCAAGTGCTGGGATTAAAGGCGTTCGCCACCATTGCCCAGCAGGAGTGAACCTTCTTAAACTGTAAGCCAAACATAAACAATTCCTCCCTTAAGTTGCTTCTGGCCAGTTACCTGCTCATAGAAACAAGGAAAGTAACTAATACAGAAAATTGGATCCAATGAAGAAGACTGACCTGTGATTCTCAGGCCATTGAACCTGGTTTGTGTGAAGCATGGGAAAGACTGAAGCTAGAGGCTAGAGAAGCCTGGAATGTAGTAAACAGAGCTTAATGGACCACTCGGATAGGAGCTTGAAAGAGCAGAATGCTAAAAAAACAAAACAAAACAAAAAACCCCACACAAATACACACAGAGAAGGCCTGGCTGAGATTATAAGGAAATCCTAAGACAGCAGGACCTACGCTGTACAGGAATGACTGCTGCTCACTTCACTTACTTAGTTCTGTGGTACAGAGCCAACACAAAGTTTGGGGGTGGGGCATTGAGCTTATGACAAGGCAGGTGCAGAAAAAACAACTGTCATCTTTAGAGATTAGCATCACTGAAGAGGAATTCACAGACTACACTGGGACAACAGCAAAGATGTCCTGAAAGCAAGACTTCACCCATATGAAGGCTCCAGGTCATGAAAACTCAGATTCAGATGAAAGTGCAGAACTTTTGCTTAAAAAGCAAATGAAGGGATCACTTGCTCAAAACCAAGGCCAAGGAAGGGTTTCAGCCACAAAGGTGCACAAATGTCACTCACCACAACTGTGATGGCAGGGCTAGACCATGTCTAGATCTGGCAGCACAACTTGGCAACATCACTCATATGGTCTTGCAAGCATGTAAAATGCCATGACAAAGAGGGGTCATGGAGGCTGTGCTGACTAGTTTTTGTCAACCTGATACAAGCTAGAGTCATCTAGAAAAGGGAAACTTAACTGAGATCAGGCTGCAGATAAGCCTGTTGGGCGTTGATAGTGAGGGATGAAGGAGGGCCGAGCCCACTATGGTGGTGCCATCCCTGGGCTGGTGGTCCTGGATGCTATAAGAAAGTAGCATGGCTCTTTGTTCATCTCCTATTCACTCTCTCCATCTTCTTTCTTTCTGTTCCCACGTTCTCAGCCAGCCTCTCCTCTCTCTCCTCTCTGTCCTTCTCTGTCCCTACCCCTTTCCCATAAAATTTCTTTATGCTAGGGAAGGGAGAGAGGGAGAGAGAGAAGGAGAGAGGGGGAATGAGGGAGGGAGGGAGAAAGAGAGAGAGGAAGGAGGGAGGAAAGGAGGGAGGGAGGGAGACAGAGAGAGAGAGAGAGAGAGTGAGAGCGAGAGAGCAAGCAGACCGAGCAATCCATAAGAAGCAAGTCAATAAACAGCATTCCCCACCTTGGTCTCTGCATTAGTTCCTGCCCTGATGATTCTTTCTTTATGATCAACTGTTACTTGGAAGTGTAAGATAAAATAAACCCTTTCCTCCACAAGTTACTTTTGGCCCAAATTAAGATAGCAGCTTATACCAAATTCTAGAAAGCTTCTGAGGTCAGGCAGTTTGTGTCAGGGCCAGATTCCCCTACAGAAAGTAGCTTTGAAGATGATACCTGCATTGCAGTAGAGATCTCAGACTCCTGGAGACGGTAGATTGACAGACATCTGCTGAAAGAAGCTGCAGGTAGCATTCAGCTCACCAAGACATGTGCTACAGGCAACAGAAGTAGGGGCAATCACCAAAGCCACTGATGCCCTAAGTCCAAGTGCCCAGATGCCAGACATGGACCTGCTGAACCTGTCACTTGTCTGTCAGGTCCTTCCTTGTCATCCTTGTGCCTCCCTTTTAGAGTAGAAATGCTTGCACTGCGCTGATGTATACTAGACACCTATTTTATCACTTAATTTTATTAGAAGGGCTCATATTAAACAACTGCCTTATCCAGAAGAAACTGGACTTTTGAACACAGAAACATTAAGATTGTGGGGTCAGCACTTGGCAGGCAAAGGCAGGTAATCTCTGTGAGGTGGTCTATATATCTACATATCGAGTTCCAGAACAGTCAGAGCTCTATGTAGAGACCTTGTCTCAAAAAAACAAAAATCAAAAACAAAAAAAAAAACAAAAACAAAAAAAAAACCAGGAACTGGAGAAATGGCTTCATGGTTAAAAGTACACAGTGCTCTACCAGATGACCAGAGTTCAACTTCTGGCACCCACAGATAGCTCACAAACACCAGGAGCTCCAGCTCCAAGGGATCCAACTCCTCTGGCCTTCATGAGTAGCTGCACACACATGTATATACTCACACCACAGACACACATATACACACATACACATTATTTAAAAAAAAAAATCCAGTGTTGTGGTACATGTCTTTAATCATAGTACCAAGGAGACAGGCACAGATCTCTGTGAGTTCCAAAGTGATCTGATCTACATATGGAGTTCCAACACTTTGGAGACAGAGGACAATCTTGAGTTCAGAAGTTTGAGACAGCCCTAAGCAGCAAAGACAGACCCTATCATAAATTAATAAATGGAGAAATGGCGCATATCTTAAATCCTGGCACTCAGAGGCAGAGAGGCAGAGAGGCAGAGAGGCAGAGAGGCAGAGAGGCAGAGAGGCAGAGAGGCAGAGAGGCAGAGAGGCAGAGGAGGGTGGATTCCTGTGCATCTTGAAGCCAGCCTGGTCTAAACCTACATAAGTTTCACAACAGGGAAGTGACCTGACAGCATGAGAGCTGACCCTGCACATTTCAGGAGTTGCAGATGAACCTGCCCCAAGGGTATGAGTATGGGAGAGTTGGCCCTGCCACTCATCTCCCCTGTGGTGGTACGGACAAAGGAGAGATACCCTCCATCCCCCTTGCCCTCACTGCCTGCAGCAGGTGGGAGACCTGGTCCAGAGGTCATGAGATCATGAGAGCTATTCCCTACCCCTTACCAACTACGACATTCTGGGGAACAAGCCCTGCACAGCAGAGCTGACCCTGATGGCAAGGGTGTGGGCAAGCCAGCCCTGAGGGTGCAAGAATGGGAGAGCTGGTCCTGCCATTTGTCTGCCATGCCTTGACATGGATGAAGGAGAGATGCACCTACCTTGTCCCTTGCCACCTTTGGCAGGCAGAAGAGCTGGCTCTGAGGTATCAGAGCAGGAAAGCTGGCCCTAACCCTCACCTACTGTACCACTAGGGAGAGCAGGCCCTGCACCTCACCTGGGCAGCACAGTAGAGCTGGATCTGGAAGTAGGGTTGCAGGTGAGTCAGCCCCCTGGGTATGAGCTGAAAAAAAGACAGTCCTGCCTGGTGTGCTGTACAGTAGATCGGACAAAAGTGAGATGCCCTCCTCCCCTCCTCTGTCCCTCACCACCTAATGGCAGGCAAGAGAGCTGGTCACAGGGTCATGAGAGTGGGAGAGTGGGCCCTGGACCTCAACTTGGCAGCAGGGTAGAGCTGGCCCTGGTGAGGCCTCCCCAAAAGAGGCAGAACCAGCAGAATGACCAACTCAGATACTTCTCAGGCCTAAAGTCAGGGCTTTGAACTGGCCCACTAAAACATCGATCCTATTGATGCACTGCTGAAGTGCATGAAGGAGCCAGTCTACAGATCCAGAACTACAGAATTTCCATGAAACGGGAGTCGCAGTGAGGTTCCAGTACTGATAGTGTAACGAAAGCTATAAGCCTAGTAACAGACCATTGAGTCATTGCAATGAACATTTGCAAGCAAAGAAGTGTGGACAAAAGGGTATCCTGTGGGATACACTACAGCTTCCACAAGGAGAATTTTTTTCTCTGTGATGGAAAGGTTGTAAGGGTGAAGGGTGGGGGTGGGGGTGAGAGATGCATGAGATTGGGGTAAATGATGTGAAAATCACAAAGGACCAATAAAAAGTTTTAAAAAATTAATAAATGGGGCTGGAGGGATGGTTCAGGATACTTGCTGCTCAGCCTGAGAACCTGACTTTGATCCCCAGAGCGCATGGTGAAGAGAACAGAACCTAGAAAGTTGCCTTCTGATTCACTCACAGACACAATTAGTCTATCATTAACTATAAAAAATTTTAAATAAATAAAAATGAATACACTTAACTATGTATCAAATATATAATTATTTTGTTAGTATGGCCACACTAAATCAAATTACTTAAAACCCAGTAGTGGCTTGAAAAAAATTTATTATTTTAACTGCACATTCTTTTTTTTTTTTTGGTTTTTCGAGACAGGGTTTCTCTGTGTAGTTCCGGCTGTCCTGGAACTCACTCTGTAGACCAGGCGGGCCTCGAACTCAGAAATCCGGCTGCCTCTGCCTCCCAAGTGCTGGGATTAAAGGCGTGCTCCACCACCGCCCGGTTTAACTGCACATTCTTAATATATATTTATTTTCAGCCACTTTCCCCAAAACCAGTAAGACATCCTGTTAGCAGTATTCAAGAGGCTGGAGCTGACACTTCTATAACTATAACCTCTAACTATTTAGTTTGTAGGCTAGAGAGGATCATCTCAAAGGAAAGGGAAAAACCTTCATTCAAAAGGTTACTAAATTATTTTCTTAGTAAAACTATTTATTTTATGTATATACTACTTCTGTTTTGCTTCACTTTTTAAACAGGGTCTCCTAACCCTTCCATTTCCAGTCCCCCGTGCTGGGATTACAGACATCTGCCACTGCATCCAGCTTTTTCCCCCTAGATGGTGACCAGTTACAAGGAGCATAGCCCCCAGATAGCAACTTTGTATTATTTCTCACAAAAGGAGCTAGGGCTCTAAAGGAAGGTTTGCTACCAGGCAGGAAAGAAAGTACTAAGTAAGCCTGGGACACATTTTGTGCCAGAAAGCAACTTAACACTCTAAACTAATGGTGCCTTGGCAGAAGGACCCAGGGGCCAATTGGAGGATTTGAACAAGTCTGAGCCCAGCCTAGGCTACATGAGACCCTGTCTCGACCAAAAGGAGCTGTCAACTTAGCAAAAGCCAGAATGTGGCGTTTCTGTTGCTAGTTTGTTCTGTAGGCTGGGGAAGGAAGCTAGGGCCTCACGTACGCTAGGAAAGCCCTCTACCACTAAGCTGCATTCCAGCCGGAACATCAATATTTTGGAATATCTTTGGAGTCAGCAAAACCATTGTCTCTTCACAGATAACAGGCAGAGGCCAGGGCAGGAAAGGCCTGAAGGAGGGGTGGCACACTCCCCAACAAGCTGCCAAACAGGCATGATCCACACTGGGAGTCAGCAGACATAGAAAAGTGACACGCAGCTCTGAGATGCAGTTTTAGCTTGAGAACTAAGGTGATCTGAGGGCTGACATTTAGAAAGACCATGACTACCGTTGAGGATGTGGCTTATTTGGTAGAATACTTGCATGGACAAAACCTGAGTCTGATCCCTAGTAGCACATAAACTCTGTGTGGTGACACATGCCTGTATTCCCAGTTTAAGATCCTCAGCTAATAAATTAGAGACTAATCTGGGCTGCATGAGACCCTGCCTTAAAAAAAAAAAAAAAATAACATAGCACTTAAGCCACATGTGAGCCAAGATATGACAATGAATGGCCAGAAAGTGACCTTCCACACACACACACTGCCCCTTCAAATCGAAGATTCCAAGGCTGTGTTCCTTGGAATTTCAGCCCCGCTCAAACAGTTTCTCTTGCCTCACTTTACCCAGCTAAAGCCATGTAAGGTAAGCAATGTGGTGCACTCTGTAAGCTCAATACTTAGCACTGGAACTGGACCTTGGTAAACACATAAGCTGTATGCAACAGGAAAACACTGTGAGTATATGCACTCTGTTCAACTCGATACCACCCTATGGAGGGAAAGCCGAGGTACATGCCTGCTGCAGTAGAAAGGACTGTGTCTAACCAGTGGTTCACATGGCTGTCCATTCCTACTTGACAGGTGTCATTTCTTGCATGTGGGACACTACCTCAGTTCTAAGCAAAGCGACTCCCCCAAGTATTTCTCCCTATACCTGAGCCCCAAGGTAGCTCAACATCAAGCTCTGGCAGCACTGTAGCCAATTCATAACTCAATCAGACTTCAGAAAACCTCCTGGGCCTCCACACCCAGGCCCATCAGTACAACCCTTAAGGACATCTAAGCTTTGGGGAGCTCTATTTTGGGATGTTTCAGAGCATCCTTTTCTCTTGTTGAAAGCAAACGCTCCCCGTGGCTGGGCTCAACTGCTCCTCTTCAGCCTGTAGGGCAACCCCTCTAGAGTGGTTGTGATATTGACTGCTTTTTTTTTCTCTCATCCAAGCCTAAGACAAAACACCTACTGATCAGGCACTGTCCTTTCTAGCCCTATAGCACTCTACACTGCCAGCAGCCCACCCCAAAGTCCTGTCCACAGAGCTGTGATTTTAAGACCCTTTTCCTGCCGGGAGGTGGTGGCACACGCCTTTAATCCCAGCACTTGGGAGGTAGAGGCAGGCGGATTTCTGAGTTCGAGGCCAGCCTGGTCTAAAGAGTGAGTTCCAGGACAGCCAGGGCTACACAGAGAAACCCTGTCTCGAAAAACAAAAACAAACAAACAAACAAACAAACAAACAAACAAAAAGACCCTTTTCCTTACAGTGCTCTCAGCTCTACCAGACAACTGCCTCAATCAAGATCTGCAGATTTCAAGAGACAAAAGGCAAAATAGGGACCCCACCTGAATTTACCCTGAACAGATATCCCCATTGGAAGCTTTCTAATCAGATGGCTTTTAAAAATCTCATTGTTGCTCTCAAAAGATCTGCAAAACTCCCTGCACAGGATGTAAAGATAAATGCTGTGGGGTGAGCCTCTAATCCAGCACTCGGATTGAGGCTAGCCTGGGTTAGCTAGTAATGCCCAGCCTCAAAAAACCAAAGCATGCTGACTCCCTGAATCAAAAGTCTAAAGACAATTCCTGGGTTTCTCCTATACGTCAGGTGGCCCAGGGCCAGTTATAGGACCTGAAACTGAATCTGTAACTTCACTGACCTAGGGTTGCTACACACTCCCTGGTCCTGTGGAGTGAAAAGGCTAGAATACACAATGTGGACTATTTAAAGGACTAAACAGGGCTGAAGAGATGCAGTTAAGAGCACTCACTGCACTAGCACATGGCCTGGGTTCTGTTCCCAGCATCCACAGGATGTCTCACAACCATCTCTAACTTCAGTTTCAGAGGTCCCAGCACCCTCTCTGGCCTGAGAGCATTACACACATGTGATACATAAACACGCATGCAGACACAACAGCCATACACATTTAAAACAAATCCTAACACTATGCAAGATATTTTTTTTCAACTCTACACTAAAACTTTTGAGTCCTTGTAAGAAAGTAAAAATGAACTAAATCCCACTTTGAAAGACAGCTGAAACTTTAAAACTGGAACAAAACCTAAAAGCAGCATTTTTTAATTGACAAAGAAAACTGCATATGATCGATTCACAGTGAGCATCACACAGCCTCTTATCTCCTCAGTCAATGCCAGACCTGCCGAGGCAGCCCTCCCCTGACTTGACTTGGGGGCAGACTTGGAAGGATGGAGACCCCCTGCATGGGAGCCAACAGAACAGCTGAGGGACTGGAGTCTACATTCTTTCCACAGCTGAGTGGTCAGACTGGCAGTGCCCTGCACCTCGGGTTCTGATTGGAAAGTTAACATGGAGTGCCCAGGCCTGCTGAGGTGTCAGATGATAACTGACATTCTCTCCATGACCTCTGCTGTAGGTAGCAAGAACGAACCATCTGCTCTCCTGCTCCCCAATAAAGCATGAGTAATCTCAGCTCTCAGAACCAACCTAACACATAACACAACAAAAATCCTTATCACAAACACTAAAACTGAAAATTATATATAGTAGCTCAAACAGCAGATTCAACACAGCAGGAGATGAGAGAAAGTAAGGTCAGTAAGCAATCTCCAGACAGGAGAGAGAATATGTGAAGATAAAGAGGTGTGAAAACAGGTGAAATATAGGTGAAAGCCATAGGGCATCTACAGTGAGTGAGCACAGACCTTTGGGGTGCTACAAACAAGGAATACAGGGGAGCTGAAAGGCAAAAGGCTTCCTAAACTCACTAAATACTCCATCTACCCAGTACAGAGAAAACAGCGATTCAGCCACCAGAAGGCTGAGGAAGCGGCTGTTGGTACAGTGCTTGCCTTGCAAGAATAAAGACCTGAGTTCCAGCCCTAAAACCCATGCAAAACATTTTTTTAAAAAAAGCCAGGCATGGTAGTGTGGGCTGTGGAGGGAAGTGCTGGGACAATGTGGGGATGGAGACAGGTGTATCTCTGGACCACCATAGCCAGCCAGACTGACCTAACTGGCAAGCTTCAAGTCAGTGAGAGATCCTGACTCAAAAACAAGGTGGATGTTGACTGGGAAACTATAGCTGAGGTTATTCTTGGGCCTCTACATGCACACAGACTGTGCCTGAATATGCACAGATATACACACAAAACACATGGTGGGGGGAGGTCTTAGAGATTGATTTATTTAAGCAAAAGAAGACAACCTGACAGAAATGTAGGAAGGCAAAGGGTGAAGAGCAACAAAGCATATAACCGTGGCTGGATGTGGTGCATATCTGTAATGCTAGAACTCAGAAGCCTGTGGCAGAGGGCTGGGGAGATGGCTCAGTGGTTAAGAAAGGACAGGGGAAGCAGAGGGGGCAGGAAGGAAGGGAGAAGGGAAGGAAGGAAAAAGGGTTTGAGGGCTAGAGAAATGGCTCAGTGGTTAAGAGCACTGACTGCTCTGCCAGAGGTCCTGAGTTCAATTCCCAGCAACCACATGGTGGCTCACAATCATCTGTAATGGGATCCGATGCCCTCTTCTGGTGTGCATGAAGGCAGATAAAAGTATATTCATACATAAAATAAATAAATAAATCTTAAAAAAAAAAAAGAAGAAGAAGAAGCCTGTGGCAGGAGGACTGTTAGTTTTAAGCAAGCCTGGGCTATAAGCAAAACCTACTGAAGTTGGGGGAAGAGAAAAGAAAATTAAGAGGAGGAAGAGAAAGGGCAGCAACAGTGATGCACGCCTTTAATTTTAGTGCTCCGGAAGCTGAGGCAGGAGGATCTCCATGAGTTTAAGGCCAGCCTAGTCTACACAGTAAGTTCCAGGACAGCCAAAAATACACAGAAAGATGCTATCTTAAAGGGAAGGAGGGAAAAGTGAGGTCAGGAGGGATGGTGAGACACGCCTGTAATCCCTGTTCCTAGAAGCCTGAGACAAGAGGATCACGGTTCATGGTAGCTGGAGCTACATGGCAAGGCCTTGTCTCCCCTTTATCTTAAAAACTGGAAAGTGTGGCCCCCCCAGTCCTCAGGGAGCAAAGACTAAGTCCAAACATACCTAACAAAAAAATTAATTTCTACCACAAATTGTCTTGGAAGTTTTTCTTTCTCCCCAGGAAAATCCTGCACGGTGTGGTGTTGCCAATGAACTCTTAACAATCAAGGAGGAAAACACCACTTTCACAGGAAATCTTCCACAAAGCTCAACACCAAGAAACACTAGCCACCTTGTTCATGAGAGCAATCCAACCTGCACACCACAATCTCCCAAGGGCACAAGAAGGCGATGACATAGGTCAGCCTTCCTCATGACTACAACCCTTAAAGTACAGTACTAACAAATAAAATCCAGTTAGGAATCACTTGTAGGATTCCAAAGTTGACTACCAAACAGAAAACTCACATGACTTCCTCAAAAGATGCAGAACAAATTAAGGAATTCAATGAACACTTTTCTGGTTTTGTCTTGTGTTTTTCCAATCAGGTCCATCCAGGCTAACCTAGAAACCACTATATAGCCCAAGATGGGCTCACACTTGTTAGGAGTCTTCCTGCCTTGGCCTCCCTAGTACTCAGTCACCACACAGGAATATCACAT
Source organism: Mastomys natalensis (assembly GCA_021653895.1). Lineage (NCBI taxonomy): Eukaryota > Metazoa > Chordata > Mammalia > Rodentia > Muridae > Mastomys > Mastomys natalensis. The sequence goes on from JAJTUV010000342.1 coordinate 513,834, forward strand.
ATGAGTTTTTTCAAAATCATTAAGAAGATCCTGAATTTGAGACCATCTGGGCTACACAGCAAAAACCTTTCTCAACAAACAATCAACAAATTTAAAGGAAGGAAAGGAAGGAAGGAAAGAAGGAAGGAAGAAAGGAAGGGCAGACCATCTCTTAGGAAGCTTAAAAAGAATCGTCACATTTAACAGAGAATGCTTACTAAAGCCCTTCAGTGACTACTGCAACTGCAGATAAAACAGAGCATGAGTGCTCATCAGTGCTTCCAGGAGCAAGACAATGAGGCCCACTACTACCATGGATGACAGTTACATCCTGTGCTGAAGAACTCAGCCAGCACAACTCCACAAGAAAATCAATCAATCAATCAATCAATCAATCAAATGGAGATCCAGAGCAGGAGTGTGAGAGCAACTCTCAAATCCCAAAACTCAGTTCTCGTTGGGTATGGGGTCCATATCTATAATCCCAGCTTTTTGGAGTCTGGGGTAGGAAAATCACAAATTGAAGCTCACCTGATCAACAGAGATCAAGTCAAAAAAAAGCAAAGGCCAGTTCTATTTAAGAGCTAGAAATATGGGTCAGCAGTTTAAGAGCACCTGGCTACCCTTCCAGGGGACCCAGGGTTCAATTTCCAGCACCCACATGGTGTCTCACAACCACTTATAACTCCAATCCCAGGGAATCCAACACCTTTTCTGGTCTTCAAGGGTACTGCATGCAGGTGGTAAACAGATATCCATGCAGAAAAAACTAAAAAAATGATCAAGACAGTGTTTTTTAAATGAGCCAGTTCTATCTCAACACACCAACAATAATTACATAGCTGTGTCCTATCTATAGAGTCGAAGAGCAATGCTGAAAAGACACTGGCCCCATGGAGATCTGTAGATTAGGCATCCTCACAGATAAAACCCCAGTCATGCAGACTGATTCTATGTGACTATGTATGCTTGCATGGGTATGTGCATGCACGTGTGTGTGCGTGTGTGTGTTGGCACATATTCAGAGGTCAAACGATAACTTTGAGGAATTGCTTCTCTCCTTCCACCATGAGTTCCAAGGTCCGGCTCCCAGGCTTGTGAGGAAGCACTTTAACCCACCCGGCTCCCAGGCTTGTTTTTTGTTTTTCTTTTTTTTTTTTTTTTTTTTTTTGGTTTTTCGAGACAGGGTTTCTCTGTGTAGTCCTGGCTGTCCTGGAACTCACTCTGTAGACCAGGCTGGCCTGGAACTCAGAAATCCACCTGCCTCTGCCTCCCAAGTGCTGGGATTAAAGGCGTGCGCCACCACTGGCCGGCTGTTCCCAGGCTTGTGAAGAAGCACTTTAAACCAAGCCTCTCTTTGGCCCAAGCAGATCTCATGAGCCAGACTTAGAAAATTTTAAAGAACAAAGGTGAAGAATTTAAAATATCAGATCTCAAGACAACTTCTGCAATCATCCAGTCATTTGTGCAAAGATGGCAAAGATACCACTGGAGAAGAATAGCTACTTCATCACTCTACCACTGAGATACACCCTAGCTCAAGACTAGCAGATCAGGACACAGTAAATATTACTTTGGGTCTGGTAGGGATTTGATTTTTTTCTTTTTTGAGACAGTTCACTCTGTAGTCCTAGCTAGCCTGGAACTTACTATATAGACTAGGCTGGCCTCACCTCGGGAGCTGGGATTAAAGATGTATACTACCAGTCTGGCCTACACAAAATATTCTTTTTTAATTGAATGGATGTTATAGAAAGTTATGAGCTGCCATATGGGTGCTGGGAATTAAACCTAGGTCCTCACTGGGCGGTGGTGGCCCATGCCTTTAATCCCAGCACTTGGGAGGCAGAGGCAGGCGGATTTCTGAGTTCCGAGGCCAGCCTGGTTTACAGAGTGAGTTCCAGGACAGCCAGGGCTACACAGAGAAACCCTGTCTCGAAAAACAAAAAACAAACAAACAAACAAACAAAAAACCCTAGGTCCTCTAGAATATAAGCTAGTGTTCTTAATCACTGAGCCACCTCTCCAGCTCCTACATTAAATATTCTTGGGCTGGAGAGATAGCTCAGAAATTAATGGCTAGGCTCACAATCAAAACTAAATATTCTTGGAGGGTGGGGAGGAACCAAAAATCAACCAATTGAACTACATTAAAATTTAAAACTGCCGGGCAGTGGTGGCACACGCCTTTAATCCCAGCACTTGGGAGGCAGAGGCAGGCGGATTTCTGAGTTCGAGGCCAGCCTGGTCTACAGAGTGAGTTCCAGGACAGCCAGGGCTACACAGAGAAACCCTGTCTCGAAAAAAAAAAAAAAAAAAAAAAAAATTTAAAACTTTTCCTCATAAAAGGATATTACTGAGTTGGATGTGGTTACACACCTGGAATTTTAGCACTTGAGAGGCTGAGGCAGGATTATCAAAGGTGTGAGCTATCCCTGGGCTACATAGCAAGACCTTTATATAAGAATGTATGTAAACATATATGTCTACATATGAGATACTACAGAGAGAAAAGGCAAACACAAGAGTATAAAAACAAACTTCCAGGCTCAGATGACGGCTCAGTGGGTAAAGTACAAGTGCCTGAGTTCTGGTGCCCAGCAGCCAATTAAAGGCCAGGTGTAGCGGCCATAATGCCTGTAATGCTACTATTGGAAAAGTCAAACCAAGACAACCCCAGAGGCTCACAAGCCAGCCACTCTGGACAACCAGCAAACTCTATGCTGAATAAGATTCTGTCTCAGAATAGTAAGGGACCAGACAGATGGCTAAGCAGACGGGTAAGAGGACTTGCTGCTCCTGCACAGGATCAGGTTCAGCTTCCAACACCTCTATGGCAGTTCACAACTGTCTGTAAATCCAGCTCCAGATAATCCAATTTCTCTTACCTTCACAGGCTCCTGTACCCACATGCTATGCATACATACACATATAAGACAAAAATAAATACTAAAAAATTAACGTGGAGAGCAGTCAAGGAAGACACACAACATCAAATTCTACCTTCCACACAGATGTGCACACAGAGCATCTACACACAAATGAGTGCACATACAGGAACACATACAAATCTGTACACATACACACAAAAATAAATTCTTAAAAAATTTTCTTCTACTGAGGTGTGTGGTTGCACACACCTTAAATCTCAGGACTTAGGAGGCAGAGGCAGGTAGATCTCTGTGAGTTTGGGGCGAGCCTGACTTACACAGGGAGTACAAGAATAGCCAAGGCTATGTAGAGAGACCATGTCTCAAAATCAACCAACAAACCAACCAACCAAAAAAACAAACAAAAATATTTTCTATAGATCTATGTCCAGAGAATGTATAAAAAACTTCAAATTAGGGGGTGGAGAGATGGCTCAGAGGTTTAGAGCACTGGCTGCTCCCAGAGGTCCTGAGTTCAATTCCCAGCAACTATATCATGGTTTATTAACCATCCACAATGAGATTTGGTGCCCTCTTCTGGCCTGCAGGCTTACATGCATACAGACAACTGTATACATAATAAATAAATCTTTAAAAACAAAACAAACAAAAAACTTCAAATTAGAAACAGATAATCTGCCAGGCAGTCGTGCACGCCTTTAATCCCAGCACTTGGGAGGCAGAGGCAGGCAGATTTCTGAGTTCGAGGCCAGCCTGGTCTACAGAGTAAGTTCCAGGACAGCCAGGGCTATACAGAGAAACCCTGTGTCGAAAAAAAAAAAAACAAAAAAACAAAACAAAACAAAAAAAAAACAAAAAAGAAAGAAAGAGACAGATAATCCAATCAACAAACAAGAAATAAAAGATCGCTCAGCGCTCATGAGCCTACTGAGAAGCTGCTGCGCTGCAGGTGGTTACAGTCAAGAAGCCACCTCTCCACCTGGAGCTTTGCAGCACCTAACAGTTTCTCACACTGCTGATGGCCGTGTGGTTCTACCAAATGTCACCACAGCCACTTTTGGCAGCAACTCCTGAGGCTGGTATCCACTACAACTCCACTCCTTAGAACACTCCAATTGAAACACACACATCTAGTTCTGCACCTCCTGAAGTGTAAAAGTATCCTCAGAAGATTAAGACCAGGGTCAGCCTCAGGGGCCCTGACTGTAGAAGGAACAGGTAGGGCCCATCTACACAGAATGCTGCAGGGCAAGTAAAGGTGGGTCTCACAATTGTCCAGGGAAGGGTCAAAAGACAAACATTGATTTTCTATAGAAAGTCAAACATATGCAAAGGAACCAATAGTGAAGAACTGACCACATTAGAATGGAGAACAGTCACTGATGGCAGGAAGCAGAGGGGATTTTCACAGGAAGCATGGTCCTATCCATCACTTGATCCAAGCTCCCCAAGCATAACTGGAGAGCTGGCTGAGGCATACACTTGTAGCCTGTGCAGTCCTCATACATTCTCCAGTGTAAGGACGCTGACTCCAGCGGACACACATGCCCATCTGGTCACATTTCTAGCCACCAGAGGATCCTGATTCCAGAGAAGCGAATAGTCTAGAACAAGTTTACTCTGTGACACAGACTCGGGTCAGATATGAAGTAACTGTGGACACAAGCATGTCCTACATTTGATGAGGCACTGCAGAGCAGGAAGCCAGCACAACCTGGCAACAGGCTTACCAGCAGGTGAGACAACTCTCACTGCCTGAAACTCACTGCCCACAAACACCCACCAGCTCTGTGCCCCTGTGCCTGTTCTTTCCAAAAACCTAAATGTTGACCAACCACTGATGCAGACTTGAGCTTCAACAAACCCAAGTGCAAAGCAGAGCAAGTAGGACTCCCGGCATCCTGAAAGCCTCTTGAGCATGAGGCAACGAGCTCTGACCTAATTAACCTAAGACTCCAGGAAGAAAAGACAACTCTCTAGCCACCAAACAAAAACCCTCAGTACACAACACTAACACCAAATTACTGTTTCTAAAAAGGACATTCAAACATTTAGTCCCATCTCAGAACTGATTCTACAGCTGAGAGCTGCATCAAGGCAGTCATTACTGATGTGCTAACTGATATCTGCAGACACACCACAGAGAGTGCAGATTCCTTGAGCACCATGGAGACACCCATCATGAATGAGTAAAGTGGGCTGTCAGCAGGAATCTAAGCAGTCCCTGCTCCATGTGCCTCTCATCTTGGGCTTTGCTGGCTATACTGCCTTCTCCTTCCTCTACCACTGCCTCTGCATTTAACTCCATGAGAGGAGGTTCTAGCACACCAGTCCAACTGTGATACTGAAAGCTCAGTAGGTATTTCAGTTCTGAAAGTCTCATCCTGCCTCAGGATTCAATTTTCGATCTTTTCTCCCCTGAAACAAAGTTTAGTTACAGCTCACGGATGTTCTGGAGAAAGTCTGTATAGACTTTTCCCCATGAAATGAGTTCTCTTTATCCACAAGATTTCCCCAGGAAATTGGAACTCCATGAGACAGAAAATAGAGGTAAGATACACAACCCCTGAGATCCACTCCTCACAGGTACACAGCAGGCAAGGACAAGTCTAAGACAGAACGGGAGACTCAACAGAGCTCAATTGCTTCACAGGCCCCTGTCAAAAACATTGAAGTACTTTCCCAAATCTAAGCAGTTTCCCAAAGAAGCATAACAGTACAACAAGTGTGGTCACATGGCTTTGGAGAATACCCATTTATTCCTAAATTGAATTCCTGAGAATTTTATCGGTGCTCAGAAAACACCAGAACCATCACCTCGCAAGTGGTTACACACAACAGCTTGCAAGCTAAATACATTAACAAGACCATCCCGCAGACATTTAACCGGCAGACACCTTGATTTCAGTTTGATGGAGGCATACCTGTGGAAGTGCAGTGTTGAGCTGCCTCTGCAAAGAATCTCTTTCATGACCAACTTCATGCAATTTCCCCTGGGTTAACGCCAGTGTTTCTTGCGTCTCCCTCAGTGTATCCAGAAGGCGGTCTCGTTCTTCCAACATGGAAACCATGAGCTGCTCAAAATGCGAATCAGCGTCTGGTTGTGAAGGGGAGCCTGACCCATGGCTCCCACCTCCTCCTGGGGGGCCTTCTGCTTCACTAATGGTCGGCATCACCTCGCACATCATCTTGAAAAAGGAAAGATGCGAACCACAGTCAGTAGGTGCAGAACACAAGTATCCACAAACCTGCAGCTTTCTAAGTACCACCTGTGGCTAATGAGAAAAAGGCTGACAGCCCCATAGCTGTCGGAGCCGATCATCCACTCTGGATGCACTCTGGGAAGTAGCATGCACAGGTCAATATGAAGAGCAGATTGTGGGAGAAAGTTCTGGGAGCAAGAGGGGTTGGGAAGCTCCCCTCCAACCAGTGGGGTCTTGAAAATCCCACATTAACAGCTGAAGACAGTGAGTTTCTGCTAACTTATTTTGTTCTTTTCCCCGGAAGAAAGATTCAAAACAGTCCCTCAACCACAGAAGAAGACTGGAAACTGACAAACACCAGCACTATGGATCCAAGCATCTTCCAGGAATGTGTGCAGTCAGCTCCTGGGAAGGACTACCAGGCTCTCTGACTCGTGGGGCTGGATATTTAGTGATCAGTGGAAAAAGCAACTGGATTGGCTTTTTAAGGTCTGGACAGAAGTGTTTTGCAAAGGCCTGCTGCTGTGTAACGGTTGGTCAGCCAACCTAACTTACATAAGTTCACAGTCAAAGACGAGAAAAGAACAGAAAGAGAAAATATACCACACTGGGAATCTAGGAAGTCGGGACAACAGGGCTAGGTAAAAAAAAAAAAAAAAAAAAAAAAAAAAAAAAAGAAGAGAAAGGTGAGATAGAACTAGAGATTGCATGCTGTCAGGGTACAGGGTGGGGTATGAAGAGAATGCACTGCAGGTGCATCTGACCAGGACTCGCTGACCCGGCCAGGCTCAGCTGACCCCAGCCTCACTGACCCCAACTTCACTGAGTCTGGCCAATCTAAGCTGACTCGAACCTACCTGCTATTAACCCAGTTTTGCCAGGCTAACCTCAACTCTGCTGACCCTGCTGACCCCACCGACCCAGCCCCGCCGACCCTGGCCCGCCACCCTGCGCGGCCCGCTCCGTTCGCCCTCACCTTGGCCGGCGGGCGCGGCTCCGGGGCTATGCGGCGGCCTTTGGGCGGCGGCCGGCTGCGGGCCGACCCACGCAGCCCCGCGGCTGCGTCCTCGCCCGGCCCCCGGGCCCGCCGCCCCGCTCGTCACGAAGGCCGGCCCGCCGCCGCGGGACACTGGCGAGCGCAGAGAACCGGGCCCGGCGCGTCGCCGGCGTCAACGTGCCCGACGTCCGGCGCGTCGGCGCGAGCGTCAGCACCGCCCCCTGCGGGAGAGGCTGGCCGCGGGGCCGTGCGCATGCGCCAGGTCCGCAGTAGTGGGCGGGCGGCCCATCCAGAGCTCCAATTGGCTATTGCTCGCTTTAGCTCCGCCCCCACTCCGCCCCCACTCCGCCCCCCCCCCGGCAGGCCAACCCCCTGCCGAGACAGGGCAGCGGGTGGAACTACAGGTAAAGAACTCTGGCAGGTGAGCGCAGCTTGCAGTCCTGCTTCGGTGCTGTCACTCCCATGCTTGTGTTAACGACACCCAAACCCCGACGTCACCCGAGTACTCGCCCCCCAAGACCTCTGCGGAGTCGCGCCAGGCCACCTGCAGAACCGGAAAGTGCTGACAGGCCGGGCAAAGTACCTCCTGCTTCGCACCTCTAGGCTAGCCTTCAGAAGTCTGGGGCAGGAGGATTGCCGCAAGTTACAGACCCTGCCTGTAAAATACAAACAAAGGCAACTGCAATCAACCCTGAGGACCGAGTTTGAACTCTGGGACCCAGAAGACCTACAGTAGATCCTTGGAACCCACATAGTCCAGAATGTTGTCCTCTGACCTGCACACATCTATCGTGTGGGTTCATGCATGTACACACATTCACAACACACACACACACACACAAGAGTAAATGTAAAGCTGACAACAACAACAACAAAATGTAAGGGCTCAGCCACTCTTGCAAGTATGAGAACCTGAATTCCATTCCCAGACCACATAAAAATAAAAAGCCAAAGGACCTTGGTGCTACATGCCTTTATTCCTAGCACTTGTGAGACAGGCAGATCTCTGAGTTCAAGCTAGCCTGGTCTACATAGTGAGTTTCAGGACAGCCAGGGGTCCATACTGAGACCTTGTTTCAAAACTTTTTTTTTTTTCTAAATTAAAGCCATTAAGATAGTCCAGAAGCCAAAACAAAATGTTTGTCAACTGTAACTGAAAAGCCAATAAATATTTCCAAAGGCCAAGGCAAGAATACTGGCGACTAGTGTAGGCTACATAGAGAACCATGACAGTCATGGTTACATGGCCAGATTCCTGTTTCAAGAAGTCAGTAATTAATTACAAAGTCAAGTTACAACTACAACCCAAGCACAATAGTGCCCACCTTAAATCCTAACACTCAGAAAGCAGAGGCGCAGGCAGATCTTTGAGGTTATCCTAGTCTATACAGTGAGACCTTGTCTCAAAAAAGAAGTCAGGCCCGGGTGGTGATGGCCCACGCCTTTAATCCCAGCACTTGGGAGGCAGAGGCAGGCGGATTTCTGAGTTCGAGGCCAGCCTGGTCTACAGAGTGAGTTCCAGGACAGCCAGGACTACACGGAGAAACCCTGTCTCGAAAAACCAAAAAAAAAAAAAAAAAAAAAAAAAAGGATGATGTTTACTGTCTGCAGAGCTGGGTGAGAGCTACCATTCAAATGCCCTCCCCAACCCTACTCAAAAAAAGAAAAAAAAAAAAAAAAAAAAAAAGAAAAGAAAAGAAAAAGCAAGTCAGACTGTAAAATAGGAGCAGCAAATTCTCTAAGGGGCTCTCCCAGGACTATCAGTCATGGCACACAAGTCCTCAGTTGCCTTGATCTCAGGTTTGGATTTGAGAAAATGCTCATGTCTCCCCAGAGGTTCCTGCTGATACAGCCGTCTCCTAAGAAACTGGCCCAGGACCAAATGCAGCTCAGCAGGGCATACCCCACTCGGTCCTCTCCCACACTCAGCACATGTGTGAAGCCCATGGCAGAAAGCTAAAGAAAATAACGCTTCTCCAGCAAGTTCCACCACAAGCTGAGAAGCGGAGCTGCCGGGGAGCTGCCACAGCAAGCAGTACCTGCTTTGCAGGATGTGTGAATGGGAGGTGGAACCGCAGAGAGACTTGGAGGCATGATGGGGCTGACCAAAAGAGATGTCATCCAGCTGGTCCCTAACGCTCAGAGGTTTTCCTGGGCTTTCTGGCTGTGGAAATCCTGGCTCCCGCTGATTGGCACCTATTCCTGAACACCACAAATCAGCAGAGATGGCTATGAAGAACAGAAGCTGCAGGGCCACTGTCCCTCTGGATCAAAGAGATGTGGCTGACATTCACAGTGGTTTAGTTTTTTAACCACATGTATTTGTCTACATCTCTGTGCGTGTCTGCATATGAATGTGCCACAACATGCATGTAGAGGCCAGAGGACAGCATGCAGGAAGCATTTCCCTCTTTCTATCATGTGGGTCCCAAGGATCAAACTTAGGTCATCTGCCTTGGTAGCAGGTGCTTTTACCTGCTGAACCGTCTCACTGGCCTGCATTTTATTTATTTTAGAGATGAGGGCTCTGTGAGATAGGCTAATGTGCAACTCTCCTCACGTCTGTCTGGACCTCCCATGTGCTGGGATGAAAGATGTGTGCTATCATACACGGCGTTACATCAGCCCCCTCTTTTTATTTATCTTTAATTCCTGTGCTTGAGTGTTTGTATGTTGTATGTATATGCACTGGAGTTACCTTTAGTTGCAAGCTGCCACACAAGTGCGGGTGATAGAAACGGGCAAAGTCCTCTGTAAGAGCTGCAAGTGCTCTTCACCACTGAGTCATCTCTCCAGTCCCATCCAGCCACCACCTCTTTTTTTGAGAAGAGGTCTCACAGAGCCCAAGCTGGCTACAAAGTAGCAGAGGCTGGCCTGGAACTCCTCCTGGTAAATCTCACAAGCATGTGATGATAACCACTCACCACCACACCTGTCATGTGGCTTCTCATTCCCCAACTGAGGAGACAGGTCCAAGGAGCTACAGAAACAAAAGGGCTGAAGGCCTGCTTGTCTTGAGTCCTCAGGCAGTTCCTTCTGTCTGGGTTAGACTCTGTATTGAAACCTTGCTCAAGGGCAAGCCTGTTCTTCCTTGCTGGGAATGTGGTCTGTTTGGGTTGATCTGGAATGAATGATAACAAAAATGAATTTTGGGCTAAAGAGACAACTCTGTAACAGGCTTGCTGAGCAAGGGTGAGAACATGAGCTTTGTCCCCAGTACCCACCAAAACCAAAACAAAAGGAAGACAAAATCAAAAACAAAACAAAAACAAGCAAACCTGGGTTTGGCCGTGCATCTGTGTAATCCCAGCCTGAGGCAATAAAGACACAGGGATCCTGGAACTAGCTAGCCAGCCAGAGAACAAGGTGTAAGGTCTTCCTGAGAAAGACACCTATACATATGTGTCTACACACATAAGAGAGACAGAGAGAGAGAGAGAGGGAGGGAAGGAAGGAGGGAGAGAGAGAGAGAGAGAGAGAGAGAGAGAGAGAGAGAGAGAGAGAGAGAGAAAGCTGTAGCCTGGTGTAGCATACCAGTACTGTGTTCAGCAACAGAACCATCAAATAAAATACCCCCTCACAGGGACCAGAGATGTAACCCAGCCTCTTAGGGGCATCAGCTATCCCAGTTTATAACTTTACCTTGACCCAGGGGCAAGGCTCTCACCTGCACACAATGCCAGTCTCCCCATCCGTCAGATGGGATGACACTAGAACCCCACACTATGATGCTCACTGTGACATTCAGTGAAGGTGACCTTTGCAGCTAGCTCCCTGCCTGGCCACTTCCCATCAGGTAGCTCTATATGCAAAGGCTGGAGTCATTAGCCTGCTTCTATCTCACTTCTGCTTCTCTTTGGCCCCTCAGCACCTCAAGCTCCTTGTCTGTAGAGCAGAGGTGACCATCTTAGATGACTGAGAGAGCTGAGATGGGAAGACCAAGTAAGTGCTTGAGGCCAAGGGTGTCTCCGATGAGCTCCTGGCCAATCCTCCATCCCCAAGTGAGTGAGGATTGATGTCAGTCAGCTGGAGTCCTGCTCTCCTTTGCCTCATAGCCTAGGAGTTGGTCCGGGCATCTGCTTCTCACCAATGAGATGTGAGGTAAACTACACAGAGTAGTCTGGAATTCTCTTTCCTGATAAAAGAGAGTAGTGCAAAGTCCCTTGGCTCTACCCTTTCCTCCTTCTTTGGGACAGGCTCTGGAAGGCTGTTCTGTGGCAGTCATTTTGAGAACACAAAAGGAAAATACTGTCACTTTGCCTTAATCCCTCACTGCCCTAATTGTACTTGTCCTTGAGGTGCTACGTGAGTGTCCCCAGTATCATGGCAGTGGATGATGCTATGTCATACCTCCTCCCTTACACACTGACCTATCTCTCTCCTTCCTTCCTTTTACTCTATTTCATGAGGACTTGAAGGTGAGGCCCAGAATGTTAGACTCACACTCTTCCAACTCCCAAATCAGGAAGTTGACTGCTGAGTTTATCTCCTGTCCTGGGCCAAAGAATAAAAATTCATTCACTCTCCATGAGTACTTCTTGTTATTGGCCTCACATTTCAGAGAGGAGAAAAGAACCCAGATGAGAAATCAGTAGCATTATTGCTGGTTGTCTATCCAGAAAATTCCTTTCCACTGTCTCTCAGGAAATTCCCACTCCTTTTTTTCTTGTCCAAATAACAAGAAAACTTAGTCAAGAAACTGAGAAAGTAAGGAAAACAACACTGCATTTTTTTTTTCGGGAGAATTAAAACTAATAATTTACTATATGGAGGGCTGGCAAAGAGGCTCAGTGGGTAAAGGAGCTTGCCACCAAACCTGAGTACCTGAGTTTGATCCCTGGGACCCACGTAGTGGAAAGAGAGAACTGACTCCCACTCTGACCTCACAGGCACACTGGGGCACTTCACCCTGCACACATACACACAAGAGATAAATATAATAAAACATTCTTTTAAAATCTATACAGAGAGATTTGCTGGTCCAGGGGAAACTCACCTCCAACCCCATTATACCCTGGAGTCATGTCCAAGGGCAAGATTGCTGTCCCTTAGCAAGCAGGCAAAGCTAGCGCTCAGGGAGAAGGAACCAGGCACTCTTGCTTAGGTTGTGAATTGCATGGGTGTGCCCACTCTCAACCCTGCCTCAGCTAGGGGCAAGTCATTCCTTCAAATAAAATAAATATTAATGATTCTATACACATACCCTATGGTGTCCAAGGAGTGAGTTTCTAAAAGATAAGCAAACTTACAGGGTGCTGAACATTGGCAGGAAGTTTTTATATCTAAACAGCCACTATAAGCCGCTGTTGGCAGCAGCAGAAGCAGCAGCAGCTCACCAACACAGCTGCCGCCATCATCATCAGATAAACTAGTCTCACCTTTAACAAAGAAACCAGGGGGACTAGAGAGACAGATCAGTGTTTAAGAGTACTGGCTGCTTTTTTCAGAGGACCAGGTTTGATTCCCATCTACAAGACAGCTCACAAATGTTACTCCAGTTCCCGGTGTGTGTGTGTGGGGGGGGGGGGTACTGACGCCCTCTTCTGACCTCTGTGAGCCTAGTACTCTGAAAGTACTGCATGCATGCAGTATTCATATAAACACACAGGCAAACACTCATGTATGTAAAATAATAATAAATAAATCTTTAAAAAGCAGGGCCATGGCGATGAAGACCTGAAATTTCAGCTCTCTACGGGTGGAGATAGAAGAATCAAAAATTTGAGGTCATTCTCAGCTAGGCATCGAGTTAAGAGTTTAAGAGAAACAGTGGACTACGGATGGTGTGGGAGGGACCAGGCACTCTTGCTTGCGTTATGAATTGCATGGCTGTGCCCACTCTCAACCCTGCTTCCTCCAGAGCCAAGATGGTAAGGGTGGTTGGCAACACCTGAATGTGCTTCCTGCAACTGAACTGTGCACGTTAAATGGTTATGCCACTAAGCACTGTCTATGTTTGATCACAGTAGGAAAGCAGCTTTGTGGGGAGGCCTCCTAGTACTAGGGTGCTTGACTTAACACAACATAAAGGCCAGGGTTCTTCCCTAATATAAATGAACAGCAGCACTTGTTGCAACTTTGACGGCTTTGACATTATGATGATTTTTTGTGTTTTTTTTCAGACAGGGTTTCTCTGTGTAGCTCTGCTGTTCTGGAACTCACTCTGTAGACCAGGCTGGCCTCGAACTCAGAAATCTGCCTGCCTCTACCTCCCAAGTGCTGGGATTAAAGGCGTGCGCCACCACTGCCCGGCTGATGAATATTTCTATCACTAGAATATTTGCCTTTTTAAAAGACAGGGTCTCACTTGCTATATAGACTAGAGCTATCCTTGAACTCAGAGACCTGCTTGCCTTGACCTCCTGAGTGCCGAGATTAAAGGCAACCTATGTGTGCCACACCACATGTGTAGAGGTTACAGAAGAGTTCTGCCAGCCAGGCCCGTGCATGTGCAATGTTCTCATGCTTTATAGATCTGCACATGTCTGGTAAGTGTACAATGTCTCTTCTGCAACACTTGTCAGATGGTAGGCTGGCCAGCTCTCCTCTTCTCACAGGCTGGAACTCTCTGTCCCTACCCTTGGGCCTCGTTCCGCACAGTCTTGAACACCTCCCAGCTCAGCGAAGATGGAACAGTGGGGTTGGGGGCAGAGGGGAGGGATAATGCGCCATCCCCTCTGTTCTGTGGTGGTATAGAAGTCTTGTTGGGTGGGATCACAAGAGAGAAGCATAGTGGGAGCGGGGAGGTTGTTTTTGGTTCTGTTTTTTATGAAATAGGCCACACTTGCAAGGATTCTTTGAGCAGGGGCACCTGGAGCAGCTGGAGTGTGAGGGTAAGATCTGGAATGACCTCCTGACTCAGGAGCAGGTGTGGGGCAGTGGCTGGTCAAGCAGATAGCGAATGCCAACCTCTGAGCAGGAGGAAGCACTTCTATGCCAGGAGGTGCTGCTGCTGCAGTGGGCTTCCGGGAACCTGGCTTCCCTGCAAAAGCCATGTATTGTATGGTGAGCCAGGTACAGAAGCACACAGGCTGGGGCCACTTAAACCAAGCAAGCATCAAGTATAGCAGGCCTGTTTGTGTTAGAGCATCGGGTGCTAGGCCAGAGGCACAGTGGAAATGTGTGGGATCCCTACCAAGGCTCCCACAGGTCCCAGGCATGGCAAAATGGCCTCACTCAGGCTAGCACACAGAGACAGGCTCACAGTGGCAGGCCCACAGTGGCATTGGGGTAGGAAACCAGTCTTTCTTCTTTCACATGAGCTAGGCCAGTGTGCCAGTGTGGACTGACAAACACATAGTAGGTGTTCGGACCTCTTCTATGGATTACTTGTTTGCAACCCTTGAGACCTTCCCAGCCCAAGGTTGAGGAGGTGGGACCAAAGAGGCAGGCTACACCACTAGACCACTAGGAAGATTAGCCTGAGTCCTTCTTCCCTCCCAAAGCAGGCTGCCTCACTGTGACCCAGCCCAGTCTTTTGGGGGGAATTCTTTAGATCCAACTGGGAACAGGTTGAGGTGGCCCAGGTGGATTTTCTGTCACTTAGACCCAGAATCTTCTACGGTCTATAAAAAAAGTAGCAGCTGTTAGAGGAGGGGAGGAAGTAAGTCCACAGCAATAATGACACCAACTGTTAATTGGTGGGAGGTGCCTTGCAGGACAGGGACAGGATCCAATCCACCCTGAGAGCTCTAAGCTAGTTTGATAGAGGAGGGTGGGGACAGAAGTGAGTTCTGCAGATGGCCATGCTGAATGACAGGACTGTCTGTCTCCCTCTAGTCTAGCCAAAGCCTAGAGACCTCTTCTCCTGCATCCTGAGGCTCAGGGACCCCATCCTTCCCCTCTCTGCTTCAAATCTCTTTCCTTCACCCCATCCCCCAGAGACACTACATCCTCCATCTCAAAACTATACTCTGCCCCACGAACAGTTGCAGTCTCCTGGGAAGGAGAGGAAAGAACAGAACACCCTCTCAAATCTTGGGGACCTTGGATTTTCAGAGCAAGTGTCTTGTGGACTGGGGGGGGGGGGTTGGAGAATAACTACCTTAGACCAGAAGAAAAGACAGAGGTACCAGGGAAAGCTGTGAAAAGATGGAGAGAGACCTAGTGATGCACCCAGCACAGCCAGGGACACCAAGGCTTGAAACTAATCTTCCTGAAGCCTCTGGAAGGGTCACCCTGCTGACAAATTCTGAGGGCTGCTGACTGTTGACCTTTGGCCCTAGGACAAAGAGAACTCATTCTTGTCACTTTAAGATCCTGTTGTGTGGCTGTTGTAGCCGCTAAAAGCGGTTCTGATATGTAAATGTTATTCAAAGCTTAGCTTAAGCATCTTGCTTCCCTCCTGTGGACAATCAGAAGGGCAGAGAAAAGAACAGATTTAGGGACCTGGCTACAGCCTGCAGGGAAAGGTAGGACAAGTGGGTATCTTTCTTTTTAAAATTAGGTTTTGGAGACCTCCATTTTTAGAGTGACCTGGAACTCACTGTGTGTATAGCCCTGGCTGGCCTCAAACTTGCAATCCTCCTGCCTCAGCCTCCCTAGTGCTGGGATTACAGATATCTCCCACTGTACCTGGTTTTTTTCTTTCTTTTTTTTTTTTTTTTTTTTTTTTTTTAAGATTTATTTATTTTTGCCTGGCGGTGGTGGCGCACGCCTTTAACCCCAGCACTTGGGAGGCAGAGGCAGGCGGATTTCTGAGTTCGAGGCCAGCCTGGTCTACAGAGTGAGTTCCAGGACAGCCCAAGTACACAGAGAAACCCTGTCTCAAAAACCAAAAAAAAAAAAAAAAAAAAAAAAAGATTTATTTATTTTTATTGGTACTTGCCAGCGCCTTAGACACACACTAGGAAGAGGCATCCATTACGATGGTTTGAACCACCTTGGTTGCTGGGAATTGAACTCAGGACACCTGCAGAGCTACAGCCTGCTCAATAAACCAGAAACAAAATTTTACTTTAGCCTTTGGTTTTTTGTGTGTTTGTTGTCTTTGTTGTTTGTGTTGTTGATGGTTTGTTTAGTTCTGTTTTTTTTTTTTTTTTTTTTCGAGACAGGGTTTCTCTGTGTAGCTTGGGCTGTCCTGGAACTCACTCTGTAGACCAGGCTGCCTCGAACTCAGAAATCCGCCTACCTCTGCCTCCCAAGCGCTAGGATTAAAGGCGTGCGCCACCACCGCCCAGCTCAGCCCTGGTTTTATTTCTTTACACTCCACTGCTTCCTGACAGGTACATACCTGTCACTAGCATGTAGGAGACTGAGGCAAGAGGATTGAAGGTTCAAGGTCATCCTGGATTACAGAGTGACACCTTGTGTGTGTTTGTGAGAGAGAGATAGAGGAGGGAGGGAGAGAGAGAGGAGGAAGAAGGAAAAAAAGAAAAAAAGAGAAAAGAGGAAAAGAGGGTGGGCAGCTGGGCTGAGCTACAGCTCAGTAGGAAAATGAGTGCCTAGCATGGCCTTAGTGATGCTGGCACCACAACTGTGGTGTAGTTGTGTCGTTTGGTGGTGCTAGCAATGGCACACAGGGCCCTGCAGACTCAGAGGTGTTCTGCTGATGAGTTTGCCCCACCCCACACCCATCCCAGCTCACCCACCCACACCCCTGCACCACTTGAAAAGCAGGTTCTCTCAGTCTGTGACTAGCTTCTCACAGTCTTATCCTGCCCCTGGAACTGGAAATGAGATGTGCCTTGCTACCCTGAGCACAAGTCACTTTTTCTGTGTCTACTGTGTCTATCTACCTGACTGTCTGTCTATATATCTACCTATCTACCGATTATCTGTCTACCTACCTACCTATCTGTTCTCTGTTTATCTATCTATCTATATCTATCTATCTATCTATCTATCTATCTATCTATCGTGTGCATGACATAAGTGTGCAAGCCCTAGTGCATATGTGGAGGTCAGAGGACAACCTCTGGGAATTCATTCTCTCCTTTTCCAGTATGGGTCCCTGGGATTACACTCAGGTTGTCAGGCTTGGTGGCAAGTACCCCTATCTGATGAGCCATCCTGCTGACCCTATTTGGCCTTCTCTGGCATTTTCCATATTCTGGTCAGTGTCTGCAGAGTAGAGAGGCAGCCAAGGGCAGTGGAGGCCCAGAGACCTTCAGCCTTCCAGAGTGTTGTTCTTTCTCCTGAGCTCATGGGAAGCCAGGGTCAGGCACACCTCTCTTGCCAGAGCTGGCACAGTCAGACCATATTCACCCCTGGTTTCTGACAAAACTTTTCTGTGGCCTTTGCTTGTCCCAGGCCTTTGCACTGATTGCTCTTCCTGCCTTAACACCTTGTCCTCGCCCTTCACATTGGGTAATGGCCTGCAGTGACTGAGTTCTCGCCTCTCCCATATGCTATCCTGCTGAGGACCCAATTTCATTGCTGCTTCTGTTCCCTGTGCTTCATCCTGCTCCTGGCTGGCTTTGCTCCCAGTGGGGAAAGGAGAAGCCAAGAGCCCTAGGCAGTGGGTGAGGCTAGGCAAGTGGTGAGCAGTGAATTTGGCTCCTGTCCAATTCTGCCCACTCGGATGACCTGTGCTGCCAGGGGCTGAGGAGACAGGTGGGGAAGGAAATATGGCTTTCAAGCTAAATTCTATTATAAGAAAGAAAAAGAGAGCCGGGCAGTGGTGGCGCACGCCTTTAACCCAGCACTTGGGAGGCAGAGGCAGGCGGATTTCTGAGTTCGAGGCCAGCCTGGTCTACAGAGTGAGTTCCAGGACAGCCAGGGTGACACAGAAAAAACCTTGTCTTGAAAAAAACCACAAAAAAAAAAAAAAAAAAAGAGTACAGAGGACAGAAGTAGGCAGATCTCTGTGAGTGCAGGGTTAGAAGAATGAATGAATAAGTCAGTCATATGAGTAGGGGATGGAGGGTTCTAGGCAGAGGAACAAACAACTTTGAAGGTTGAGGCAGTGACCACCCAGGTCAGGAGGCCCCTTCCCCCTTCCTAGAGACCTGGAGAGCCCTTAGATTAGTTCTGCTACAGAATGAGAAGTTACATAGGAAAAAGTTCCCTGATCCTGTCTCCTTCTGTCTGGTGACAGCTTGTAGCATCTGGGACATATAGAAGCCTGCAGAGGAGAGCCCTCCCTGGCTAGCTGGTATGCATGCTCGCACACTCTCCCTCCCTGCTTTCCCACGCCCACCCCAGTTTGTAAGCCCAGGATGTGGCTGTGTGGGGGCAGGCGGCCCTGCAACCCCCACCCACTGGCCAGGCATGGACTTGCACAAGGATAATGGGGCTTCAGATAATGACCTCCAAGAACAACTAGAAGAGAGCCAAGACAGAAGGCTCCCCATGGGGGGTGGGGTGCTGGCTCTGTAGTTCTTTTCCCACTGAGATATGTAGGGACCTACATCTGGGCCTAGATCTGGAGAGACCTCTCTACTGGGGAGACATCTTGTACTCTGCATAAGAAAAATGATGGCTACCCCATGGGGAATCTCCTGCACCCTGACCCATATGCTCAGGTGTCCCAGGAGGCAAACGCATAGTACACATGCAGCCAGGACCCAGACAAGGTTAGACCCAGACATCTGTGGGAATCTCAAAAGCAGGCCCACAGGCCTACAGGGATATAGACACTGGAGCCTGTTTCATGACAAATGTTAGCAGTCAGTCTGAAGCTCTGGGCTCTCCATGAGGCATTACAGTTTCTGGTCTAAACCTCTGGGTCTGACCAGACTTCTGTATCCTAGACTTCACACACTGTGGATTCTTATCTTCACATCAGCCTCTCAAATGGGAAAACCCAATTCCATGTAGGTGGGGTTTCCCAGGCAGTCCCTGGGGTGGCTCTCAGCAAAGCCTGGTAGGCAGTTGTGGCTAGGCATACCCACTTGCCCCTCTTGCTGTGAGACAGGGTCTTACAGTGGAGCTCGAACTGCATTGGTGTTCATGAGCTTTGGAGAGTTCACAGTCCTGCTTCAGCCTCTGCATGCTGGGGTTTCAGGAGTGTGTCACCATGGTGGCTTCATGCATCTGTTGATATCCCACAGCTCTTCACCCCACTGATTCCTCTTCCTCCTTCCCTGCCCTCCCGTGACATAACCCCTGGCTCTCCTCTGAGACTCTCTGCCCTCTGATAGCACTGGGGTTGTTCAGGGTCCCACCCCAACCTTCTCTCTCCTATAATGGATCTGCTCAGGCAGTCTTCCATTCCAAACAGGCCCTCTTCTACATTTATTTGTAAATACTTTTTGCTGATGTGACTCCGGTTGAGGTCACAGAGCCACACCCTGTGTCCTAATCAAGCAACTGCAGTCCCTCTAAAAGAGGAGGCCAAGTGAGTTCCAGAGGGAAAAAGACCCTCAATTTGGACTGAGGCAGACATTGGGTAGCATGGTATAAGCTGGGGTACCATAAGTCTCTGTAAACCACCAGGTTGCTGGGACCAGGAGCAGCAGGGAGCCCTCTCTAGGCACTGGGGAACATCACTGGTGGAGCATCACTGACAAGTACCACTGGCAGCCCTGATTTTAGACATGCATCTTCCAAAATGTAAGTGGATTTCTGTTGTTTTCAACCACCCACGTGTGGCTATATGTCACAGCACCCCAGGAGGTCTACATAGTTCCATTCTGGGCCAGCACAGCCCTCCACCAGTCTAGCAAATAGTACTCCCAGCCTGCTGCTCCTCCCCAAATGCTCCAGAGTCCTCATGGAGAGGACACTTCCTTTTCCTAAGGCTCATTTCATTAGTAATTACTATTTTAATAAATCTTAAAATTACATTATTTGGTGTGTGTGTGTGTGTGTTGTGTGTGTGTAAGAGAGAGAGAGAGACAGACAGAGAGAAGAGAGAGACATATTCTATGACATATATATGGAGGTCAGAAGACTACTTGCAGGTGTCAATTCTCCTTTCATGTGGGTCTCCAGGATCCTGCTCAGGTCATCAGACTTGGCAGTAGATGTCTTTACCTAATGGGCCTCTCACAGGCTAACTTTAATAACGGTTTAAAACTAAGAGAAAGGCATGGAGGCAAGAGAATCAGGAGTTCAAGGTCATCTTCAGGTACATGTCTAGTTCAAAACCAACCTAGGATAAACGAGACTGTCTCAAACCAAAACCAGCCAGGTTGGAGGTACACATCTTTAATTTCAGCACTCAGAAGGCAGAGGCAGGTGGATCTCTGTGAGTTCAGGGCTATAAAGTGAGACTTTCCTTGTCTCAAAAAAAAAAAAAAAAAAATGTGCCTTCACTCCCCGTTTTAGGTCAGAGGCAGTGAAGTCAAAGCATGTTGGACGCCATGGAGGAGTCTACGGGAGTGGAAGGTGATGCTGAAGCTGGCATGGAAGACTCCAGCACCAGGCTAGGGAGTGGAACCACCACGGCTGTGAGGGCACAGCCAGGAAGGCACAGGAGGCAAAGACTCAGGAAGCTCACCTTGCAGATGGCACAGAAAGGAGCCAGACAGGATCACCAGGCTTCAGCCTGCATCACCTGACCTTGTCCTACCTGCTGGTCCTCCTCAATCTTAGTCATCTCCTGCCTCCAGGGTGAACATGCCATTCCCCAGAGCCTGGCCTGGGAAACACCCTGGGTGTTCGCCCTGCCCCTCTGGCTCTGCACATCCCCTCCTGTAACTGTGATTGATGGGAAGCAAGGCTCTAGAGCCATCCAGACATTTCTTCTTAGAATAGAGGAGCTGCCAAGAAGCCTGTGGTAAAACAGGTGACCTAAATCTCACACCTCCCCAGCAGGTGAACCCTGAAATCGAAGACAGAGTAGGTCCCTCCAGCAATCAAACTTCAAGACAGAAAGACAAGATGAGGCAGCAGCAGTTACACAACATCTTTCCTGAAGAGACATGAGCAGATGTAGGTTCCCCAGAGAGGCGCCTCTAGACCAAAGGAACATTCCACCCAAGCCCAGTACAGTGAGTCAGTACGTTGTTGAGCTCACTGTCATGGGTGGGGGGCTCCTTACAGGAGTGTGGGTGACTTTGCAGTGCTTCAGTGACTTGATAGCTGCATATGGAGTCCTCTCCGTCTCGGAACCGTGACTTCCCAAATCTGGGGTTCCATACAGCTGAGAGGAAGGGCAGGAGGGTGTGGCTAGAATCTCAGGTGAGGATCTGATGACCAGACCATCCCCATCTCACATTTTACAAGGTACTCAAGGGACTCCATATTGAAGGTTTTGTGTGACAGCTGCTCAGGGCAGCAAAGGCAATGCTATGCCTGGAGAATAGCATTCAAAAACAACCGAGGGCAGAGTTTTAGTTTGTGAAGATGAGAAGTTCTGGAGGACCATAGGGTGCTGTGGTGGTTTCAATGATAATGCTCCCCCATAGGCTCATATATTTGAATATTTGTCCCTGACCTGTAGAACTGTTCGGGAAAGATTAAGAGATATGGCCTTGCTGGAGTAATTGTGTCACTGGGGTTGGGCTCTAACCCAACCCAGTTTCAAAAGTTCATGCTGTTATCTTCCTCTCACTCCCTCTTTGTGACTTTGTTTCAAGATCTGAGCTCTTGAGCTGAAGAGATGGCTCAGCAGTTGAGAGCACTAGTTGCTCTTCCAAAGAACTAGGTTCAAATCCCAGTACCCAAATGGCAGTTCACAACTGTCTGTAATTCCAGTTTCTGGGGATATGACACCCTCACACAGATATATATGGAAACAAAGCACCAATGTAATTTTTTTTTTTTTTTTTTTTAGGTTTTTCGAGACAGGGTTTCTCTGTATAGCCCTGGCTGTCCTGGAACTCACTCTGTAGACCAGGCTGCCTCGAACTCAGAAATCCGCCTGCTCTGCCTCCCAAGTGCTGGGGTTAAAGCGTGTGCCACCACCGTCCAGCCTTTTTTTTTTTTTTTTTTTTTTTATAAAAAGGGACTCTCAGCCTCGCTCCAGTGCATGCCTGCCTGCTGCCATGCTTCTGCCATGTGGTATGGACTCACACTCTAAAACTGTAAGCCTAATAACTCTTTCTTCTATAAGTGTCTTGGTTATGACGGTTTATCACAGCAGTAACTAAACAAGCACCTAGCAGGCCAGAACCAAGAGCATGCGTGTGGTGGCCACTCAGCTCAATAATCCTGTCATCATCTTGGCTCCATTTATGGGATGGGAGGACATTGGAGCTGTGTAGGTGCATGTTGAGGCACATACCTGATCCACACCCTGATGCCAAGGACAGCACCTTGCATGCAGGGTAAATGAATGATAAAAAAACCAGGGTGCTAGCACATGTCTATAATCTGGACACTCTGGGGCCTGAGGCAGGAGGACTGCCATGTTTCTAGACCAGTCTAGGCTACAGAGTGGGACATTGTCCTCAAAACAAAGCAAAGCATGGGCCCAATAAATAGGCCTGCAATGTGGCTCAGTCGATTGAGTGCTTGCCTAGCAAACACAGTACTAGGGGATACATTCCCTC
Source organism: Mastomys natalensis (assembly GCA_021653895.1). Taxonomy (NCBI): domain Eukaryota; kingdom Metazoa; phylum Chordata; class Mammalia; order Rodentia; family Muridae; genus Mastomys; species Mastomys natalensis. Next base: position 536,284 of record JAJTUV010000342.1, read on the forward strand.
CGTTCTACATAAAACTGGGTGTGGTGGTACATACCTATAATCCCAACATGTGGGAGATGGAGGCAGGAGCTTCAGGAGTTATCCTCAGCTACATAGTGAGTTTCAGGTCAGCCTGGTGTACATGAGACTATCGTAAAAAGCAAAAACCAAGCCGGGCGGTGGTGGCACACGCCTTTAATCCCAGCACTTGGGAGGCAGAGGCAGGCAGATTTCTGAGTTCGAGGCCAGCCTGGTCTACTGAGTGAGTTCCAGGACAGCCCGGGCTACACAGAGAAACCCTGTCTCGAAAAACCAAAAAAAAAAAAGCAAAAACCAAACCAAAACAACACAGGGGCTTGAGAGATGGCTCGGTGGTTAAGAGTACTGACTGCTCTTGTAGAGGACCTGGGTTCAGTTTCCAGGTCTATACGGCAGCTCACAACTGACCTCTTCTTACACACACACACACTCACACACACACACACACATGTACACAAAACATCCATACACATGAAATAAAAATAAAATGTAAAAAAAAATCCCTCAAATATATAGAGTTAAATTAACAATGAGTAGCCAGGCAGTGGTGGCTCACGCCTTTAATCCCAGCACTTGGGAGGCAGAGACAGGCGATTTCTGAGTTCGAGGCCAGCCTGGTCTACATGAGTGAGTTCCAGGACAGCCAGGGCTACACAGAGAAACCCTGTCTCGAAAAACCAAAAAAAAAAAAAAAAAAAAAAAAAAAAAAAAATTAACAATGAGTAAACTGAAGGGCCTTATTGCTCTGAACCCAACCTCAAGCAACTGTCTGGACGATGTCCTTCCCTTCCTCTCCCCACTGCACTGGGAAAGTCTGGTTTTGCCATGATAAAAGGGTTTGGGATGCTGTCCAGACATCACCACCCTCTCTTCCTTGGGCTCTGGCCAACTTAGGCTTAGCTGTGGAGCTGCAAAAACTAGGAGCATTTCCAGGACCTAGGCCTCACGTTACCCCCCTCCCAACAAGAATCACTTGCCTCAATCCAGACACTGACCATCTTTGAGTACCTGGTGACATCAGCCTGTTTGCCCTTCCCTGGGGGGTCAGCACACTGCTGGTGACTGTATCTTTCTGTGTGTAACCTTATGTGGGGTAGAGACCCAAAGACCACTCAGCATAACTAGAGTTGAGAGTCTGTACTAAGCCACAAGTGACTGACTGGAGAGAAGCACTGCTCACAATGCAGCCACTGATACATTTTCAGAGCTTTTAGGCAAGAACACAGGGAATACTCTGGTTGACAGCTGCGGGGAAGGAAGCAGTTAAGAGTACCCAGCGGCGTGGGCGCCGCCTTTACCACACTTGAGAGAGCCGGCTTCTGAGTCGAGGCCACCTGCTACAGGTGAGTTCAGACAGCTGAGCCACGAAACCTGTCTCGACGCCAATGGAAATGACAGACAAAACCCCTTTGTTTACAGGGAGCTGAACTTTGTATTAACTGAGTCCGAAAGCAACCGTTAGGAAACTGTCTCTGGGAGTGGTGACACGCCTTTAATCCCAGCACTTGGGAGGCAGAGGCAGGCAGATTTCTAAGTTGAGCCAGCCTGGTCTACAGAGTGAGTTCCAGGACAGCCAGGGCTACATAGAGAAACCCTGTCTAAAAACAAAAAGAAAAAAAAAAAAAAAAGTACCCCCAAAACATGCAGTTAGCAAGACATTTCTAACCCAAGTTTTCTTTCTTTCTTTTTTTTTTCCTTTGGTTTTTCGAGACAGGGTTTCTCTATGTAGCCCTGGCTGTCCTGGAACTCACTCAGTAGACCAGGCTGGCCTCGAACTCAGAAATCCGCCTGCCTCTGCCTCCCAAGTGCTGGATTAAAGGCGTGTGTCACCACTGCCCAGCAGAACCCAAGTTTCTAAAACAGGGTTGGGTACTTTCCCGTGGGACTTTTTACAGTGGGAGTAGAATGGGGAGCAGAAGTCAGTTTCAGCTTAAACCAAAGATGCTCCAGCTAAGACAAGATGGAGGAATCTTTGCTCTGTCACATTTCCATTGTTGTTTTTTTTTTTTTTTTTTTTTTTGATTTTTCGAGACAGGGTTTCTCTGTGTAGCTCAGGCTGTCCTGGAACTCACTCTGTAGACCAGGCTGGCCTCGAACTCAGAAATCTGCCTGCCTCTAGCCTCCCAAGTGCTGGGGTTAAAGGCGTGCGCCACCACCGCCCGGCCCTCACATTGGTCTTAATGACACAGATTGTGTGGCTATATATATCCTGCTCTAAAAAGCTGTAGTTTGTCCTAAAGACCATTAATTCAATGAATTACTCTTTTGTTTTACATTATTGGCCATTCAGTTTAAGATGCAGGGCTCCACCATTAATCCAATCAGAATGAGACTTAAAGATCCAGTCAGTGCTGATGGCAGAGCAGTCAACTGGGGAACCAAGAGAACAGAGACTGGCACTGTGATCTGATTCCTCTCTCTCTCTTGATTTTTCGAGACAGGGTTTCTCTGTGTAGCCGGGCTGTCCTGGAACTCACTTGTAGACCAGGCGCTGGCCTGAACTCAGAAATCTGCCTGCCTCGCCTCCCAAGTGCTGGGGTTAAAGGCTGCGCCACCACCGCCGGCCCTTCCTTTTTGAATTTTTTTCCCCAACCACGCAAGATTTTTTCATACTCTTGTCATTATGGCAGCAGTTTAAAGCACACGTCCCCATTCATCCCTCTGATTTTTAGACCACTTTGCAAGGGACTAACTGGTTCTAATTCAGAGAAACGTAACCTCTGGTCTGATCATCCGTCTTTTGTTTTTAAAGTGTTTCCTGTGATAGGCTGTTGTCTTATGGCTGCTGGCCACGACGCCTACTCACCCAGGATGGGTAGACAGGCTAGCCCTTCCCTCCCCCCCTCCCTCTCTCCCTCTTCCTTCTTTGCTTACCCCCTTAAATTTTTCTATTATTTTTTTACAGAGGGTTTCTCTGTGTAACAGTCTGGACTGTCCTGTCCTGGAACTTGCTTTTTAGATTAGGCTGGCCTTAAACCCAGAGAGCTGCCTGCCTCTGTCTACCAAGTGCTGGGATTAAAGGTATATGCCATCACCTCAGATGTTTTTTTTTTTTTTTTTCCTTTGTAATCCAGGGTCCATATTTAAAAATATATCTCCATGCCGGGTGATGGTGGTGCATGCCTTTAATCCCAGCACTTGGGAGGCAGAGGCAGGCAGATTTCTGAGTTCGAGGCCAGCCTGGTCTACAGAGTGAGTTCCAGGACAGCCCAGGCTACACAGAGAAACTTTGTCTTGAAAAACAAAACAACAAAAAAATATTCTCCCTTCCTCCCCATTATATAGTATGCCTAGAGCAGAATGAGCTTCTTAGTTTGGAAAGTATTAGAAGAGGCACAGATAGTTAAACCAGTAATACAGGCTCATTACATAGTCTTGTGGGCCTGGTGATATTCCTGTTGTCCAATGAGTTAACCCAAAAGGCAGAATAGCAGGCATCAAAATAAGGGGACGTGCCCAAGTTAAAGGTTTTAGATGATAGTAGACAAGTTCCAGCCTTTTGTGGGTCCTCTGACATTACTTTGTGCTGCCCCCCAGTCACAATGAGTTTTGTTAGTCAATGGCTCACAGTCTAGATAGTTCCTATCCCTATGTAGCATGAGGGCCGGGGATCCGAGCATAACCAGTGATCCTGGCTAACTTCTGGCTGGGAATGATTAGCTAAGGGACAGTGGAAGGTGAGACTCTGGCCCTGGTGTGTTCAGTAAGGTAGCAAGTGTCTTTGGAAGGGAGAGTTGGTCAGAGGTTTGGCATGGGTAGGAGATTTTTGTTAGGACTCAAAGGTCTGAGGACAGAGGGGTAGGGGGTTTTCTGGGTACTGAATCTATCCCCCAGGTCTCTTTCTGTGGTATAGAGTCTGATTCCCAAGTTCTCTATTTCCCATAGGTCAGAATGTTTCTTTTTTTTTTTTCTTTTTTTGAGACAGGGTTTCTCTTTATAGCCCAGGCTGTCCTGGAGTTCACTCTGTAGACCAGGCTGGCCTCGAACTCAGAAATCCGCCTGCCTCTGCCTCCCAAGTGCTGGGATTAAAGGTGTGTGCCACCACCGCCCGGTGGTCAGAATGTTTCTTAAGGAATTTCCAGACTTCTAATTTTATGGCCATTGGATTGCATTTTCCTATTGTATATGCCTTGGGAGGGCCTTTCTTTCCATACATGTTTTCATTCATGTGGGCTCTGTTTCATATCCCCATTCTTTGGAATGGGAACTCCCTTGTTATTGGCAAATAGGGTGCCCAGGCACAGGGCATGCACAGAACTGTAAAGTCTGTACTCCTATATCAAAAACTAAGCTCCCACAGCTTCCCTTTCTCTGATTCAACCAGACACTTTAAGTGGGTATCAGTGAGCAAAGATGAAGGTGGAGTATGGGTTGCTGGTCTGCTGTACTCAAGCTAGCTAATACCTCCCAGGTATCAGTTCCCTGGTCCAGGCCTGAGGGCAGTGATGGTTGGACCATGACCCTATACTCATACCCACAGGGCAAAACACAAGGCTAAGAGGAAGTCGAGGGGCAGGTCCCAGACCAGCCAGACGAAACCTTAATTTTAATGAGTCTGTAGTTCAGGAGACAGTCCATTTGGAGGCAGTGTCCCCGGCTTTCGCTTTCTTGACCTGGGGTGGTGGATCCATGGTATATACTTACTACCCTCAGGGCTGTAGAATTGGAAAGAATTGCCATGCTGGGTCCTTTCCAAGTTGGTTCCACCATTCCTTTAGCTGCCTACTCACTTGACCTGGATGGTAGCACTGAGCTCAAACAAGGTGAACGGTGGAGGTGGTGTGAGTGGGTGTTGGTGTGTGTGTGTGTGTGTGATGTCAGAGTTTGGCTTAAACCAAAAGTTTTGCTCTGTCACAGACTGACTTCTTTTTGGGTCAGTGGTACTTGACTGGGCACTAGAAGGTTCTGTGGGTCATGCTAGCTTCATCTGGCTGGTAGAATGTCTAGGACTTGGACTGTCTCCACACTCACCCCGGGCCATGCTAACTAGGCCAACCTGAAGCCCTTCTTCTCATTTGCTGAAGGGGAGGATGTCTCTCCACACAACCAGGCTCAGAGGATCCAGAGCAACTTGTAACAAAGAATTTGTCAGCGTATGAAGCCAGAGTGGTTTGTGTATCTAACACCTCAATCTATCCCAAATGGTGACAGACATCACCAAATGCCCTAAAGTAGCTGGGAATGGGGCACCACTCTGGAATTCATTTAGTTTAGCCAGTTTCTCCTCCTTTCCTCTTATCTTCCCTCCCTTTCCTCCCTTCTTTCCCTTTTTTTCTTCCTTTCCTTTCCTGTCCTTTCTTTCCAGAACTCAGAGATCTGCCTGCCTCTGCTTTTTTTTTGGTTTTTCGAGACAGTGTTTCTCTGTGTACTCGGCTGTCCTGGAACTCACTCTGTAGACCAGGCTGGCCTCGAACTCAGAAATCTGCCTGCCTCTGCCTCCCAAGTGCTGGGGTTAAAGGCGTGTGCACCACCCCCGGCATGCCTCTGCTTTTTGAGTGCTGGGATTAAAGGTGTGCACCACTATGCCTGGCTCCTTCTGTTTCTTTGAGGCAAGGTCTCTGAAGTTCATGCTGTCTTGGAACTCTAGGTGGCGAGGCTGGCCTTGAACACTGATCTTCCTGCCTTTACCTCCTGACCCCATGTGTGCTACCACATAGCTTTTTCTTGCTTGATGGGGTGTGTGTATGAGGGTGGTAGTTTGGATATGGCCTAGGCTAGCCTTCAATTCCCAATCCCCTGTCTGAGGACAGCTTCACTCCCCCAGCCTTTCCCATCACTGCTTCCTAGGACTGAACTTTTGCCTCTTGGGGAACTTCTGCTAATATATCTTATGAAATCCAACTGTGATGGTTAATGTGAACTGTCAACTTGACAGAACCCAGATCAACTGGGAGGTGGAGTTTTAAGCAGCCTATGGGTAATTATCTTTTTTTCTTTTTCTTTTTGTTTTTCGAGACAGGGTTTCTCTGTGTAGCCCTGACTGTCCTGGAACTCACTCTGTAGACCAGGTTGGTCTCAAACTCAGAAATCCGCCTGCCTCTGCCTCCCAAGTGCTGGGATTAAAGGCGTGAGCCACCACTGCCCGGCGATAATTACCTTGATTACTTTAATTGACATGGAAGACTCATCTTAATTGTAGGTGACACTTTCCCAAGGCAGGACAGGCCAGGGAGATAGTTTAGTAGGTAAGGGCACTTGCGGCCAAACCTGAAATCACAAGTTCAATCCCTGGGACACACAAAGTGGAAGCAGAGAACCAATTCCTGCAAGTTCCTCCGAACTCCATACGTATATCATGAATCAGTCCCCGTGTCACAGAAATAAAATGTAATAAAAACTTTAAAAAAATAATAAAATGAAGGAAGTCAGTCAAGCATCAGTGTTCTTTGCATTATTATTATTATTAAAATGTTTCTTTTCTTTCTCTGGAGTCAGGGTCTGTCTTAGTCAGGGTTACTATTGGTATGATGAAGCACCATGGCCAAAAGCAAGTTGGGGTAAAAGGTTTATTTTGCTTACACTTCCAGATCATAATCCATCACTGAAGGAAGTCAGGACAGGAACTCAAAACAGGACAGGGACCTGGAAGCAGGACCTGATGCAGAAGTGTAAAGAGGGTGCTGCTTACTGGCTGGCTTTCCATGGCTTGTTCAGCCTGCTTTCTTATAGAACACAGGATCCCTAGACTAGCATCCCTTCTGTGCCTAACCCCTGTGCCAAGCCTGTAAGGCTCCCCAGATTGCTCCCTGCTGCTATTGCACACTGCCAGATTACACACTACCTAAGCCCTCCTCCCACCACTGTCTCCATAGCTACCGAAGTTGCTTCTCACTGTCTCTAAGCCCCCTCTTGCTCCCTGAAGCCCAGCCTGAAGCTAGAGAGGTACTTGAAGAACACAAACACAATCTCCCCAGCAGACACACCAGCCAGAAGGCTGTAGAACGGAGCTCCCAGGTGGGGAGAGCAGACCTTCTGAGTTGGTAGTCCTGGGTCCAGAGGGTTGGAGGCTAGGACATTGCTACCAGAAACAGGCTTGTAGCTCCAAGCCCTGGGAACTAAACAGGGATGATTGCAGGCCTCAGAGACAAAGACTGATGTCTGGGAGTGACAGTGGGTGTCAAACCTTCAGACGTCCAAGGAAGATGTTATTTCCAAAGTTCACCTCAAAATTGTAATCAAGTTACAAACAACAACAACAAAAAAAAAACAAATCAAGAAAACAACCCTCAGGGCAGGTGAGATGGCTCAGCAGGTAAAGGTGCTTGCTATGCAAGCATGGCAACCTGAGTACTATCCCCAGAACAAATAAAAAGATGGAAAAAGAAAATCACTTCCATTAACCTCCACCTGCACTGGGTCAGAAATGCCCATATACGGGCTGGAGAGATGGCTTAGCGGTTAGAGCCCTGGCTGTTCTTCCAGAGGTCCTGAGTTCAATTCTCAACTAATATCTGTAGGATGTTCAATTGTCAACTAACATAGGATCTGATGCCCTCCTCTGGTATATCTGAGAACGACAGTGAACTCACATAAATAAATCTTAAGGACTGGAAAGATAGCTCAGTGGTTAAGAGCACCGATTGCTCTTCCAGAGGTCCTGAGTTCAATTTCCAGGAACTACAGATGGTGGCTCACAACCATCTGTAATGTGGTCTGGTGACCTCTTCTGGTGTGTCTGAAAGACAGCGACAGTGTACTCATATACATAAATTAAATAAATCTTAAAAAAGAGAGAAAGAAAGAAAGAAAGAGCCGGGCGGTGGTGGCGCACGCCTTTAATCCCAGCACTTGGGAGGCAGAGGCAGGTGGATTTCTGAGTTCGAGGCCAGCCTGGTCTACAGAGTGAGTTCCAGGACAGCCAAGGCTACACAGAGAAACCCTGTCTCGAAAAACAAAAACAAAAAAAAAAAAAAAAAAAAAAAAAAGAAGAAAAAGAAAAGAAAGAAAGAAAGAAAGAAAGAAAGAAAGAAAGAAAGAAAGAAAGAAAGAAAGAAAGCCCACATACACAATAATAAATCTTGGCATGCCCCTCATGGGCTGCAAGTTGAACATGCTTCCTAGGACCACGGGTTACACAGGCTTACAGCCACAACAGCAGCATACACAGTGGCTGTGCTATACAGCTCCTGAGCTCTGGGTGGCCACATCCTTCAAGGAGTGGCAATTCCCAGGAACCTGCGGTAACCAGCCTCTTGCCTGGGCCCCCTGTTGCCTGGGAAAAGCCTTTTATTGGAACTAATGTTGCAACACCAAAAAAGCAACAAAGAAGGGTGCTGTGGAAAGAATGTACTGTGCAAATGAAGCATGTATCCACACCAATCAGGTTTCCAGTTACTGACTCCTCACTGAGTCAGAGGGCTAAAGATGCCCACAGTAAGTGAAAGTTCATCCAGGCTTGGGCTGGGTATAATGTCTGGAGGGCAAGGCTTCTGCACAGTGGTCCCCTGGAGCTGGCATGGTCTCAGCATGCTCCCTCAATGAAGGCTGCTAGGCAGAAGTAGTCTGTGGCCACTGAGAAGTCATGCCTGGTTTCTGTGGTGCTGGGACTGCAACCTGGGGCTTTGTGTATGCTAGGCTAGCACTTTACTGAGCTATACCCATGCCCTTATTTTCTAAAGATTTATGTGTACGTGAGTACACTGCCATTGTCTTTAGACACACCAGAAGAGTGCATCAGATTCCCATTACAGATGGTTGTGAGCCACCATGTGTTTGCTGGAAATTGAACTCAGGACCTCTGGAAGAGCAGTCAGTGCCCTTAATGGCTGAGCCATCTCTCCCCACCCCCCTCTCTTTTTTAAGAGGGTCTTCTAGTTCTGAACTTGTATCAATCCTCCTGTCTCAGCCTAGCAGGTGTTGGGATCACAGGTGTGAGGCACATACAGGATCTCACACCCCCACAGGCTGGTCTAGATTCTTCTGTTCATTCCTCCTGAGTGCTGAGATTCTACAAATCACAACTGGCTTGCCTGTAGTCTTTTTTTTTTTTTTTTTTTTTTTCTTTTTCTTTTTTGGTTTTTCAAGACAGGGTTTCTCTGTGTAGCCCTGGCTGTCCTGGAACTCACTCTGTAGACCAGGCTGGCCTCGAACTCAGAAATCCGCCTGCCTCTGCCTCCCAAGTGCTGGGATTAAAGGCGTGCGACACCACCGCCCGGCGCCTGTAGTCTTAAAATGTATGGTGAACCTAGTGACACAGAAGTCCTGAGTAGGTGGGCCTTTGCAATAGGAAGCTGAGGCTGCTGAGCCTGGGTCCCAGCTCAGTGTCTAAGCATCGAGCCCACTGCTGAGAATGAATGAAGCACACAGCCTACAGTGACTGGTAAGCATCATTGTGGGGTATGTACAAGAGAAGACAACTAGGACACAGGGTTAAGTCAATAGAGAGTCTTTATTACCGGGCCAGTAACTACACTGGGTGTTTGGAATCCCAGAGTAGCCCCAAGCTTTTTCAGGGTAGCTTATAAGCACAAAAACTCTATCCTGAGTTGACTTACTTCAGGTAACAAGAACAGTTAGGTTAAAGCAGAACTACAGAAGCCAAAAAGCAAGTACATTTAGAAACTTTCCCAGAACTATGGACTTTGACGGACTAGGCCTGTTTTCATTCTGGCAGGTGGTGCTGTCTATGTGCTGATTTTTATGGCCTTGAATGGTACTCCATCATGGCCTCAATTGTGCTAAGGTTTGGGGGCCTGTTACAGCATGAGTATATGTAAGCAGTCATTGATTTGCATTGGGTGTTCCAACCCCAAGGGGGCTTGAGGTAATTTGGCAATTGGGGAGCATCTCCCGTGGGCCCTGTGCCAGGGCTGTAGCACCAATGGATAGGCCTGGCCCCAGAGGATAACTGTCCCTGCCCAAGTTGACCTTCCAGTGAAAGGAAGCCTCAGCATCTTTGCATGTGTCTTTCCTGTCTGGTGGGAAAGCCAGGGGACACAGGGGTCTTCCACTGTCTCTGTGCAAACTCTGAGAAAGTGATGACTTTATTTAGAAGCTGTTGAGATGAGCCTGAGTAGGCCTCTCCAGGACACAGGATGGTAAGGAAAAGGGCAGCCGTGGGTCTAGTCAAATTGGTGGCAGTTTCAGCCGGGCCTTAGCTATAAGCAAGGGAGGGAGAGGACCTCACCTGGAGGGCACTGCCTGTGTCCTGCTGCCTCTAGCCAGGAGACTCACTGGAAAAAGTGCCACTGTCCCAGGCTTTTATTAACAGTGGACCTCTGGCACATATAAAACTGGGCAGAGCTTCATCTCCTACAACTTGTGACCAAGAATAAAGAATAAACGAGAAGCCTGCCAAAGTAATAGAATTTAAATTAACAATGTAATTAGGTGTGCACCTATATCTATCACCAAGTTCAGGGACTTGGTGTTGGGAGTTGATCTGCTGCAGGCACCACCAAGCACAGGGACTGTCTTCTGCACTCTACAGGAATCCTGTTCCTAAATATGCAATGTGGTTTTTGTTTTGGCAGTGGGGTTGGCACGTTGTTGAGATAGGGTCTCATGTAGCTTAGACTGGACTTGGATTCACTAAGAAATGCTGCCTCAAACAGATCTCCTATATGATAGGATTACAGGTGTAGACGCCATGACTCACCAGCCTTTTTTGTTTGAGATAAGGTCTATTTAGCCCAGGGTGGTCTTAAAATGCAGTGACCCTCCTGCCTCAGTCTCTAGTGGTGGGATTACAGGTATGAGCCAATATGCTCATCTTATTTTGATGGACAGGGACCAGACCTCATCTTTATAGTCCATCCAGGCTTTGGGAGTCTGGAAGCTGTAGACCTCCACATGCAAGCGTACCATGCTGTCCTGTTCTGGCCACACCTAAAACACTCCAGCACTGTCACTTGGCTTTGGCTCAGCAGAGCCTTGGTGACAATGAGTCCCATGGTTGGCAGATATCCTTCAGGCAAGCATCCACTCAGCACATGACTCAAGATTCTGTGGGCGTCCCACATCTTCCTGCAAACCAGCACTGCTTTTCATCAGCTCCTGGAGGGCCATGGTCCATGGTGGATCCATCACACATTCCATCACATCATGTTCTACTGTTTGATTTGAAACACAGCTCACACTGGGACCTTGTGACCAGAAGGCAGTCAGTTGAATGACTCAGAAATGATTGTGGGATTCAAAATAGGAAGCTAAAAATATGCAGGGCAGCTGGCTTCTAAGAACAGGCGGGTCTGTGGTTCCAGCCCTTGGTGGAGGATAGGCAGGAGCCAAGACCCTGATGGGAGCTAAGGAGTGAAGGGCAGGCAAGGTGGCCAGGAGAGTCACCTATGAGGTGTGGTGCTCTGAGTAGCCATTAGCAGGAGGAGGAACTTATGCTGAGGTGTGCAGGGCAAAACTGGGCACAAGTTGGAGAGATGCAAAGATTTGTGGGGTGTTCATTCTGATGATACCCATGTTTTAATCCCCAACATGGCAGAAGGGACTCTGTACAATGGGATAAATTTCTCTGGTGGCCTAAAAGCCCTGCAACAGTAGTAATTGAGACTCGATGCTGCCACTTGAAGAGGGGGACACAGCAAGTGACACAATGAAGGGACATTCTCTTAAATCTAGAAGGAAACCGGCTTGCTCATATCTGAGCTGAACTCTGGAGAGCTATTTTGGACTCCTGAGCTAAAAAAAAAAAACGTGCCATGTACACCCGTCACCCTGTGACTGGACACAGGGCAGGTAAAAGGCATCAGCAAGAGTTTCAGGAGGGTTGTCCAGGCTGCCTAGAGCACGAGCTCTGAAGACTTGGGCCTGAGTGAAGTTGCCACACTGGTGATCACAACACTTGAGGTAGGATGATCAGAAAGGAGCTCAAGGTCACTTCAGTTACATTGTGAGCTTGAGGCCAACCTAGGTTACACCTGGGTTACAGGAAACTGTGTCTTAAACCAAACCCCTTCAAAATGGGGAAAGGGGAGGGGTAGAAAATGACAGCAGACACCCACCAGACAGATTATATAGGCCTACACATAGTCTAGGGAGCCAAGAACACTGTGGTCAGGTGAGAAATGAGATCAGAGAAAACAGGATGAGTCCCCAGAGGGGTCAGGAGGCCTCAATGGCCAAGAATTTGAGCAGAACAGCCAGATGGGTAGATGCTGGGCTGAAGAACATGGTAGGCTTGAGACTGTGGAGGGTGCAACCCAAGGAATGCAGGAGTGAAGGGACCAACAATGGGAGAGGGGGTTGAGGAGAGCCCAGCTGTCTGGTAGACAGGCAGAGCAGAGAGGAGGAAACGAGGGCATAGTACCCGAGTGCCAGGAAATGGCTGATCAGTAGCATAAGCCCCAGGCTGGTCACTTGTGAAGCCAAGACTAGATTAGGACCAGGAGGTGCAGCTCTTCACTCTGTCCGAAGCTGTGACTAGGATCCTCTTCTCCAGACATGAACTTTTATTTATTTGAGATATGGTCTTTCTACTTAGTGTCAGTTGGCCTGTAGTTCTCTATGTAGGTTAGGCTGTCCCTGAACTCATAGATCACAGAGACCCACCTGCTTCTACCTTCCTAAAAAACTAAGATCAAAGGTCTGCATAACCACACCCGGCCAAAGGTTGGGAAGCTGAGACAAGGAATGGTTTATTTGGCTGCCCAGTGTGGCAGTCAAGGTCCCTGCTGGTGTGAAAACCAGGAAATCAATCACCCCATTCACAGCTAGCACCCAGGGCCATAAGCACCCTGTAGTCAGCCTGCTGGGACTTCGGAGATTAGAAGGGTCCTTAGTATAATGGAATTTCCTGGTGACACAGTTATCTCCAGGTAAAGGCACTTGCTTTTGTATTTTCAGGTCTCATTTGTAGCCCAGGCTGCTGTAAAGCATAGCAGTTCTCAACTCTCAAGTGTTAGGATTTCAGAGTGAGCCACTACCTCTAGGCCCAGGGCACTTGCTTATAAACCACTGTGGAGGCAGGGTGCTGCCCTTAAACCGCAGTCTTTCACAGAGCCAGTGATTTTGGTAGTGAACTTTACAATCAGTCCTCACAGGGCTCTTGTGGTTGTTTGGGGGTCAGGAGCTGCTCTCTGATGGCCTCCCAGGATATGAGACAGATGTCCTCTTGGCCAACTGTGAGGCAGCCAAGTGCTCTGAACTGAGTTGGTGTCTTCCCCCAAGGAACAATAGGAAGGCTCTCAAACTGCAGTCAGCGCATGTGCCAATAGTTTTAACTTCCTCCTCGCAAGTCCAGGGACCTCTGGTGTGGGGGAGGGAGCAGTGGTGGAGAACACATAGGGGAACTTTCATGTGTCCCCAAACCCAGGGGGCAGAGGCTCCATAAAGATAGCTATAATCCATGAGCTGGTGTGAGGGGCTCCCAGCCTGGATCAGCAAGGTTTTCTTGGCACTGGGCACAAAAGGCACTTGGTACTATATCATGGTGTGATCAGGTCCACAGTTGACTCCTGAGAGTAGCCACAGGTTTGTTAGGGTGTTTCTGAGGAAGACACAGTTGAGTCCCTCAGCATTGGGGACATATCCTCGCTCTTGCTCACAGATCCCTGGGCCATCAGTGCTTCCTCCACCAGGTCAGCCACCAGGTTCAGCCTGCAGGCCCGCAGCACCTTGACCAGTCCAGCCACCGAGGCATTCTCCCTCTCGGCATTCTTCCAGATCCTCAGAGCCTCCCTTACCTGCTCGTTCAGGCTTCGGGGGTATCTCTCCTCAATCCCATCAATCTTGGCCTCAGACACCTTCAGCTGGCGGGCCAGTCTTTTCCATTCTCTCCCCACATTGTCACACACAATGTCAAATGCCACCCGCAGATCTAGGAAGGAAAACAGCAGCATGACTTGACTGAAGAGCTGGGGCAAATCTCCCCATGGGCCACCAAGCATGGACCTGAGCATTTAGAAGGCAACATCGCTAAAGCCAGTCAGGTCCTGTGCAGGCCGAGACACCAGTAGCCCAGGAGCTACTTCAAGAGATCCACAGCGGCCTCCTGACCTGCCAGCCACACTCCTTCAGCCTGGGCCACTGCGAGCTATAGCTTAGAAGACTGGAAACTGAGGAGGGCTGGAGTGTCAGAGGGAAAACACTGGGCTGCCCTAACACCCTACTCAATAGTGGGTTGGCCAAAGTCCCCAAAACTAAATTCGCTTCGTCTGACACTGACCTTTGCTGGTCTGACTGGAGACCATGAAAGGCCCATCCCTCCCATATTCTGGAGCCCTTGCTAGACACAAACAAGGTGTCATCTCTGTAGGGAGCCCTGGACGGTGGCTCAGAACTCCTTACTGGATCCCTGTAATAATGCTTTGGGGATGTAAATACACAACCCATTTTCTTGTGTATCTTGTACACACCGGCAGTGGAAACGATCTGTTTTAAATAGTTCTGTGCCTGAAACAGACCGTCACAGCATGTGGTGTGAGCTTTTGACTATGGCGACCCCTATGGTCATGGTGTAATGTATCTTCCCAAAGGCTCCTAATGAGGAAGGTTTAGTCTCTCAGTAGGTGGATCCAACCGTGGAAAGAAGGGGTCATGATAGCCCTGAGGTCCCCAGTGGATCAGCCCACTGATTCATAATCTGAGGGTGTTACCGGGAGGTAGTGGAAACCTTGAGATAGCCTCCTCAGAGGTAGTAAGGAAGTACAAAGGCTGTAAAGCTGGGGGAGTGCATTTTGTCCCAAATTCCTTCCAGTAATTTTGCTACTCAGCCCGGCAGCCATGAGGTAACCAGCTTTGGTCCACATGCCCTCCAGCTGCTTTGATTTCCTGCTTCACTGCAGACCAAAAGCAAATGAGACAACCAACCAGGAGCTAAAGAAACCTTTGCCCCTTTAAATGGCTTCTCGAGTATTTGTCACAAGTGATAAAAGTGTCTAATATATGCTTAACCTGTATCTACACCCCAAGGCCAGACTGGTGTTGCTCAGCTGTAGCTGCTATCCACTGTGCGTTATGGGAAGACATAGCGCCTCCTCTGACGCAAAACAAAAGTAACTGCTGATAACCAGACACTGCACTGACCAGAGAGCTCGGCTGCCACGCAGTCCTTCTTTGGCCAGGAAGGGCACTGCTTGGACCCAGACACTCCCACTACGGAAATGGTGACGAGCAGCAGGCACACGTGACCTCTGCCCACTCTTCAACGCTACCCTCATTAGGGTTAAGATCCCTTAGCCACATACATTTCTTAGCTGAGTTCTCCAACCAAGCACTGCAGGTTTGCTGCGAGTTAATCTTGGGGTTGGGCAAGTGGTAGAAGAGTGCCTGCTTGGCACGCGCAATAATCTGGGTTCAACCTCGGCACTTGCAGGTAAGAAACACGACCTCCCAAGTTCTGGCTAGCACGACCGAACAAAAGTGGGCGTGCCCTAGAGTCTGTCCCAATCGGAGCGAGCAGAGAGTGCTCTGAGGCCAGGCCTCCCCGCCCATTCCCCCGGCCCCTGGGTCTCCCACTACTTCCCCGGCCTCCTCCCGCCCCCAGCCCACCTGCCTCCCCGGGGCTGCAGTGGCCGCCGCCCCCGCCTCGAAGTCGTCCAGGCGCTGCAGTAGGTCGTATCGGCGCAGCGAGGCTAGCAAGTCGCGCAGCAGCCCGGTGCTCCCGCGCTCCAGGTCTTTCTGCTCCAGCAGCACCGAGAACAGGTCCAGGCCACTCTGCACGCGCTCCAGCTTTCGTTTGCTCACGCGCTCGCGGCACAGGAACTTGAGCTCCATCAGATCGCTGCCCGACAGACTGCCGGACAGCGAGTGCAGCAGCACCAGGAATGGGTCCATGGCAGTGGTACGCAGGGCTGCCCTTCAGTGATTTCACATAGGAAATCACCTTAGGCTTTCCCACTCAGCGTCTCGCGGGAAGTCCAAATCTGACGCATGCGCCTCGGGTGTAGCCGTACCCTCTTCCGCCAGGGCTGGCACCCGCAGTCGCAGTAGTTTGCCCGCTGAGCCGCGTTGGCTTTGGCGCGTGCGCGTGATGTTTCTCGTCTCGACGCGGAACAGATCTTGTTCGCCAGAAGTGTAAAGGGAATCGTCTTGGGGCTCTGAGGCTCTGTGTCTCCCTACTATGTGCGGGGCTGGGAGGGCAGCTCCAGATGCCTACTGCGGCCAGATCACGTTCTATCGCCATGAGAAACAGAGAGAGAGAGAGAGAGAGAGAGACAGAGAGAGAGAGAGAGAGAGACAGAGACAGAGACAGAGAGACAGAGAGATTGAGAGATTTACTTATAGTCTGGAGAGACGGTTCAGGGGTTAAGAGCACTGGAATTTCCAGCCCTCACATAATGGCTTACAACCATCTGTAATTCCAGTTCCAGGGGCTTTGACACCCTCTTCTGGCAAGCACACATGTGGAATGCTGACAAAATACTCGTACATATTTAAAAAAAACACCATTAAATGTCTTTTGTTACGTGTATGAGCAGTTGTAGGTGGTTTAGTGCCCCTCAGGTGTTCAGTGCCCATGGAGGACAGAAAAGAGCGTGATCCTCTAGGACTAGAGTTCCGTTTGGATGTTAGGTTTTGTGTGGGTCCAGGTTCTCCGTGAAGCAACATAGTGCTCTTAACCGCTGAGCCATTTAACCAGCCCAATAATGTGTATATTAAATCGTAAAAAAAAAATCAGTAGAAAACAGGATCTGGAATATTGTTATCAGAAAAAGCTGATGTGTGCCAGGGATTGTAGAAATGCTACATTAACAATACACTATGATTCCATAGCCACGCACAAGTACTGCGTATGAGTTAAAAATACTGTGTTATGAGCTGCTACACAAGGGCGAGGACTGGAGTTCAGATCCAGGTGTCCACATAAAAGCCACAAGGTGGTGCCCATCTGTAACCTCAACTCTGGCAGAGACAGGTGGATTCCTGCTGCTCAGTGACTCTAGCTGAATGGCTGAGCTCCTGGGCTAGTGAAAACCCAACTGTGCACAACATAACCAGCAGAGTTGGCTCACATTTCTTATAAATTGACTTATAATTTGCCCATTTAAAGTTCTGTGCTTTGGTTTTTTTTTTTTTTTGAGACAGGGTCTCACTATGTAGCCCAGATAGACACCTGAGGCTGTATAGAATGACAAATGGGGACTGAAAAGGTGAGCGCTGGACCTCGGGGCTGCTTACAACTGTAACTACAGACGAGAATCAGAGGCTCTCTGCTGGGCACTACAGTCATGTGCACATGACAAACCAAACAAACATATTTTTCTAGGTGAGGAAGGCTCGTTAGAGGAGCAGAACCAATAGAAACGGATTTATTGGGCTGGCTTGCTTGAGGGCTGAGAGTCTGCACCCTGCACATGCAGAGAACCAGGTTCCTAATCCCGGAAGCGGGAGACTCAACAGTCAGAATCCACTTTGGAAAGTCTGGGGTTCCCTGGAGAGACACTGGCATTGAGTGTGTCTCATCTGTAGGTTTTCCTCTAGGGTAGTTTGTTTTGAGACAGGAGCTCATATTGCCCAGGCTGCTCAGGAACTACTCCCCTTTGCACCATGTAGCTCAGGATGACCCTTAAGCTTCTGATCCTCCTGCCTCAGATACTGGGATTGGAGGTGTGCACCAGGTCCAGTTTATTTTTTGTTCTGGGTGTCAATCTTATGTTAGATATGTGTTCTGTAAACACCCACATCGTGTGCACTACTTTTTCAGTCTGTTCATAAAATCCTGCAATCAAAAAGTTCATAATTTTGGTGAAATCAGGGGATGTGTTTTTCTTTTTATTGTGCTAATAAAGGGGAGGGGAGCCTTTCTGGTGGTGGTGACCAGAGCTTGCCTCTCAAGAAGGAGCTTTGTTGTCCCTGTCCAGAAGAGAATAGGAAAGAGAAGCAGGGCACTGAAGAGCCAGGTCCCCACCTCACAGCTGCGAAATGCCCAGGGCATATGCAATCCCTAGTCTTCGGCCATGCATGAATAGTAGTCCACACGGCTGCCCCCACAGCAAGGAGAGCAAGGTGTCCAGAAAGAAGGTCCTCGTGAGGAAGGGGCACTGAACATTTCTGAACCAAGATGAGCTGGAGGCCACTCCACCAGATACAAAAAGGAAGGAAGAGAGCCAGCTGTGGTGGCGCATGCCTTTAATTCCAGCATTCAGGAGGCAGAGGCAGGTGGAGCTCTGAGTTCAAGGTCAGCCTGGTCTACAGAGTGAGTTCCAGGTCAACCAGGGCTACACAGAGAAATCCTGTTTAAAACAAAATAAAACAAACAAACAAAAACAAAATAGAAAAGTAAAGAAAGGAAGAGAAAGAAAGAGGAGTGGGACTGGAGAGATGGCTCAGCAGTTAAGGGCACTGACTGCTCTTCCAGAGGTCCTGAGTTCAATTCACAGCAACCACTTGGTGGCTCACAAACATCTGCAATGGGATCTGATGCCCTCTCCTGGTGTGTGTGAAGACAGCTATAGTGCACTCATATGCATAAAATAAATAAATCTTTGAAAAAAAAAAGAGGGGTGGATGAGAGGCAGGACGGGAAGAGGAGGAAAGAAGGAAGAAAGAACAAGGGAGGGAGAGGGAGGAGAGAAACAGGAGGAAGGAGAAGGGGCGGAGGAAGGACTTGAGCATCCCTTACTGGTTTCATGGAGGTAAACTCAGCCTTGTTTGTGCTGACAATGGTCAGAGCTCTTGCCTTCCTCTCTAGGGTTGTCTGTCTTCAAGTTCTTTGGTCTTTTCTCTCTCTTGTATTGTTGCTCCACTAATGTTAGGTGGGAGCTTTCCTCAGCTCTGCCATTCCTTGCCTTTCCTTGTGGAGGTTTTTGTGTTGTTTTGTTTGTTTGAGACTGGGTCTCCTTATGTACCTCTGGCTGGCCAGTACTCACAGAGACCCACTTGCCTCTGCCTCTAGAGTGCTGGGACTAACGGTGTGCACCTGCCATGCCCAGCAGGGAACATGCTTCCGCTGCAGGGAAGAGGAGCGTTGTAGAGGCCTCCTCTTAGACACCTGGGTCTTAATTCTCAACCTGTGACGCACAGGCTTAGTCCTGGCCCCTGGATGGAGGCCATGAAGGGCTGCTAAGTGAAAAGGATTTCGTAGATGTAGTGAAGATAAGGCCCCAGGTTGGGAGATCTGCCTGGCGTGCCTCAGAGGACCCATTTGGTCCAGTACACTCAAGGAACTAAAGAACTCAAGGAGGGGGTCGAGGTCAAGGCTGGCACCGCAGTTCTGCCTTGGATTTTGCATACTGGGAGTGTCTGTACCAACCTGGAACTCGGCCCACAGAGTCCTCTTGGGACCTGAAGCTTTAGGGAATGTGTGGCTTCTGTTAGCAGCATTATTTGCACCAAGATATGGTTTATGCTCCCTGAGTGCAGATCCCTGAGTTACCAGCAGAGGCAGCAGCCACCAACAGAAAGAGGCCAGCAGTGCCTGTCTTGACTTGGTGTCAGCATGGTGGTCAGAGAAAAGGCTGCTGAGGAAGGGACATGAAGGGATAGAGGCTTCAGAGGAGCCATAGTGTTCTGCTTCAGATACCTAGCATGAACCCTGAGTGCTGGGATTACAGGCATGAACCATCAGGCCTGGACAAATGTGGACATTTAAATGCAGATTTCCAGGACTTTTATTTAGGGAAATTTAGAAGCAAGTAAGAAATGAGCCAATGGTGTAAATCAACTGGAGCTGCCTTATAATCAGGACAGATCCCACCTTTGGAAGCAGCAGGCCACAAACACCATCCCTGTGATTTGACTCATTATGCACCTAGTATGACTTTCAGAACTTGGGACCAGAGAGATGGCTCAGTGGTTAGGATCACTTGCTGCTCTTCCGGGGAACCCAAGATCAACCGCAGCATTTACATCAGGAGGCTCCAACTCCAGGGGACCTGACACCCACTTCTGGCCTCTGAGGTTATCTGCACTAAGGTGCATATACCTAGTTGCAGACCTAGGGCCTTCCCTTCCCTGCTTCATCCACGAAGCCCTTACAATGGTAAAAATGTCCAAGACTAGGTACCGAGTTCTGGTTTGAAGAGATGGTCTTCCAGCCAGCTTGCTGTGTGAAAGTAGCCTTCTCTGAGCCTATAATCTTATCTAAAATAACACCCCTGGCTGTCTGGGGTGCTTTTTTTGTCACCAGGTCTTGGGCTTTTGTGACAATATTAACCATTCTCCATCCACCTCATGCTAGGCTTATTGTAGGCTTTCCTGCAACCCTCTATTTGGTCCCATTCATTATTTTTCCCCTCAGCCATTGCATGAATCCCTAATGTCAACCAAACCCCACTGATGTGTTATATACTCCTCTTCCTATAGCCCATGCTATCATGTTAAGTCTCCATGAAGCCAGAGAGCCCTGCCTGGGTCAGTCCTGGTCTTCTGTCCTCTCTGTTAGCTTACCACCTCCTTGCCTCTCCCACCTCAGAACTCATCAGGCACCTCAGGGCCGTTGCACATGCTCTTCCTTTCCAACTTCTCCCCAGAATTTCATGCTTCTTTGTGGGATTATATGGTTGTGGGGCTCATCTTCTGAGACAGCACACATGACACCCTCTGTAGTGCCATCCAGAGGGAGGGGGCACGTCCACTCTGTCCCTGTAAATGCTTTTTCAGTTCTGCAGGGTGGGGAGGAGGCTCTGTTAGGAGACCTCTGCTCCAGAGCTAGTAAGGGGCCTGGGACCTTATGCATGAAGTGCAGCTCTAGACCCTTACTCTGTACCCTCATGGGCTTCAGAAGGGACCCTGCAATGCTAACTGTGCTGATGTCCTCTCTGGAGCCTACAAACGAGAAGGAAGTGTTCTAGGGCTTAGAGAGAGTTTTCTTTTTCAAGACAGAGTCTCACTATGTAGCTCTGGATGGCCTGAACTCACAGAGGTCCACCTGTCTCTGTCTTCTGAGTGCTGGGATTAAAGGTGTACATGCCATAGGCCCACTGGCTAGGGCAGGGTTAGATCAGGAGCTGCAGCTTTCTACAGGGTGTGTGTAGGAGTGCCAACAGTAGGGGGCACCAGAGGCCACTGCTGCTCTGGGGAGATTCCAGGGCCAGGTGGTGTGCAGACTCCACAGCTAAGTGGCTTATTACTTTACTGGCATTTGGGAATGTGTTAGAAAGAGCTTTTGTTTTATGAAATTATGGTGAATATGGGTGACATGTCTTTAATGTCCTCATTTGGCTACTCAAATAAACTGGCCCCACAAAGTTGCTTCCCATGGGATTTTGGGACAATGTGTGATGCTGATTCCAGTGCACTGGGTTGTGGATGGTGCCTTAGCTGTGAGGCGGTGGGATAAGTGGCTAAGGGACGACTGTAATCTCCACTGAAGCATATAATTCACGCATAGCAGGATCAAGTGCACCTGTCACACCCAAACACACATCTGCACACATATACATATACACACATATGCATTCGTGTTGCAAACACATGAATGCCTATGTGGAGTGTGTATAAACACACCCACATACCAAAGCATGCAGGTGGAGGCAAGTGATACACAAGGCATTTCCAAAGCCTATCGGTATGCGCACATACCTGTGCACTCGCAGACATGAGCATGGAGACACACATGTAGGCACACATGTTCAGAGGCACACACAAACACTTGCACAGCCCATGCACACAGCACAGGGAGATGGCATCCCAGGACCATCTAGAAACAATTTGGACACCTGCCACAGAAGAAATGAATGTTCTTGTTTTTTGTTTTTTTGAGAGACAGGGTTTCTCTGTGTAGCCCTGGCTGTCCTGGAACTCACTCTGTAGACCAGGCTGGCCTCGAACTCAGAAATCCGCCTGCCTCTGCCTCCCAAGTGCTGGGATTAAAGGCGTGCGCCACCACCGCCCAGCGAAATGAATGTTCTTGAATGTTCTCAGGACAGTCGTTTTCAAATCTGATGTATTAACCACAGGGCTCATCAGGGATCTTGGGGACAGGAGCAGGTTGGGAGAAGAACAGTCAGGAGAGGCCAGGGTTGTGTATTCAAATTTATTTTGATGAATGCTCAGCCACAGTCTCCTGTGGGTGTGTATACATTCGGTTTGGTTTTGTTTTTTTTAAAAAATGGTTTCTGTAAAAGAATTTTTGGTAATTATCTAATTTTGGATACAGTAGCTATATACAAAACATCATCGGAAACCACGTCACTGCACAAGAGAAAATAGAAGCATCAAGTCTCATGATTTTAGCAAACAGAGAAAACCTTTGAAGCCCAAGACTCGGACCCCAGCTGCTGACTACAGGACTGTCTGCCTTGCCCTAAGATGAGTCGCCTTTTCCAGCTTGGGTGAGACACTTCTGGCGATGGTGCTGAGAGGCCTTGCACGGCTGGCTAGCACATCAAGCTGACCCACGAGGCTTGTTTTAGAAGCTATTACAATGGTAAGTGCTGAGGATCTCATATCCCCATGAGTGAAAATATAGGTGTGTTACCAAATAGAAGCTTTTATTGAGAAAAATCTTTGGTAGTAATGATATTTTCATTTCCTCTCAGTATTTGGTTAACTAATAAAATAAACTCCTTCCACCTTGAGCTACAGAAAGAAAATCCCTCAAATCCATCGCATTATTGATTTTTAGACAAAACCAATAGATGGTCTAAAAAGCAAAAAAAAGTCCTAGGGCTTGGTGAAGCCCTCAGCCACCACAGCTTGTTTCACAAGGACATCAGCTTCGTGTGAGGGACCCTTGAGTGGCTGGTGTGGAGCCTGCCAGGGATACCAAGGACGCTGGTCAACTGGGGGTCCCTGTATTCTTCTGTTACTGGAGCATAATGTGAAGCCACCATGTGTGTGTGTGCTGTGTGGGTGGCCAGGCACCTGTTTCTGACCCTGGGTCTGCACTTCTGAGCTCCCAGAAGGAAAGACAGTGGAGTCTTCCAGCTTGTCCAACTACAACAGTTGACATCTTTGGGAATCTGTGTCAGAGTTGTTCATCTTTCTGCAAAATGTCAGCAGGTTCCTGGACATCGTTCTGTACCTTTCCCAGGGCATCCTTCAGACTAAGGATGCTGTCTCTGGACCTTGGTTCCTTACCCCTGCGGGGAGGGGCTGTATGTCCCCCATAGGTCTGTGGGACATGCTTCACCCTGTTCATCCCCGTCACCAGCCATCCTTGGCATTGAATACTAAAGACAAAAACTTCCCTGCATAATGGCCTTGTGCAAAAATGAGAAGAAACAGAAAGAATAAAGAAGACCGTTGTCGCATCAGAGTGGCCCTCCACACATCCAGACGACACAAGAGCCACAAGCCCTAGTGGGGCTAAAAGTGCTGGCTCTGGAGGAAACCGAGAGGTCACTTGGTGATGGTCAGAAGCCTGCTGGCCTGCTATCATGGCTACAGTGCGCCCCCGTGGTACTCATAGCTGGGGACTGGGCTGCTGTCACCTGCCTCTGGGCAGGCTGTGGGACTATGGTTGTTACAAGGCACATCTCTTGGCTTCTCCTTCTCCATCCACGTGTCCAGTAGCTGCTGCTTGCCCTGCTCCTCACGCATGAACAACTCCACCATGAGAACCTTCTCCTTGTGGATCTGCTGGCTGATGTCTTTGGGGATATCAGGAATCACCCAGTCCACAAAGTCACTCATGAACATCACCAGGTTCTGCAGGGAGAACAGTGATTGGGGGTGGGGCTGGAGGTGTCTGGAGAATACCTTAGCCTCTGCCTGGTGTCCACATCACCTATACACCCTACTCATGTACTCTTACCTACGTGTCTCACCTGTGCACTCCACCTGTGCACCCTCACCTGTGTACTCCCACCTATGCACCTGTGCACTCCACCTGTGCACTCTCACCTATTCATCCCACCTGTGCACTCATTTGCACATCCTCACCTGTGTGTCCCACCTATACACTACCTCCTGTCTACCTGTTCCACGTGGCAAAGCCCATCCCTTCACTCTCTGTCCCTGTGTGCGCCCCCATTCCTCTAGGCTTCAGTTTCCCAGAAGGTATAAATGGGACAAGGAGGTACAGCCCCTAGAGACCTGGGGTTTTCTTTTACTTTTTGAGAAGCTGGGGATGAAGCCGGTTCTTGCGCTCCACTGCCCCCTGTTGGCTTACTCAAGGAATCTGAACTAAGTTGCCAAGAAAATGCTCAGAAAGATCAATTTTTCAGTATTTGAAGTGCATTTGTTGAGCACGGGTGACTGGCCTTTGTTCAAAGCTGACTCTCCTAGCTGTGCCCCAAGCTTTGAACTGTGGCACAGCTAGGAACCCTCTTGCCTGCCTGTTTCCAGCTTGGCTGTGGAAGTCAGTGACCAGCCGTTTAAGATGCTATGGGCTTGTTATGGCTGGGACAGTGTGTGTCTGCTAGGATGGGCAGAGCTGTCAGTGCAAACCCTCTCCACTACAGCCCTGCCTGCTGTGCTATCCCTTAGCCCAGAGCAGCAGCCCTCAACCTGTGGGTCAAGACCCCATGGGGGGGGTCACATATCAGATATCCTGCTTATTAAGAGATTTACATTACAATTCTAACAGTACAAAAATTATAGTTACAAAATAATAACTGTGTATTTATAGAAATAAAATAATTTTATGGTTGGGGTCATCACATGAGGAACTGTATTAAAGGGCTGCCTTCAACATTAGGAAGGTTGAGAACCACTGTCTAGAAGCTCAGTAATCCTAATCTGTTCTGGGTGGTTTCTGTCAATTTAACAAAACCTACAGTCATCCAGTAAGAGGGACTCTTAAATCAGAAAATGCCTTCACCAGGCTGGCCTGGAGGCAAGCCTGAAAGACATTTTCTTTGTTTCATAAAAAAATTTTAAAGTTATTTTATCTAATGTATTTGAGTGTTTTTCTTGAGTGTATGTCTGTTCAACTTGTGAGTACCCGGTGCTCAGAGCATCCAGAAGAGGGCATGGAATATCCTGGGACTGGGGTGACAGATGGTTGTGAGCTGCCACATGGATGCTGGGAATCGAACCCAGGTCCCTTGGAAGAACACTTGGTGCTTTTAACTGCTGAGCCACCTCTTTATATGAGGCATTTTCTTGATAGATAACTGAAATGTGAAAGGGTCCAGCTCACTATGGAAGGAGCCATCCCTGGGTAGGTGGTCCTGGGTTATAGAAGAAACAAACCCAGCAAAACATGGGGAGTGAGCCAGGGAGCAGCCCTCCTTGGCCTCTGCATCAACTCCTGCCTCCAGGTTCCATCTTGATTCCCCACAGAGATGATGTAACAAAGTCTTCCCCTGGTTGGTTTTGGTCATTGTATGGATCACAGCAACAGAGAAAGAACTAGGGCATTACCCAATCCTAACCTAATGCCTT
This sequence comes from Mastomys natalensis, assembly GCA_021653895.1. Lineage (NCBI taxonomy): Eukaryota > Metazoa > Chordata > Mammalia > Rodentia > Muridae > Mastomys > Mastomys natalensis. Next base: position 561,466 of record JAJTUV010000342.1, read on the forward strand.
CTGCACCCACTTCAATGAAAGGCAAATGGAGGGGTGCAAGGGCCAGTGAGGGCGTGTAAGGAGCTTAGCAGGGAGGACCTGATCTTGGAGTTTCCCAGCTCTGAGTGTTCAGCCTTTCTGGCATAGATTTCCCTGATGCCAGAGGGATGTGCAGGGACATGGCCCAGGCAGCAACCATGGGCCTCAGTAATTCCTCTCTGGCCCTTCAGTCAGTGTGTGTGTGTGTGTGTGTGTCTGCGCGTGTGGTGTGTAGGGGGGATGTGTATGGTGTGTATGGTGTGTGTGTGTTAATATGTCTGGAGTCCAGCCCATAGTAGGTGCTGCTAGTAAGGATCTGGAGTTATCTGAGAGCTGCTGTCTCCAGTCTGAACTTGCCCTGGCCTGCCACAGAGTCCCATAGGAAGACAACCGGGGACAGAATTGGCTTCTCTTTCTTGCAAGTCTGCTCAATGGATCTTACGGCTCTCACCAGGTAACCCTTTCTTTGCCTGTTCTATGGCATTCTCTTGGTCACTTCTCAGGTTCAGGTGGGTCAGTGTCCTCCTCAGAGTCCCTGATGACATCTCCTGCCACTGTCAGCTCCCCATCCCGTGTCAGCACTTCCCAAGTGCTGTCCCTCCACTTTCTGAAGATAGACATCCCCAACACACACATACCTGGAAGACAATGACAAACGCCAGCCGGGCGGCCAGGACAGCCCAGAAGTCTTTGGAAATGTCATACTTGTGTTCTGACCATGGGGGTTCCCGATAATCTTTATATCTGCAAAGGTATGGGGAGTCATGGGCAGGTCAAGTGGATCTTGGGCTGTAGAGAGAAGCTTCAGGGCTGAGATAGGCTCTGTGGCTGGCTGCAGGGGTGGACTGCTCTCTGCCTAGAAAATTCCCCCATGTTGGATGGGGTGGGTAGAGCCCAGGGGCTTGGCATAAAACAACCACCAGGGACTTTGAACAATGTTACAAGTGTTGAGACTCTGAGGACTTTTTGAGACAGACTAGCTGCTGCAGTGTGTGTTATGAATGAATTTGAGCCAGGGGTGGGGCATCCTGATTTAAAGTGATGCGTTTGGTGTCAAGTTAACAAAGGATGATACATTCTCCTTTAAATTTAATTATGTGTGTATGCATGTATATGACTGTGCCTGTAGTGTTCTCACAGGCTAAAAGGGAGTGGCAGGTCACCCTGGAGCTGGTGTTGTAAGCAGCCAGATGTGGGTTATGGGATCTGAACTTGGGTCCTCTGAAAGAGCAGTCAGTGCTCTTAGTCACTCAGCCCACATGGTTGATCTTGATTGTCTATTTGACAAGATTTAGAATCACCGTGGAGGGCTGGGGAGATGACTCAGTGATAAAGATGGCATTACCTAATCCGACTATTTGAATTTAATTCCTAGGACCCACGTGGTAGCGAGAAAGAACTGACTCCTGAAAGTCGTCCTCTACCCTCCACGGCACAAGATCATCCACCCACCCTCCCACCAACCAACCATTCAACTAACCAACTAACCAACCAACCAACCAACCAACCAACCAACAAACAAACAAATGTAATTAGAATCGCCATGGACCTCTGGGCAGGTGCAAGGGTGTTTCCAGAGAGATTTAACAAGGTGGGAAGACATACATGGAATGTGGGTGTGGGGGGTTTCCCATGTGGGCAGAGCCTTCCCATGTGCTCCCATGGGCTGGAGTCCTGGGCTGAATACAAAGGAAAACAGCAAGCCTTCCTAGCTCTCTGTTTCCTGAGTGTGGATACAATGTGACCAGCTGCTTCACCCTGCTGCCTTGACTTCCCTCATGATAGCCTACACCCTCAGACTGTGAGCCGCCCTCAGACTGTGAGCCAAAATGGACCTTTCCTTCCTTAAATTGCTTTTTTTCAGGTATTCTGCCAGAGCAACGAGATCCATAACTAATCTAATACAATTCTCAAAGTCAGGGACAGGGCCTCCAGTGCAGCTGGGATGTCCCAGGCTGGTCACTGACGGCTGAAGCAGAGGAAGGGAACACAGGAGGCACCTGGCCCCACAAGCACAACCTTGATGCTCAGCTGACATTTACTGTCAACTTGCTGGGTGTCCCTGAGTACTTGCTTGACCTCTCTAGGCCTCAGCCTGAGCATTCCCTCACTTGTTTGTGTCATAAGCATCTATCAGTAGCTACTGAGTTCCTGACCCCATCCCAGAGGACACGTAGGCAAGAACACAGCAGCAGATGGGGCCTTTTGTTCAGGGAGGGAGTTGGACAGGAGTCTCTAGGGCCTGTTTGCCATGGAACTAACAGCTCCCAGATGGGACTGGCTGGGGACAGTGGCAGGTGCTGAGCAGAGGTTGTACCATCACCCTGACAGGAGCAAGCAGTCTGTGACCTCAGTGTTACCACAAATGTCGCCCCCCCCTTTTCCTTCAAAACCTTGGGTCACCTGGGAAACCCTTATGCATCCCTGAAAGCCCTTTCTATGGCTCTTCGGTTACTATCTCCCACCACCCATAGTGACGTCTAGAAGTTTTTTTTTTTTTTTTTTTGGTTTTTTGAGACAGGGTTTCTCTGTGTAGCCCTGTCTGTCCTGGAACTCACTCTGTAGACCAGGCTGGCCTCGAACTCAGAAATCTGCCTGCCTCTGCCTCCCAAGTGCTGGGATTAAAGGCGTGTGCCACCACTGCCCGGCGATTTTTTTTTTTTTCCTCTTACTTAGCTTCACTAATCAGCCCTCCTCCAGCCCCCACAGGGAGAAAAGAATGTTCTCTCGGGGAAGATGGGGCTGACCTGGGCCATGCTTGCTTTAGTGTAGAAATAAACAGGGGCCTGTAGGGATCCTGGGTCCTAGCGACTGCTTCTGCTATCCTCTGGGCTGGCTTGGGCTCCAGCTTTGGGAGGTGCCTGGGGCGGGGGTGTCTGGTGCATGTTGGGAGCTCAAGGTCCCTGAGGTACAGGATTGTGATCTAGGTGGTGGGAAGTCTGCCTGGAAGCTGGAGCTGGGGACCACCAGGCCAAATCAGCAGGAACATAGCTGGGGTCTTGGCTTTGCGTTCTTGGAGATCTGCTTCCCCAGCTTGGCCTGGAATCCTCTCGATGTGTCCTCCCTGCCTCTTACCCTCAGCACCATCGCCACTCTTCCAGGAGTGTGCAGAAACATGAGCCATTTCTGTTTTCTCTTAGTGACATTCCCTGAACGCTATAGTGTCGGATGGTGCCCTGGGTGAAGGTGCTTTCAGCAGTACTGCTGCCCTGCAGTGTGGGGGGATTTTGAGGTGGTTTTTGATTTGTGTACCTTGATACCACAGAGTAGCAGGTCATCTGCCTCCTCCCCTCTTCTTTGCTCCCCAATACCGAATTGCCTCCCTAGGGAGCCATTTTTGTTTTCCCCAAGAGTGATCAACACCCCTGCTAGTGCGCACACAGGAACCCAAGCTGACCCATAGCTCCACGAACAAAATTTTGTCTCTACAGGGAGCAAAAGCTACCAACACCAGAGCAAATCCGCTCTGAATTTGGTCCCTTCCATAGTTAGCAAGAGGTAGGAGTCTGAGCCTCTCTCTCCAGGCCTGGAGACCCTGGGCAAACAGAGGGTGATCTGCAGAGACGCTCAGCAGGGGAGTTGGGGTGGGGGAGCAACAGGCTTCTGAGGTGACCTGTGTTTTCAACTTGGGAGGGTCCCCTGAGCTGGGGATTTCTCTGTGGGGCTGTGTGCAGACAGAGGACATTCAGACATGGAAATCGTGCTGCATTGTCTTTTCTCAAAACATGCCCTCTGAGCTTCTTTTTTTTTTTTTTTTTTTTTTTTTTTTTTTGGTTTTTTGAGACAGGGTTTCTCTGTGTACTCCTGGCTATCCTGGAACTCACTCTGTAGACCAGGCTGGCCTCGAACTCAGAAATCCGCCTGCCTCTGCCTCCCAAGTGCTGGGATTAAAGGCGTGCGCCACCACCGCCCGGCTGCCCTCTGAGCTTCTACCTCGGCTTTTTTTTTTTTTTTTTTTTTTTTTTGAGGGGGCCTCTGAAGAAGGTCCCAGGATAGCTGCTGCTCTATCCCCCAACACAAATCACATAAAAATTGTGTTCCTTTTTCTTTCCCCTGTCTTTTTCCTTATAGTAGCTGAGGCCAATTGAATAAATAAGTAAATAAATTTATTATTTATAACTTACTTATTCATATATAACAAATATATAACAAATTTATAAATATATAAACTTATTTATCTATTTATTTGAGATAGGGTCTCATTTTATGTATCTGAATATTTGTGTACTTCAAACTCAATATATAGCCCTGAACTCCTGATCCTCCTGCTTCCATCCCTCAGTACTAGGGTAACAGTGTGAGGCCCCACCTCTTAAAGGTGCCTCTCCTCTGCTACCCTGAGGAGAAGTGTCTCCCATGGGACTCTTAAGGGCTAACCCATACTCACACCAGAGCACATGCTAATGGATCATGCTGGCTTCTAGGGAACGGATCATGTGTAAAACCAGAGCTCCAGAGACAGTGAAAACTCTCTGCCCCTCCCTGCTGGTCTGACACATTTTATTTATTTATTATTAAAGACAGGCCTCAGCTGGGCAGTGCACTCCTTTAATCCCAGAAGTCTGGCTTTAAGTCCTGCTGTCTGGATTTAGACTTGGAACATAGAGGCAGGCAGATCTCTGAATTTGGGGCTACCTGGACTCAATAGTGAGTTCCAGGCCAGTCAGGGCTACATAGTGAACTACAAACTTTGTCTGAAAAGAAGTTTTATATATATACATGTATATACATACATATATATACAAATATATGTAAATACATATATTTGCATATATACTGAGGCAACTCGGTATTGGGGAGCAAAGAAGAGGGGAGGGGGCAGATGCCCTGCTACTCTGTGGTATCAAGGTACACAGATCAGGAAACCACCTCAAATACAAAAATTCATATACTCTCTCTATATATATAGCATATGAATATTTGTGCATCACATGAATGTCTACTGCCCATGGAGGCCAGAAGAGGGCTTCAGATCTCCTGGTACAAGAGCTATAGATGGTTATGAACCACCTTGTAGGTTCTGGGAATCGAGCACAGGCCTTCTGCAAGAACAAGTGCTATTAACTGCTAAAGCCATCTTTCCAGCCCATGTTGTTGATTGGAGACAAGATCTGATGTAGCACAAGCTGGTCTCAATCTCAGCTGAGAAGGGCCCTTGAACTTCTGATCTTTTATTTTCATCTCCCAGTATACTACATTTGAGATCTGGTCTCATGTAGTCCAGGTTGGCTTCAAACTCATAGCAATCCCCCTGCCTCAGGCTCTGAATGTGGGGTTACAGGTGTGTCCACCCCTGCAAGCATTTTACAAATTACATGTAAGTACTTATTGAGTCCTGCCCCTAATGACACCTGGCCTCTGCTTAGCCTTTCCCAGCCTTCTCTGCAAGGGGCTCTCTTTAGAGGGAGACACGAAGGCAGTACCTGCAGATCTGAACCTCATAGCCTAGGTCCAGGGGGTCATTGGGCGCTGTGCCATTCTGGAAGTCGCTGACATTGAAGGAGGAGAGCGTGTGGTTGACGAAGCCATGCATGGTCCCGTTCTGACTGTACATGTAGAGGTACACTAGGCGAGGGATGAAGTCAGACGTGAAGGAGATCACAAAGGCCTGCCAGGGAAAAGGAGTGAGCATGGATCCAGCATGAGGCAAGGCAGAGGAGTCACATGAGTGAACAAAGGGTCAGGAGGTTCCTGTCCTATTCTGCAGCTTGTAGGAACCTGAACGTCTACGGTGGTGGTCCTTAAGCAGGGACCGCAGGGACAATGGGCTGCCTTTTATAGGCTATCTGGCTCTGGCTGAAGCTCCCAACCTCTCTCTCTGTCACCCTTCTGTTCTTGTTCAACTGGTTGACTGTGCCCACTGAGCACAGACCTCACCTCCTGGGCGAGAAGGAAGCTGCAAACTTTAAAGTTCTTGCCTACCTCTAAGACAGAACTATCTCTGTAGTGACTTCATGTAGGGGCCTGAAGCCCGGCAGCCTCTGTTGTCTCCAGAGCCTTGGCTGTATCACCTGCCCTCTCTGTATATGCCTTAGCTAGCTGTAACATGGTGCCTGCCAGGCCATACCTCCTCCGGCTGTGTGCAGAGTAATGGTTTGGTATGTGGCAAGAATACAGAGGCTTTAGGATATTCTGGGAGCTCCTAATTGTTGCTGTTGTCCTCATGAGATGTCGTATGTGCGCCCCGGCTTCACATGGGCTGTACTCCGGGCATCTTCATTTCGGACCCTACTGTCGCTCTCCCGGAGTGAGGCATAGATATTCCTGGACACCCTGGGCTTGTTACTGTTCTGGGAGGCACCCCTACTTCCCATGTGCACAGGGTCTGCATATGGGGGCTTGGTCAGTGGACGGAGAGGCAGAAGGTTATAGGAGCACTACTGTGCTTCACTTGTGGTTCCCACACTTCTGAGTCAGCCTTGGGCTTTGCTGCAATTGTATGGAGCCTGTGAGGACCACAGTGGCCAAGGGGTATGCCACTCCTGACCTGAGGCCATCACTATGACCTGGGAAGACATGGTCATGGCTGGGAAGAAAGCCAGGTGTGGAATGCTGGGATTGATGGAGATAGGTGTGCTAGCTTGTCTCTCCCATCTCAGCTATGTTACACATGGTTTTTGTTTGTTTGGAGACAGGGTTTTATGTAGCCTAGGCTGGGCTTGAACTTTCTACGAGGCTGAGGATGACTTTGAACTTCAGATTCCCACCACTCCCTGCAACCCCTAGTGCTGGAAGAATAGGCGCACTCCACCATGTCGGGTTTATTCAATGCTGGGGATGACACTCAGGCCTTGTGCATGCTACACAAGCATGCCACCTACTGAGCCGCAGCCCTAGTCTTCAAGGGAAGTTTCTAAAGAGAGACATGCCTCCCTCTCAATAGCCTGGGTGGTCTCACGGCCCAGCCAGGGTCCCCACTCCCATCACTTACATTAATGATGACCGCCAGCTTCCCGACACCTCTGAGAATGTTATACCAGATGCCTAGAGGGAAAGCAGAGGGGAGCACCTGTGGTCAGGTGTATGGTTTGTGGTGCGCACGCAGTGCCTGGGCGGGCCCAACCTTGTAGGCACTAGGGCAGTTAGAGGGCCACCCCCAGCAATGCTAGCGAAGGCACAGAAGGAGCCCAGGGGTTGCCATTGTCCTTGGCTGCACTGTGTTGCTATGTCACTTTATGGGTTGTCTATGAGCAACCTAATGGGTAAATACCTAACAGGGTGTCTGTTAGACATGCTGGTCCCTAGTGACCCTGGACCTTCCCTGTGAACCTGCCTGTAGGTGCTCAGTGCAGGAAGATCTCTTTCCTGCAGTCAGTGCTTGAGCAGCTGTGGCCAGGGCATCCTGACTGGGGAGGCTGGGATCTTGCCTCAGGGATGATGCTCATCGCTCATTGGTGTTCAGCTAATTACCATGCTTGGATATGGCCTGGCTTCCACTACCACTATCCCAGATGGGCAAAGTCTATACCTAGTGTGGTGGGCCCTTGCTCCTTGGCTCTTCCACTGGAAAAGAGAAGGAACAGGGCTCAGGAAGGAAGCGAGGGGCTGATTGGGGCCTTAAGACTGAGATTCCTACAGGGAATCTGTATGCCCGTGCCCTGCATGCCACAGCCCCGACTTCACTCATGAGGTTGGGTGTGTACCTGGTGGTCCTATCCTGAAGTGCACTCCATTAGGCCAAGAGCATGTCCTGTCTATATGTCACTCCCAGTCCTGGCTCCCAGGTCTGACATCCCTTCTCTGAAGTCACCCCAGGTGGATCCGACCATCTCTACCCTTGGAGAAATGATGGTAGGTGTTTTGTTGCAGGTGTGGTATATGGTCCAGTGCTACATAGTGACCTCCCTATCTAGGAGCCGTGTGGCAGTTTCTAAACCCTCAGTTTTGAGCTGCACACTGGTGGCCCCTAAGGCCAGCAGGTGTTCAGCCCTGGGCATCCCAGTAGCCAAGGCCACAGCAATGTGCATGTGTTAGGTACATAACCCTGCCCCAGCCAGAGAGGATCCCAGTTAAAACAGTCTCCCTCACAGTGATGAAACTCCTGTGATGATGGTGGTTCTGTCTAGCTTCCTGCTGCTAGCAGAAGTCTTAGGCAGACAGATAGATTCTGCATGTTGAAAATCCCATAGGCAGCCGGGCGGTGGTGGCGCACGCCTTTAATCCCAGCACTTGGGAGGCAGAGGCAGGCGGATTTCTGAGTTCGAGGCCAGCCTGGTCTACAGAGTGAGTTCCAGGACAGCCCGGGCTACACAGAGAAACCCTGTCTCAAAAAACCAAAAAAAATAAAATAAAAAAAAAAAAAAAAGAAAATCCCATAGGCATGAGGGAGCCAGCAAGGGCACTAGGAGGGGATCGTATCCCTGTCAGGTCAGTCACCCGTGGGAGCCCTTCCTGCCTGGCCTCTTATGCTTAGGAGCCGAGAGCTACTCTGTAGACTCAAAGCAGGCTATGGCCTATGCATTCTTGTGTCTCCTGAACCTCGTATAACATTTACCCACTAGGTGTTTGTTGGAGTATGCAAAGCCTTTTCAGAAAAAAACAAACAAATCCCTAAAAACTAGAGGAGAGGACACAAAGAGGCAGGCCTGTTGGCTGCACACTCCTAAAAACTGGTAGACTGGTGAGATGGCCCAGCAGCTAAGCACTCCTTTTGCCCAGGCTTATCAGAGTTGTATCTCCTGAACCACAGTGGGAGACAGAAGCCATTCTTGTAAGATAGATTTCCTAGGAGATCTTGTGGCTGGCAGTGGTGGCTCCTGCAGGTCACCTGACCACATCTCTTCTCTACATACAGGGAGTCCCTGATGCCACCTCTTGGAGCCACCAGACACTTCTTACTGCTTTTGCTTGCTCCTTCCTTCCTTCCTTCCTTCCCTTCCTTCCTTCCTTCCTTCCTTCCCTCTTCCCTCCCTTCTCTCACTGTCTCATGTGGCCCAGACTAGTTTCACTATGAGCCTGTGAGGCAAGGATGGTTTTGAACTCCCCATCTTCATGCTGCTACTTCCCAAGTGCTAAGATTACAGGTATGTGCCATCACATCTGAGTTATGTGGTGGTGGGGTCAAACCCAGGCAGTTGTACATGGTAGGCAAGTACTCTACCTAGGCTGAAGCCCTAGCCAAGCAAAGCTGTAGTTCAGGATGGACCCCAACTTTACCTTACTCAAAGTTTGCCACTGCTGTGTTTCACAACTGGCAAAATTCACACTGAAGCTTACTTTATTAACTTGATTTATAGATCTATTTTTGAGACAGGATCTTACTCTATAGCCCACGTTCTGGCCTGTAACTCATTCTGTACCTTGGGTTGACCTCAAACATGCAGCAATTCTCCTGCCTCATCCTTCCCAGTGTGCTTGGATTTACAAGCAAGTCTACACTCAATCTATAGATATGTTTTTATTTGAACATTTGTTTTCAATTTTCCAGGGCATAAACCAGGAATAGAATTGCCGGGTGACTGATAATTCTGCAATGTACTTTAATCTCAGAACTTTAGTCAGAATGGGAGGGGAAAGTTCCTCCTTTCCCTCCTTATTTGATTGTTTTAGACAGGGTCTCACTGTGTTAGCTTTAGCTGACCTGGAACTCACAGAGATCCACCTGCCTCTGTTTCCTGTTGGAATCAAAAGCACGTGCCAGAACAGCTGGCTACAGTCTATTTTTACTTTATTTATTATTTTTGGAGACAGGCTCTCACGTAGCTCAGGCTACCTTGAACTTGAGATGTTGAGCCCAGAACGACCTTGAATGTCTGATCCTCTTGCTTCTATTTCCTGAGTGGTTGGATTAGGGGGTGTGTGCCATTACAGTGGCTCCTTTTCTGCTTCTTCCTCTCCTTCTCCTCTGCTTCCTCCTCCTCTATCACACTAGAGGACTCTTAAAACCCATTTCCAATAGCTTGACAGAAAGCATGCTGGGCAGGCCAGGTGCTCCATGACAGTTTGGCTAGGGCAATATATATATATGCGTGCAGTATAGCGCAGGGAGTCATTACTGCCTGAAAACCTGCATTCTGGGGTCCCCTACACACATTGTGTTGGCCACCAACAGAGAATTCCTCCCAAGAAGCCATGTGATAAAGGCTTCTGTAGTCAGAAGCACAGCTGCTACTAGCCAGGGTCTGTGGGGGTGCAGGCCACCGGCGCCACTGGGTCTCCTGTCCCCTGGGAACACTGTCCCAGAGGCTCTGCACGGATCAGAGGAGGAAGACAAAAGCCCCTTTGAGCAAAAGGTTACAGCACAGGAGGCCACAAACAAGCATGTGAAAGGCAGATCACGCCTCCAACCAACTGGGCAGGAACCAGGAAGCAGCCGCTGATCCGTGAGGCCTGGGAAAAAGCAAGGAGCCTGGAGGGAGAACTCTGAGGGCACACCAGGAGCCCCATGGGGGTGGGGAGGACAGAGGAGCCAGGAGGCCACCCACGATACCCTGTTCGCCTTGGTGGGTTTCTAGGTTTTTAGAGGACACTCCCTCTAGGGATAGCTAGCCTCTGTCTTGAAGCAGAAGCAGAATTCACCAAATAGCAGCATACACACTGGGAATTGCACTTGGGGGGGGGGGTGGGGGGAGAGGATTTTTGCAAACTCAGCAGGGGATGGTGTGGCCATATACTATGGGACAGTAAACTGAAGAGTTTCTACAAATTACCTAGGAGAGCCCAAGTTTCCTTTGGGCTCTGCTGAGGGAGACTCTGCCTAGGCTTCCTCCAAGGTTTCTCTCTGAGGGCCCAACAGGTGGAAAGTTCCAGGAGAATTTTGCAATAGACACATCTCCGGGCTTGTCTTAGAGCAGGGTGTGGGGTGCCCATCCTGCTGCTCAGATGTGGCCCAGGGCTGGGTCTATATCAGCCCTCTGGAGAATGGCTTTTAAATGTTAAGAACAGAAGGGAAACCAGCTGGATTTGGCCTTCTACTGGGAACAGTTGTGCCCCAAAGCTGAGGTAAGCCAAGAGCTCCTGAAGGGCTCTTGTAGCTCCGAGGTCACCAGTCTAGCCATACCCGGGTGTAGCTTATGTTATGACCACAATGGGACAGAATAGGGAACTCTGGGGGCTGGGAGGGTCAGTTTGTCTAGGGAATTTCAGTGCTTTTAAAGACTGTGGGCAGAATCTAGGCCCACATGGGTGTCTGTTTCCATTGAATGAGTTGCCTGGGTAGGAGGTGGCATCAGGAAGCCACCGTGCCCAGGTACAGCATGAGAACCTCGCACATGAGCCCTGGCTCTGACCTCCTCCTCATCCAGCACCATGTTTCTAGGCCACTCAAGGCTCGGGGCAGGGGCAGCGTGTATGTTTCTAGGCTTGGAGCAAAGATGTGAATAAGGCTATAGAACCAAACAGATGACGTCACCATAGCTGACGTGCTTGACTGTGACCATGGCAGTTCCATCCAACTCAGTGTAAAAGATCACAAGGTGACAGAGAAGCCCTGTCCACCTTCTCTCAGAGGTGGCTGGAAGATGTGATCATTCCTGTCAGGGACTGGCCATGCTGCCAGAAGCCAATGGATGGCCCAAAGAGCATCTAGCCTGGCGGAGACACTAACTAAAGCAAGAGAGAATATGGAGTGGATGGTGCCATCTGAGGGTTCCCACAGGTGTGGGCAGTACTACCCAGGGGTTCCCATGAAATGACCTGGATGTGCAGGGGGCTGGGAAGGGTCTTAGAAAGGCCAATGCTACCCCAAACAGTCTTGCAAACTCCTATCTGGGTCACAGAACCTAACCCAAAGATCCCTTATCACTAGGGGACTATAATCTATATGGGTAGGTGACCAATGGCTTCCCTCATGTGATTCAGTCTGCACAGAAATGCCCTTCTCACTGAATGTTCAAGAGGAGATGGATTAAAGGATATTGGGTCTCACTGTAGGATAAGGAGGACACCATCCATCCTTACTAGCTCTAGTTGAGGTATGCATGGCATCTGGGGCTCTGTGAACTCCATCTTCCAGGTCCTCTTCCTGGATACACTCAGTGTCCCTCCTTAACTGCCTCTGATGATGGGATGCTCCCTGCCAGGGGGATGCATGCTCTTCCTTTGATGCCGTGGACTATTGCAGTACTGTGTACCCCTCTCTCCATCCCTGTTCTCCATGCACAATGCAGGCAGTAGACCCAGGGTTCACAGTCCCATACTGAGTTTCATCCTGGCCTTGAACTTCATGTGTAAATCAAGGACAAGACTATACTTCCTTGGGCTACAGGAGGTACCCTCTCCAAAAACCATTTCTTTTTAAGGTTTTCTCTCTCTCTCTCTCTCTCTCTCTCTCTCTCTCTCTCTCTCTCTCTCTCTCTCTGCATGCATGTGCGGGTGCCCTTGCCAGAAGAAGGAACTGGATCCCCTGGAGTTGGAGACTGTGAGATGCCCAACATGAGGTTAGCTGGTTAGATGAACTTAGGTCTTCTCCAAGAACAGCCAATACTCCTAACTGCTGCACAGACTCTCCAGCCCCAGCTACTCTCCTTACTATGAACACTGAACACTGTAGGGTATAGGAGGCAGGGGGTGCTTGCTGAGCAGCTAACACTGTCTCCACTGCTCTATCTTTTAGCTCTGGGGTCACCCCAGTGTTGGGGGGTGGGGTATTGAGAATAAGCATGGAGAAAAATGTACCTTCACGTGTATTTGATGTACCCCAGGAGAGCCATCACAAATTTACTTAAAACATGAATTTTGGTTGTGTATGTGTGTGATTTTTTTTTTTGTTTTGTTTTGTAACTCAGTTGTATGGCTCTGGAACATGAACTTTGTGGATGACAATGTCATGTCACAATACAATACCACAAGATTATTGGACATGCCTGGGAGACCTACATCAGTGGTTGGCTGAGACAGGCAGACAGCTGACAAATAGTCCTATATGTCATTGGTAGCTGACACATCTTGGAGATTGGGGAACCAGTGGGACACATTCAAGATCTTTCACCACTTGGGAAGGTAGTGGGAAAGCCCTGGTAGGGAACCCAGGTCTGGAACCCACTAGCTTCTCAAGAACAGCAGCCCCCTACCCATGTACTCTGAGCCCATCTCCCAGCTCACTTACCGATGTCTTTGGCTCTGATGGCTACTGGCCTCCGTAGCTCGGTGACAAACTTTTTGGCATCCAGGCGGATCTCAATGATGTTGTTTAGCAGGGCAAAGAGTGGAGCCAAAGGGAAGGATGCAACAAACAGGGTGACAAAGCCGAATTGAATGACTGCAGGGAGAGCACAGTGTCAGCAGTGTAGCTGTGCATCGCCGTGCACACACCGGAGGCGCCCTGCACACTGAGGTATCTCACCAGTTCTACACTGCACAGCACCCTACACCCAGCATGATTCAGACCAGGGCTGCCTGGTACCCTGCCTCAAAGGAGCCCCCCTGCATGGATCTGCCAGGAAGTGCATGAGACTTCTCCAAAGAGCCACTACCATCTAGGGTAATGCCCAGGTCCAGGGAACTGAAGACAGAAGTCACTGTATCTGGAATTCAACATGGCTGGCCTTGAACTTGTGACAATTCTTCTGCCCCCAGTTTCCCAACTATGGCACTGTGCCATCATGTCTGGATTATTTATTTATTGTGTGTCTGTGCATGTATGTGCACATTTGCATGGATGTGCATGTGCTCATGGAGACCAGAAAACATTGTAAATGCTGTCTTCAGGTGCCACCTACCTCTCTCTTTCTTTTCTTCCTTCCTTCTTTCTTTCTTCCTTTCAAGTAGACACTCTCACTGGGACTTGGGGCTCATAGTGGGCTAGATTGACTTCCTAGGGAGCCCCAGAGATCCTCCTGTTCTACTTCCTCATTGCTAGGATTACAAGCACACCACCACCCTTGGCTTTTTACAAGGGTTCTGGGGACTGAATTCATGTCTTCGTGTTTGCATAGAAAGCACTTCATGTACTGAGGCATCTTGCCAGCTCTACACTGTGTAATTTTAATACTTGTTATAAATGTGCTCTGGTCATGTTCACCCTGGTATGACTCCTGAGTTACAGGCATGCTTGAAGTTCACAGGTCTGATCTTATGAAATTTCTGCTCATAGGCAGACCCAAGTGAGTGCATGGCCTGGCTTGGCCCATCCCTGTCCCCAAATCTCCCTAGGGTCAGGAAGGCCTGCTCCCATAACTGTGTCTCAAGGGTCCCTCCTTTTCTCTTCCGTCAGGCCTAGGGGAGTAGGAGGACATCTGTCTTCCAGGATTGTCCCAACTTTCTGTCCCCTTCATGCTGCTGTTCACCAGCTCTGGACTTCTTCAGCCTTAGAAGCCACAGTCAACTCAAGTTGAAACAGGTCAGGGAAAGGTCACCAGAGGGATGAGAGTTGGAGAGCTGGTCCAGGAGCTGTATGGCAGGACCTGGTCCAAGGGTGCTCCGTGCCAGGGGGTAAACAAGGAAGCTGCAGAATGTCACCCTGTGCTCAGATGACTGAGTATGGCCATTGTTAGCAGGGTGAGCAGGGCAGGAGGCTGTGGGAACTGTCTCCCAGATGTCTTGGTGACCTCTCTTTGGCTCTGAAGTATGGGGCAGTGGAATGGGATGCCTGTGCTGAGGAATGGAGGTGTTTGGAGGGCGGAGGTTATGAGGACCAGCCATGTGCCACGGTTATGTGCATGGGCCATGACTACTGAGGAGGCTCAAGGTTGCTGTAGGTGAGCTTTTCCACTTTAAAAATTTTTTTGACACAGGGTTTCATGTAGCCCAGATTGGCCTCCAATTTACTATATAGCCAAACATGACCTTGACCTTCTGATGGTTCTGTCTTCACTTCTCAAGTGCTGGGACTGTAGTACAGGTCTGCACTACCATGCCTGGTTTATGCGGGGATTGAACCCAGGCCTTGCATATGCTAGGCAAGCACTCTACCAAAGGAACTACAGTCCGAGCCTTGATTTTTCCACTTCAGGGTGATGTCACTGCCTCATCTGTCATAAAGTGGATGAGAATGAGAAAACGGAGGGTAAGTGGGAGGAAGGTTTCTGAAGCTCAAGCTGGTGTGAGATATCCTCCTATCCACATCTGTGAGCTCCCATGCTAGCCTTAGATTTTCCTGGAGGACAAGATAGAAGCTGATATGACAGAGAGAGCCAGGCAAGGAGTGCACCCTGGTGCTGAACTGGGGTAGGCTACTTGACACATAACAGACCTTTGTTCCTGAGGTTTCTTTATTCTTAAGCCCTGGAGGATCATGGGAGGCTGAGGTGAGAGTTCAGTAGTGAGAGAATTGACCATGTCTCAGTCAACTACAGAGCACTTCTCTGTGATATCTTGTTTCCCAGAACCTCCTCAGAGAGTGGAGGCCTGACTTTAGGGGTAGAGTGACCAGTGCCCAGATTCTACTGGCCATGGCCCTGGGGATGAACAGGGAAAGAACAGAGCCTGGAGTCCTGTTTGCTCCCCACCCCCATACTCTCCTGCATCTCGGAGTGAGATGATTCCAGTTGGGAGCAACCAGCTTGGAACCACGTGAACAGAGTGGCTGGGAGGTGTTTATAGGGGCAGCATGCTCTGGCCACTGTGCTACAGCCTGGAGGTCACCTGCTCATCAGGTGGCTCCAAGTCAAAGCTGAGGAGTGCTGTGGCCACATACCAGGCCTACCTTGCTTTTCAGCACCGTGAATAATGCAGAATCCGAGCAGTCCTTCTCCTGCCAGGACCTGGGGCAAGCCTGATACTGCATGTTGGAGTCCTGTCCATGGTGGTTGAGACCATGCCAGTCTAAGTCCCCTGTGCTTGAGTCTTCCTGTCTGTGTTCACTCATTCATAGGTTCAGTGACCAGGCACTGAGCATCTGCTGTATACTCAGACATGCACTGAGTGTCTGCTGTATACTTGGGCCCATTCTAGGGTGGGAGAACAGCAGCTATGAGGGGGAAGGAAAGGTCCTCCCTCCACAGGGCTCCATTCTTCTGTGAGACAGACAGAAAAGGGGGGGAGGAACCTATGTGGTGTCAGCTGGATTTAAAATGGGGCCAGAGGAGGAGTTGGGTCCTAGGAATGAGGAAGGGCTAACTTTTTTAGCTATTGTGGTCAGAGAAAACTTTTCCTGGAGGACTGGAGTCCTGAAGGAAGGAAAAGAGAGGATCCATGCAGGTATTTGAGGGAGAGCATTCTACCAGAGGTACCATAAAGGCAGAGGCCCCATGGAAGGCCTGAGCTACATGCTTATAGAACAATGTGGAGTTTGCTGTAAGCACAGCATAGGGGCTGGATGGACAGAAGGGAGCCTGGGAGGCCCAGGGTCACAGAGGTAGTACCTGGATTTCCCCACCTCCCAGCATCCTTCTATGCTGGGGTCACATATCTGATACTTGCTGAGTCAAGTATCTTGGTGATCAGGAAGAAGAGAGGAGTTAAAGACCCAAAGAAGGACTCTAAAGGGTGTGGCTATGGTACCCCAAATGCTGGGGGCCTCCAGTGGAGCTGGTATTGCTGTTGAGGGAAGCAGAAGGAGAAGTGATTGTTGCTCGTTAAGTGTCACACTGTGTGGCAGGTGGCCATGTGCTGCCTGTCCTGGGCCTTTGGAAGATGAGTTTAGAAGAAAAGAGACAGTGTTTATAGTCCTGAGGAGGGACAGAACTTAGAGCCAAGAGTGGAGGTCAGGCATCTCCTGCTCCTGCCTCTGCCTGACACCGATGAAAGGGTGAGGGGCACTGAGGGTCAGATCTTGGCCATCTCATCCTACAGCCCCTTCCCTATTTCTAACCTGGTAGCCTGTTTCATATTCTCTCTTCTCTCTCTCTCTCTCTCTCTCTCTCTCTCTGTGTGTGTGTGTGTGTGTGTGTGTGTGTATGTGTGTGTAAAGGCCAGAGGTCAGCTTCCTGTATCATTCCTCAGGTATGGTCCATTTTACTTTTTTGGCACCCATCTCTTACTCGCTTGGCATCATCAAGCCGGCTAGGCTAGGCTGGCTGGCTAGTGAACCCCAAGGATCTTCTTGTCTGCCTCCTCCATGGCGGGATTACAAGCACACATCACCATAACTTTTTTTTAATGTGGGTTCAGGGATTGTACTTAAAGTCCAGAGCTCATAAGGTAATTTACTAACTGAGCCATCTCCCTAGATCAGTTTCCTTCTTTTGCTTGCTTTGTTTTTTGAAACTGGGGTCTCACTATGTAGCCCAGGCTGGCCTTAAACTCAAGAGCCTCCTGCCTTAGCCTCCAAGTTCTGGGAACACAGACAGGCATCAAGTACTATGCCAAGATCCATTGTCTTTGTCTGATCTGCATCCCCCACAGCCTGTGCCCACTGCCCTGACCGGGATACCACTCACTCATTTCCATGTACTCAGGCGTGAGGCCAGCGAAGGGTTCGAGGTTGAAATCCACCTCATAGCGCTGCTTCCGCTTCACGTACTCCTCACGGTCCGAGGGGCTCTGTCTGCGCAACTTCAGGTAGCGGATGAACTTTTTCATCTTCCTGCAGGGGATGCTGTGTCAGTAGGTGGCCAGGGTTACATTGCCCCGTCTGCTCTAAGCCTGAACCACTGGCTAGTGTCCAGAAAGAGGCATCTTTTTTAACTGTAGTTTTATTTTGAGTCAGAGTCTTACTATTAGCCCTGGCTGGCCTCGAATTTACTATGTAGACCAGGATGGCCTCAAACTCACAGAGATCCACCTTTCTTTTCTTCCCTCGTGCTGGGAACAAAGGCATGTGCCACCATGCCTGGCTCGATGCCTATTGGAAGGGGACTGATAGCTCTGCCTTTCTCCAAGAGGCAGCATAGCTCTGTTGGTTTCCTAAGATGCTGAAGGGCAGGGAGAGTGAGAGGCCACCTATCGCCATGGGAGGGCCCTGGAGGGAACCAGGAAGTGTGGGCTGTGCTATGTTCCTGTGGCCTCTCCTCAGTACACTAAGGTCCTGGCTCCAGGGACCCTGGCTAGACACTCTGTCACTCAGGAGCCAGCATGTAGCCAGGCTGTGTGACAACCTGAAGGTAGGACTCCATATCTCCTTGTCTACAATGGGACAACTTTTGCTCCATATCCCCTCCCCATCTTTCTCACATCCTGATTTCTGATATCTCCTATCTCAAAAGAGGCTGATGCCTCACCTGTCATACAGGCTACTTCTAGAGTCACCCAAGTCTCTCCCACCCGTGACAGGTACCACTCACGGGATGCCGATCTCAAAGAGATTGTTCTGGATCAGCTGCTTGCCCAGCATGATGATGCTCAGCTGGATGCAGAGCTCCATGAGGCAGCCCCCTGGGGCACACTGTGGGACAGAGGGCAAGTTAGGGCTGGTCTGGCTCTGGGTAGGGGGAGGCTGGCCCTCAACTTGTAGGGTGACTCATGGTCCCTTAAAAGTTGGGTTCAGGGCTAGGGAGATGGTGGGTGAGAAGAGCACTTGCTTGCAAACATGAGCATCTGAGTCTGAAGTACAAGCCAAGTGTGGTTGCAGGTTATCTCAGCATTGTGGGGTGGGGGCAGAGGTAAGAGGACACCAAGATCTCTGTGCAGTCATCCTAGCTGTAATTGTGAGCTTCCAATTAAGTGAGAGATCCAATCACAAGGCATCAGGAAGGAAGTGGTAGAGGAAGACACCTGACATTCTCCTCAAATGCACATATCTGCACATGTGCTCCTGTACATGTGCACACATGCACACACACACATATACACACATGTCCCCACATAACACACATGTTTAAGAAAGGTCGCTCCCAACACACATGCACACACTGGGGGTGGTTCACATCCACACCTTCTGAAACCTTGAGAACAAGACCTTATTTTGGGAAGAAGTCATTGCCTTACTTCAGTGACCAGTGTCCTTGGGAGAACACAAAGATCTAGAGGGAGATAGCATCTGGAGTGATGCAGAGAGGGCCACCGAGAAGCCAGGCATGGTGGTAGTACACACCTAAATCCCAGCACTGTAGAAGTGGAGGTAGGAAGATCAGGAATTCAAAGTCAAACTCAGCTATGTTAGTTCAAAGCCAAGCTAGGCTACGTTAGACCTTGTCTCAAAAAAAAAAAAAAAGAATAGGGTGTTGGCTCAGTCAGTGAAGTGTTTGCTTCGCAAGCTTAAGAGGACGGCATACAAAAAGCAAAGAACACTTCACAGACTTTCTGTAAACCCCACACCTGTAGAGGAAGCCCTGGGGTGCCTGGGCCGTGGTCAGATAACTGAAGTAGACTACCTTCCACTACTGATCATCCCATGTCTGACGCTCATCCCTTTGTGTCTCATCCCATTGTTTCCTTCTTAGAAAGGCCCAGTGTCCTCTGTCATGTGTGTGTGTGTGCATGTGCACGTCATACATGTGTGACACGTACACGTGCGTGCATGCATGTGGAGGGCAGAGGCCAATCTTAGGAGTCAGTCTTTCCTCAGGAGCCATGCAGCTTGTTTTATTCTATTTATTTATTTTTTTTATATTTTATTTTACTCATATGTGTGTTTTGCTTGCATGTGTGTCTGTGTATCATGTATGTATGTGCCTGGTGCCCATGGGGGGAAAAAAAGGCATCAGATGCCCTAGGACCGGAGTTATAGATAGTCACCATATAGGTGCTAGGAATCAAACCTGGGTCCTCTGCAAGAGTCACAAGTACCCTTAACCACTGAGCAGTCTCTCTAGCCCCCATGCCTGGCCTTTTGCACAGGTGCTAGGAACCAGACTCGGGTCCTCAGGCCTGTACAGAAAACACTGCCCCGTCTCTGCAGCCCCACTCCCCAGTTTTCTGATAAGCTGAGCTTTCTTGTGGGCTGGAAATGTTGACTGGTTATCTGGAGACCTGAGCCACTGACAGCCAGATCAATGGAGCAAGCCTGCAGGTCAAGACTCTGTGTCAGAAGATGGCAGGGCCAGAAGCCAAATGTTCCCAGCACTAGGTCTAAGGACAGAGAAGTGGATGCTGCCATGCTAGAGTTAAAGAGAATGGAGCTAAGGTTTGCTTTTTCTTCTTAATTTACTCTAACCAGAGAGGGAAATAGTCAAAGCTAACAAAATGGAAAATAGCCCAGAGCGAGGGAGGGGGAGAGAGAGACAGAGAAAGAGAGAAAGAGAAAGAGACAGAGAGAGACAGAGAAAGGAAGGGGAAGGGGAAAGGGGAAAAGGGAGGGGTTAAGTAGTGGGGGGCTGTGGGTTGGCTGGTCTCCGTGCCCACATGCCCCCAGTCTCGGTCCTTCTGCGGCCTCTCAGTGATCATGAGGAGCAAGGGGTGGATATGATCAAAATATGTTACATATATGTATGAACATGTAATGAGTCTCATTATATGTAATTAATATGCACTGATAAAAGCAGGCCAGATGTGATAGTTCAGTGGGTAAAGGTGCTTGTCACTGAGCCTCGAGACCCGAGTTCAATCTGGAGAACCATGAGGTGGAAGGAGAGAACTGACTCCTGCAACTTGTCCTCTGGCCTCTACACATGTGCTGCAGCATGCACAGTATACACACACAACAAATAAGTAAATGTACTAAAAATAAGGTTACAAAGGGGGCTAGAGAGATGATTGGGGATATTAAGAGCATTTAAATGCTCATGTAAAGGATCTGGGTTCCCAGCACCTGTTATCAGTCGGCTCATAACCAGCTGTAACTCCAGTTCCAGGGGATCTGATGCCTTCTGGTCTCTGCAGGCACCTGAACATATGTGATGTATATAGACTTAAGAAGGCACATACATATACACATAACTAATTAAGAAATCAATAAATCTTTATAAAATGAAAAATGAAAAAATTTGAACCAAAAAAGTATCAACAAAACCTAGGCATGACTCCCTCTCCAATTTTGCCCCTCCCTTCTTCTTTCCTTGAGATGGAATCTCGCTGTGTGGCTCAGGCTGGTCTCGGCTGAGATGGTGGGTGTGGACCATCATGCTCAGCTAACTTTTTCCCCTCTGGGATCCTGGACTGGGTAAACGGAGAACACGAAGCCAGCACGAGCATTCATGGCTCTATGTTTCCTGTCTGTGGTCACGTGATATGCCCAGCTGCTTCCAGCCCTTGCTGCTTTGACTTCTCCACCATGATGCGCTGAGCTGAATCAACCCTTTCTCCCTTAAGTTGCTTTTGTCAGGGTGTGTTAATCACAGTGACAGGGAAAGAAACTAGGACATTATAAATCTATGTGGGTGTGTGAAGATGTAAGGAAGTATTCCCCCTGGTGTGCAGAAGCCCAGAAGACAGGAAGCTAAGCAGAAGGCTGCTGGGAAGGCAAGGGGGAGTGATGTGTTACCTCCTCCATCCGGAAAGAGCGGAAGATATACACGTAGTCACCGGGCCGACCAACGAACCTGGGAGAGTTGGGGTAGTGGTTAAGGAGGAGCTGGACTCAGCCCCCAGAAGCTGCCACCCAAAGGGCCTGTGCTTCTGTGGGTCCCCAGACAGAGCCACCAGGGTAGACTCCCTCCTTTCCCAGTGGATCTTCAGTATGAATACCTCTGTGCCACCTAACCTGCTGAGGGGACTATCAGAGGTTGCTGTCTTGGCTGATATCTGGGGTCTGTATTGCTAGGAAACCCCTATGTTCTGTCAACACAGTTAAAGCCAGCCCTCCCCAGAGCATTATGGGCTGTGGAAACTGCACTTCTGTTTTCCCTGGGCTGTGGGGGTCTCCCACCATCAAGAGGGACAAGGTAGGACAGGGTGGAGGAGTTCCTACCGGCCTTTGAAGAAGGCGACATAGAAGATTGGAGTGTAAGAGTTCACAAACTTGAGCAGGAAGGCCTTGAAGGTTAGCCTCTCCTCAAAGCTCTTCTCTGTCTTCGGGACCTCTGAGGAGAGACATACGGTGCTGACTGTGCCAGCTGCTAGCCACTCACAGACAGGCGAGGCCAGGGGCAGTTGGGACTGGCCATAGTTTGATGGCCAGGCTGCCCACCCCAAGGCTGGCCCTACACCAGATCCATGCTGCCTACGCTCTCCTGCACGTGGCACTCACCAATCTTGGTGAGCCACCTGGCAATGCAGCCGTAAACTTCATCCAGCAGAATGATGACCACAAGATTGATGATGACCGCGGTGGCCGTGACTGTAACCCGGATGTTGGACCGCACAGATGGGGAGGAGTTCATGGCCAAGGCTGCAGCTGTGGAGATTCTATAGATGATAACTCCGAGGACGATTGCAAATGTCACTGCGATCTGCAGGGCAGGCGTAGACATGCTTAGTGGGAATAGTAGAGGTGGTTTGGGGAAGTCGAAGAGCTCCTATGGACCTGCCCGTCTGCTCCTAACCCCCAATTTTCCTGCGTCAGAACCAAAGCTGGAATTACTGGAGTGCCTACCAGATGCCAGACACTCTGCAGGAGTCAACCCACAGAACAAGAGTAAAAAGTGGGAAGACTCCCAGGATCAGAGAGGTCATGTGGCTGGGTCAGGGCACTCAGCTCTGGGATAGGGCTTCAGCTGGTCCTTCCAAGCCTAAAGTTTACAAGATCTATGTATAATCCTTTCTTATTGTTCCCTATGAGAGCCCAGGACACTGTAGCCACAACCCCAGTGGCTGTTCTGGTGGATGGTAGAGCAAACTGGCTGCTGTTGATACTTCTTGCCCAACCCAGGGTGACTAAGAGAGCAGACTTCTTAGATGGTGTACGGGGCTGACCCAGGTGCCTGCAGGTTTGCTAGGACATGGCCAGGGTTCCATCCCACAAATTTTTTGGAGATACCCTCTAGCTCTTCCATGACAGCAGGCCCCAAAGCTAGCCAAACTCATCTCAGGCTACAACATTCCATGGAACTCAGACTGCTGGTGCCTGAGAGATGGGTGGGAAGCTGGTGACAGGTTTGTTCCGCCTGCTACAGTCGTCTGTCTGGGTTCCTTTTCCTTTTGGCATAGGTCCATGGGTAAGACCCAGTCTCTGCCCAGCCCAAGGGTGTGGACACCCCGCCCTAGAGCTTGCTGGGCGAGGGTGGGCATGTCTGAGGCTCAAAAAGCTAAGCTTAGCTGGGGTTTAGCCACTTATGTGTAGGTTTTGGCTGCTCTAGGCAGGCTCTGGCCCTTATGCTCCTGTGTCCTGGATGGAGGGGAGGCCTTGTCCTTGCTGGCATGGTCCCTCATGGCTCCTGGCACTGCTGCTCTATGTTGCCCACTCAAGGGACATGGCCTTTGGAATTTCTTCAGAAGACTTGTCCTGAACACTATGGGCTATAGCCAGGCCTTTTCAGACATCTGTTAGTGACTAAACAGAAACACCCTGCCTGGGAAACCATCTGCAGCCCCCACTCTGCCCTGCAAGCACAAGGCATGGATGCCACGCCCTGAGCTGTGCCAGGCAGTGAGAGTTTCCTCGGAACACCCCTCAGGCCTGCCAAGAGGCCACTCCTGGCCATAAGGACATCCCCTGTGCCAGCATGCAGAGGTGGGGAAGGCTCTGGGTCTGTGGTGACTCAGCAGAGGCAGCCCTCCACCCTCTTCCTCCAAGGGAGCCATAAGCCATGTGCCCTGCATCTCTGGCTGGCCATGCACACTGATGTCTTCAGGCTTGGCACGTGTAGGGCATCAGCATCTGTGCCTGAATGGAACTCTGGGGTCAGCGATGAAACTGCATCTACATCAGCCATGAGCCTGTCTCACTTGTGTCTTTTCTGGAAAAAGACAGCCAGCTTTTCTTACCTGTGTCTGTCTATCCTGGCTAAACTCATCTACCTCTGTTGGCTCCCCCTGAATTCCTTATTAAGCCTTTCTACAGGGGAGGTAGGCAGGAGAAAGGATTCTGACCAATGAGATGCGTTGTGGGAGGGTGTTCTGAGGAAGCCCCCTTCACAGACAGGCAGCCTCTGCTGCTCATCTTCTGCCCTATTCTCAGCTTTCCCCTTTTCTTACCTGGAATGCAGAAGTGATGTTGGAGGCGGAGCAGCTATAAGGTAATCAGGATGAGTGAGCAGAAGTCCGGGAAGCCAGTGCCTCTGGTCACACTAGGCCCTAGGTCACCCACCCTCTTCCTAAACCATCGCTGGTCCTTTTGTTAGGAGCAGCTGGACTGTGGAGCTGCTGGAGTTGCTTGGTTCCTGGCCTTTGCCCTTCACTGACTGAGGGCTCGGGTGTCATTCTCTGGTTATGCCTCAGCACCTGAGGGAACATGCCACCCTCAAAACGAGGCTGAGAGTGTGTCTGTAGTCCCAGCTACCTGAGAGGTCAAAGTTCAGAAGCTCAGGGACAGCCTGGGCAGCATAGACATCATCGAACTGAACCAGAGCAAATGAGGCCTAGCTTGACTTCCGGTGAGATCCTGGTTTCTCCAGGGAAAGGTGGGTGAAGCTGAAGCCTACACCGTCCTCCAGGAGAGGCGCACCCTGCCCAGGAAACCCAGCCTGACTCAAGGCTCTCCGTTCATCTCATATGGAAAGAAAGGCCCCTGGGGCAGATGAAGAAATTAGCTGCTAGCTTTGCCCCTTCTGGCTTGGCATTCCAAGGAACAGCCTTTAGATCTGTTTCCTCACTAGCAGCATTGTGGAGTCAGGCCTGGCTGGCTGTGAAGACTGAATCAATCATTCCCTGGGATGCTCTTGGGGCAGGTGGCTGATGGGAATCTTGGGCTGATAGACTAGGTGGGTGTACCAAGATCTCATCAGAAACTTCCAGACTAGATAAAAGGTGACCACAAGTGGCCCGTGCCATATGAAGGTTGAGAAAGGTATGGGTGGTTTGAGGCAGAGGCCTGGTGGGGCCATTGGGAATGGGAACCATGAGGGGTTTGCTGGGTCATTAGAGTCAGCTCAGAGCCATGTGTCCTGTTCTTCCTCTTTGATTTTTTTCCCCTTGATTTTGTTTTGAGACAGCCTATGTAACCCAGCTCTGTTTCAGCCTCTTGAATGCTGGGATTACAAGAGTATACTGCCATGCCTGGCCATCTTGTGAAATTTTGTTACTGGTTTCTCTAAGATTTGTTAGTTTGGTTTTGAGGGCACAGAGGAGATGAGATCCCAATGTGAGGTATTCCCCACTTAGGGAAAACTATATGTCACTGGGTTCAGATCACATACCCCAGGACCACCACAAAACCACAAAACCATCCCATCCCATCTTAGGGATGGAGGAGGGCTGTCCCTCACTCCCTCTCTGTCTCACTGTGTCCCAAGATGAGTGCAGGGCACCTCTGATTCCAAGCCCCTCCAACCTTCTAGAACTTACCATGAAGATGATGGAGACGAGATTGGTGAAATAGGCTGGGAATCGGTCCCTCCAGGTCAGCTTCACCTTGTCAGTCTGTAACATGAAACCATCTGCTCACTCACTGGGAACCACCCCAGTGGGTGGACAGGAGTATGCACAGAAACTCAGAGAAACTTCCAGAAGGTGCTGAGCAAACATGATGGCGCAGTGAAAGAAGCACACAGGGCCTAGTCCCCTGTGAATAGGGTCACACGGTGACAGAGAAGGGAATGGTCTCAGGGCTAGGCTTCCTCTTTGCATGGACATGACATTGCCCACTGTGTCCTAAGAACTGCATGGCCTGAGAGGGAGTGGCCCACATCTGAGACACTTCTTTCTCTGCAATCTCCTGTCCAGGGCTCCAGGTCCTAAGCTGTTGGGCCATTTGTCTGGGTCCAGACCATAATAGCTATTTCTCCTTTGCTGAGCAGGTTGGAACAAGTGGCTAGCACTGCATGTTAGAACTCAGAGCACTGTGACCTGGGGCCACATAGCTCACAGAGGCTCTCTTGGGCCCTGAGCTGGCTGGCCTGGAGGGATCTTGGGAAGCAGTTGGTCACTAGCCTCTTGGGCCCTGAGCTGTCTGGACTGAAAGGACCTTGGGGAGCAGTTGGTCACTAGCCTGGGCAGTTTCAAGTGTGTGTGGGAGGGGCTTTCAAAGACAGAAACACACTTGAGCCCAGCATGCTGGCACGGATGTCACATGCGAGGCCGCTCGTTCCAGAGGTGTCTGCATGCATGCTCACAAGAAAACAAGAAGCAATAGTGGACACTCGTGACAAGCATGTCTCCAGAACCCCAGATGAAGCTGCCTCTGCTCCCTGTGGATCCCTGACAGTCATGCAGTGACATTGCAACACATGGCAGGCTGCAGGTGGGAGGTGGGGAGAGGACACAGATGGGACTGTTCCGAGAACACACCACAGAGGTAGCCAGGGACAGACACAGTGGCCAAGAAGGCCTGCAAACGGTGTCAAGGCTTGAGTTGCCCCAAAATAGAGAAGTACCAATTTCACCCCTGCCATGGCTGTCCTAACCCTCTGCTTCCATTTGTTGGTTGGTTCTTCTGGAACATTCCGGCGCTTCTGAGGGTGGGTGGGGAAAGAGAGCACTGGGTGGCAGAATGAGGGAAGGGTACTGCTGATCTTGGATGTGGGTCTAGGCAACGGCTCACTCTCTCTGTGTGTACCATTTGCCAAGGCTGGCCTGGGCTCTTGGCATTTTAAGCAAGTTAACACACAACAGAGTCTCAATTCAAGATCAGGGCAAGGGGAATTAAAAGTTTCCAGAATAAAGAATCCAGCATACAGTCCCCATGGGCTCCTTCAGCAACATGATTTCAGTGGTTTAGAGCATGAGAAACATGGGTCTGTCCCCACTACCGCCCTGAGGCCACAGAAAGGGGGCCACACCCAGAAGCACAGGTTGGCATGCCAATCAGTGTTGGATCTGTTTTAATACATCAATCTCATGGGCCGGGACTGTAGCTCAGTTGGTAGAATGGATCCCCAGCCCCCCACAAACACACAGTACTGTCACATCCCTGGAATCCAAGCACTCTGGAAGAAGGAGGCAGGAGGATTAGAAATTCAAGGTCATCTTCAGTTACATAGCTAGTTGGAAGCCAGTGTGGGCTATATAACCATGGGCTGGCTACAAGGCTCAGCCGGTAAAAGTGCTTATGGCTAAGTCAGATGACCTGTCTTCAGTACTTCAGGACCCAGACTATAGAAGGAGAGAACAGACTTCCTAGGGTTGTCTTTGGATCTCCACACACGTGCTGTGTCGTAGACATACAAATAAATGTAATTTTTTAAAAAAGAATAAAACCACATGAAGTAATTTCGTTCCATAACTGGGGGAAATCAATGCAAGCTGTTACTGGGACCCCCATGAAACGGGAGAGAGAATGTGACTATATGAACCCTGTGGGCTCAGGGCCACCATCTTCCTGGAAGCCTGCAAAAAAATCCAAAACCCCAAACTCAAAACTAAAACAAAGTAAAACAAAACAAACCCAACAAACAAGAAAGAAAGAAAGAGAGAGAGAGAGAGAGAGAGAGAGAGAGAGAGAGAGAGAGAAGGAGGGAAGGAGGGAGGGAGGGAGGAAGGAAGGAAGGAAAGGAAGGAAAGGAAGGAAGAAAGAAAGACACCCTCCTAACATCTTTGTGGCTCTCTTGTGATCCAAGAGCTGGGGCTGAGCTGAGGCCGCCTGAGGCAGCGCCCGCTCTCTGAAGTTGCTGCTGGGATGGGTGTGGTGTATGGGGCTGCAAACCTCTGTGGCTTTAGGAATGAGCAGACACTTCTCTATGTTCATTCCAGTCTGAGATCCCTGACCAGAAAGCCACTAAGCCCACAGTACTAGAAGGCTCAGGCTGACTCTTGAGATTTCTCCACAAAGGCTTAGAGTCAGGGAGGTACCCTGGGGACATGACTGGGGTTTGAAGGGTCTCACTTGGGGAGGCCACCAGATTGTCTACAGAAAGTACTGCTCAGTTGATATGTTAAGTCAGACAGAGAGCTTTTGGCTGGTGTGTCCAACCCATGGGTTTCACATGGCCTACCACAGCTATGGATGTAGCCCAACATAAAACTGTAAACTTCAAACATAATTGTTTTTTTCAGTTTGAATGTAAGGCTGTCTTGGCTCTATAGATGACAATGTTGTGCCTCAGTGTCAGAACTCTGGACACACCTGAGAGTGACCCAATTGCTTATATAATTTTATTCTTTTTGAGACATGGTCTCAGCGTCTATCCCTGGTTGTTCTAGAACTCACTGTGTAGACCAGGCTAGCAGAGATCTGCCTACTTTTGCCTCCCAAGTGCTGGGATTAAAGGTGTGTGCACCACCACATCTGGCCATGATAACTGTACACCACCAATTCTGGCCATACTTATTTTTTTCATTCTTGAGTCCTGCTCAATCCCTTTGGGGTATTCTGGAAGATGCATCTCCTTCCTGGCTACAAGAATGGAGACTTGTACCTGCCAGCCCAAAGCCTCTACTGTCACTTCCATGTAATTGTAAAGACCATACCTGGAGGGTCCTAGGTACCATAAACTCTAGACATGGGACATGATAACAAACAAGGTAAGAGCCCATGGTTTGTCTTGTTATTCCAGAGGCTGAAGGTGCAAGGGCATCAGGAAAATCATGAGCCTGGAAGAGTATCTTCTAACTGCCTAGTACTGCCTAGGACCAACATGACCTGGTAGCCTGGAGGTCCTGGCCTGCCCCTGTCATGTGAAAACCATCAATAACAAACAGGTCAATGCCTTTAGAGGCGTGTAACAAGAATGTGTGCTGCACATACAAGCTGCCAATCAGAATGAAAGGCTTGGGGACAATTTACTATAAAAAGACAGTGGCCTGAAGCACATCACAACACTCACGTCTTCTCCCTGTCCCTACATCCTAGACCCTAGGATGTGGAGAAACAAGAAGCTCACAGACCCGGATCTACAAATGCTCCCAGTTCATTGTTCAACACAGAACACAGGTTGCATGGGGGCAGGGAGGGGCAGAGACTTCCCAGCAACCAGCTCTAGTGTGACATGTTTGCTGAAGTTGAGGTCACTTTTGGGATACATCAGGGGACAGTGTTGAGCAGAGCCAGGCCAATTCGGCTCCTTTGGTCCAATCTGGCCCCGGGCCCATTTTTGTAAATAAAGTATTATGGGAACACAGTCTTGCATATTTGTTTACCTTTTGTCAATAGCCCTGTTCACACTATAGTGGCAAAACCGAGTAGCTGTGGTGTAGGCTTACACAGCTTAAATATTTACAATCTGAGCTAAGCCCCAGTCTGCAGAGAGCACACAGTATTTGGGGACATATAGTTTTTGCTGACCCCTGGTCACACCTGATATGTTTACTGATTCCTGGTCATATCTGATAAA
Source organism: Mastomys natalensis (assembly GCA_021653895.1). NCBI lineage: Eukaryota > Metazoa > Chordata > Mammalia > Rodentia > Muridae > Mastomys > Mastomys natalensis. The sequence continues at coordinate 590,484 of JAJTUV010000342.1, forward strand.
CAATAGTGTTTGCTGACCCCTGGTCACACCTCAGACACACAGTGTTTGCTGATCCCTGATCATACTTTAGACACACAGCATCTCACTGTGGGAAGTAAAGAGCAGAACTTGTACCTCTTTGTTTCTGGATTCTTTTCTCAGTGACTTCTCTAAGACTCTGGCTTCGTACTCCGCTCTGGGATGATCCTGAGAAAGACAGCAAGTCAAGAAAGAATGTGTTAGTGTTGAGTCCCTCCACATGAGTTCATGTATTTGCCTTGGGGACCCTGGGGACCAGTTCACAGCTGGCTGTCATATTTCTAACATAAAACTCCTTGAACTTGGCCTGAATCTCAGCCCTGGATCCCCCCTCTCTCTTGGAACCCCAGATCAATGGAATGGACAGAGAGTCTGGCTTCAGGGTCTTAGCTGTGCCAGGCTTCAGTGAACACCCAGCTGTGAACTGACCCACTGGAACATTCTGTGGAGTAGCCACAGGGGTCAAAAGAGATGTAGCGAAAGGCAGCAAGCATAGGCAGGCTGGAGGTGCCAAGCCTCAGGGAGCTGAGAGCAGTTCAGCAGAAGGTGCTCTGGAAGGAAAGAATAGGTCAGGTGAGACCAGGAGAAAGCAGAGCCCAGGTGAGAGCCATGAGGAGACGTCCGATGGAAAGACAGGAGCGTGTGTGCGAAGGTCCCTCTCCCCAGAGACAGGCTAGAGGAAGGCAGAGTGACCAAAAAATAATTCCAAACCTTGACAGCTTCCTGCAGGGAACCGGGAATAAAGACAAAAACAGAAAGCAGCATTAGTGAGGTTGTTTATCTGTAGAGCCAGGATGGTGGCACTGTCCAGCAGAACAGGGTTCTGGATGCTTGCCATTTCCAGATGCCAGTTTTACAAGCTTCCCACAATTCCCAGCTCAATGGAGAAGTACACAGAACAATGGCCTGGTTTCCTTCTGTGTCCAGCCAACCTGGGGTTCAGACCATTGGCTGGGGGTAGGAGGGTAGAGGCAGCCTCTTCACCTGAGGCCACCCACTCCACCAGGACTGTGGTCGGCCATGGGACATGAGTGGCTTACTTTGGAGGACTCACTTAGGCCCACTAGGGTTGTATGCCCAGTGGCTTCAGGGATACCTCTCAGAAATCAAGCCCTGGGGATCTTGGAGGTAGTGGGGTCAAGATGGGGTTGGTGACTTTTTCCCCTCAGCTTTCAGGACACCTTGCAAGTGTGTCCACCAGGACAGGAAGACCCAGATGGTGTTTTCTCTATTGGAATTATCAACCTGGAAACAACCCAAGGAGTGGAGCCTCCCGGGGGTCAGTGAGCCCACCCAGGATAGAGCTCCTCCCGCACCAGATACAGAGCACTGGTCATTTGTGAAATGGACTCACTGCAGACACTGTTACATGGGTGGGTGGCATGGCTGTGGCTGGCTAAGTAACTGTCTGGGAAGCTTTCTGTGCCCTGGGCATAGCTATGCCCAGCAGAGACCTCTCAGTCTGGTCAAGTGAGGCTTACTTTTCAACGCCTATGGGACAGTAAAGGGCACCAGGCAGAGAGATGTTAACTAATATACTGTAGGTCACACAGCAGTGGTGATTCAGATTAAATGAAGTCTGTGATCAAATGAGTACTGTGGTCCCAGAGCCCTGGCTTATAACCAAAACCTGGCTGCCAAGCTGGGAGCATGGAACAACATGGCTTCAGCAAAGAGCAGAAGTTACCACAGGCTCTTTGAAAGGTGCATGTGACCAAGAGTAACCAGCAGACTGGAACTCAGGAGGGTGTGAGTTGTGTGTTTTATAAGAGCACACAGCTGGGGCTTAGTAGCAGCACTTGTTTAGTGTGGTTCAAGTTCCATGGGTTAGAGCCCTAGCATTGAATAAACCAGATGTGGCTGTGCACACCTGCCTGCGTTCCCAACTCTCCAGACATACAGCCTGGAAGGTTAGGAGTTCAAGATCATCCCCGATTATGCAACAAGTTAGAGGCAGCCTGGGCTACAACCTCAAAGGCATGGCATGGTACTAGGTATGCCTTAGCCCTGTCATCCCAGCTCCCAGAAAGCTGGCTCCTGAAGACTGTACTGTAGAAAGCGAAGGAGATGGCATGCTGCACCGGGTCATGGCCATGCCTCAGCATGTGCAGGGAACAGCCTACTCTACATCAAAGCTCTCCTTGTGGGGACAGCACTCCTTAATGACTCTAATGGGACTCCTGCTGGAGATGGTAGTCAGGGGATTCTGGGCAGACTCATTGTCCCTAACTCCAGGGCCATCTACCAGTGAGCATCTCCTCTTTGGAACCTGGCCATGTTTGCATTGAGCCAGTTATTAAAGGTTCTGCTGGGCTTTTCAACTTCCTCTACTTGTAGACAGAGATGATTTGGATGGAGGACAGAGGAAGGCAGCCTGTGGACAGCAGCAACTCCCTGCCCACACCCCATAGCCACAGATGTGATGAGGTCAGCATGGGGAGCCCTGGCCAGCACTCGAGCCCATACTTGTGGGTGTTGTGTCTTTGGGAGCATGGAGACAGAAAACACTGGTAGATGGAAAACAGTTGCCCTAACAACCGAGGAATACCAGGGTGATGAGTGAAGGAGCCACAGGAGCCGTGCCTGGGATCAGGGGCCAGTCAGGACCTGGAGCATCCACGTGAGCCAGAGGAGATGGCGGAGGGGGCCCCGGGGAGGACAGATACAGCCACTCACCTCCTCCTCCTCGAAGCCTGTGAGATCCCAGCGGTAGTTGAGTCTCATCTGCTTCCGTTTCCAGTGTTCCATGAAGGTGGCAGCTGTAGGATGTTGGGAAACAATCAGGGCCAGTGGGCACCCTGGACGATGCAGAACCTCTCTTCCATGCCACTGGCTGAGCAAAGGCCAGGGCCACATAAGTGAACAGGTTCAGCCCTCTCACTGACCCTGCCTGGACACTGCGTTCCCACTTTGCAGATGAGGAAACTGAGGTAGATGTAAGCTCTGGCCAAAGTCATTCAGCTAGGCAGAGAGGGATAGACTGGCTAGCCTTTGACCCTGAGTCTCTAGTAATATTGCTCTCAGGGTTCCTGGGGCACAAGCGCTGGGGAGTCTTGAGGTCAGAAAAGGTAAAGGTTAGCTAGACACTCACGCTAGCACTAAGCCCTACAGGCATTCCACTGGCCACTGCGTCCTGTTTGTTTGTTTATTGACAGGGTCCTGTGTACCTGAGGCTGGTTTTGAACTTGCTGTGTGGCTCTGATGGTTGTGTTTACTTACCAACTTGCCACAATCTAGAATCACTTAAGAATGGAGTCTCAAGCCAGCAACTGTGTAGATCAGATTGGCCTGTGGGTATGTCTGCAGGAGATTGTCTTGATTGTCAAAGACCTACCCTGAATGTGAGCAGAACCATTTCATGGGCCGGGCCTTAAAATATATAGGTAAAGAAGGCAAGCTAAGAACAAGCCTCAGAAAAACCTGATTTTCCTGCCTCCACTTCCAGAGTAGACAGGTCTGGACCATCACACCTAGATCTGTGTTATATTCCTGCCAGACTAACCAAATGTTTGAATGCCACCTCCTCAAGGAGATGCTGATGACACCCCCCCACGCCCCACTCCCACCCTCACTGCCCATATACACCCAGTGTCAGAACACATCAGCCAAGGGCTGGAGAGGTGATTCAGCAATTAAGAACACTAGCTGTTCTTGTAAAGGACCCAGGTTCAGTTCGCAGCATCCACATGGTGCTCATCACTACCAGTAACTCCAGTTCCAGGGGATATGCTGCCCTCTTCTGACCTCTGAAAGTACTACACTCAAATGCAGCACATTCATATACTCCAGCATATACACATACATATACATCTTAAAAGAAAACTATCAGCCAACCCCTCACAGGATGCTATGGTTCAGGTATAGGCAGAACATCTTCCAAGACTCAGTGTTGAAGTTTGATCACCACTGTGAGCTATGAAGACAGTGAAAGCTAATCCCACTGTTCAGGGGTGGGGCCTTCAGGAGTCAATTAGCTCAGATAGGTCCCCAGGATTCAGCCTGGTGAATGAGCCCCTGCAGCTCTGTTAGGAAAGGGAGAGACATTGTCACATGAGGCCCTGTACTGCCCTATGATGTTGCCAGCACCAAGGCCATCCCCATGGGTGGGCTCTTGACCTTGAATCTCCAGTACTATGAGTCAAAATGAACCTCTTTGCTCTATAAAGTGACCCCATCTCAGGCATTTCATTGTTGTGTGAAAAGGAAGCTGATATAGGACCAACCCCAGACTGCATTTGTTCCCGCCACCTTCTAAGACAATCCCTGTCCACTTGGGTGGCTTTTCTAGGTATCTGGGGTAGGAATAGGGCCTAACTCCTCTGTTCTTAGTACACAGTGGGTGTCTGGCTGAGACTGCCTCTCCACAGAGTTCACTGATGGACCAGTGATTTATGAACACACAGCTTGCAAAGGTAGACACAACAGCTGAATGTTTGCGGTAAATACTGTCCTCAGGAAGTCAGCGGAGGCAGGGGGATGGTCATCAGAGCTTGAGATTCTCAGGCTGCCACAGGCGAGATGCTGTGCCAAGAACTGTCATGCAGAGTGCCTCTGTGAGACCCTGCAGTTACCAACCAGGATTGAGTTCTCACTGTCTAAGAAAAGGAAGGACAAAACAGGCTCACAGGCTGTAAACTGCTTATCTGATAAGTAGGGACATTAAGACAGAAATAAGATGTCCCATTTGGGAATCCCAGTGGGGGCTTCCAGGTGGAAGTCAGAGCCATAAAACTATGGCCACAGTGTCAGGACAAAGGGAGAAGCATTTTAATGCCCTTTCTTATCACTTCAAGCTATGCTGGAACACAGTGGTTAAGAGCACTGGCTGCTCTTTCAGAGGACCCAGGTTCAATTCCCAGCATCCATGTGGTAGCTTACAACCATTTGTAACTCTAGTTCCAGGGCACCTGATACCCTCTTCCAGTCTCTTTGGATACCAGAACATATTTGAAACATGTGCAGACAAAACATTCATATATACACACATACAAATCTAAATCCCACTTCTGGCTGAGACTCAAAGTTGAGCCTTCTAGGAAGTGGGACTGTAAGAGAGCAGCAGACCTGGGTTTGGTTCCCAGCACCCTCATGATGCTCACAGCCACCTGTAATTCCTCTTCTGCTCCAAGCGTTCACACATGTACATAGCACTCATAAACTTACACGTGCACACAGCACACACATACAAATGTATTAATCAAAACAACCCAAACCAAATGGGCCAACCATGTGAAGAGAGAATTCTCAAAAGAAGCAACAGGTTTATAGAGGGGCTGGGCTTTGCTCTCCAACAAGGGGACAAAAAAACCACAATGACTCAAACAAAAGATAAATAAACAGGCAACAAAACTAAAAACAAAATCCTCCCTCAAGACAGTCAGAACAAGACCCTCCCTCCAAAAACAAAAGACAAATGTTAGTCAAGTCACAAAGAAAGGTTAGCATTTGTTTGCTTATGTTTGTTTATGTCTCTGGTGGGAGAGGACTGCACAATCTCAGCCATTGTTCAAAGCACAGAGGCTTCAGAAACCTAGGACGGGGACTACCACACCATCAGCCATCCAGATACAAGGGCAGTGCCAGCAGCCCCGAGGGAAGCATCCACGCACAGAACAGTGCTGCTCAGCAAGCATGCATGATTGGATGGGTGGATGTGAGCATGTGCTGGGGACATGCAGCTGTGTCTTAGGCATAAGGAGGTGAAATTGGCATTTTTATCGACACAGTGGGACCAGGAGACCATGAAGAGAAGTACTAACACAGGAATGGAGGCTGAGAAGAGGGAGGTGCCGTCATCAGAGGCTGAGAATATGGACACCTGCAAGGCCAGGAACAGGTCTGGTATTCCACAACAAGTGGGTGATCGATTACAGTCTTGTATCATTTGGTTCTGATTGCTGGAAGTCAGGACTTCGGATGCCCTCAGCAGAGCTGTGATGCCTGAGAGGTCTGGAAATCTCAGTGCTCTGAGCTGAGGGCACACCCAAGTCAACACACTTGAACAGCCTTCTTTCAGGACCTGAGAGGGAGTAAACCCTTCTGTAAAACCCTTCCCTGCCTATGGAAGGTAACAAGGGGCTTGGTTGGGGAGTCCATGAGAGGAGCCAGGCCCCAGAAGAAAGATGCCTCTGCCCTGGGGTATGGTACCATGGCAGAGGCCAGGGCCACCTCCACCTGCCTCTGAACTCCCTGCCCCTTATAGTGTTAATATCATTGACTTTATCGCCAAGACAACACACCAAGACCTCAGGCAGTGTTGGATGCTGGGCTCTGCCACCTCCAGTCTCCTGCTTGCACATCCAGCTCCCTGGCCTGTCGGCTGCACTCACTGACTGGCAGTAGAATGCAACACTGTTGTGGTGGTGAGGTAACCTCGTGTTCACTAACTAGCGTCAGAAACAGAAGGAACGATTCCAGAAGAAAACAAACCAGGGCATGGAGGATTGGGAGGTGCCACGCTGTGTCACTTAGAACTGATTCTGGCTGACCCTTGAGTCTGTGCTTAGTTACCTCACTGGAACAATGCTGAGGGATACTAGATCTCCTTAAGGGAAAAGCAATCATAGTCCTATCTGATATGTTAAACTATTCAAGCTTTTCCTCTCTCTTTCTCCTTTCCTTCATCCTTCCCTCTCTCTTTCTCTTTTTTACACAGGGTCTCTCTATGCAGCTCTGCCTGACCTGGAACTCACTTATATAGACCAAGCTGGCCTTGACCTCACCGGGTTCCCCCTGCCTCTGTATCCTGAGATTAAAGGTGTGCCATGCTGAATACATCCTTTTTGCAGGAGGAAACAGAGAAGCAGAGAAGTTAAGCAATTTGCCTAAGGTCACAGCACTCAGAAGCTGCTTCTGGAACACTCTTTGCTTGTTTGAAGTGGGGTATGAGAGCTCTAATCTGCTGGGATCCAGGCTGACCAAGACCCAACAACCCTTGACTGTGTTGAGAAAAAAAAATTTAATATTAAAGTGGAAATTTCCTGTTTCTTTTATGTGAGCCAGAGGCCAGTGCTGGTACTAGGATGCTGGAGCTGGGCCTTCTGCACTTGGTCACGGGCCCCATGGCACACATCAGCCGGGCTCTGTGGTGAGATGGAACAGAGGGTGAGACCATGCTCAGATGAGGCTGCAGGAAGGCTCAGACAGAGGCGGAGTCAGACCTCAATGCTGGGCATCAGATCAAGAGTCCTTTCCACATGGGCTGAGCAAAGGCTGGAGGGAAGCCACTCATGTTCCCAGGACTCCTGTGGTCCTGATAATACTTTTCCTGATCCTGGATCACACAGACCATCACATAACAGCATCCTCCCACATGGACCCCCTTTTACACAAGCCCTGGGGCCACCACTGCTCGGATAGTACACCCCACTTCATAGACATAAACCGAGGTACAGGTGTACCAGGGTCTTCTTTATAAATGGCAAGACTTGTACCCTGATCTTGTGACAGCCACATGGCTTGTGGAGGGGAAAACTTCTTTATGGCTCACACAGGGGCTGAGCCATGCATGGAATCTAAAATAGCAAGATCACCACCCTAGCTTGGGGTGCAGAGGCTAGGACAGCACAGGACACAGACAGTGAGGAGGATCCAGGCCAGGGCCGGAACAGCACAGAGCCAAAGTCCCGCTTCCTTAAGCATTTGTTTTGGCTACAGAGTGCTATACAATTGTCTTTACATGGAGGATCCTGCCCTGGGTGGTGAGTGAGTCTCTGGATCTGCCTGGATCAGACCTGGGCATGAGCTCGGTACGCTCCCAGAAGCCCTCAGGTGGGGCCTGTTCTTACCACCCAGCTTTTCTGAAGGACACCTCCTATACCAGTCAGCACAGCCCAGGTCAGGGTCTGAAATGATAAAATTGTTCTGTGTGGCCTCAAACATGAAAACATCTAAAACATTTATGGCAAATCTTTACTTGGGCTCTGGGGATTTGAACTCAGGTCCTCTTGCTGATCTGGCCACCTTTCTATCCCCAGCCTTTTTGCTTTTTAAAATACCGAGCTCAGAGCCAACATGTGATGATGGTATGTGCCATAATCAGTCATTTGTGCATTAGCTCCCTGATAGACTTCTATTCATGGAAATCCTAGATTTTTATGTTGCGGTCCCTACCTTCAAAATGATGGTGTGGGAGGTAGGGCCACTGGGACGCTTGAAGGTAGAATTAGAGCCCTTATTGAAGAGCTCCCTATTGTGTGAGGACATAGTGAGAAAGGACACCTATGCCCCAGGATCTGGTGCCCCCACAGGATCTGAATCTGGTATGTCCGGCCTTCCAGCCATGCAAAGAAATGGGGTCTGTTCCCTAGAGTGGTGCCTGTGATACCATAATTCCCACCAGGGGAGATGCTTGCTCCATCAGGGCTCAGAGCTGGGTTCCCAGGGAGTTACAGGGACTGAGACTCTGCTGCCAAACCGTCAGTGCAGAGTGCAGACAATAGCATCCCTGCATTTTTACATGGGTCACTGGGACCCAATCTACTCACTACAGAAGTTCAGCTCATGACCCACCACTGTCCTTTTGATCCCAGCTGACAGTTGCATTGTAACTTTCCCAGTGTCCCCTTCCAGCTTGAGGTGTTGGGGCCCAGTCTGGGACAACACCATCAAATCTCAGGCTCCAATCTGACATGTCATTCAGAAGTCCCTCCAGACCCTGCCGCTGGGCAGAAAGCACCATCCTTTGTTCTGTGTGGAAACCGACAGACGTCTGAGACCTGTGATTATTCTATAATGTCAGAAAATTGATGGTGGCAAATAGCTAAATGGGCTCAAAGTTGCTCAACGTGACATTTCATTATGAGCTTTAAGATGTCAGACATCGCAGGCAGGAGCCTTCGGAAGCCAGGATTGCTGAGCCCACGCTAGTGAGGCAAAGATTAAAGAGCGGGTTTTAAAGATTAAAACAGCAGTTCTGGGGGACACGGAGCCCCACTCCTCATTGCGGCCAGCGGGGGAACAGTACCGCAGGCCTGCCATTGTGCAGAGCTGGGAACAGCTGGAGTGCAGGAAAAGGCCTCAGTGGAAAGAGGGATTTGGGGAGAACTAATCCTTCAGAGGGTAATGAAAGGGTAATTGATAAGGGATTTGAGATCTCTGCTAAAGGCCCTTGACAGCTCGCAGTGCAAAGGACCCAGGATGGGTTTTCCTGCTTTACTACTTCCCGCAGTTCTCTCCCGTGGGCCTCTTCTTGTTTCTTTCCTTTGGACGTAAGCTTCCTTTCTCTGAAGCAAGGCCTCTTTCTCTCAAATGGGTGGGCGTGGAGTGAGCCAGTACTTGCTTCCCTACTTGATGGACAGGCACACAATGGAGACATGCTGGTGAGACCCCAGCCTCAGAAGAATGAAAGCTTCTAACTGCTCTTCCTCAGGCCTGGCAGCGCTTTGAAGGTGCAGAGTAAAGGGGTCTCAGAGAGGCCGCTGACAAACTCCCATCATCCTGGCTGGAGCAAAGAAATTCTGAAGAGACTCCTGTGCCCCTCCCTTCTGCCATCAGACTGTTCAAACAATGGAACCCAAGGAATTGGAATTTTCCCAGGAGTCTCATGCTGAGGAAGAGAAAGGCTGAAGCCTGGTGCCAGACAGAGGGGCAGCTTGTCTCCACAAGAGACCTCACACAGGTCTGAGAACTTGTCAGACCACCTTGCAGGAGAGACTGGAGCTGAGACAGTGATGGGTCAGTGACGGGCAGGACCACACCCTGACCAGGACTCTTAGCTCTGCACTCCTCCTGCCCTCTGGTTAAGCCTGAGCCTCATATCCGGACCCTGAAGATAGACTTGGAGTCACTGGTGATCTCTTTGTCCCTCTTCCCAGTGTGGCTACACTGAATGACTCTCCTCTGATTTACACTGTTACTTAGCTGTTTAATTGATCTACTGATGGTGGTTGAGCCAGGCTGGCTGGGGCTACCTGGGCCCAGGCTGACTCTGACAGCGACTGGAAAAGTAGATGTTCATTGTTCAGTAATGACAGGAGGGGCCCTTGCAGGGGCTGGGAGAGCATTTGAACATCAAGGTATGAACAGAGAGCCCTTACTTGTATGTCAGAGGCAGTCAGGCAGACAGGCAGACAAGCAGGCCCAAGAGCTGTCATCTACTTCAGCCTGTGTGATCTCCGGCAAACCACTTAACCTTTCTGTGCTTCGGAACCCTCATTAGAGAATATACCCCCAGATATCTGTAGGCACAGGGCAGCCTACCAACCCTGTTTAGCACACAGATTTAGGGTCCTGGATGACAACTCAGTAGGTCAGACACGGTATCCCTCTAAACTTCACAGTAGCTCTAGAAGTTGCTCTTTGGTAAGCTCCCTGAAGGATTTGGAAATGGTAACCCTACCCTCACTGGGAGGAAAATGGGCAAATGGCCCCTACCCCCAGAGAACAGGCATGAGTGTCCTTTCTAGTCATCTTCACTGGGGTGGCACCAAAACATGGAGGTGAGTGCACACACACACACATGCGCATACACACATGCATGTGCACACAACACACATACATGCACACAAACTCAAGCACGTCCAAGCACACATGCATGTCTGGGCACACACATATACATGTGCATACACGTGCATGTACACACACACACACACACACACACACACACACACAGACACACACACACACAGAGTCTATTCCTGCTATGACACAGCTGCTAGAGGGAAGCTTAGGTAAGTCTTTGAGTTATGCATGTTGCTAGGCCAGTGAGATAGTAATCAAGTTGGACCAAAATGACCAATCTGGCAGTGCTCTATGCTTATGCTGGGGCTGGGGGTGTCACTGTGGGGCTGCCCTAGGTGAGCAGGGTGTGCGGGGCAGTATTAGAGAGGTGGTGTCAGAGAGATGGAGTCTGTATGGCCATGATACACACACCCCTGATCCTTATACAAGCAAAGCAGAAGCAAGAGGAGTAGGAGTTCATGGTCAGCCCTGGCTATATATCAAGTTTGAAGCTGTGTCAGCTTCACAGAACCCTGTATTAAAAAAAAAAATCAAAAGTAAGAAAAAAATCTTAAAAAGGCACCACGTGCCACCTTCTTTGGAACAGGACACAGAGTAGGGGCCACAAGTCTCTGCAAAGGCAAGATGGACAGCCTTTACTCTCCCTGTACACATGGGAAAGTCCATGACAAAGGACGTGTTCCTCACTACCTGTGACAAACTTCATTCACTGTTAGTGAACACTTCCCACCCTCAAGGTAAGGCCACATGGGTGGAACTTCGGCGAGGACCCTTCAAGAGCCTTTAGGGCTGGGGCACAGCTCAGTGCCCCAGAACCCAAGCTTAGCCCTTACGAAGCTGGCTGCAGGACACTCTAGTTCCAAGCCTAGTGCACCCACCAAACAAACAGACAAATTCAAGGTCTGCTGTGGGAGGTTGTGGTTTCCATATTTGGGCTGCAGCCAAGTCTCTGTCTCTGGAGATCTCAGGAATGAGTAATTTTAAATGAAGTGTGGGGTCACACAAACACCTTCCCTCCAGTGGAGGCCTCCTTCCTCCTAGAGGAGCCTCACCCTAGAGGCTGCTGCTCAAGCTTTGAGGCAAGCTGAGGTTCTAGATGCTCCTCTCCCACCTTCCCTCCTAGAATTCTCCAGGGAGAGACTTCATGGTCAGACCCAACCTCAGGGCAGATCCTCCCAAGGTGGGCACTGGTGCACCCTGGGAAATATGATGGACCCAAGTACCCTGAGGAGCTGATGTCCATCTCAGAGAATGCTCTGGCCATTGCCCTCCATTGCAATCGAGTCCTTCCTGACCAGTCACTGCAGAACTTACTCTGTCATTTATGGCCTGTGACTCAGTATAAGGCAGGAAAACATCTATGATACAGTGACCCAGAGTGCTGACTTCTGATTCCTCCTAGCAAGAACATGAAGTTCTTTAGAACAGGTTCCTGCTGGCCTCTCTAAGATCCCCTGACACACTCCTACCCATTTCCTGCAGAAGCAGGTTCCTTCAGTGTCCTGCACCTCACCCCAGGGCCTTTGCACATACTGCTCTCTTGGAATCCTAGTTGTTAAGACTTAAGAGCACTGAATACCACTGGGCTTACTTCTTGTGGTATCTGAGGTAGTGGATACTTGGTAGCACCCTTTACACACTGACTGGTAAGTCTCTTTAGAGACTCTGTCATTCTCAAGACTTCAATGATCATCTTGTTGTTGCCCCCAAAGTTCTGAGGTTGCAGGCACACAAACCGTCACACTTTTTCTTCTTCTTTTTTAAACAGGGATGCTAGGGATTTGAACTCAGATCTTTAAGCTTGCACAACAGGGGCTCTTACCTATTGAGCTGTCTCCCAAGTCCCATTCTGTGGGTACTTTCATAGGCATTTTCTTAACCCCAGCCCAACCTAACAGTCCAATGTGTTCAGTGACAGCAACCATTCATAAAAGGTGTGGAACATGGGCTGAGACTGTGCCCACGGCCTGCCTCCTCTCATCATATTCCCAGCTTATAGACAGATGAGGAAGCTGAGCTTAGAGCCCAGAGTCCCAGTAAACACACTGGGCTGCCCAGTGGCTTAAGACGTGGCAATGAATAATCTGCCAGATCTGCCACTGGGACGTTCACCCACTACCCGTCTCAGCTGCTGTCTGCATCCCTGCCTCCCAACCATATAGCGCAGTCTGACTCCGAGTTGCTGCTGCAGGACATTGGCACCAAGGAGAAACAACCCTCAGACTGGGACTTTCAGGCAGAGGAGAGGCTGTGGGCTTTAAGAGATCCAGGTGAACAGGAAGTTCTGGTGAGTCTTTGGCAGCTTTTCCCTGTTAGTAAGGTGCTTGTCTGACCATCACACACTAAGACCACATAGACTGGGAAGGGACCCAGAATAGTAGTACCCCTTGGTCTACTATGGCTTCCCACACCCAGGAGTCTTCAAGGCTGTCCTGACCTTTGTTTCTGCCCTGTAACCAGTCAGCCAGTTGAGTCTGGAGGTGGTAAAGTGGGCCCTCTCTACCTACAAGGTAATCATAGCTCAGTTCAAGGGCTTTCCACCTCTTTTACGCAGCCTTTCCTAGGGGACCCTGCCCTTCTCTCCTGTGATTTCCTCTCAGCTGGGAGCCCTACAGGTGCATGCTCAGAACCTGCAGCCAGTGTGGAAACAAGCTGCCCATGTGTGAATCCTGTATCCCCTGTTGGCAAGGGTGTGCAAACTCCTGCTTGCAAAAAAGTGATCTGCCTCATTTGCTATCAAAATCATCTTGGCTCGGGAGCTGGCTGGGGTAAAGATTTGGCTGTGTAAGTATGAGGACCTGCATTCAGTCCCTACAATCCATAGGAAAAGCTAGGAGTTGGAGCACGTACTTGTAATCTCAGTGCTGGGGAGGCAGAGACAGGAGGAGTTCCCTGGACAGCTGCTCTAGCATTACTTGGTAAGTTCCAAGTCAGTAAGAGACACTGGTTCTGAAACACAAGGTGGGGCTGGTGAGATGGCTCACTGGGCAAAGATACTTGCTGCCAAACCTGACAATCCAAGTAACCCTTGGGACCCATGTGGTAGAAGGAGAGAACCAATTCCTGGATATTGTCCTCTGACCTCTATACAGGTGCTGCGGCTCATGTGCACCCCTCTCCGTGCATACGAAATAAATTAAATGAATACAGAGTCAAACAAAATCACCACAAGGACAGTGGACAGCTCATAAAGAGCAATGTGTGTGCCTTCCACATACATGTGCACATATATGCACCAATACACACACACACCACACACACACCACCACACACACACCACACACACACACACACTTATATAAATCCCACCACCACCACTATCTGTAGACATGCAATAGCCACTACTTCCCAGCCTTGCTGGTCTCTAAAGCTGGGCCCCAGACTGTGACAGCTGGGATTAGAGTCTCTGTAGGGAACAGCTAGTTGTCTCCAACTCTGATCAGGCTCAGGCTTGATTTGGCCATTGCTATTCAGAGCTGGGTGACCTCAGACAACTTGTGACCCTCTGGATGACAGTCCACAGCAGGATTTCTCAAAGCCTGGCCTACACTGACACCTTTCAGTCAGATTAGACAATCCTTGCTCATCTTGGATATAGTGTAGACCTGTGGCCGTCAGGTACACTATGTGACCCACCTTCACATCCAGTACACAGACCTGTGGGTCATCAGGCTCAGAGTCAGAAGAGAATGTTCCTGTCCTTGCAGTGTGGGTGGCCCAAGCTGAAGGTTCCACTTACCCCAGAGGGCCATAAACACAGAGAAGAAGACAGTGGCAGGGTTGTCAAAGAGGTGACTGGCACGGGCTGTGGCACAGGCAGAGCTCATCTTCCAGTAGCTGCAGGTCTTGTCACACAGGGGACACATGGTGATGTTGTGTCTCTGATCACACATCTCCATGCTGTAAGACAGAGGTGGCCTCAGGTTCCCAAGTGGCCTCAAGTCCTCAAGTCCCAGTCCACTTTCCAGGGTCAATGGAGGGCAGCCATAGCAGTCACAGTCATAGGCATGTTGGCTAGCTGTGGCCACTCTATCCCTTGACAACCCTCTCTACTCCCTGCCACGTGCTTTACAGGCATGTGACTCATGCCTGACCATGCGTTTTAGGACCTCAGGCTCCATTCAAGACCCTTGACTTAAGTAAACGCCCATGGCTGGGGGGGAAGGGTCCTGGATCTTCACCTTGAATAGAACATTGATAGAGCCAGCTCTGAAAACACCCACTCACGTCCAAATTCTTCTTGGGGCAGAAAGAGGCATCAGAATGTTCCCTCTGGAGTGAGCCTTGGATGATGCCTGAGGTCAACACTCCTGATACCTCCACAGCACAGGATCCCAGGCAGCCTTCCTATTATCTCCAGGACCTGTCAAAGCTGTGCTACGTGCACAGAAGCCAGTTCTTTATATGGCCAGGCTCAGAAGCCCCAGGGAGGGATGGGTGAACTGCAGCCAGGAGGCCCTACTGTGGCCAGACCTATGCTAGGTGACTCTCTGGTGGCACTAGGCATCATGCCATGACCCTTATAGGGCATACTGACAGCTAAAAAGGTAGAGAAAAGCTGGGCAATGGTGGCGCACACCTTTAATCCCAGCACTTGGGAGGCAGAGGCAGTGGATTTCTGAGTTCAACGCCAGCCTGGTCTACAGAGTGAGTTCCAGGACAGTCAAGGATAACAGAGAAACACTGTCTCAAAAAACAACAAACAAACAAAAACAAAAAACAAAAAAAGTTAGAGAAAGGGTGCCCAGGACTTCTCTCTTTGGGTGGCTAGGCTCAAAGGAGCAGGCCCCCAAGCTGTCAGGTCCCCAAGCATCCAGAAGGGCTCACTCAGGAAACAGAGGAGGCTCCAGGGATGGCAGGTCCTAGTCAGTGAAGCACACAGACTCAGGTTGGTTCTGAGGCAGTGCCTCAATAGGTGAGGAGTTTTGAGGCCAGGGCACCTGGGCCCTTCCTTGCTCATGCTAATACATCCTGAATTTTATGAGTCTTCAGCAGAAGAGGGAGGTTGGCGGGTGGGGGTGGTGGTGGTGGTAGTGGTGGTGTTAATCACTAATCTGGAGGTGTCCCCTGACCTGGACTGGCACTGGGAGGCTGTCACACTACAATCCTACCTTCACAGCCGGGAGCAGGAGCCCAGAGAAGAAAGGAAATTCCTTAGGGCCATACAGCATGGTGGGATTTAAAGCCCAATCTTGGAACGAGAGCCCTGGGCTTGGAATGGCTCTTAGGGTCACAGGCCCTGCTGAGCTCAGGTTTCTAGGCTGTGTTCTACACTGTCCTGTACTCCGTGACTGTGCTCTAGTCCACTAGCTTCAGGCTCAACGTCTGTGGAAAATGAGGAGAGGGGCCAGAATACTGGCCTCTAGCCACAGCCTACCCTGAACTTTCCTTCCTTAAAACTTGGACCAGACCCTGATCTATAAATAGATATTCAGGCCAGAGAAATCGTTCCCAGGGGTCAGACGGCCATCCGGGAGAAAGTCAAGTGGGGATTTTTGCTTTTTGCTTTGTTTTTGAGATTTCTGGATCCACGTGAACTTGTGCATATATTCGGGCTGGCTCTTGGGGGATCCTCCCCTGTGCCAGAGGCGAGAGAACACCAGCTCCATTCTTCTTTTGAGCATCAAAAAAGAAGGGTCATTCACAACAGATGTGAAGACAAGGACAGGCTAACGGCCACCAAGACAGTGGTTTTGGAGTATCTGGGGAGATGAGATATACACATGCACATGTAGGAGGAGCAGAGGACAGGGAGGAGACATATGCTATGGAGCCTGAGATCCTGAGTTCAAGTCTCAGCTCTGGCCTGTATGTGCAGTCTTGGGAAGGGTGCTGAGTCCTACTGCCTCAGTTTCCCAGTCTTCCTAGATGAACTGAGTGTATGGAGTACAGTGCTGCAGGACTGCTGGAAGGTGAAGTGAGATGGACCAGCATGTGTGTGACCTTTACAAGGGCCAGTACAACTCGGCCCTAATGTGGCTGCTGCTGTCACCAGCTTCCTGGGGCCTTAAATTAGCACAATGTTACCAGATGCCCAGGAACTGGTTCTTTAGGGCCCACTTCTCTCCTCAAACTGAGACAGAGGAGTAGATAGGATGACCCCAGTTGTGACCAGTCTGGTCTGAGCCCCTCTCCCTAGGAACTGGTGTGTAAAAGGCTATTCCTGCTGGGTCAGCTGTGTCCCAGGGCCATGCTGTCTGCTTGGCTCAAGACTGGGAAGGCTAGAGGGCCTGAGGACTGGCCTCTGGCACAGGGAGTGCCAAGGCCCAGTTCCACTCGTCTGCCTGCCTATGAGTCTCTGTGGCTTTAAGCTGTTCTCCTTGCCAGCCTCAGCTTCTAATACAAATGCCAGAAGCAAACAAACAGCTTTTTTTCTGGGGGCTTTAAGCTCAGCCCAAATCAAGAAACACAGCCTGAAGGTCCAGTACTCAGAAAGGATTGGTGGTGGCACAGGGTACACAGAGTGGTTTGTCACTGGCCACCCCTTCCCTGTGACCTCAGTCTGATTTGACGGACTCCAAGAGGGGACTACATGCCTCTGGCTGCCATGCAAGATCAACTGGGGCAGAGGCCAAGGTTGGACAGGCCTGGGCATTGTCTGTGCCCCTAGATGATTACTGTTTGCCTTTCTGACCATGTGATTTAAGGAGGCTGAGCAGCCAGAGTAAAAAATTTGGGTGTTTTCTCTAGGGAGTCCACGCCCTGAGCGAGCAGAGCCCCCTCTACTCAGGGGCATCATGGGAATACCCCCACTCCACTTTCTGCTTCTTACAAGCTTTGAGCTCTGTCAGTTGACAAGGAGCCTTACATCCACCAAATCTCAGCCATTTTCATCTGTTCCATCAGCAAATCCCAGCATGCATTGCATTATCTTTGCATTACAAAGCCTTGCATTATCCATGCAGACACAGGAATAAGCTTTCTTCTCTTGGGACTGAGAGAACTGGGCAGGGAATTCTGGGGAATGGATTACATATTAAAACATGGAAGGGCTGAGAGATGGTCAGTGGTTAAGTGCACTGGCTGATCTTCTAGGGTCCCAGCCCCATATGGCAGCTCACAACTCTCTGTAACTCCAGCTCCAAGGGGGATGGATCTGTGGCTCTCTTCTGGCCTCTGTGGGTATTGCACACACATGGTGCACACATAACATGCAGACAAAACATTCATATACATAAAATTAAAGCATCACACAGCAAAATTGGATATATATATATAAATATATATAATATATATATATATATATAGTCTGACAAGATCCCACCTCTTCCCCAGCTGACAGAAACAGGGTTCTTTACTGATTAGAAACAGTGATATTCCAACCTGTAGCCCCATGTCAGAGCAGCACAGTTCTGAGAAGGTCTTGCAGCTGGCCATGGGATCGGGCCAGCTCAGATATCCCGTGTGTCCTGAGGCCACAGGTGCCCCTTGGCATCATGTCTTCTATAGAGCCCAGGATTTCTCCCTACCTGGGGATGTTTTCGTCCACGGTGGCACATCCATAGAGAAAGACAATGACACCCACGATGGAGGCGGGATGAGCATCTGGGTGTAGGCTCCAAGCCAGGCAAAGTACAGGCCAACCTTCTCCCCAAGTATTTCCTATGCCAAGAAACAGAGATGCACTCACACCCTAGACCACGGGACATACCATGCCGCCTACCCCCCACAAGAACAACCCCAATTGGGTCACTGTTTTTCCTGAGAGTCAGAGTGTGAGGCTCTAGGAGACTCCATCAGACTTGGAGTTCTATCTAGTCTCTGTTTGCTCCTCCTTCTTTCTTTTTCTTTCTTCTTCCTTCTTCCTTCCTTTCCTTCCTTCCTTCCTTTCTCTTCCTTCCTTCCTTCCTTCCTTCCTTCCTTCCTTCCTTCCTTCCTTCCTTCTCTTTTTAGTAATAAATTTGAACCAAGGGCCTCACACACGCTAGGCAAGTGCTCTCCCACTAAACTATAACCCTGAACATATTTATATTCTCTTTCTTTCTCTTCCTTCCCTCCCCCCTCTCCTCTCCCTGCCTCTCCTCTCATAGCACAGGCTAGCCCCAAGTTCATTATATAGTTGAGGATGACCTTGAATTTGTGATTCTCTCTTCACTTTCCAAGCACTTGGATTATAGGTAGGCATTGCCATGTCTGGCTTACACCATGGAGCCTAGGGCATAGGTATACTAGGTATACATTCTACCAGCTGAGCTGAATCTCCAGCCTCTTTTGGAGACTGGATTTTTCTCTATAGTGCAGGTTGGCTTTGACCTCACTATATAGCCCAGGTTGGCCTGAAATTCCCATTCTTCCTGCCTCAGCTTCCCAAATACTGGGATTGTTTATGTGTCACCAGGTTAGACTTTGCCTCTTCTCCATGCCTTGGGGAAGGGTGCACTTCTGTTTGTAAAGCTCTCATTGGTGGCCCAGGTGTGTCCCCATGGCTCTGGGTTCCATCCCAAGCCCCATTCAGTGTAAGCAACAAATGAAACTTGGTCAAAGGCATCAAGCAAATCCTCCTACATCCCATAGAGTCTGCTAGTCCTCCCTGGCTGACATGTACTGTCACCATTCATACCCTCATCCACAAGCCTACACAGGACCCAAAGCTCATCCTATTGGCCTTTCAGGCTTTCCTGTAGATCCTTTCCGACCTTGTTACAAATTCTCATGTGTTGAGGCAGGTGCTTCTTCCTCTCAATATCCAAAGCAGATAACCTCAGCAGCTGCCTGGTGGCCAGGCTGAGGAGGACTCAAGGAGAGTCAGTGGGTGTGGCCAAACATGCTAGTCATCCAGCAGACATAACTAGGTAGTGTCACCAATCCTACTTGAGCTGCCTTGCTTCTGGGAGACTCAATGGCCCACACAGCTTTCAAATACAAGCAGGTTCCCAGGTGGCTTAATATTTGGAGCAGTTGACAAGCCAGGGACTTTATAATCCTGACACAATCTTGAGTCTTGCTTCACACAAACACTGGCTAAGAGGCCAGGTGCCCCCACTTACCTGACCAGGTCAATGGGCTGGTATTTGTAGAAGACTCCATAGCTTGCCCATTCTTCATACAGGAGCTGGAGAGAGGAAGGAATGGGGAAAAATTGGTGGAGAGTCTCTCTCTCTCTCTCTCTCTCTCTCTCTCTCTCTCCCCTCTTCCAGCTTCAGGGTCTCTCCTAACAGGATAGAACAGGATAGATCCCAGCACAGCTGTCTGTGTACCGTCATTGCTACTGTGGACGGACTGGGTGGAAACGGGGCCCAGAGACCCTCCTTGGCACATACCCTCCATGCCTAGCCTCCAAGGAATTACCAGGCAATGGGCTCTGTCTCCACATACTTCCCAAGGGGGTCCCAGGTCAGAGCTCCTCTGCCAGTCTTCATGGGACAGGACTCTCTGGTTCTCAACCATCCCTCCTCTGTTGGCAACAGAACAGTAATGGAGAGGAGACTAGGTGGGAATGGCTGTGTGGACTCTCATTGTCCCTGTCTCTTACTCTGTTGCTTGTCATGTGTCTTCTTTCTGTAATATTCAACTACGTTTATATATTTAAATTATATGCCTCTGTCTCCCTTCCTGCCCCACCGTGTGTGTGTGTGTGTATGTGTGTTGTGTGTACAGGTGTAGGTAGGTATACTGGCTGGTTTTGTGTGTCAACTTGATACAAACTGGAGTTATCACAGAGAAAGGAGCTTCAGTTGAGCAACTGCCTCCATGAGATCTAGCTGTAAGGGATCAAGGTGGGAGGGCCCATTGTGGGTATTGCCATCCCTAGGCTGGTAGTCTTGGGTTCTATAAGCAAGCAAGCTGAGCAAGGCAGGGAACAAGCCAGTAAGTAACATCCCTCCATGGCCTCTGCATCAGCTCCTGCTTCCTGACCTGCTTGAGTTCCAGTCCTGACTTCCTTTGGTGATGAACAGCAATGTGGAGGTGTAAGGAATAAACCCTTTCCTCCTACAACTTGATTCTTGGTCATGATGTTTATGCAGGAATAGAAACCCTGCCTAAGATAGTAGGTAGGTGTATGTGTGCATGTGTGTGGTGTCCAGGTATGTATAAGGCCAGATGGTAGTCTTGGGTGCCAATCTTTAAGAAGGCCATCCACCTCTTTGATCTCCCATCATCTAGAGCTCACTAGTCAGACTGGCTGTCCACAGTACCCCAAGGCCCTCCTTGCAAGTTGCCATGTTGAACTTATTTTCCACACAGGTTCTGAGGATTGAATTCAGGTCCTTTGCTTATGAGAGAAGTACTTTAGCAACTGAGCTTTTTCCTGAGCTCCTTAACATTCAAATTTAAAAATGAGATGGGGTGGGTCTCTGTACTCAGGTGTTGTGCATCCATGAAAACATTATCCCAGACATTCTTAGGGACTGGACGTGTGAACTCCCTACATACGTACAGCCTCGAGTCTCATGTGACTACTAGGAGCTGGGACCTTTTGAGAGGAAATTAGGGTTACTTTGATGTCACATAGTTGGGCCCTGACTCCAGACACCATGGATCTTTGATGGAGCAGAGCAGTGCTGTCTGCAGGTAGGAAACTTAGCTAGTCATCTTATAGGCTATTGGCTATCTGAATGCTCCTCCCATGAGTAGCTGTGGTTTCCACGCTGCCTGGGGTCCTCTCTCAACTCAAAAGGTCCAGAGTAGAGGGAGAGGATTGATTCATGTGACTCTTTGAAGATGAGAGACAGGCAGGGTAGCATGATCTCCACTTGGGAGGTCCTTCCTATTTGTCTGTCTATCTATCTATCTATCTATTCTATCTATCTATCTATCATATCTATCTATCTATCTATCTATCTATCCATCCTCTTTTTGAGACAGTATTGTAGCCTGGCCATGACTTTGCTGTGTAGCTGAGGAGTACCATGAACTCTTGGTCTTTCTGCCTTCAACTCCCGAATACTAATTAGGATTGCAGGTGTAGCCACCATGCGGTTTATGCAGTACTTGGGAATGAACCCAGGGCTTTGTACAGGCTTGGCAAGCACTCTACGGATGGATGGACGGAGTTGCGCCCCAGCCCCTTCCTGACACTCCTTCTGCAGCTCTTTGAATTAACAATTGTGTGTTTCACTAACAGGCAGTCCACACACCTCCAGGAAGCAGGCTAGAAAACAAGTGAGAGCCAGAGGGAACAGTGAGGAACAGGGAGCTCTGCTGGGAGGCTGGGACTTGTGTGCCAGTTCCCTACCAGCATGGCCTTCTCTGCCCCTAAAGTCCCAGGCTGGGCTCACACAGGATGCACACACCACCTTCTCAGAGAGGCTTCCCAGTAGGAACCTGAGAGAAGGTGTCAGTATGCCTGAGCCAGGGCAGATTCAGGGAGCCCTAGGCAGACCTGCTTCTGTCTCTCCTTTGCATCAAAGTCTAGCTAAGGGGCGCTTTTTCCTCCTGGATCACTCTGGGAGCCTAATGGCTCGTGTGTGTTCCTATGATCTGCACAGGTGATACAGACATGGCTCTCTCCGGATAGCAACACAGGCCACCAGTAAACCTTGAGGAATCAACACTACACTCCTGGCAGGTGACCAGCCAGCAACCTCTGCTGGTCCATTGTAGATCCATTCATCTATCAATCCATCTTTATAGCCACCCATCCACCCACCCATCCATCTACCATCTACCTGTGACTGTGCACTGCTCTGCACCATGACCTGATGGCAACAGGGGTCGGGGGACCAGGAAAAGAGACTTGGGGTAGGAGGGAAAGGACAAAGAGAGAGGCAGGGAAATGCAGTTGAGAGGAGAAGAGGGGAAGGAGGGAAGCATGAGGGGGGATGAGAGACAGGAAGAGGGAGAGGGGAGAGGAAGGAAAGCAGGGAGACGAAGTTGGGAAGGGGAGGGAGGGAGCGAGGGAAACAGATGGGTGAGAATTCACAACCTTCTTGGAAATAAAGTGTTTTTTAAAAAAAACAAAACACCTCAGGAGAATTGGACTACTTCATGTAACTACTGTCATGGGGTCTGGCTGGCCTGAGTGGTCTCTGCAGGTCCATCATCATCCTGACAGAGGCTAGGAGACAACACTGTTTTCTACATGAGAACTATCACACTGAACCCTTCCTACTCTGAGGTAACCTCCCTCACCCTTGCTGTCATGCAAACAGCTCACAGGGAGATTCACTTGCCCTTGGGAGAAGCCTGGGGCCTCTTTAGCCTCAGTCAGCATAGGAGGGGTAGGGCTTAGGGTGGGTGGGCTGTGAACTGCAGCAGACATGGGGACCATCTTCGCTAACTGCTGAACAGATGAATAAGGAGTTTGGATTCATTTTCCAGATTATTGTGGCTCTTAGTCCAGGACAGAGGTGAGGCAGACTCTCTCCAGTCACATGATGCCAGAACCCCTTCCTTAGAGGTCTGGTTGACTCTTTATCTATGGCCTCAGGAGGATCCCGCAGCTGGCTGCAGCCATGCCTAACTTAGGTGTATGTCCTGGATTTGATCAGCATTTTCCTCAGTGTTGATCAGAAGTTACCTGTGGTCCTGGAGGAGGTTAGCTAGAGGCCCCCAGTGACTATGATCCAGACAGCAAGTCTGTGCTGAGACCTGCTAACACCCACCTCTGGCAGAAACCTCACTGCCCACACTGCTCAGCCAGGAAACTGTGCTTGCTGCACTTTGTTTCTTTGGTCCTGTCAGGTACCTGGGGTCAGGTTCTTGTGGTTCCCATTCATCCATTCATGTACCAATCCATCTTTATATCTATCCATCCACCCACTCATCCATCTACCATCCATCTATTTATCCACAGATATAATGGGAATAGCAAGGAAGAAGCCATAAATTTTGTCACAGAAAAGTGAAATTTTCATTCAAACCAAGCCACAAGAAAATGGAGCTATAATGGGAGAACAGAGGTTCTGTGACAGGATCAAAATTCTTACCATAACTTCCCTCTTTCTTCCATCCATATCTACTCACTGACTCATCCACCATCCACCCACCCATCCATTCATCCATCCATCCACTCATCCATCCATTCAACCAGCTACTCATTCATCCACTCATCCATCCATCTATCCACCTATCCACTTAGTCATCCAACCATTCACTCATCCATCCATCTATGTACTTGTCTACTCATCCATCTATCTATCTACTTAGCTATCCAACTATTCATCCATTCATCTATCTACTAATCCATCCATCTCTATCTATCCATCTACCTGTCCACTTAACCATCCAACCATCCATATCATATCATCCCTCCATCCATCCATCCATCCATTCATCCATCCAACCATTCATCCAACCATTCATTCATCCATCTATCTATCCTCCATCCATCCATCCATCCATCATCCATCCATCCATCCACTCATCTTTCTCTCCACCTACTTACTCATCAATCTATCCATCCTTATATCCATCTATGTATCCATTCATCCATTCACTCACTCATCTATCTATCCATCCATCCACTCACCATCTATCCATCTACTCATTCAACCATCCTTAGGTATACCCATTACTCTACTTATCTATACTCCCACCTACACACCCACTCATCTATCTATCCAACTTTTTTTGTTTGTTTTTGTTTTTTGAGACAGAATTTCTCTTTGTAGCCCTGGCTGTCCTGGAACTCACTCTGTAGACCAGGCTGGCCTCGAACTCAGAAATCCACCTGCCTCTGCCTCCCAAGTGCTGGAATTAAAGGCATGCGCCACACTGCCCAGCCTATCTATCCAACTTATGACTACCCACCCATCTATCTTTTTTTTTTGGCCAGGTCTTGTACTCTTTGCTGGGACATAATATTCATTGGAGTGTGGCGTGTTCCCAGTAGAGTTAATAGCTAGACCTGGACAACTGGAGCTGTGTTGTTGGACCTGGCATTCAGCAGAGCCAGGAAGTTATCTGGATAAGTAATAGCTATTCCTGGCATGGTGTGACTGTCAGCCGCATCACTGTGACCAGCATGATGGCTGGTATGGCTGAAGCTCTGAGGAGAGGGGGCTAGGATTATGGGGACAGAATGAAGTGGATGCTGTTCATAAAAGACAGACCTCAGCCAAAAGGTCCACAAAGGGTGAGGGGTAGACTGAGCCCAGAGCTTGCTAGAACATGGAGGACATGTGCTTTTCCAACAGGATTGGATAGGGGAGTGCAGCGGGTCATGGGGTCTCAGATGAATGCCAGATGGGACACTAAAAATAACCAAATATGTCATTTTTATGCTAAATCAGATAGAATCTTCAGTTAGATTCCCGGGCAGGCAAGTTGCATCAAGTACTAACCATTTAAAAACAAGCCTGGGGCTGGAGGGGTCTGAGAGGGAAGGACATGCTACCCAGAGGTTCCCAGGCCTAGGATGTGGGGACAAGGCCTCTATTGTAAGCCTCGTAAGGGAGCACTCTGCATACCACTTGCAGAGGGACAGGGGAGGAGCAGAGGTCCAGGGAGGCTCCCTCTCCATGAGGGAGGCCTGGGTTTGGCTAACAGTCTTGCTTGGATGTAACTGTGGAAGTCTGGCAATGGGTAGGGGCATTGCTAAGTGTGGAACAGGCAGCTGGGGGGAGACACTCACACGGGGCAGCTTCTTGGGGATCCCCTGTACAGAGCAAGGATTCTGGACTGCTGGAGAAATGAGGAGGCCAGCAGAGAATGACACATAGTGTTTCCCAGAGTTCCACTGAACTGCTCAGTAACTTCTCTATTTAAAAGGGCGCCCGGTAAGTTTGAACACCATAAAAACAGTTCCTCTGGGGTGTTGTGCAAACTGTGGCTTTCTGGGCAACTGTGAGTCCATGTATACTGATCCTAGAGCTGGTGGAATGAGGCCAGGTACCCTCAACAACCATGGGAGCCAGGGACATGATGCAGGGCCATCCCTTAAGACAGGGGTTCCCTGCAAGCCAGTGTGGGAGAGGAGGGTAGAGAGGAAGGAGTGGGATCCTAAGAAGTATTTTTCCTTTGCATGGTCAGGTACCTGTCAAGGGCTAGGTAAACTGACTGTGGGAAGGAAACAGAGAGCTCCCAGGTGCTCACCCCTCCCAGCCCTGCCTCCCACTCCACTTTCACACACTTACTTTCCTGTCGTTGAACTCAACGTTGTCACCCTCATAGTCCCCCTGTAAATGAAAGCAAAAGTAAGTTCCAACCATGCCACAGTGCATGAGGTTGACCAGATGCCCCTCTTCCCATGGTCAGGGCTGGGCCAGTCCTCTTGGCCACTTAGCTGGCTTCTGATGCCAGACTCCTCAAGCTTTGTCTCTCCTTGACCTAGAGTGGGATCTGAGAGGAGACCCATCGCATTGCCTTGAAGGTGGCAGGGCTAAAGAAAGGGAGTTTTGAGAGGAAAGAAACTCTTCCTCTAACAAGAACATGTGGTGTACTCTGATGTCCCCAGAGCCCTGTCTAGGCATTTACTACCAGGAATCCCACAGAACGTTCTACAGTTTCTGCATATCTAGATCTCTGAGCCCAACATAGCCAGAGGCTCAGAGATGCAGCCTGATGTTCCTGAGGACACACAGCTAAGTTTGACCAGACACACAACTCACAACCAGATCTCTAAAGTCAAAGGAAGAGAGGATCCAAAAGTTGAAAATGAGTCCCCAAACCACTAAGGGTGAACAGCAAGAAAGTGGCTTTCTACAGCAGTCTCTGTCACATATAGTTCGCCTGGGCCAGCCACCTGCTTTCTCTAGTCATTTGGCAGGTACAGCTCTGGCCTCTTAGAATCAGTCTAGGGCCCCCTCCATTGGTCAGCAACATTCTCAGTCTCTGCCACCCCCTGCCAGATGGGGGAGAATCTGGCCATGTCCCCAGGCAATTGGCCCATAGCTGGGGTCTGAGGACAGTAGGGCCAGCTTCCTTCTGGATTCTTGGGGCTCCTCTTCTGCCCAGGCTCAGATCCTTAGGGTGTTTTCATGAATGAGTCTCATGGTTCCAGTATGGATTCATTCATACCAGAGGCTTGTTCATGGTGACCTGATGCCAAGCCGGAAGGAAGCTAAGAAGCCACCAAGCAGCCAACATAAATGTCACCAGCCTTTCTGTGCAGGCGATACCTCTAATTACTGGAGACCTCCCCAGGGTCTCATGCAGAACAGGTGATTCTTGGTCAGCACACAGGGATAATGCTGGCTACACAGTTGGCCATGGTGCCCCATATCCGCCATGGCTACTCAAATGACCATGGTGCCCCACATTTGCCTAGAGATATTAGGTAAAAGAATGAACAGTCCACAGGGATGGGGAGAGGGTAAGGATGCCCCAGGCCAGGAATGAAGAAAGGAGCATAGAAGGAGGACAATTTAAAAGGTGGATACAGAAAATGCAAACAAGTATCAGGTACAGTATGAACACAGCTATGGATCCCATGCTGGCCCAGCTTGACTGCCCCTCAGTCTGTGCCCTCTATTTAAGGACATGGGGCACACTTGGCTCCCTTCAGAGTGAGCTACTTCCCCTAGATCCTACAACAAGGTCTTAGTGTGTAGCTCATATAAGCCTCAAATTTGCCATCCCCCTGCTTCAGGCTCCTGGCTTCCCTAGCCATTTCAGTGTGAGCTTTGGTACTTAAAGGGATGGGTACTCTTCAGTTGTTTTCGAAGTGTATGGGGAGAGAGTTCCTTATTGTCCAGAGGTTCTGGACTCTGCTTCCAGGCTGTGTGTTCCACAAGTCTCTGTGTCCCTATCTTTAATGTGGGAAGTGTGACCACCACTGGTTTTCATATGGCTGCTTCATAAAGAACAATGGCAGGTCTGCTTAGTGGAGATGGAGCATTTGATCTTCAGTGAAGGAAGACATGCGGTACCACTGGAGACACACAGCCAGCTGCCAATAGCTTTATCCCCAGTTCCTCAAAGGAATTCTGTGACTTCCACACAAGTTACTAAACTTCTCTGAGTCTGTGTCTGCATTGGATTAAATGAGATAAAGCTTTCCCTTGTCCCAGGGTCTGAAACCAAACAGCCTTGGCATATGTAAGTTCTCAGAGATATTTTCCAATCCTTTCTCTTTAAGACTTAAAGGGCCAAGTCAAAGTATACCTGGCACTTTAGCTTCTGGGTCCCAGCTACACCAGGGCAAACAGGGCAGAGCTAGGCTGCCTGCTCTGGGCAAGACTGTATCCTGGAGTCCAGTGGAGTCCTTCAGAGAGGGAGGTCAACAGTGAAACAGGGACTTTATGGGAGGGACCAGGAGTACTGTCAGGACCTACTATTAGGATCAGGGCCCTATCCTAGAAATGTTCACAAGGAGATATACCCCTTAAGGAGGAGGTTAGAGATTCAGAGTCATGCAAGCACACGCTGCCCCCCTCCTCACAGTGGTCACACTCCCGGTGGGATAAGGGACATTGGAAGAACAAGGAAGGGAAAATGAAATCAAGGGTGCTGGGGAAAAGACAGGGAGCATCACTGTCAGGCCAGGGATACAGCACATGCAAAGGCACAAAGGAAGGAAGCTGGGCCAACTGACCCCAAATCCTTGGCTCTGCAGGTGGGGAGGCTCCAGCTGGGGTGGGAAAGGAATCTGAGGTGGCAGATAAGCCTAGCATGGCCTCTCTCCCAAGGTCCCCCTGTGCTCTTTTAGCAATCCTTCTGAAAGTAGTTCCTTGCCTATGCTTGCTCTGACACCCACATCTGCCCTGCTGTTACACAGGCATCAGTCTTACCAGGACACCAGGTCTCTGACCAGACTGCTCAAGGCCAGTGGAAACAAGAGACCAGCACCGGGCCTGGGTCTGCTGACCCCCAGCACTGTCGTCTTTCCCTCCTGCTTTGGGTTCCTAGACTGTGTTACACTCCACGTTCGGCAAGTTCCAGAGAGTCTGTCTGGGGCTCACACACCACCAGGCCCCACGAACGACCTGGTCCCTGTTTCCATAAAGACAATAAGGAGAGAATTCTGCACCCTCTTCACCGCTGGCCATAGCAAAAGCTAAATTTCTCAAGGAGAGGCCTGCTGGATTTGGACACTCAGCCCAGGAAGCTGGCCATTTGCTGTACACAGAACCCCGGTGATTGCCAGAGCCTGGGGCTGCAGAACCAGAGCCAGGGCAAACACCCTGTGGATCAGCTGGCTGTGAGGTATGGAGGAAGCCAGCCTGGCATCTCTAACAGTCGCCCCTGTCTTCATGGGATTGTTCTGCCAGCCAACACTGCTCTGTGTGTGACTTTTCTAGCTCCCACTGAGGGGCGGGGGTGGGGGGACAGAGGAGGTAGAGCAGGAAGCTGTGACCACAGGATAATTGTAGCTCCCGGGGGAGGTGGCTCTGGAAGATTTGGAGAGATGAAATGATGTAGAAATTAACTATGTGTGAAGATGACTTACATCGTGCAGAGGGTACGCAGCTGAGTATACGCCATTGGCCAGGAGGCTGGTGATACCTTTAAAAACAGAGGTAGAGAGAAGTTAAGGACTAGCAGGCCTGCTGCCTCGCATCTGGAAGTCAGAGCCATCACAGGGCGTCCCTGCTCACAGGGATGCTGCTTGAAGCTTGCACCAGGCTACCCAGAGCCCAGTCACCATCTTGGGGTTCTTCCCCAGGTAGAAGGCAGCAAGGCGAGTTAGCTATCCACTAGAGATGATTTCAACATGCTTGATTGGCAGGGTTAAGAAGACGCAGAGCACACCCCAAGAGGAAGTTCTGTCCCTGAGGAAGGAGGCAGAGCAGTTCAGTCACCCCCAAACCTCAGATTCGCCAGCTACCCCCACCGGCCTGAGGGAGAACCTGCAGATGGACAGACGGCCTCCGAGTGGTCAGAGAAGCTGATCATGAGAGATGACGGATGGGAAATTGATGGTGTCGGGAAACACACATACAATTTGGAATTAGCTTGTAAGTTGATGGGAGAAGCGGAAGAGGAGGCCCCGCTCTTACCGTATTTCCCACACTTCCGCCGTTTACTTAGAAGGGCAGAGTCCTTCCTTCTTCCCTCTCCTTGCCCTGTTTACACATTGGCTATTAGTTACACAGAAGGGCCTAGAAGGGTCAAAGCTACATTTTGGGGAGACAGCTGGTGGTGGCAAGGGGCTCACAGTCAAGTGCTCAGGGCAGAAGGAAGATGGCAGAGCCCTTGTTGGCTGGGTCTGGAAGCCCACACTGACACAGAAGAAATAAAAGTCTACAACCTGCCTCTTGGAAAGGATGCTGTGTCTGGCTCTGGAACCTGGTACTGAAGAGGTGGAGGAGAGTGGACTGCAGGAGCAGGGGATCCTGGGAGACTGCTCTGGTTTTAACATGCTCAGAACCAATGTCTTAGATCCTCATCCCCCCAAATCCCAACTGCTGACCCAGAGCCCCCTGACTGGCAGAAGTGGCTTTTTACGTGATCTCTTGTGGGTCAACTTTTCTCCGCAGCCTGGAAGCTGACTCTATGCAACGTGGCTAGATGACATTTGAAAAATAACCTAAACAAGGCCCATCTCCTTGGACAGTGGCCTGGAATAGCCAGAGGTCCTGAGGGACATATAGGAATCAAAATCAGAGGTGGCTGGAGCACATGGCTGAAGCCATGGTCACAAGTGGAAAGTTCACCTCACATCAAGAACATACATGGGGCTGCATCCTGGCCAGTGGTCTCCTCACCCTTCCTAGGACTCAACCAGGGTGAAATCTCCACAGGCTCTTCCTTGGGCTTACCAATCCCTTCAAGCCCTCACCTGAGAAGCCTCCCTTGACCTGGGCTCCTAACCACTGGAGCTTCCCCAGCCCTCTGTCTGAGAGACTCCATTCTAGTTTAACTGTTTCTTTGCCCTAGAACACAAGTACCTGAGGGTGGCCCCTGAATAGACGAGCTGGCAGGAGCCAGCCACTACTTGATAGAAGGTCAGTAAGTGACTTTGTAAGTCACCAGAGCTCCTGAGCCAGGTACCAACATGAAGTAGGATTATGACGGCACCCTGGTCTTTCTCTTCCACACAGAGGCAAGGGAACCAGAGAAGTAAAACTATGGGTGGGAAGCAACCCAGATTCTTTACCTCAGGGTCAAGCTAGAACAAGGGTCAGCTCCAGTTCAGCTATGCTCTATAGATCTTCATGGAAGCCATATCCATTTCTATGGATGGGACCTGATAGTGCCTAGTCATGCACCCTTTCTACTTCTGGTGGCCTTGTCACAGCTGTGCTCTGACAGCAGTGACCTGAACAAACCCCTGAGTGAGTGCAAGGCATGCTCATTCTGGAGGTCCTCACTATCTGAAGGGACCAAGCCGTGGGGACAGAACTCCTGGGTTCTGGGCTGGGGCCCAACCCCCAATAAATCAAATATGGGCTTGGATATGTCAAAGCATCCCTGTGGCCAACTGTGGGCCACACCATCAGGCCACATGCAGTCTCTGGGCCTGGCAGAACCCTCCCTGTTTCAGCCAGGTCACCCAAGGGCTTGGCCACTGTTCTCTTTGGGTTGCTATTTCCAATGGCCCAGAACTGGGCTGTGGTCCCTAAGGGACACCTCTTTATTCCTTTCTACTGGACTTATGATCAAAGAGGGGTTAGGACCCTTGTGTGTTTCTTTTCCATGGCTTAGGGTCTCTTTGCAGGACCCTGTCCTTATACTCACAAATACCTTCAGCTAAGGAAGCAGCAGCTCTGGGTGTAAAACACCTGGCTATAAATCTACTGGGAACAGGACCTTGCCACAGCTTTTCTGCCAGTCGCCCAGATTTCTTTTCTGAACCAACATAGGCTTAAATCAAATCTCTTTGAGGAAGCCCCAAGCCAGATGCCCACCTCCCACCGAGAGGCAAGAGGACACTGAGAAACTGCTGCTGACCTCAAGTCCACACAGATCCTTACCCATGCTGTACTTGGCCTTGGTGCAGTTGTTCTCTTCAGGATTTCATAGACCTAGTGCAGAGAGGAGGGACAAAAGGGGGAGCAGTTACTCTGCTGCTCTGCCAGTCAAAGGCCCACAGTCACAGGGCACTAGGAGGGTCCTGGGCTTTGAACACCAGCAGGTGACTCTCAGAGGTAAGCAAAGCAGGAGTCACAAAGAACCCTTAGCCTTCACCTCCTGGTGCAGGACTGATCCTACAGGCCTCACAAGGTGCCAGCTGTGTGAGTAGGAACCTTCCTAGGAGCTAAGGGAATAGGGGTACATAATATTTGGCTCTGTGTTCTGCTGCTGCTCATTGCCTCTTTTGTGGAGACAAGAGCAGGACCTGAGAACCTGCCTATATGCATCTCTGTATGAGCTAGAAACCTGGAGGAGGGCAAGGTGGGGGCTGGATCTCGAGAAGCCCCCAAGAAGGGATCCTGTCCCTTTTGCCATCCCTTTGACTAATGAGATATTTTGCTTGATGGTCTCAGGAGCCCTGCTTAGTAGTCTGGTTTGCCTGGGGCTGAGTTAGGAGATCTTGTACAAACTGCACCACCAGCCCCGTGCCTCAGTTTAACCCTTTGATACATGGGCTTGGGATAAACAGCCATGGCCTAATTAAATTACTTTCATTTTATTTTTGAGACAGGGTCTCATGTACAGCCCAGGCCAGGCTGGCCTCAAACATACTGTTAAGGATAACTTTAAACTTCTGATTGTCCTTCCTTCATTTCCTAAGAGCTGGGGTTGGAAGTGTGTACCACCATGGTGTTTGTGGAGCCAGGGATCAAACCCAGGGCCTCCTGTAATCTAGGCAGCACTACTACCAACGGAGCCAGATACTAGCTCTGTGGCAGCAGGGTAAACCGATTGGACATTTCTTAGCTTTGAGTTCATCTCTCAAATTTCTTTGCTATGTTCACTTAGGCAAGACCAGTTCCCTCCATTGGCCTTTAGGACTGTAGCACCCGGCTCTGCCATTACATCTGGCCTCCTCAATCAGCAACCCCAGCCTCTTGCTGCCCCTTCTTGAATTCCCTCCTGCAGCCTCTGTTAGAAACACCTGTCCTGTAGTCCTAAATGGTGCCAGGGCCACATTAATAGATCCGTGAGGCAGGTCAGTCACCATTCTGTATTGTCGTCCCACTTTCCCTCCACCACTTCGCCCTGTGGGTGCATAACCCTGCTCAGTGCTTGCACATCTCTTTTTTTTCACTCTCTCTCTTGTCACTGGATCTCTGCTTTCAGCAACAGGTCCTCTCTCTGTATTCCTCTGTGCTGTCCAGATCACCTCACTTCCGTGACCCAGTCCTCGAACTCAGAATCCCTACTCTCTTGCCTCACCATGTGGCCGATTAAGGCGTGCACCTCCAACACCAGGTGGTCTTACTTCTATCTATCACCACCAAGGGACCCCACATCCAACCACCTCCACTACCATGTGACTCCACATCCATCCACTTTTACCACCACATGACCCACATTCATCCATGCGTACCATGTGACCACACACATACCTTTCACCCACTCCCACAGTTGATCCCCCAGGAGTGAATATAGCTGATTATATATAAAAAAAAAACCTTTGCCCAGCAACCTTTTATGGCTCCCCACTGGCTGCAGGCCTACTGTCTAAGATCCCAGTGAGCACAATGGGCCCTTGTCTCTTGGAACCTGCTGGTCTCTGACTCCAAATAGCTTGTACATGGAGCCACCCTAATGTCAGGAGAAAAGCGGCCAGTCTAAGTGGAGGAAGAGACTGTCACACCTGGGTCTAAACCATGAGACCTGACAAGCCAGCCACAGATCTGTGAATCGCCAAATGCCTTTGGAGCACAGAGGTGGTCTACACACAGGCCTCCAGGATCTCTTGGAGACAGTGTCCCTCCTTTGTTCCTCCAGCAGCAAACAGTCATGGCTCTCCACATCTGTTGTCCCCAGTGAAATGGCTCTCTGGCTCAGTAGAAATGGTAAAATTCATGGGAACCTCCGACTAAATAGTCTCACAGCTAATCACCAGGAAGAGGTCCCAAAACTACTCACAGCCCCTTCAGCTTGTCACCTCCCCACAGCAAAAGTGTGTTTGCAAACATTCTTCTGGAGGCATCTGCCAGCCTGGAAAGTGTGCGAAGCCACGGAGCACACATGCTGAAGCACAAGTGCACAGCTGTGACAGTGGGAGCCACACTGTGCTGATCATACTGTAGGGCGTCTCCCAAGACACAGACATCCAAGACACTGTCTCTTAGACATGGCAGCCCCAGCTCTTTTGGAGACCAAGAGGGGTATAGTTGTCCCTCAAACACATCAGTCCCAATTCCACCAGAAGCCATGTCTTTGATCAGGTTTCTGTTGCCTGTTACCATGAAATCTAATTGTCAAAATTAATCAATCGTGGGCAGGCCAAATGGCTCAACAGGTAAAGGTCCTTTCCTTCCTTCCTTCTTTCACTCTCTCTCTCTTCCTTCCTTCCTTTTTTTTTTTTTTTTTTTTTTTTTTGGTTTTTCTTTTCTTTTTTTTTCTGGTTTTTCGAGACAGGGTTTCTCTGTGTAGCCCTAGCTGTCCTGGAACTCACTCTGTAGACCAGGCTGGCCTTGAACTCAGAAATCTGCCTGCCTCTGCCTCCCAAATGCTAGGATTAAAGGCGTGCGCCACCACTGCCCGGCTCCTTCCTTCCTTTCTTAAAATTTATTTCTTCATGTATTTAATTTTAGGTATATGAGTGCCTCTGCAGGTACACTTGCTTGTCAGAAGAGGGCATCAGATCCCATTACAGATGGTTGTGAGCCACCATGTGATTGCTGGGAATTGAACTCAGGACTTCTGGAAGAGCAGTCAGTGCTCTTTACCACTGAGCCGTCTCTCCCACTCCCAGGGAAAGGTTCTTGCTGTCAAGTTTGACTATCAGGGTTCAATCGTCAGAAGGAGAGAAACAACTCCCTTGGGTTGTTCCCTGACCTTTACAGATGCACTATAGAACATGTGTCTCACCATGCCCAATAAATAAGTTAATAGACATGCAAAAAATTAAACTGACAACATCAGTGAAAACAGGACTGCACTGTGCCCAAGGGACTGTCCTGATGGAGGTGCTACCTGCCCCTGTTGGGGACAAACTAGAATCAGTCTTGTTCTGACACAGGCTTGGGAACTGTCCTGCAGACACAGGTAAAGGGAGAGGCAGCAGAGGGGAAACATCTGCCTCCCCTGGGTCTGAGTGTTTCTCCCCCCCCAAAGAACTTGCGCCCCCCCCCGCCCCCTCGCAGGGTGGTGGCTGCAAGAAGAGTTGAGCTCCCTGTACCAAGCAAATGGGCAGCCTCCCCTTAGCCCTTGCTGTGACCCAGCCAGGCTAGATGCTCTAGGCAGGAGAAGAGAGCAGAATAGGCCTTAACTGACAGGCGAATTTCTTGTTTAGATAGAAATTGGGTCCTGTGGCACGCACAGTCCCATCTTGGCTGGCAGTCAAGTTGGCAGCTGAAGGATAAACACCAGGCCAGTGCCCTGAGTAGGACAGGGTGGCCTGCGTGTTCAGATTGCAACCTAGGCTGGAGGCACTGGCAAAGACCTGGGGATATTATCCTGATACATGTGCCTGGGCTCAGGCTGCCTGGTCTGCTCTGACATCCTCAGCCAAGCAAGCCCCTTGCAAGTTCTTCCAGGACCAAGTGACAAAGGGAGCTCAGGCTGGAGATCCCCTCCCCCAGCTTCCTGCAGCTTAGCTCTTTCTCACGCTCCTCCAAACTGAGCAGCCAGGGCCTCCCTCCCCTGGGCCACCCACTGCCCTCCTGATTCATTATTCTAATTATTTTTGTCACAGGCAATTAGAGCTGGCTTCCACCCTGAGGAGTTTCAGAGAAATGAAATGATCATTGGGGTCCCCGGGGGCACCCTCTGATGAGGCAATTCCAGGACGCCTACTCACTATTGTGCTCCGGGTTTTGCTGTCGAAAAAAGAGTCCCTGTCAGTCAGGTCGAATCTGCAGGAACAGAAGGAGACAGGGGATTGCTGTAGGCCTTAGGGGACTCCAAGCCTGGGGAGTTATGCTCTCTCCAATAACAATGACCATGAGGGGTCTAACTATCCTCATAGCAGGCACAAGTGTCCCCCCCCCCCCCCCCCCCGTCCCTGGGCATGGGGTTAGCAGATCTCATTAGCCCTAGGTGGGAGACTCTGAGACCTCCCATTGCTGGGAAGGGAATAAAGGGTACCCTTTAGCTCTGATATATTTCTTTTTATTTGAATCAAAGTCTCATGTAGCCCAAGCTAGTCTCCAGCTAGCTGTATAGGTGAGGATGGCCTTAAATGTCTCACCCTCCTGCCTCCATCTCCTTAGTACTGGGATGGCAAGCATGTGTTTTGATGATACCTCTGGAAGGCAGTCTTTCAAGCCCTTGTTTCAGTGACAAGAGGAGACAGTGTCATACCTCCACGGGAAGGTTTCAGTTTTGAGGACTCTGTCCCTGAAAATGGTCTGCGTTCAGGTGTCCTGGGCTACACTGAGATTGCCTGAGGTTTCTGGGGGCACAGGAATAGCTCTAAAGTCACCATTCCTTGTGGGGCTTAGTGGAGAAGCAGAGGGTGGAGCTAGGTATGGATAATGGGCATGATCCTTTCATGTCCCTGAGCAGGCAGAGGCCACTGGGCAGCTCTGCCAAAGACTGGTCAGTATAGTCAGGGCAGCACATGACTCCCCCACAGCCACTACTATCTTTGCAGAGCGGAGAGCTATATTCTGAGCTAAAATGTGGGTGTATGCTCCTTGCCCCCTGAGGCTAAAGCACCCAAAGCCACCTGCCCCTGGGCCTTGACATCTAAACTACCTGAGTTCCTGGTACTCCAGCCTTTTCTCCCATTTCTGCCAGCAAGGCCAGGCCTAGGTAGGCCTCCCAACTGCCACTGCTGAGCCAGGTAGCCATGTACCACTGCCTCTTGGGAACAGGGAGGATGGAAGGGTCCGGAACAGGCTCAGAACTGCCAGGCAACGCCCTGCTGGCTGTGGATCTCCAGGGCCTTGGGAATCCCTTGAGGGAGGCTTCTTGCTCAATTGATTGCTGCCTCACCAGCTGCTCCATTTGGGGCTGCTGAGGGTTCGTGACAAGAAACCAGTGCTCAGAGGAACACAGCTATAGCTGGGTAGCCTAGGCCTATCTAGCCAGGGCCCAGGTAGTTTCCCTAAGCATTCTCAACTAAGGCAAAAGTCTGCATCCCTGTCTCCTCTGCAGCTAAGGCCCTTCAAAGTTGCTTCCTTGGCCTCTTCTGGGCTCCACAGTTACATAGTACTTACAAGAATGAGTTCCCTTGTTCAGGGTGGGGGCTAGGGGAGTCAACCTGGACTTCTCACTCACAGGTGTTGTTTCTCCTGGAAAAGGGGTAGGAGAGCCTCTTTGTGGTCTGTGGTCTGTGCTCAGCCACTTTCGGCTGGATGGGGTCTGTGATCTTCTGCAGAACTGAGTTGATGGTTTTCAGGAGGCCTCGGGTCTCACTGATGTGGTACACCTGTGGGCAAGACCAGGCGGGGTGATGAGCCACTCTACCAAGCTCTGACTTTTATGATGGTTAGTTAATATTGCTTGTCAACGCGATGGAATTTAGATTCACCATGGAAACGAACCCTGGGCGCGTCTATGTGGAAGTTTCTAGATTGGGAAAACTGAGGAGGAAGATATACCTGGAATGTGGACGGCACCATCCCATGGGCTGGGGACTCAGACTGAATCAAAAAGAGAGTGAGCTGAGGGCCAGTGTTTGTCTCTCTGCTTCTGATTATGGACGCAACATGAGCAGCTGTCTCACGGCCCTGTCTTCATGCCATCCACACCATTATGGCCATATCTCCATAAAATGTGAGGCAAATAAATCCTTTCTTCATTAAGTTGCTTTTGTCAGGGCAATGTGTAAAGTGACTAAGTCTGAGTGCCTATTCTTGGATGGTGAGAAAAACAGTCCTTCCTGGGAACAGAGCAGCCAGGAGTGAGTCAGGGGATAGCCTGTGTGCCCTGTATCTGCTGTTCCAGGCTTACCCAAAAGAGTTCAGCATTCTAGGAGAGTTGGGCCAGCAGCTCAATTATAACACATTCTAGAAAACATTTGCCCCAAATGTGTCTTCTGATTCCAAAGCTGTAATCCAGCGGCTTCAGTGGATCTGAGAAGCTGCGTTGGAGTGGTCTCCTTCCACCCACACACGTAAATATGGACTCTCAGCCCAACTTCCCTGGCAGGCTGCTCTTCAGCCATAAAGTTTTCAGAGATTAAAAGGAAAAATCCCAGCAAGCTAGAAAATGTAATTAAATTGAATCTGATAAATTATCTGAGACCCCACAAGCATCAAAGAGGCTGGGCCTCAAGCTGAACTCTATTTGTTCAGGTCAAATTCCTGGAACAGAGCAGGCAGCTTTTCTGCTCGGCTCTTTTCTTGGTGTTCTGGTGGGGTGTGGTCTTCAGTCTTGTTCACTCTCTCTTTTTAGGTTGGTGTTGTGTGTGTGTGTGTGTGTGTGTGTCTGTGTCTGTGTCTGTGTATCTGTGTACAGGTACCTACAAAGACCAGAAGAGGGTGCTGAATCCCCTGAAGCTGACAGTACAGTGAGCTGCCCTTTGTGGTCCTGAGATCTGAACTCCAGGCCTCTGCAAGGCATCTATCTAGCCCTGGCCTAGAGTCTCTAAAGACCACCCCAGGCAGGGTCAGATGCTTCACAGTGGATAGGAACTCCCCCCCCCCTTTGTGTCCTCTGTCCCCTCGTGTTCTCACTCCCTCTTCCAGGTGTCCTCATATCAAGGCCAGTGTTTTGTAATATAAACACACCACCCACCTTCTTTGTGGGCATCTTCAGTTTCAAAAACTCAGCTTCCCTGCAGAGCACATGCCAGGGTGCATGGATCTTCACAAACCCGACACCGTGGATTTTGGTCTAGAGAGAGAAAAGGGGCTATTAGTGTATTTGGCAGCTAGACCCCCTTTCCACCTTGGTACCCAGCTATAATTGATGAGGTGTGGCTGCCTTTGCCTGATACCAGCCCCATGACAGTACTCAGCAAGGCTAGGAACCTTCCTATAGTGTTTTATGCAAGAATCCAGGAGTCCCCAGGTCACAGCCAGGGGGGAATCTTAGGGGTATAAAACATGTGCAAAGTTTTCAGGGGTTAAGTGAGAGCCCCCCAAAGCCTAGCAACAACAGAAGACCATTCATGATTCCAGTCACACACCCCTCAGCCTTGACTGGGGCCTCTCAGGGCTCACCAAAAGGTAAGGATACGGGGTGGTGTCATATAGTCCTCTCTCTCCTACTTGTAGCCTAACTTCAGTTTCCCTTATATCTATGACCTTTATCCTTGAAGTGTTGACAGCCCGACACAGGGACACCAGAGTTCAAGTCCATAGCTGTTTTGACTTGGGACAAGTATGATGGTTATTTTTGTCAATTTGGCACACTATAACATCATGCTGGGCTGTGGACCTGTTTTCATGATAGAATGTCTTAATGAATTGGAAGACCCCCCACTGTGGGTGGCACCATTCCCTGGCATGGGATCTTGGATTGTATAAGAATGGGAAAAGTAAGCTAAGTATAAGCTGCACATATTAACTCTCTGCTCTAGATTGTGAATGCTACCAGTTGCTTCAGGTTCCTGTTGCCTGACTTGCCTACAGTGATGAACTGCAACCTGGAGTTGTGGTCTAAATGAACCTATTTCCCCATAAGCTTTTGTGAGCGTATTTTACCACCACAAGTCATGTCTCTCTGTTGAGAGACAGGAAGGGCTACTAACTGGCAGCCACATTAATGGCCTTACAAGAACTGACTGCTACCACCAGCTGGAGAAGAAAAGCATCATTGCACAAGGGACATTTAAGTTTGTGGAGAAGTCCCTTTAGCCTACCAGCTCTTGGCTGGCAGAGGCCACCCAATTCAGACTCAAGCGTGTTTCCCCAGACAGCAGTACCATGCCTAGCCCCTGGTTCTCTATAGACACGTCCCTTGGAAAAGGCACTTTATCAAGAGTGACTACATAGTCACACAAACATGTAGGACATTGCCCAGATCTTTCCCCAAACCTGGAAGACGGGAGCTTCGCCCAGGATCTACAGGGTCTACAGTTCTGAGACCTGAAGGAGTTTGTCATGGGGTACAGAGCAGCAGTGTGCCCTGCCCACCTCAGGACCATAGCTGGTGAGTGGCCAGCCCAAAGATGTACTGTAGGCTGCCGGACTGCAAAAGAAATGGGCCAATGTCATCTGAGGACGATCTATAGAAAAACCATTCGAGATGCTGAAGCAGGGTTGTTTCTAAGGCTCTTCTGCTACTCTGGCTTGCATAGTGAGTTTCAACCAATCAATCAACCAAATTAACCGAACATCTGAAAAGGGGAGGAAGTAAGTACACTTGTCCAGAGGCTAACACCACAAAGTTGGTGCCTCTGGGAGCTCACACAGCAGCACAGCACTCCCACCTGGCACAAAGAGGTAGATCACAATAGAGATTGGCAAAGTTGGTGGAGTGCTCGCCTAGAAAGCATGAGGCACTGGGGTCAAGCTCCAGTACCCCATAAACTGGGTGGAGTGTTGTATGTCTGTAATCTCAACACTCCAGAGATAGAAACAGGAGATCAGAAGTTCAAGGTTACTCTTAGTCTCATGGGAAATGCTAGGCCAGCATGGGCTTCTTGAGGTTCCCTCACAAACAAACAAGATAGTTCAAGCCAGAGCTCGGGGATGGAAGGCTCTGGCTACAGGCCTGCTCTTCCTCTGTGAAGAGGCACATCTCATTCCAGGATACAGAAGACACACCAGAGTCTTAGGATGGAAATCCATGGTCCTTCTGTGCCCCTGGGTACAGGTGGGATAGACTTGGGAGGTCAGGGTCAGAATCCTGCTCAGCCTGAATGCTCTATAGCACGTGTCTTAACCTCTCCAGATCCTGCTCCCTCGCCTATAAAGCCAGTGATATGAGGTCTGGTTTGAAGACAGACAGGGCCCTTAGCAGTTGAGGCCCAGCCTTGGGCCTACAGGCAAAATCAACACAAGGGACTGAAGGAGCTAAGTACAGCTTCAGTCTGGCTCTGACGCAGATTAGGCCATGCCTGTTTTGGCCAGCCCTGTCACAGAGTCCCCAGCCCTGGTGACTCATATGCTGAGTCATGGGACATCCCTAAGTCAGGGGAAATGTCTGTTGT
This sequence comes from Mastomys natalensis, assembly GCA_021653895.1. Classification (NCBI taxonomy): domain Eukaryota; kingdom Metazoa; phylum Chordata; class Mammalia; order Rodentia; family Muridae; genus Mastomys; species Mastomys natalensis. The sequence continues at coordinate 630,892 of JAJTUV010000342.1, forward strand.
CTCACAAGTGGTGGAGATCAGTAGAGACCACGTGTGGTGGAGGCTAGCTTTTCTACTACAGATCCAGATTCATCTCTGTGTAGTGTTTGCCCGCACGCAAAGACCCAAAATATTCTTTGGAGTCCTAGCATCCCTGGGAAAGTGAGCCCTGCTGACGCGAGTGCTCGGGTTTCTCCCAAGGAAACATCTGGTTGGTAAATGGGGTCGTGGGACCTATTTAGCAAAAACACACTAAGATGTTTCAAAAAAAAAAAAAAAAACCCCAAAGCGTGGTACCCTGCCTGACCACGGCACTCCCACAAGAGGGGGATCCTGGGGCATGGCCAGGTCCCTTCAGCCACAGCCAAAGGCTGCAAAGGACTAAGTTCTATCCCTACTCCTAAACCCTGAGCCGTGACATTTGAAACCACAAACTCATGGGCATAAGGCAGGGAGGGCACAGCCTAGCTAAGCCACAGGGACCTGTGAAGGGACAAGTCCCCAAGAAGCCCCCATCCAGAGAACAGGTTAGGCCAATTCAATTAGGACTCAGCTGAGAAATTATAGGCATCTATCCTGAGCCCCAAATGAAAGGACTTTGAGTTCACTAGAAATGGTTCTAGAGCCATCTTTACAGCAGAAGCCAGGTACGTGGCTCATTCCTGTAATCCTAGCACTTGAGAGATTAAAACAGAGTTCAAGAGGTGTCCTGTGGTGCCAGCCTGGGCTATATACTGACTTCTAGGTCACCCTGGGCTACATTGTGAGACTATCTCAACAAACAAACAAACAAACAACAAACACACCACACAGAAAGAAAACTAAACTAGAACTTTGACCAGGCAGGTGGCACAAGTCCGTAACTACAGACAGGCAGGAGAGTCAGGAAGGAGTTCAAAGCCAGCTTCACCAACATAGCAGGGTCAAAGCTAGCTATAAGATTCCATCTCAAAAAACTAAATAAATAAAAGAAGAAAGAGGAGGAGGAAGAAGAGAAGGAGGAGGAAAGAAGAGGACAGGGGTGGGAGGTTCCATGAAGGGTTCGAGAGGCTAAGGGCACCAAGTCATCACCTCATCCTTGTGCCCGGAGGCCTGTGTACCAGTCCATCACTCAAGGTAATAATAACAAACTACACCTATTATCTGCCTGATGTCCTGATTCCCACCTGCCTTTCCCGCTGGCAATGGCTGCCTGCACAGATGTGAGCTTGAGACAGATGGTTCTGCTTCCATGTGCTCCTAGGATGGCTGCCTGCGTGTGACAGAGTATTCAATGAGTAAGTGACAGACGAACGGGAGGAGCTAGCCCCAGCATCTGGCCCCCGTCTACCCTCTCTCAGACCTCCTGGTCTGCCTTAGTGTACCCCTGTGGGTGATGAGGGGGCTGGAAAGGTCTGTAGACACTTGATCCAGATGTTTGAGCAGCAGGTGTGGCATGGGAACTCAACCTGGTGCTCCCTTGTCATGCTCATGCTGTTCCTCCACCCACACAGCTCCCAGAGGGTGAGGCATGGCCCATGGGGTTGGGATATGTTGCCACTAGTGTGGAGCCTGGGTGGGGAAGCCTTGCACGCTAACTGGCATGCTCACAGTGTGGGTACTGCTGGCCATGTTCACAGTGTGAGGGAGACTTGGAGTCCATGGCAAGAGTAGATTTGGGAGCAGGGGTGCCCATCTACCCTTAGGGCTGTCCTCTTGATGCTATCCTTAGATTTAAGCCTTGGGCACTAGGGCACCATAGGTCTCAGTGCGTGGATGACCTCGGTTGTCCTTTGTCAAAATATGGCAGGGACAGGCCCAGGTCCAGGATGTGCTTTTCTTCAGTCCAGGGCCTGAGACCTGCTGGATGACAGAGTTATCAGCAGCTAGATCCAGTCCACCTCTGCTGCCATTGAAGGTGGAGCCATCCCCCTGAGGCAACCCTCCATGAAAAACAAAAAATGCTGGCTACAATTAGGGAAAAAAAAAAATCAATGCACTGTCTTCAAGATTCTGTGCAGTTGGAACCAGGACAGAGAGCCACAAGCCATGCCATGACAGCAAATGCAGATCCAGAGAGGACACTAGAACCATGTCTTCAGAGGGCGGTGACATCTACCTTGTGGTGGTGACCAGGCCTGACTTGAACTGGCTTCAATGGCCACCCAGCCTTGGTGGGAAGGAATAGGACTAGGTTCCCTTTCGTGAGCCCCACAAAGGAACAGTAGTCTTCTTCTGACCCCAGGGCAGTAGGTTGGTGATTGCTCAAGAGCTTGAGGGTACAGGAGGATTTAAACCCAGGAACGGGCAGACACCATCCAATACCCCATGTTCCCATGAGCATGCCTGCTCCTCTGAGTTACCCTGAGGAGCATGGAGAAGGAAACTGAGGGAGAAAAGAGGAGGACTAAAGAGGAGGAAGGACACTCACGAAGGGGCAATGGCTTCAGCTGTCACTGTGGCCTTGGGGCATGTCAGCCCAAGCCCTGGGAACACTACAGGGTTTCAGGAGGTCCTGGATGGGCACAAAACCAGCTGAGCTCACGGATTTAAACAACCTAGGGACATGGCTAGGGAGAAGCAGCAAGTGACAGAGACAGAAGCCAGCGCTCTTGGCTGGAGAGTGTGAGCTCATTAGATGGATGACAGACAGGTCAGCCCTGCTCACCTCAATTACAGACATAAACTTCAAGACAGGAAGGCCTGGAAAGAACAGGAAACTATTAAAAAGTGACACAGCCAACTTGGGGAAGAACCAAACAGAACGTCTAGAAATAAAGACTCGGACTGAGGACTAGAATCTTGACACGGTGTTGGCAAACAGAACCCCCAAAGAAAGCAGGATTAGAGGACGGGTGTGGGCCGGAGGTATCCGAAAGGGCTTGGAGACATTTGCTTACTTCCATGGGGTGTTTCTGGGCTGTGGCTTACCTCAAGCTTTCCAACTAACAGCTGCCGGCAGAGTTCCTGGCAGTCTCCTGCAGGCCTGGCCACAGAGAGAGCCTCAGAGAGCAGCCACAATGGGATAGCATTCACCTGAAGCCACCAGCCTGCCCAGGGTGAGCTGTATGGTCAGGTGGGAAGTGCTGGGGAGACTCAGTCAGGAAAGTGCTTGCAAACATGGTGGAGGACCTGAGCTGATCCTTGGAACCCATACTGTGGAGCATGGTAGCTTGACCCCTTGTAATCCTGAGGAAGCAGAGGCAAAAGGATCCCTGGGGGCTGATCAGCCAGGCTAGCCTAACCAGCTAGCCAATGAGAAACTCTGTGTCAAAGAACTAGGGGGAAAGCACCTGAGGCATGACAGCTAAAGTTGTCTTCTGTCCTTCATATGCATACATGCACACAAACATGACTACACACACACACACACACCACACACACACAGAGAGAGGAAAAGAGAGAGAGGAGAGAGAGAGAGAGAGAGAGAGAGAGAAGAGAATGAATGAATTCAGGACCACAGAAGCATATTTCTGTAGAAAGAAGCAGGCTAGATGGACAGCAGTACATGCTGCTTTGTGCCTCAGAATATGCCAGAGGGCAAAGCTTCAGGGACCAAAGAAAGAGCCATGTGGAACTTTGAGTTAGGGCTCTATCCAGCCTGGACCTCAGCATTGCAGCACTGAGGAGCCAGTTCTCCCTGGGAAGAGATTGTAGGGGAGTGCTGCACATATTAGGTGAGCAACTCAAAGCCAGGGGTCTTTGGTTGGCTTCCTAGACAGCTCTACAGCATGGGGCCCAGGGATAGATATGAGGTGAGTTGATTGAGCCATGCTCCTACACTTTGCCAGGAAACCCACACGGGTGGGCTGGAGGCAGCCTGCTTCCAGGCCTATGAATCTCATGAACTTGTTTCTGAAGGAATAGAAGGAGACACAAAACCCCTTAAGTCCAGGACCAACACTTCATCTCATGAAGGAGCCCAGGGCTGCAAGCCTCCATTATCCCCATACAGCGCTGAGCTCTAGAACTGCCTGCAAGCACTGGAGATGGCAGGAAATGGATGTTCCTGCCCCTACCCACACTCTGGGACCATGGCAACCCTGTCCTCCAACTTCCCCAGTCACCTTGCAGAGGGTGGGAGGGGGTATCCACAGGCAAGGAGACCTTTCTCTATCCTTCTCATGGACATAAATTCTGATTCTGCATTGGCATCTTTAGTGTCTCCCTGGATGCACCCCCCCCAAGGGCTCCCAACATCCAGGAATTGCTCCTACACACTGCTCACTCCCTAGAGGTGGCCCCAGTATGACTGTAACACCCATAGAGTAACAGCCCCCCACTTCACAGGCTGTGTCTCCCCAAGGCTGTGTCCCCGCAGCTTGGCATGAATTCAGCGCAGCGGCATGAGATCAAACAGGCACTGGTGGGGTTCTGTGTCCACTGACTTAGGAGAATCTGCCAAAGCCAGGGTCAAGTGCAGTGTCAGGGCTGTGAGGGCCCCAGCCACCCCCAGTAGACACAGCCAGGGCTTAAGCCTGTGGTGTTCTTAGCAATGACCCCCAAGACATAAATAATGTCTAGTAGGCTTTAAGGCTCTGCTTCAAAAATGCTAATGGATTTTCTTGGAGGAAAACACACTGGTCACAAATTTCTCTTGTCTCTTTAATGGGAACCCTGGAAGCTGATCCCATGGAGAGAGAGGTGGGGTGTGTATGAGAGAGAGAGAGAGAGAGAGAGAGAGAGAGAGAGAGAGAGAGAGAGAGAGAGAGAGAAACAAGGAAGGGGGAAGGGAAGTTGGGGAAGGAGGAAAAGGGAGAAAAGGGAATGGGGAGGCAGAGGGGGAAGTGTAGACAAAGAGGGAGTTAGGAAGGAACAAAGACAGAAGAGAAAAAGAAAGTGGGAGAGACAGGAGGTGAGAGAAAGAAAGAAGATACAGACAGAGGGGAAGACAACGGGTCTTAAGACCTCCACCTCATGATAAGACCTCTTGCCATGCAGTTCATCTAGGGCTTCCTGACCCCTCAAGGACAGCAGGTGATGAAAGACCACTGTGGGGCAAAGCATCCCACCCATCCTGGCTCTCTCTCTAAGGCATCTTGGATTTTTCTGGCTGGGGGGCTGTCACTCTATGAGTTCTACAGTCATGCTGGGGCCATCTCTGAGGACTGAGCAGTGGGTAGGGGCATTCCTGGATGTTGGGAGCCCTTTTGGGGGGATGCATCTAGGGAGACAAGTACCCTCCTTAACTGCTCAAGGGCTAGTCTAGAACCCTGGGACTACTGAATCAGAGCCTGTGTTTGCACAAGCCTGTGGGTGTACAGGATGCATTGTGACCCCATGGGAAGGCAGGCCAGCCCAGCCAAGGCAGATCTGTTCCTATGCTAGGCTGCCAGCCCACCTTGCGCCAGATGTGAGCCCCACTCCTCTACCACAAGTGCTGAGGCCCACCTGCCACCCTGCCTTGTCCCCACGTGAGAGCAGAGTTTTATTCATGAGGTGGGTTTAATGGGCTACATTCTCTCAACAACTGTTCAATGCCACTTCCGAGACTTGTGGGTGTGCCTGATTTGGAGAGAGGGCCTTTGCAGATGTAAGCAGGCTGAGATAATGCCAAAATGGGATGATAGAATGACCCTAAATGGAGAGACTATGAAGACGATGAGGGGACATATGGGCTATGGCAGAAGAGGTCAGAGTACAACTCTGTCCACATCCTGATTTCCAACCTGTGGCTTCCAGAACGTAAGAAATGCCATTTCTGCTGTCTTAAGTCACCCACCCATCTGAGCTCACTGGTCACCTGGTCATTAAGAGCTGTTCCCTACACACTAGGGATGCTATAGGGACAGTAAGTTGGCCTCAGTGAGAAAGAAAGCAGAGAGAGGCTCTGGTCTGCATGGAGCTCCCAGGCCACTGCTCCCAGTCAAATTCTGCCAACCAGTACTCAAGAAGCCAATTTGAAACAGCTGACCTAATAGCAAAAAGCAGAAAAATCCATCCCCAGAGTACCAGCGTTAATGTCTTTAATCCCAGCATGAGGGCAGAAGCAGAGGAGGCAGAGGAGGCAGAGAGGCAGAGAGGCAGAGAGGCAGAGAGGCAGAGAGGCAGAGAGGCAGAGGAGAGGCAGAGAGGCAGAGAGGAGAGGCAGAGAGGCAAGAGAGGCAAGAGGCAGAGAGGCAGAGAGGCAGGAGAGCAGAGAGGCAGAGAGGCAGAGAGGCAGAGAGAGGGCAGAGAGAGGCAGAGAGGCAGAGAGAGCAGAGGCAGAGAGGCAGAGGAGAGGCAGAGAGGCAGAGAGAGGCAGAGAGGCAGAGAGGCAGAGAGGCAGAGAGGCAGAGAGGCAGAGAGGCAGAGAGGCAGAGAGGCAGAGAGGCAGAGAGGCAGAGAGGCAGAGGCAGGAGGCTTTCCAGGAGTTTGAAACCAGCCTGCTCTACATAGCCAGTTCTAGAGACATCTACCTCCCTTACACACACACGCGCACAACACACCACACACACACACACACACACGCGCGGCGCGCACACACACACACACACACACACACACACACACACACACACACAGAGAGAGATAGAGAGAGAAGAGAGAGAGAGAGAGAGAGAGAGAGAGAGAGAGAGAGAGAGAGAAGTGTGGAGGTCGGGGGTGGGAGTGGAGAAAGATTTATCAAATGTGGTCACATCTAAAGTGGTTATCTTTCTGGGCAAAGACTGTGACCCCAACTTTGGTTAACACCACAAGCAGTGTAGTATATACCCTCTCTTTAGCTGCCTGTAGGAAGCTGGACTGGAGACCTCTGCAATGCTGCCTCGTGGCCAGCTCATGAAGCTAGTGTCATGCACAGGACACCTCATCTCCTCCTTCAAGGTCATTATTCGTCTTCCCACCCAGCCTTGGAAACCGAGGTCCCTTGGCTGGTGATAATTTAGGGCCCTAAGCACGTTTAGCAACGTCACAGGGACAGACAGTTTTAGTTTTCAGGACTTGAGAGTCACCATCAGCCCGGCAGAGCCCAGGGATACTGTTAAAGGTCAGATGGCATGGCACTCAGGTTGAGAGACCACCTCCAATGTCACAAGTCTAGGGTGTGGGAGGGCATAGAGTATTGGGGTACTTACTAGAATCTGGAAATGTCCTACCCACAGAAGACATTGGGGGATCCTGGTCTAGGCTTTCTCATTTCAAACTCTGCCAGCTCTCAGGCTCCCTGTAATCTGAGCGCACCCCGGAAGGCTCATTAGATCTGCACTCCTAAACAGGCCTGACCTTGCTGGGCTGGTCCTGTCTGTTAATCTCAGCAGCCAGAGGCCACTCATACCTCTGCCTGCTACTCGTGCCCAAACAGCCCATCCAGACCCAACTTCTGCTCCACCCAGGAGGACAGGGAGCAGCTGCTAATTGTGGCCCTGCCAACTCTGAAGTCTTGCCGCTTCCAACAGGCTGCTGGGACCAGGGGATGACCTCAAGGCTCTACAGGGAGACCACTCAGTGTTGTTGCCTAGGAAGCCTGAACCGGAACCTGGAAGGACTCAGGCTCAGTTCACAGAGACTGGGTGTGGTGGTGTGCACCTGTAACCCTGGCGCAGACAGGCAGAGACCTGTGGATCCTGGGGCTTTGCTGGTTTGCCAGTCTAGCTGTAATGGCAAGCTCAGGCTCAGAGAGAAACCCTGGTCTCAAAAGTGGTGTGGGGGCAGGGTGGCTGGAATATAGCTCAGTGTATAAAGTCTTTGGTGTGTGAGTTTGAAGACCTGAGTTCAAATCCCCTGAACACATGTAAAGGTGGGCACAGTGTCATGAATCTATAGTCCTAGCATTCTTACAGCAAGCAGAGACACAAGACAGCCTGAGCTATGTAGGACAGTGGTGAGCACGAAAGAGGCTCTGCCTCAAACAGGTAGAAGATCAGGACCAACACTTGAGGCTGTCCTCTAGTCTACACACATGCACACACCCCCATGTGCACATACACACCCATGCAACACACACAAGTGCACATACATGCACATACATACATGCACATATAGACACACATGCCATAAAACTTGGACTGTCTCATATACTTGTTCCCATCATGGTCTCACCCCCCACCCCTCCTTTTCGATTTGTGCCGGGGATTGAGTCCAGCTTTCAGGCATTCCAGACCAGTTCTCCACAGCTGAGCTCCGCCCAGTCCCATATCTCATTTTTTACTTTTTAGGTTTTTTTTTCCCCTAAATTTTATGTGTGTATCTGCCTGCATGTGTGTCTGTGCATCATGTGTATGCAGGAGCCTATGAAGGCCAGAAGAGGGTGTCAGGTCCCTTGAAACTGGAGATACAGATGGTTGTGAGCTGCCATGTGGATGCTAGAAACCAAACCTGGGTCCTGTGCGAGAGCAGCCAGTGCTCTTGACCGTCTGAGACATCTCTCCAGCACTCATATTTTGTTTCTCAAAAGGGTCAAACCAACGGCTGCAAAGGCTTGTTCAGCTCTAGAGTCAAATTGTCTGTGAAACTGGGGTCATTTAGGGACAAAACTAGGTCTTCTATACGAGTCAGCAAACCCCCATGTTTGCTTTTCATTGCAAAGAGGAGAGAAGCCATCACATACTGAAACTCCTTTCTTTCTTCCTCTCCCATCCCTCCCTCTCTTCCTCCTTGATTTATTTGTTTTGCTTTAGCCCAGGCTGCCCCCAGCTTCTTCATTCTATCCATCTTAGCCTCTCTTGGGTGTGGAAGCTCAGGTGTGCACCCTCATGCCTGGCTTGGACATAACAGCAAACAGCCAACAATGATGTGCTTCGTGCCCAGCACTGAGTGAAGGCTGTTGCTATCTCCATGCTCCAGATGGGGAAACTGAGGCCTTCAGTTCAGAAAGGCTAGGTCAGAGGTTGAGGCCTGACAGGTCAGTCTGAGTCACCCGATGTCAGAGGGCCACACCTGGGTGTTTCACATTGTTCCAGGAAAGAACCTCACAGATATAAAGAGGAGCACAGTTATGGAGTTCAATGTGGGCACTGGATGTCTCAGCTGGGCAGACCTGCAGCCTTTGAAAGACCCTCTCCTTCCTCCAGGAATAAGATGACTTGCGCAATAAATTCTGCATGGCAGCAGTGTGTTCCAAAAGCCCCAGGTGGCCTGAGTGGACAAGAGAAAGCCTGACACAGCCTTGCTCAAAGTGACAAAAGTCACAGAGAATCTGTAACACCCAGGTTCTAGCTGCCAGTCTTAGAGTCAAGGACCTCTGCATCCTTGCCAGCCTCAAACCTTTGCTGCCTGACCCCTCAACTTCCCTATGCACCCTAGGAACAAAGAAAAAGCCACAGGAAAAAGGAAAGAATATCTGCAAGGGGGAGCCGACTCCAAGACTGGGTCACACTGGACAACATTCTCAGTGGGTGTGTGCAGGTACATGTGTGCATGTGTGTGTGTAGGTCAGAGGACAAATTCGACTGTCATTCTTCAGGTAGTATCCATCCTCAGGTCTAGGATTACAGGTGTGCCCATCATGCCTGGCTTTTTACATGGGGTTCTGGGGACCAAACTCAGGTCCTGGAGCTTGCAAGCCAAGCTCCTTAGCAACTGAGCAGTCTCTCCAGCCCTCCTTTTAATTTTAAAACAGTTTCTTTCTATGTAGCCCAGGCTGGACTTGAAATCTCAATCCTCCTGCTAGTCTGAATACTGGGATTACACTTGCCCATTTCACTTACAGAGCAGGGGCTTTCCCACATACTTTTGTCTAGTGAGAAGGTAAGATGTCAACCAGGAAGCACACAGTAATTGGCTGAGTAGGTTAAAAGCTGCAATGATTTGAGCCACTCTCTGTGGCTGCCATAGCAGCAGGCAATTGTAAGAGACAGTAGATCCTTTGTTCTTTCCAGAACCTTAGCAAAACTTCTTGACTTCCTGAACCCAATGTTTCAGAAATGTGGGTTTCAGAGAAGGGACCCCAAGATTCTATGGACCAATCTAATCTCTTCTTCACAGGTTGAGAAACTGAGGCTCAGAGAAGGCAGAGGACATCCAGGAGAAACCCCCAGAACAGCTCCACACTCTGCACCTCTGACCCAGCAAATCTTCCCATGTCGGGCACTGAGCAGAGGCAGGAAATGGTCTGACCTCAAGGTCACAGTCACTGGCTCGCTCTGCCCCAGGCAGATGTGATTGCTGGAGGAGGAGGCTGGCTTGAGACTTCCCAGAACTGTTTAGAAGCCATTTCTAGCCCACTATGGCCGCAAGGGCAGAGCTAAAGGTGACCTGTCCCCCACCCCCACCTTCTGCAAACAGACCTGTCCACCCACGTCCACCTGGCGTCCCCAGCCAACATGAAGCCACACTCACATCCTCGTCATGCTCCAGCTCCAAGCCTGCCTCCAACAGGTTGCCCTCGTACTCCTCCCTTCTAAAGCGCTTGTCATCTTCGTGGTAATCCATGGGGGTTTCTGGTGAGCCCACATCCACAGGGCTCCCCTTCCCGGGAAGGGGCTGGTCCTGCCTGACGCTGCGGGTCCCCAGGACCATGTCATTTTGTAGTCCCCTCCTGGCCAGAGTCCTGCTACCCGAGGCTCTCTTGTGATGATACACCAAGATGTAGTCCACCTTGCGTTTGCCATCCCTGAAGTATAGGCCATACTTGCATTCGGCGTCAGGGTCCACGGACAGAGAGTTGAGCAACTGTGGGGAGAGAAAGAGAGATGTGTTCAAGTGTGGGGCAGTTCTCCAGGGGCCCCCTGGTAACGTGCCTTAAGCTGGGTACCGCACTCATCCGTGCTCTCAGTCACTCAACAAAACACGCCAGGGTTCATAGTCCCACTTGTTGGAGACAGATATAATCTCTGATACACCATGTTTATTCATGCCTGCATCCACTTCCTCCTCACTAACCTGTGCACAGGTTCTATGCAAACACCCCAGCGTATTACTTATTTTCCCTTTTCCTGTGTGCGCGTATGTCCCTGTACTTGCACATGTGGGCAGAAGTTGTACGTCACCAAGTGTTCCCCTTGGTTTCATTTCTCTTTTTAAGGTTTATTTTTATATGTATGAGTGCTTGCCTGAAGGTATGTATGTGTACCATGAGCGTGCAGTGTCCGTGGAAGCCAGAAGAGGGCACCGGACCCCCTGAAACTGAGGTTATAGATGGTTGTGATTCTCCAGGTAAATGCTGGGCACAGAGCCCACGGGTCTATTAACCATGAGCCATCTCTCCAGCCCATCTTTCTTGGTTTTTGAGAGAGGGGCTCTCACTGAACTTGGATCTCTCCATTAGGCTGGTTGGCCAGTGAGCCCAGCATCCCTCTTGTCTCTACCTCCCCAGTGCTGGGACTGTAAGTATGTCCTCATGCTTAGCTTTTAAATGTAGGTGCTGACAATCCAAGCTCAGGTACTCATTCATGCTTGTATGGCAAGCCACTCCCAGCCCTACTGTACCACGGTATATAAGACTTGAGCATCTGTGAGGTTCAGTATCCGAGAGATCTGGAACCTACTGTGCCATACCAGGGACAGCCACCCTATAGATGCCCATTGTGAGCCAGACCTAGTCTTATGGACTGAAATATGTAGAAGATGCAATGACTGGCCTGTTTGGGGTCCACACTCTAGAAGGAGGCCTTTTTCTCCCTTGAGGATGCCAAGTTGTGTCTGGTCACCAACAAGGCCTCCTGATCTTTGGATGGGAAGGTCCTGTATGACTCCTGACAAAAATCAGCCATAAAATCCCTGAGAGTGAAAGCCCCAGAAAGGAAGTGGTCCATGTGCATAGGGCAGAGCCCAAGGCAGGGCAGAACTGAATTCAGTTATCTGCAGGCACAGTGTCTATCTCTGGCAGCCAGCATCCAGGCAGCATAATGATGCCTTCAGGGCCACCAGCCAGTTGGATGATCAGAGCTCAAATGTGTGAGGCACCTGTTTACTCAGCCTGGATCCTTAGAAACCCAATCCCTGTATTGGGCTCTGGCATGGAGGGATGAGGACAGAGACCCAGGCATGATCCAGACTGGGACATAGGCTGAGGAATTGCCAGCTGTCTCCAGAGCTGGCTTCAGCCCAGCCTTAACACCTGATTCCAGCAGTTTCTTTCTCAGAGTTTAGCAGCCATGCAGAGGCACTACCCTTCTCCCTATGCAGCTCTGGGTCCTGAGCAGAGCGATGGGGAGGACTTCACCAGCTAGATCTTCCTGGTGCCACGTGAGGCCCAACACAGTGGCCAACAACTACAGCTGTCTACATGTCCCCTTCTGCACCACAGCTAGGATGCCTCCTCCTGGAACCCTTCCCATACCAAAAGATCCTAAGCTGGGTGGGGATCCAATCCTCTCCTCCACACAGGGTGCAGCCCTGACCTCAGTTTCCCCTGCATAGTATTGGAAGATATGTCTTTCCCAGCATTAGCCAGCTAGGCTCTGCCCCCTTTTCTGGACACCTGTTACTATAGCCCCAGTCACAGGATTCTCCACTCCCTCTATATCACCTCTGTCCCCTAACCTGCTTTATCGTATCCTGCCCATGCCAGAGGCTCAAGCTCTACCCAGAGGCCTGGCCTTGATCTGACCTGGATCCCGACACACTGGCAGTCAGGAAGCCATTTCCCCAGTGTGGTCACCCAGAACCTCAGGATGTCCCCTACTACTAGGTGACTCTGAAGAGCCATGTATTTCCTCAGAAGTAGCAGAACAACACAGTCTTCTGAGGAACAGTGGGCTATGAGTCAAAGGATAGGGGAGGCAGGCAGAGTGGAGCGGCATCTAGTCCAGAGCAATGGAAGGAGGGGAGAGGGCTCTTGAGCAGGAATGGGGGCGGGGGAGTCATGACTTTGTAACTCAGCACCCTTATTTGAGGACTACATCTCCTAGAGGCAGTATGGCCTGTGGTCCACCCAAGCACCCATAGCTGCAAGAGACTGGAAGGGCTCTACCTACTTCCTCCATGGTGACTGGGATTTCATCCGTCCTGGTGAGATACATATTCACCTTAATGGCTTCGAACAGATGTTCATATTCCCATAAATTTAGCCATAGGGCCCTGGACACTATGAATATTTCACCTAAAGTGCCCCTAAGGGATTTCTTCCCTATTCTTTTTGAGTGACACCATGTGGATACCTATAGTCCAGAGATAATCCCGAATCTGTGTGGCCTCAGGAGGGCTCAGGTTGGCTGGGCTTTGTTTTGCTTTGTTTTATTTTATTTGGTTCTTTTGAGACAAGGTCTCCGTAGCCCAGGCTGGCCTGGAACTTGTTATGTAGCCAAGGATGACTTTAAACTTCAGATTTTCCTGCCTCTGCCTTTCTGTGCTGCAGTGGGGCATGTGTAGCCTCAGCCTGTTTTATGCAGAACAGGGATTAGCTAAGTTTATAGGAATATGGACATCTGTTCCCAGCCATTAAGGTGAGTATATGTCTCTGTAGAGGGAGAGAGGCCTCATGTCTGGGGCAATTATGGGGCTGGGCCTAGTCTTGGATCCTGTCCACACACCCAAGGCATTTTTGCCCTTCACAGAAATGGTGACAGACTTTCTAAGAATGAGACATCCTGTCTTTAAGTGTCCGGCACATGGAGGGAGCACTGTTGCTAGGTCCACTTAGCCTGGAAGAAACAGATTGGCACTGGGAGAGAGGTAGGCTACAGGTGTCCGGCTTGATGCCCTGGGTACCAAATCCTCACCCACTACCTTAGGATTCCGGCTCTGACTTCACACTGATGAACGTAACCGGGAGCGTGCCTCCATTCTGCCATGAAGTTACTGAGCCACCAGGCAGTTTGGTAAGCAGAGGCTGGCAGGGAGGTCTCAGTGGTTTCTTACAGGCCCTGAAGTTGGCTGGGCCAGGTCCAAGCCTGGGAACACTGGGAGTCTGGAAGGTCAGCAGGGCCCCTCCTGCCGGAAGGATTAGCCAGGTTGATTAGGGTTGTGGATGGGCCAGGTGCTTGGGGGGCATGACTGTCAGCCAGGCTCCATCCTAGGGGCTAAGGGCAGGTGCTTCTTAGAATCCCAGGAAGGGCAGAGAAGTGCAAAGTCCCTGGGTGGTGGCTGCTAGAGGAGCCTTAAAGGGGAAGATGAACCAGGCCCCAACAGGGAGCCCTGGAAGACAAGGAGCCCCTGTGTCATGCTAGTCAGTGTGACCATGCGAGCCAAGATAGCCATATACTGAGGACACACCTGCTTTCGTTGGCATCCTGATCACCACAGAGGCTCAGAGGTCTCAATCTCATTTCCAAACAGTCCAGGGATCCTTTCAGGCTGGACAGGGTCCTGGTAATTCCTGAAGCTGGGGCCTCGCCTCCCCTCTGGCCTGCTCTCCTACCTGCCTTCTCTCCTACCATGCACACTGTCTTTCCTCTCCTCTCTCCCCTCTCCCTCTCCCTCTGTCTCCCCTCTCTCTCTCTCTCCCTCTCTTCATCTCTCTTTAACCTTTTCAAACTGTTTTTCAGGCTTCTTTGTCTAGGATCCAAGGTGTCATGCTAGTCTCCTGTGGACCACCTTTCCAAGAAGTTCTAACTCTCCTCAGCATAAGCCCCTGAGGCTAGACCAAGGACTGCCCTGACACACCTGCACTCAGACCCAGAACAATGGCTACCATTGAAGAAGATGGATAGCCAAGACTTAGAGAAAAGGACAGACAGAGCGTTCCATGAGAAACACAGGGAAATGACCCCAGGGAGCCACCAAGGAGTCTGCAAGGTGAGGCAGGAGTCAGATTCAACTTGAGCAATTGCCTCCTGTGGACATGGCCCTATTAGGCCTTTCCACAGGGTCTGCCAGTCCTAGGGGAAAGCACAGAGGGCAAAATGTGTTTTATCTTGCTGTGTTCAGAGACCAGCTCAGCCACGGTGGACTGTTCCTAGGGCATGGCTCCACCTCCCTGAGACACATGTCAGTAAGCCTTTCCTCATGTAACAGGGCTTCCCTGGCAGTGCAGTTAGGACTCAGTGTGCTCACCACAGAGTATCTAGCACAGGCCCACTGGACTGTGTGCCCCCAGGGTTGCTCATTCTCACTGGGCACTTGGTGCATGAACAAAGAGAAAGAACGAGAATGAGAACCTGGGTTCAGATTCCCAGCACTCATGGAAAAATCTGGGTGCAGCATGCACATAATCACAGTATTGGGGAAGCAGGGGTAGGCTCGCTGGCCAGGCAGTCTAGTGGAACTGGCAAGCTCCAGGTTCAATGAGAAAGTCTGTCTCAAAAGGTAAAGTGGAGGAGTGAGAGAGGAAGTCACCCAATACCTACCTCTGGGACTCCTCAGACACCCCCCCACACACACACACAAACCACATAAGTATACACATACATACACATACCACATCATACATGTATACATATACATACACATACCACATCACCACACACACACATACACACACACACACACACACACACACACCACATATACTTACACTCATATGCACTCTTGAATGCACACATGCACATATACTTACACTCACATGCACTCTTGAAGGTACACACACACACACACACACACACACACACATGCAGGTGGGACAGGGGAAAAGAACCTTACTGTCAGAGGGAACCATTAGAGAAGGCAGTAGGGAGATTTTGAAACTGACAAAGTAGGGGTGGGTAGCAGGACGTGGCACCAGCACCTGTGTGGCCATCCCTGGGGGCCTGGCCCTTGGTAACTTGTCCTGTTACACTAGGAAAACGGTTGTCTGTGTAGGCGTTGGCTTTACAAAGTAAGGAAAGCCATCTTTGTTTAGTGTTCGTGGGTAGCAACTTCTAGACAGGCAGTGTGGGCTCCCTGCCTGCTGCTCTCTGCACTACCCTGGGACCCCCAGGGTCTGTGAAGCTGTTTTGAGGTAAGCCTGGGAGACACAGAGGAAGGCACGGTAAGACCCACATAAGGTGCAGAGGCACTAGGTGACTCTACATGTCCCTTTGCTGGACAAAGCAGGAGAAAGAGGCCACTATGTAAACTGCAGCAGGAGGGATGTGAATTTGGCTTTATGTGTAACTTCTAAATGTTCTCTTTCTCTGGTTAAGAAAAGGGGCATGCACTTTCATGGAAGGCAAAGGGTTTCTTAGTGATCTCTAAATGGGTGACTGTGGGATGAGTGTGCGTGTGTGTGTGTGTGTGTGTGTGTGTGTGTGTGTGTGTTCATGAACAAACGGACAACAGAAGCTTATGTCTGGGTACCACTATGTGCTGTGGCCTCAGAGAATGGAAGGACACTTGCAGGAGTTGAATGTGCTGTTGTCTCCCGAGTGTTTGGGGGAAGTGCTCCCGGAAAGAGCTTCCCTCAGGGGGAATGATGGACAGCAGATCCTGTCCCAGCACCACAAACAGGGAAGGTGCCAGCTGCTGGACAGAGCAGGAAGCATCAGCAGGGCCTGGTGCTCACACACTAAATGTACTGGAATCCTAATGTGCTTCATCCACCTCTGCTTCCTGGAGCACAGGCTGAATTCAAACAGTCTGTGACAAAATATGATGCTTCCGAAGGAATCTAAAAATTTCAGAATTTCTTTAAAAACGGGAAAGATAAAATTAGAGACCCAAGATCTTGCTTCTGGTCTGGAGACTTGGATTCCAGACTGGTGAGGAGCATCAGAGCCTTTTGGTGGATTTTGAGGTAGGGTTTCACTCTGTAGCCCAGGCTGGCCTCAAGCTCTCATCAAGTCTTCTGCCTCTTGGAATGCAACCTTAAGTCACTATGACCAACTCCAGGGAACATCAATGTAAAGCTTCAGTTTTATTCCAGGTGTGTGAGTGTGTCTGTGTGTCTGTGTGCGCATGCACATGAGCGTGTACGCGCAACTGACTCATAAGCACAAGGTATCCATTTCCAGTCACTGGGCTTATCCAGGAATCTATAAACAGAAGTCTCTGATGGCAGATAAATACCCTATGCCCTTGTCCCAGCAGGCGGGCTGACACCCACACAGCAGGTATCCCTGGCATTAGAGAACTTTGGTTAAAGATGGAAGCACTCAAAGATCAGTACAGAGAAAATTAAGTCCCGTTCACTGGCCTCTGACTTCCCACATGCTCTCCATTTTACCTCTTGACTGAACCAATGGGGTGATCTGCCCCCTTTCCCTTGAAATGGAGTTGGTAAGGAGGACAATCTGGGAGCTGCAGCCTGGGCTGAGGGTTTTTTTCTAAGGCTGTTCCTCTAGGGAAGGGAGGTGTGGCCCACACCCTCTGGCTTTCAAGCGCATTGGGCTTCCTCTGCTGGGTGACTCTGCGATGACTAACGGTGGTGGCAGGAGTATATGGGGATGCTCAGAACCTCAGGTTTCAGAGTTACAGTCGCAGCGTGACCCCTGAGATGACCTGAACATGGGCCCAGAGCCACAGCCCTCCTAGCCTGCCACACTGTATAAGCATCTAGGAAAAGCTGTGTGCAAAAGAAGGGCCACCGCCCTCCTCAGGGCTCGCCCACATGTTTCTGGACTGTGAAGACTTTGAGATCAAGAATTCCATGACCTCTTTGGTTTTGGGGGCACTGGTAGCTGTAGGTGTGAGCATGCAATAGGTCTCTGGATGGGAATGCCAGTGCCCAGGGCCATTTGTTCAGACTCTGTTTGTTCATACTCAAGTCCCTCCCACGGGGCCACCTTTACAATAACACCTCTTTATTACCTTGGCAACCACTGTTCTCCAGTGCCTCTAACTGGAGTCCTCATGTTCCTGCCTTTGGGTCCCATGGATGCTACCCAGCCCTCCCCTCAGCTCTCATGTCCATTCACGGGCAGGCTTTCTATGGTTTCTCTCAGCTGTCTTTCAACTGATGGTTGACTTAAAAGAAGTCACCTGTCCCTCTGGGCCTCAGTTTCCCGAACTGTATTAACAGCACCCCCCCCAACCCCCAACACATACACGATGTCCTCCTTGTTTTGAGTTAAGCAAGCTAAGAAGCACAGTTGGCCAACTCTGGGTCCCTTGGCCCTGTCATAGACTCAGAGGAGCATTCCATCAGAACTCCTTAAGCTCCAGAAGGGACAGAGTCCTCCCTCTCTGGGTGCCCAGGGGACATCAGGGGCCAGCAAGGCCCAGTAAGGCCCAACTCACAGCTCTATTCAAATGTCCCCCTGAGCTCCTAAGGTTGTTTTCATCCTGAAGTTGACAGGAAGGTGTCTGTCTATCAACATCTGCTCCTGATCCAGGCTCCCCAGGACTCTGGTACCACCCAGTAGAACCCCACCTGCCCCTCAGTTGAGACCCCAGGACTGCTAAGTCTGTCCACAGCCTGAACCTTCACTGCCAAGCCAAATCTCCCATCAGGCTTCTGGGTACATTCACCCAGGCCCTCGGGCTCCCAGCCCCAGGCTAGGACAGGCCAGGGCAATCCTCTAGCTGGGCTTTCCACTCTAACCCCAGGCTAGAGCCCCAGGCACTGGACAGCTATGTTCCCTCTAGCCTAGAAAGGGACCTTGAAGGATCTTGGGGTAGGGGTGGGGGTACAGGAAGAGAAAAAAGCTCTTTGGTCTTTGATCCCTGCTGGGAGTGCCCCGCCCCTACCCAGGCCCTGGGAAACTTTGTTTTTTAAACCAAATTTATCAGGGGTGACTCCCCTTCCCAACACACACACACACACACACACACACACACACACACACACACACACACACACACACACGGTATGGAGATCCCTGTGATTTGTTGGGTCTAGCCCCAGGGACAATGATATGGTAGAGGGACCTCTGTACTGGGTTCCCCAACCAGGTGACTGGCTCCACCCTGTCCCCCATCTATGCTCAGGGCGCTGGGAGGGGATGAGGGACCAGATCAAGGTAGGCAATCTCTGGGTTGAGTCTGGGTGGCATGTGCCAGCTGCTGGGCTAGAGACCTAAGCACTGCAGGCAGGTGGAGTCTCAGGCGGGTGGCGGCACAGTGGTCTCGATCGTCCTGGTGGCCACCTGATCCTTACCCTTGACTCCCACTCCCATCCACTCTGCTGCTCCTGGCTAAGGACCTGGAAAGGAGGGTCTCACCCAGGATTGGGCTGTATGCTCAGGAGACTGGGAACCTCCCCACCTCCCGCCCGGGCACTGTGGGGACTCTGAGATACTCTAGGGACCCCAGGAACAGCAAAGACTTCGAGGGACAATTTTGGGACCCTGGGGACACTGCAAACCCCGAGTTGGGCGCTGTGTACACTCTGGGAACCCCAGTCAGTGTACTGTGAAGATCTCAGGGACACTTTGGGTACTTCGGGGACACTCTGTAAACCTCAGGTCCAGTGCTGCGGGGACTTCGAGGACACCAGAGACCTCAGAACACTCTGTAGACCCCCTGGCAATGCGCAGCAGAGACTCAGGAATACTCTGGGGACCCCGGGCAGAGCATTGAGGGGGACCTCAGGGACGCTGCAAACCCTGGGCCAGGCTCTGCAAAGACCCCAGGGATACTCTGGGGACCCCGGGCGCTGCGTTCCGCGAGTGGGAGGACGCGCAGAGTATAGTCGGTCGCGTGCACTTGGTCCCAGCAGCAGCGCGTTCCCGGGCCACACGTGTGTGGGTGGGAACCCCCCAAAGCCTTGCGCGTTGTGGGGAGGTCGCCCGTGGCCGCACCCGAACTCACCGTGCCCTCGGACGGCAGGTAGCCCAGGTCCTCGATGGCGCAGATGTTCACGATGTGGACGCTGCGGTCCTCCGCTGGGAGCGTCGAGTACTTCTCGGGGACTCTCATGGTGGCCTCGCGCTCCCCATCCACGGCCCCGGTGGCGTCTGCAACGGAGAAGCGGTGCTGGCCTGGCGCGGACGGGACGTGGCCGCTCCCTCCTCCCTCGCGACCTCCCGGGCGCTGCCGCCACCTGGCCCGTCCCGAGGGCGCCCGCGCGCCGTGAACTTGGCCGCGCGCCGGCTCCGCCTTAAAGATATAAGCGCAGGGGCGGCGGCCACGCGGGTCAGATTTTCCGTAGAAATTTAAACACAGGAAGAAAGGATTCCGAGTTTTATTTTTATCCGGGTTAGAGCCTGTTTAGAGTTTTGTTTTGTTTTTTAAATTTTGAGGGTGGAAAGGATTCTTACTCGAAGGGAAAGTGACACAGGCCACACCTTAAAAAAAAAAGGTCCCAGAGTTAACTTTGCTGTCTTCTCTCTAAGGAGGTGACAGATTAATCACAATGTCCTCACCTGGGACCCCTCCTGAGTCTCTCCAGGTGTTCACTCCTGTGTAGACCCCCCTCCCACCCCCAGCATCATCTCCCAAGTACTGTAGCTCCCACCTGTGAGCTTTTAGACACTCTCCTCCACAGGGGAGAGAGTGGATGTCAGCTAATGAACTCGTGCCCGCCAGGAGAGAATGCTGCCCAGTTGGTTGGTGGAATTTTGTTTTGTTTTCTCTTAAGAACTTACATGGAAGCTGCAAAGCACCCTGCCCTGACCCTCCAAGGCCAAATGCATCTCCTGCAGTGGCTAGAAGCCGGAGCTTTCAGCCCTCTCACCCCAGGACCTAGCAGGGTCTCTGCACACAGTTGATATTTTTAAGTTTCCCTTCTTGAGGAGCAGGAGGAGGAGGGAGAGAGAAGGAGGAGCAGAAAAAAGAAGAGGAAGAGGAGGAGGAGGAAGAGGGAGAAGAGGAGAAGGGGTCAGGCTCCAGGAGCAGTCGCTGTCCTGATTGAGTCTGCAGGGGCCCACACTTGCTACCTGCCCTGTAGGATGGCCTCTCTTTCCTCTACCTCTCTGGTGGGCATCAGAGCGCTTGTCCCCCAGGACACACTCCTGGGCTCTCCAAGCCTCCTCTCTCACTGTCCTCAGCTCCTATCTGAACCTCGGCTGCAGTACTTGCACTCAGCACCTTGTCTGGTGGGCTACCAGCTTCCCACAGCTGACACTCCCACCAGCTGGTCCTGCAGCTGCATGGCAACATCCAAGGCCCTCAGAAGTCACCACGGAAAGTCACCAACGTCAACACAGCCTCTGGTGATTCCCAGGCGGTATCTAGAGCGGTGGAATGAGCAGGAGGAACAGTAGGTGTCGGGCTGCAACCCCAGACTCCCAACCCAAGGAGCCAAGCAGCACCTCCTCAGGCTCACAGACTGAGACCTTCCCTTGCTGTGTATGCTTAGCCATGTGACTGCCACCTTGTCACTGTCTTGACTACCCCTTCTCTGCCAGTCATATGCCCCCGTTAGTCTAAGCCTTTGAACTTGGAGATGTTTTGAGAAGGCTACTGGGTCCTTGAGCTACTCACTCCGATAAGTGCCAAGTACCCTTAAAGTGGGATTTAAGAAATGCATTAAGTTGGCCAAATGCCAGCAGCAAACAGCTCTCCTCCCCCTCCACTGTGCCAGGGGACTGGGCTGGAAAGACAGACAGTCACACACAGGGTTACGTAACTTCATACTGTTATTGATAAACAACTGGCATTGTGTAACCGGAGCACACCCTCCTCCTAAATTTATGTTCAGGTATCAGCGATCTCCCAGGAACCAACAAAGTATGGTTTTTTTTCCTTAAAAAAAAAAAAAAATGATCAGGGCCAGGGATGTGACCCTATTGTAGAATACTTAGAGTGTGTGATATACTCCATGGAACTTTAGTGCTATGCTAAAAATAAAATGTGCACACACATGTGCATATGTACATGTATGACAAGAAGCTCTGGTGTTCTCGTGAGTTTGGGAAGTGACATTTTTCCTCTAACCCTGAGGGGCTTCTAGGGCAGGTGTGGCCTCCTGGCCTTGTTCTCAAAGCCCCTGGAAGCTTCCAGGTGGGGGACCATCTCTAGACATGGCAGCTAGTATAGGAAGCTGAGCTGAGCCTCTTCTTTCAGGGTTTGGCCTGGTTCTGTGCTCTGCCTTGGCCAGGGCATGACACCTACTTGCTTGGAAGACTGCACTTTCTCCATTTCCACTCTCTGCTCCTTCTGGTTACCCCCTCTCCAAGGCTTCTGAGTACACATTTCAGGGATGACCCAGCAAGGGCAGAAAGGACATAGAGTGGCCTCCACACAGTGTGAGTCTGGGGGATGGATGGGCTGGAAAGAATCCTGAGATAGCTGATGCTGGCCATCAACTTGATAGGTTCTAGAATCACCCAGGAAACAGACCACTGGGTGTGCCTGGGACAGAGCTTAGATTGGGTTACCTGAGGTGGGAAGACTTGCTTTGAATGTGGGGGACACCATTTCATGGGCTGGGGTCCCAAAGTGAATGAAAGGAGAGAGCAAGTGGAGCCTGTGTTCATCCCCCTGCGTCCTGACTATGGCTATGACATGACCATCCTCATGTTCCTTCCTCCGTGCTTTCCCACAATGGACTGTGCCTCAAATTGTAAACCAGAGAAACCCTTCCTCCCTTAAGTTGTGTTTTATCAGAACAATGAGACAAGTAGCTACTACAGGACACATGCTGTTCCCAGGTCCCCACAGTCCAGGCCCAGAGTTTTGGGGTCTTGAAATCTTGTGGACAACCACCAACACCACCAACAACAAAGAATTAGACCAACAAGGGGGACTGTCTCCCTTTGGAGTAGCAAAGTAGAAACAAGTCTTGTCCATTGCAGACCGCAGCAGATTTCATCACACCATACCCCAAGGGCCAGCTTCTGTCATTGAGACTAATCCCCTCATTAATTAGTAATTATGGCCTTCCTGGCTAGCTGCAGGGTGCTCTTTACGATGGGACTCCTGCCTTCCTGAATCACCCTGACTGGTGTTTGATGCCAGGAACCAACAGACATCTGTGTCTTTGCTGACATTTCTAGTTCTGGTGTGTGGGTGGATGAGGTGGGGTAGGGGGTGAGCAGGAAGTGATAGGAGGGAGGAGAGGACCTGCCTTGTGCAAGGCTTGGAGGGAAGCCTTTCCCTTGGCATTTTGTCTTGGCCTCCTTGACTTTGCCCACACAGAAGGAGTTTCTTGCCCTCTGTCCTGCCCTATACCACAAGTGGGGGCACATAGCTAGCCATCTGCAGCTCAGAGAGAGGAGCAATGAGCTTTTACAAAGTCAGACACAAAGAGGGCTTTTGCACCAGAGAGAGGTGATGCCTGGTCACAAAGATCCTGGGCTCAACCAAAAACCCAACTCCTTGTAACTAACTGACTGCAAGGCCTCACCATGTCTTAGTTTCTGCTTTTTGGTAGAATATACTTTTGGATGTCTCTGTGAGGTGGTTATAATAGAGCTATGTTTTCACAATTGAAACATTCCTTCTCCAGGAGTTCCTTAAAGATTTAGAAAGTAAAGGAAACTCATGAGACTTAGGAAGATCCTAAAATTTACAGGACTCACAAGGCCCTTCCCCAGAGTTATACAAGCAGAACAGTGGCTGGGGAGAGGAAACTCCCTCTCTGGCTTAGATATTTGCATGCAAGTCATATAGGAGCTTCAGGGGTGCTGCTTTCCAAGATATCATTCATGCTATGGTGAGATTTTTCAATGATGCAACCTCCTTTGAGCCACCATGCTCCTATTTAAGTATCTCTGCATATATACTCTTCTAAATAACCCCAATAAACTCATTGGTCTACTGAGTTAGACTCTGGTAGTTTCTTTGGTATGTTGCCAGTGCTCTATCTAGGGTAAATGGGCATTTGCTCATATCTCCCCAGGAAAAGTTACACAAAAGCATTTCCAGAGACGTTGGCTCCTGAGGGTTTACACTTAATCAGTGAATCAATGGCTTGATGGGTTTATAATCTGATGGAGTGACTAGGAGACAATGAGAGGGCCTAGATAGAAGAAGTAGGCCATGGGGGAGTGGATGTCCTTGGGGCTGGACCTGGCTTTAGCCCCTTCACAGATTCTTTCTTTGCATTTTGTCTGCTGTGATGTGAGCCCTTCTGCTCAACCACACCCTGCCCAACATGATGGACACCTCTGATGTAATTAGCTTAAATAAACAGTCTGTCTCTTTAAATTGTTCTCAGATAATTTGGTAACAAGGATGCAAAGGTAACTAAAATACCTCCCTACCTTATGACATTTGGGATGGGATCATTCTTTGACCCCAGGACCATCTTATGTCTTTTGTCACCTCTATCCCTAGAAGCCAGTAGCACTTCCTCCTGTTGGTTCCTCTGTGACATCTGAAAATGGTCTCAAGACCTTGCTAGACATCCCTGAGATGCCCTTAGGTTGGCCAGCATTTTGAGGTCACTCTTGCTGGGCAGACCACATGTATCACTGGCCTGATAGCCAATGCATTTGGCTTAAAGGTCAGACAGGAGGGTAAAGCTGGTTTCTCAGCAGGGTCTGCTGACCCCTGCTGCGAGGCCTGTGTGTGCACGGGTGCAGGTGTTGGAGGTCGGGCAGCCAGCATCTCCTCCCTGTAGAGTTCTGCATTAAGAGGCATCTAAGGGAGAGGAGTGAGGCTGCTGTTGGTAGAGTTGACCCAGAGTGCCAGAGCCCTGAACTCCAGCCCCAGTGCTGTAGTGAAAGGAGGAAGGAAAGAAAGAAAAAGAAAGAGAGAGAGAGAGAGAGAGAGAGAGAGAGAGAGAGAGAGAGAAAGGAAGGAAAAAAGAGAGAGAAAGGAAGAAAGGAAAAAAGAGAGAAAGGAAGAAAGGAAGAAAGCAAGCAGACATCATGGTACATCCTGTGATTCCTAACACTCATGAGGTGGAGACCAAGGAGCAGAGGTTCAAGGTTATACATAGGGAGTTGGAGGGCAGCCTGGGCCACATGAGAATCTGTCACAGAACCACAAAAACTCACCAATATGTGTGTGGCCTTGCGTTAACTTATTAAACTTCCTTTTCATCCTCAAATCTGAAGATTTATTTTATTTATATATATATGAGGTGTTTATGTGAACATATGTGTTCATGAGTGCAGTTGTCCACCGAGTCCAGAAAAGGGCATTGGATCAGCCTTGTCCAGAGGTATAGGAGGTTGTGAGCGGCCTAGTGTGGGTGCTAGGGACAGAACTCAGGCCTTCCATAAGAGCAGTAAGAGTTCTTAACCACTGAGCCATCTGTCTAGCCCTCATCCTTAAACCTAGACCACTGCACTTCAAAAAAAAAAAATCTACCTTAAAATTCTATTTATCGAAGGAAATTCTTCGGGCTAGCATGACGACCAGGCAGATACAGCCACTTACAGTTAGGCCAGCCGATCTAAGCTCCATCCAGAAACCCACAAGGTGGAAGGAGGGAACTGACTACAACAAATTGTCCTCTGACTTCCACATGCATGCATGTGAGACACACACACACACACACACTCACTCACACTGAATCAGTGGTTCTCAACCTTCCTAATGCTGTGACCCTTTAATACAGTTCTTCATGTGGTAGTGACCTCCAACTATAAAATTATTTTCATTTCTACTTCATAACTATAATTTTGCTGCTGTTATGAATTGAAATATAAATATCTGATATGCAGTATATCTGATTGTGACCCCTGTGGAAGGATTATTTGACCCCCCACAAAGGGGTCTTGAGTCGCAAGTTAAGAATCACTGTACTAAATAAATAAATGTACAAAAAGAAAAGAAAGAAAAGAATAAAGAAAGAAAGAAAGAAAGAAAAAAGAAAAAAGAAAAAAGAGAAGGGGGGGTCTTAAGCACTGCTGGTGACTCACGGCTGCCTGAGGGTAGGGACAGGAACAAGGGAGAAATGAGCCACACATGAGTCAGGGCTGGTGGTATCTCATGGAAGGGCCAAACAGACCCAAATAAAGTAGATGACATGGTCTGCTGAAAGTGATTTGAGTGTAGAAAGATCTAGAGGAGGCTGTTGCTAAGGGAGATGGGATGTCAATCATTTCCTTCCCTCTCATGACATCAGCGCCCAGCAGAGCTGTCCGGCTGCCAGAACCACCAGTCCTGGAATGCAGCCAAAGCTGGGTGCCCAGTGTGAGGGGATTCCCAGTGTGAGGGGATTGTGTGGTCCCTGCAGAGCCTGCAGAGTCTATGGGACTGTCAGCTTCAGGGGAAGGTCCAGCTTCTCCTTGTGTCTGGCTCATTTCGATCCTTGGGAACTCACACTCACACACACATTCACACACACAGAAAAAAACAAAAAACCCAAAACTTTGAAAACATGCCCAGGCTAGGCTAAGACTCCTGTGGCCTTCTCCCGGAAGCCTTTCTTGTGGGGCTGGGGACATTGACTCAGCTCAGCTGCACCAGCCCTGGCTCTCTCTTCCCAGGCGCCTGAGCTGGCTGCTGCCCTAGCAGGCCCGGTCACAGGCATTCTGTGAGCTAGAGTTTGGCACCCTCTGTGATTTCTCCATTTGTGCTTATTTATTTAACAAGCTGTCTTATTCGAGCTGGCCCTAAGCTGAGCTCTTTACAATATTAACTTGTGGTCTTACCCTGATTGTGGCCGTCTGTGAGTAGATTCACACCCCTGCCCCTCCTGGGGCCTTGCAAGGGAGGAGCCATGAAAGGTTCAGGGCCAGAATTACCTTCTCTCCATGCTAGGATAAGGTGGGAAACAGGCTTGATCTCCATCTTGGCAACACAGTGACATCAGAAGCCCTGCCTGGGCATTAGGGTGAACTTCACCACCATGAACACAGATGCCCCAGACTCCAGCCAGGTGACCCTCAGAGCCTCAATGATAGTTTCTAGGCTTCCTCCCCAGATAGAAAGAGCAGCCTCTCCCTAGCCTGTCCTGAACTTTCACGGGTGCTGATCTCAAAGTCCAGGAGCAGGTCTCCAGGATGGAGGCACAAGTGAGCCTGGGCTCCCAATTACAAGGCCACAAGTCCTTCCCATCCAATGCCAGGGCATCAGAACCTCTAAGTACCAAGGACCTCACTCTTTTGACAGAACATTCTGAACATGGAGGAGTCCGTTACTGGACCTGTACTTCCCAACAGGACTGTGGAAGTTCTGCTTTCAGATACTCTGGCAGTCACATCCGTGGAGTAAAAATAAACAGGTCAAAGAAACGACTCATTTTATGCAACCCATTAGATTAAAAAACATTAAATTTCAACCTGTTGTCAGAGCCTTTTTTTTTTCCTGGTTTCTCTTTTCTTACAGATTGGAAATGTGCTGGCTGCCTCACACTCTCAGAGCTTCTTTGGTTTAGAAAGCCATGTTTCCTGGGACTGCAGGCCGTGTGTGGTCAGAAACCACCTCAGCTGGTACCCTTTCCTGATTGTTCAAAGGAGAGTAGGCACGTGGCCTTCTAGTCTGTTCTTTATAGTCCTAGGTTTCCTAAGGTTTTAGCTGTGAACTCAACTGAGGTTATTCGGCTCATCAGAGAGAAGGCATCTGATTCAGAATTGCCCTTTTGCATGGCCTGTGGGTATATTTGGGGGCCTTTTATTAATTAATCAGATTTTAATCTAGGCCACACAGATGTAAGAAAGCCACCTTTGCCTAGAGGCTGGCTACAGGAGCAGCCATCTGTTGACATCTGTTGACAGAGAGTTCTTTCATTACAAAGCCTACCCGTTGGCCCAGCTGCAGAAGTTCAAGCCCCACATAGGATGTAGGTACCTCCAGGTAGCTCCAGTGTACACACCACTGGCTGTCTTGTCTCTATAACAGGGTAAGGGCTGGTGTAGACTCCCTGTCCCCAGCATGGACTTCGAGGTCTTATCTGGCTACTCAACCTGGGTGGGAGTCAGGGTGGAGTGGGCCCACGGAAAGTTGTCACAGGCTTCAGAGAGAGAGAGAGAGGTATCAATTCTGTCAACAACTATCACTCACGGATGCCTTGGTCAAATCTGAGCTCCTGGTTCATTCACTCACTCATTCATTCATTCACCCACTCTCTCAATTATACACTCACTCAGGGGTCTCAAGCCTCGAAGCCAAAAATTGCATCTGCTTTATAAATGGACCTGAGAAGTCATTTAACTCTCCTCCAACGTCATATCTGAGGCTTCGGTCTCATTATGCCATATGAAGCCCTCCTGGTCCCTAAGCACTGTGATCTGTGCTTTCCTCAGTCTTTGCTTGCTTTACTTTAAGACAGGGTCTGAGTAAGTTGCCCAGGCTAGCCTCTAACTCACTGTATAAGATGAGCCTAAGACTTATTACCAAGCCTGCCAGTGTTCCCTCAGGTCCAGGAGAGCAAAGCCCTTTATTGTCATCCCTGGAACCTATGCTCAAGTTCCAGCTGGGTCTGGCCTTCTGTAAAATGTCTGTGAGAAGCTAGCCAGGCATGCTGCACAGATCTCAAGTGCTGAGGCAGAGAGTAGAGAGCACTAGGCCCACCTGTGCTACACAGTGAGTTAGAGGCTAGCCTGGGCAACTTACTCAGACCCTGTCTTAAAGTAAAGCAAGCAAAGACTGAGGAAAGCACAGATTACAGTGCTTTGTGACCAGAGCCCAGCTGCTGAGTACCATCTGTCCACAAACCACCCGACAGCTCCAAGCCAGTGGAATTCTCCCCAAGGCAGGACAGCTTGTTGTCTTGACATTTTCAGAGAGCCATGGATGCTGCTGGTGGCAGCTGCCATACCCAGGTCATGGTCAACCAGCCCAGTGGCCTTCCCTAGTCCTAGAGGGAGTGGCTTGCTCTTTCTGAGAGAAAAAGCATAGTCCTCTGAGGGGGCAGTCAGTGCACCTATTAAAGCCTTACTGTATGCAGCTATTGTGAATAGAGGAAAAGAGATGACTATAGGGAGACAGCAGGAGTTCAGGCAGCTGCAAAGACTGAGGGACAGGCTGTGAAGTGTGCAGGCAAGATAAGGAAAGGTCAAAATGACTCCGAAGCCTGCAGAGGGTTCCTTAGTGGAGCCTCGAAGTATCACTGGGAACCAGGACAATGGGTATTCAGACACTCATGCTTTATGGGGCAAGACTGGAGGAGGCAAGTACACAGTAGGTAGAACGGAGAAGAACAAGACAGTGTGTGGAGCAGGGAGGTATGGGCCAGGGTAGTGTAGATCAGCGAAGTGTAAACCAGAACAAACAGTGTAGACTAGTGCCATATGAACTAGGACATAGGGGTCAGGGCTGTGGGGATGGTCAGGGCCAAGGCAGTGGGGACCAGGTGAGCAAGCTATGTTGTACTCACCTTTGCCAGCTGTTGCTAAGCAACTTTCCAAGATTCTAGGACCCACAACCCACATGCCAACCTGGCCCTGAGTGCTGATGTCGGTTTAGAGCAGACAGGCATCATCTAAGAGCAAGTTGCATGGCCTAGAAGGTGGGGATGGCAGTTTCTCATGCTGACTCGCTGCCAAGAATTCTTCATAGGCTTATGATAGGAGGCTCAGGGAGAAAGGAGGGAAACACTGTTTTTGCATGAACTAAAGGATTGTCTGAAGGGCTGGGGAGATGGCTCATCTGGTAGTCAGGACATGAGTTTGATCCTCAGCACCACATAAGAAATTGGGCATGGTGATTTGATCTTGTAATCACAAGAAGTGGACACAGGTAGAACCCTGGGACTTGCTGGTCTTGCATTTGGTTTTAATGAGAGACTGGCAAGAAAAAATAAGACAGGTGACTCTTGGGAAATGACACACAAGGTTGACCTTCATATTCAGGAGTGTGCATGTATGCTTACCTACACAAATATATGCACATACAGATGCACACACACACACACACACACACACACACACACACACACACACACATGGTCTGTTTTGAGATGAGAGGCAGAGCTCTTTCTGGTGGAGGGTGAGAATGAGAGGCCCTGGGAATAGCCACAGCATGCCTACGTCTGCAGCCCCTTACCTCCTCCCTCCTCCACACCCTAGCTGTTCCCAGCAACCTCTGGGCACCAGCAACCCTGTTCTCTGGCTGTGTGTCCTCAGTGCATAGGGCAGATGTCTTTCTGGGATCATTGCAGTGTGGCTTCGAAGAGTCAAAAGACAGCTCTTCCTGTTTCTCCCAAACTCTCCACCAGTGCCCAGGACCACATAGATTCCTCCTCCAGGAGGAAGAAGAAAAAACAAGGAAAGATTTAGCAGGGTCTCCTAGAATGCTCCTCTGCCTTGTCCAGCCCAGCAGGCCAGCTCCCTCCACTTCCAGCCTTTGGCCAGGTTCCAAGTTAGTCTCAGCCATGTGTTTTCAAAATCCTTGCGCTGGAACATGAACTGTCAGCAAAGCAAGTCAGGACTAGGGGCAGCTTATATGCACGACTGCCAGGGCTCTGGAAGTTCCTTCCCAAGATCAGCCTCCTCCATCTCTTCCTGTTATGCCCCAGAACATCTGTAATGTAGTCCAGAGTTTCTCATTCCCCACTGAGACTGAGAGACTGAGATAACAAATGGTCTGAGAATGGGCAGTCTTGATGTAATTTATACTCGAGTGTAAATGACTTTTCTTTCTCAGCCATGTCACCACATCAGGTCCACAGACATCTTGGGATTGGAGGAAGTGAAGAAAAGGAAGAAATTCCCACAGCAGAGCAAAGGAAAAGGGAAGAAGGAAGAAGATTGGAGACTAGGAACAAAGAAGTCCTTTTTTGTCCTGCTAACCTTGCCTTGCCCAGTCCTTCCCTGCTCGCTGGCCTGCCCCAGGAGGCATGGGTGGGGGCTGACACCTGTCTGACTGAGGAGCCACCTAATGTTCACCTCTGTCTGAAAGCTCTTTCCAGAACAGCAGAGAGATAAAGAAGAGTTAAGCTGAGATCCAGCAGGGGTGGCTGGGGCCTGAGAAGGCGACTTTTCAGATAAGAATCTGGTCCCTGGGGAACCAGGAGAATGAGAATGGGGGAGTGCGTACCAGACTCTTCCTGGCATGTGCTGTGCAGAGGCAGGGGGCTGACTGATGGCCCACAGCCCTGCTCCAAGGGCAAAGTCCTCCAGACCCCCTCCTACAGACAGACCCGATACTGTGCACTGAACTCCAGTCCCTTGAGTCAGCCCTAGGTAATGCTGAAGGGGCAGAGAAGAGCTGGATTCAGTCCCACCCCCACCCCTAACCCCCATCCCCCACTGGGGAAGGCCAGAGAACTTCTGCAGCCAGGCCAGCTTTGAACACAAAACAACCACGGTGTGCTGGGAGAGAATGGTGTGGGAGGATCCCCGAGTCTGCCCCGGCTTACTCCCAAAGCATTGAAAGTTCTTCTCTTCAGATCAAAGAAAAAGTATGAAATAAGAGACCAGCGTTCAGACAAGACGCACACAAGTCTGAGAGTGAGAACAAGAAGCCGCCTGGCTACACCTGCAAGACCTTCTCATGTCACCTGGTGCTGGTGGGGACTGGGACAGGACCTTAATAAAATGAGCAAAACAGACAAAGGCAGAGTGGCAGGCACAGCCAGGTTGTGTTTCTCCAGAACAAAGGCCTCGGAGATGCGGAGACACGGGTGGGTGGGGTCCGAGCCCTGATTCTACAGATTGCTACCACTCTTAGGACCTAGTCTCCCCCTTATCATGTAAGCGGACACCCAGAGCACCAGACAGACAGATCCCTTCCCAGCACAGGGTCCTGACCCTATGGTAAGAGCTCCATTAACAGGAATTTGAGCTTATCTTTAAGAAAAAAATCACTCTGGCCACTAGGTTCCAGGCCTCAGGAGGGGAGCCTCATCCTATACTGTCTATACATTCAATGCAGACATAAAATAATGTCAGGCCCAACGTCACCCCAGGCTTCTCCATTCTCTTCATGTGACAAGATACAACTTTTTTTTTTTTTTTTTGAATCACCTGACATGGTGGTGAATGCCTTTTGACCTTCCCAGCACTCCAGAGGCAGAGGTAGAGGCAAGTAGATCTCTATGAGTTCAAGGGTAGCCTGGTCTGCACATCGAGTTCCAGGCTAGAAACCCTGTCTCAAGATCAGTCACTTACGAGTCAGGAAAACACACCAAATAGTGAAGAATCAAGACAAACAATCGCAAGGACTGAAGGGACTGAGGGGAGACCCGAGTGTGGGGAATGCCACTTCTACAAACAGAATCAGACTAGACGTCTCAAACCAAAACTAAGGGTGGGAAAGACAGAGCCAACAACAGGCTGGACAGACAGGAAGAAAGCACTGGCCAGAAGATGGCTGAAGAGAGAATGTTAGCACCGAAAGCCATTGCAGGCCAACAGGAGGCAAGGCAGGAAACCAGGGAGGCGGGATGTCCAGCTGCTGGCTCTGCTGGAGAGAGAGATGGGGAGGGTGGGCTGCGGGGGTATGAAGAACGTGACTCAGAACCGCAGACCTGACACCATGAAGATGCATGGAGTCCTGGACAGAGAAGCTCGTGGACCCGGAGGATGCATATGGAAGTGTGGTGCAGCCTGGTAGAGGCGCCAGGAACTTTGTTCACCCATTCTGAAGAGAATATCTGACTAAAGCAACTTGTGAAAGAAGGACTTACTCTAGCTCAAGGCTTCCATGGTTCTGATGGTGGCAGGAGGGCCCTTGCTGAGCTGTGTGTGTGTAACAAGGCTTGTCACGGTAGATCAGGAGACACCTGAGCCAGAATCAGGGCCCTCTAATCCAGTGGGTTTCAACCTGTATGTTGCAACCCCTTGGAAAACCTTTATTTCCAAAAATATTTACATTGTGATTTATAACAGTAGCAAAATTACAGTTTTGAAGTAGCAACAAAAATAATTTTATGGTTGGAGGTCACCACAACATGAGGAACTGTATTAAAGGAACTGCTTTAAGAAGGCTGAGAACCACTGGGCTAGCTTCACATTGCTCTCACCTCTGCTAACTGGTATATCACCTCCCAAAGCATTGCCACTCACTGGAGAACAAATGTTCAAAAATGTGAGTCTGAGGTGTGTGTGTGTGTGTGTGTGTGTGTGTGTGTGTTGAGTCTCAGGTGTATGTGTATATTGTGAATCTGAGTTGTATGCATTGTGAATCTGAGATGTATGTGTGTGTATGTAGTGAGTAAGTCTGATTGTGTGTGTGTTTGTGTCTCATGGTGAGGTCAGATCCATATTATAACCATGGGTAAAGATGGAAACAAGGAGGAAAGGAGGGTTCAACACAGTCAAGGAGAAAGATAACAACTTTGCTACTGTTCCCCAGAAGTTATGGAAACCAAAGACAACAGAGTGGTGATGACACCTGTGTTTGGAGAGACAGGATGCTGCACGACTGCTACAGTTCATCTCAGTTGTTAAGTTGGTGAGATCTAGAATCACCTGAAAAGGGGCCTCTGGGTGTTCCTGAGGGGGTTTTCTTGTGTTAATAGAGGCAGGAGACCTGCCCACTGTGGGTGGAACCATTCCTTAGGCTGGACTAAATAAAAAGATGGGGAGAAAAAAAGTTGAGCTCTTGCATATATTCACGATGGTCTCCCGACTGTAGATGTGACAGTACAAACTTCCTTGTGTTCTGCTGCTGTGCCCTTCCTGCTCTTCTGGGCTGTACTGTGAACTGTGAGCCAAATAAGGCCTTTCTCACTTAGGTTGCTTTGTCAGAGTATCTTATCATAACGGGAAAAGAGTGATTTAGTCACAATCACATGAAGGCTTACCTCATGTTCTCTGGGAACCACAGTCCTGTGTGTGCACGTGTGCACTCACTGACCAAGTCATAAGCAACATGTAGCTATGTATTGTTGAAAGAAAAGAACTGCTGACCTAGGCTTCTCTATCTACAGAAGGTGAAATTAAGAAGGCTTCAGAAAAATAAACCAGTAGAATTCATCACTAGTACTGAGAGGGATGCAAAAGGGAGATTTTAGATCTAAAATGATTGATGTGTCAGTAAAAGAATTCAGTGTGTAAAGGTGCTTGCCACCAAGCCTGACAACCCAAGTTTGATCCCTGGATCCCACATGGTGGAAGGAGAAAACCAGTTCCCACAGCTGTTCTCCACTGTAACTCACACACGGACACAAATGTATATGTACACTCGTGCGTGCATGCACACACACACACCACACAAAAGAAAAGATCTGGACAGCAGAATCCCAAGTGAAAGTTTAACATAAGCTCCACAAAATGGAGTGTGCATGGGCAAATCCAAACATTGAGGTCATTCAAAGGCTACTTTCAGATGCTGAGGCTAAAATACAAGCACAATTAATAAAAGAATTACACAAATACAGAGGGACAAATGAATTCAACTGCATTTAAAGTTCTCGAAGTGCCCAAAAGTTGTTAAAACACTATTTAAGGATGAAAAAGCCAGGCATGTATATGAAGTTTCTAGACTGATTATCAGTTACTAACCAGCTAGTAGAAAAGAAATTATAGTTTAAAAATAATCAACTAGTCCAAAGGGAATTTGAAAAGCAAGTTGTCTTCTTCCTTCTTTTCGTCCCTCTTTCCTTCTTTTTTCTTTATTTTTTTTCCTCAAAGAAAAATTGATCGAAATATGGAGACAAATGTAAAATAGTTATATAGGGAATATGAGCCCAGATATAGCAATGTTTGTAATAAATATAAATGGATTAGATATTCTAATTAAATGGCAACATTTTTACAGGAGCTTTTTAGAAGCCTCAGCTGTTCACCATTTACAGACAACACAGTTGAATATAAAGACCAGAACCCAAAAGGTATATGCACCACAGAGATGGGATCGAGTTGGTGCAAGCATACCAATATCAAAATAGTTAGACTACCATAGTAATGTTTACTAGACATAGTTAGCAGAAGGAAATAATTTAAAGTTATGTTTGCAGACACTCTTCAGCTTACAGTAGTATTATATCTTTTTATTTTGCTTTAGTTTTATTTTATATGTATGAGTGTTTAGGCTGTGTGCATGTGTGACACATGTGTGCAGTATCCATAGAGGTCAGAAGAGGGAGTTGGGTCCCCTGAAAATGAGGTTATGGACAGTTGTAAACCACCATATGGATGCTGGGAATCTAATCTGGGTCTCCTACAAGAGCAATCTTAAACACTGAGCCTCCAGCCACATGGAGGTACATTTTAAACTAACTACATATCCACATTATCCCAAGTTGAAGACATATTAAATTTATTTAGTGAAGGCCCTCCTAGCCTCATCACATCATACAATCACTTATTTTCTTCCTGATCTTGAGCTGATGAGGAGCCATAGTTTATGCTCATTGATGCCCACAGCAGAGGCTAGCCAAAGGCTACTTTGAGAAAGGGTACATTGAAAGCATGGTTTCCACCAGATTCATATTGACACTTCACCAAAATAAAGTTGACAACTCATAAGTCAAAACTTTTAAGTCACTTTAAGTCAGGCATGATGGTGCATGCCTGTCATCCAACACTTGGCAGGCTGAGGTACGAGGATAGCAGTCAGGGCCAGCTTGGGCTACATACTTTGTCCTTGTTTCAAAAACAAACAAAACAACAACAAAGACTTCAAAACACGTGTAACAAAGACCCAAAGGAATGAGCAAAAACCTTTTGTCATGATGACATGTTTTGGCATTTATTTAACACAATTCTTTCAGTAAAAGGTAGAACTACAAGAAAACATCTCACTGAACACAATCCATGTTCTCTTCACAAACATACAGCGGTTTATTACATCAGCTGAGTTGAGCCACTGTCAGGCACAGAGCAGCTGTAAGGATGGGGATATTGCTTGTGATGGGGATAAAGTGAGCAAGCAACAGTAGCACAAAGGCTTCTATGAGACCAATGACACAGAAAACTTGGAGGTGCTGTGTGGATGGAGCCCCATGCTCTAGTTCCAATCCTTACACAACCACATAAAAAGTTGGAATGGTGATCTGCTCTTGTGATCCCATTGGTGGGAGGCAGAGCCAGGAGGATTCCAAGGGCTCAAAAAAATAAAGTGGAAAGCTCTGGAGGAACAATACCAGAAGCTGACCTCTGGCTTCCATATGCACTCACGCGCACACACACACACACACACACACACACACACACACACACACAAGCACACACACACAGAGGAACATACTCACATATACACATGCACATATACACATGTGCACACATGTACATAAGCATACATGCACGAGCTCACACATATACATACTAACACACACCACCCCAAACACATACACACATACATGCACATATTCACACATGCATATGTACCCCACCCCACACTCGTACGTATAGGTTTACACACATGTACCAGACACACTAATGCACGCATACACAGATACAATTTCCTATGACAGAAAGGCTCCATTCAAGCACAAGCATGTCTCCTAGTGTACTGATGAGTTAGTGAGGGTGCTGTGTCCACTTTTAATTCTCCTTTTGCCAATCTGGGCTTCCAGGAGCCAGCATATACAAGCTGTGTTACAGATACCTGTCCCCTACTCCAGCTGTCCTCAAGCTTCTCCCCATTGAGCCTCCCGTGTGCTGTGATCTGCCTTTGGGAGGACAGACTCAGGGAGGAGGCCCTATAAGCTCTGTGTTCTGGGTAGGGTTATCTGTGGCCTGGGTTCAAAATAGGGATTCAAAGGCAGGTGAGCCCCTGGAGCTCACTGCCCTCCATATACACATGTACACATGTGCATGCACTCACATGCATATATATATATATGCACACATGCATGCACAGAAAGAAAAAGAACATGAAAGTGAAATAAATAAAGCATAAATGATCAACAGTAAGAAAGAGGAAGCAGACACGACTACAGACCCTACAGAGATGATAGGGCTGTTGGGCTGTTGGGAAGATCTCATGTGAACTAGACAAAGAAAATGGAGAAAGCAAGAAGAAAGCTGTGTTCTGGAAAACCCACCTCAAGTTTCTCAAGGAGAAATAACCAATCCAGCTAGCCCATATTTAGAAGGTAAGTCTGTTTTCTCATTAACACCCTTCCCATGCAAAAAACAAACAAACAAACACAAAAAACCCAACTCAACCAACCAACCAACCAACCAAACAAACAAACAAACCCTCTAGATCCATCTGGATCCATGCATGAAATTTTCTAAACATTTCAGGAAAAAATAACCATGTTTTTCACAAACAGTTCTGGAATAGAGAGTGGGAAATGGCTCCTAGTTAACCTAATTGTGATTTCCTTTGTGGCTCTGGGGACCAAACACGGAATAGTCTCCTTGACCTAAATCTTTCTTCCTTCCCCTCCCTTAATTTTGTGTACATGAGAATGAAATCTGTCTGTCTGCCTGTCTATTAATTTAGTTAGTATGTGTGGGTATGAAGGTGAGGGGACAATTTTCCTCACTATGGGCCCCAGGGATTGAACTCTGGTGACTAGGCAAGGCAGTAAGCACCTTTATTCACTAAGCCATCTGCTCATCCCTAGATCCCTAACTCTTAATAAAAGATTATTATATTTTTGTTTTGTTTATTTGTTTTTTGAGACAATATTTCCTTGTGTAGCTTTGGCTGTCCTGGAACTAGCTCAGTATACAAGGCTGCCCTCAAACTCACAGAGATCCTCCGGCATTGAGATAGGATTTTGCTATGGCTGATGCTAAGATTTCAAGCACACACTGCCCAACCTGACAACCTGGGTTCTGGGGATTGAACTTAGGCACCCTATGCTTGTATAGTAAGCTCTTTACCCACAGAACTATCCACCCAGTCTTTGGAGACAACTTTAAGGTTAGCATGGTGGTTTACACCTGTCATCCAAGCACTGGGAAGGCTTAGGCAGAAGGATTGCTGTGAGTGTAAGGCCAGCCTGGGTTACCGAGAAAGAATTTGTCTCAAATAAAAAACAAATAAAAGACAGCTTTTGAAGTAGCCTAGACACTTGCCCAAGGTCACTTAGTCGTGAAGGGTTAAGTTCAAATTCACAATCTGGTCTTCCAAGTGCAATGGCAGAGCACTTAGAGTCCAGGAGGATTCCTGCAGCCTTGCCAAGGGACCAGACTCAGCAGCTAGTGCAGGCAGCAGGAACCCAGGATCCAACCCTAGTGCACGCTGCTACATTTACCTGCCAAGCCCAGCTTCAGGAACTCCTCTGAGCCTTAGGTTGCTCCTACCAGGCATAGCAGCCAAGTCCCACACAAGCCTCCAGAACTCAGGCAGAGGTGTCATTGGTGGCAATGGCCAGAAGCAAACAGCTGTGGATCGGGAAGAAAACACACATGGCCAGGTGTCCACAGAACCCACATGCAGCACAGAGAGTCCAGGCAGAGCCCTTGACATTCAAGAAGAACCTGTTTCCCCTGGCAAACACCAGGCAAGGATCCTGTCTGTCCACTCTCTGAGGTGCTGGTGAGGCCCCCAGGGATATAGTTTCCTGAACCACACACCAGATTAGACAGTGTTTGTGCGCACTAGACAGCACCTAGTGGACAGAAGGGAAACTACATGTGCACAAGACAGCCCCTTGTGACCAGAAAGAGAAGTGCATGTGCACAAGACATCACTTAGTGGTTGAAGGGGGCACTGCACACACATAAGACAGCATTTAATGATTGGAGGGACGTTCCATGTGTACAAGACAGTAACTAGTGTCCAGAAGGGGATCTGCATGAGCACAAAACAGTCTCTTGTGTTTGGGGTGGTAGTGGGGTTTCTGCACATGCACAAGACAGCACCAAGTGGCCAGAAGGAGAACAACATGTCAGTGCCTCCGCAGCCTTAGAAGCAGAAAGATGGAGGAAGCCAGGACATTGCAAGGCCTGGACTTTTAAAGGTTATTTTCATGCACTGTGTGTATGTGCCACCTGTGTGCAGGTGCCCTCAGAGCCCAGAAAAGGGTGGGCATAACTGGCAGTTGTAAGCCATTTGACATGGGCACTGGGACCTGAACTTGGGTCCTCTGCAAGAGCAACAAGCCACTTTTAATGACTGAGCCAGTTTTCTAGCCAACATTTAATCTTGCATCTAACCAATAAACCACATCTCCTCACTTCTTAGCCTAGATAAGGCACAAGCAATTGCAGACACAGCATCTATAATCAATCCTTAAAGCATAACTGGGGTGGGAATATAAACTGATCTTATTAAAAAATTTCTATATGAGCCAAACTTTATTCAACCTTTAAAGGAGCTAAAACATCTAATAAATTGATACCGTTTATAGAAATGAGAGAGGTTATTACATAGGGAAGTGTTTACTATGTTTTAAAGATTCAAATCCACCAGGTTCACTTTGGGTAAATGTTTATCTCAGAGTTCAGGGGCAAAGTTAAACAGTTGAAATAAAATGGAATTAAGCCTTAATATTTTGTTTTACTTTTGAGTACAGATGGAAGACGAAAATAATATTGCATAGAAACGGAAAGTTTCTATTTTCACCAAAATATTTGGAAAGTTACTTTATTTTTAATCTGGACACCTAGGTTTTGACGGATCTCTGTGAGCACAGCAGGAGCACAGCTGGGTGAGCTGGAGGCATCAGGAAACCGGCTTCACCGTATTTAAAACATTTGCTTCGCAAAGATACAATTTGTTTCAAAAAGTGTCAGACCAGCCAGACACTGCCTGTAAACCACAGAGTTTGTAAAAACTGGGACTCAGAGATTAAATACTCCTCTCTCCTTCCCTTCTCTGAAAATCCCAGGTTGAAAATTCAGGCGAGACTCTTTAGCCCTGAGTATGCTGCCCTGAGGAAACTCCTTCATTTCTCCCATTGTTCTGGGTCTCTCTCTTTTTTTTCTTTAAATCATGGTGATGTTTTATTATATAATCAAACTTGTGTCAGAAAGTCATGGCATACGAAGGACGGGGAAGCAACTGTACCTTGCAAACAGAGGCACAGAAAGTTCCCCTTTGGCTTTGTTTTCAGCTGACAAGCTTCTTCAGGGATACAAAATAGAACTAAGTCCTTTTAAAAGAAAGATTTAAAGTTTTTCTTTATCTGTGCATATGTGTGGGTGCTCCTGGAGGCTAGAAGAGGGCATCAGACCCCCTGGAGCTCAGGTAGTTGTGAGCTACTACATGGGTGCTGGGAACTGAATTTGGGTCCTATTCAAGAGTCATCTCTCCAGCCTCCTGAAAGTTTTTTTTAAAGATTTATTTATTTATTTTATGTCTGAGTGTTCTACCTGCATGTACACTTGCATGCCAGAAGAGGGCATCAGATCCCATTACAGATGGCTGTGAGCCACCATGTGGTAGCTGGGAATTGAACCCACATCCTCTGGCAGAGCAATCAGTGCTCTTAAGGGCTGAGCCATCCCTCCAGCTGATGAAAGTTATTCTTAATAAAGAAGGTTTGATTGACGATTACAGTACTGGGGATTAAACCCAGGGCCCCGTGCATGGCGAGGCAAGTGTCTTACCACTGAGCTACACCCCAGCTCTTTACTCTGCATTTTAATGCAAGGTCTCAGTAAGTTGTCCAGGCTGGTCTGAAGTTCATTACACAACCCAATCAATCCTTCTGCTTCAGCTTTCCTGAGCAGTTGGAATGACAAGACCACATGCTAGGCTCAGTGAGGAGTCCTCTTTGGTCTCTCCCCTCCCCCCCTTCATCTACACCTACAGAGCAAAGGGAACGAGTTATTCAGTCCACTTTCTCTTCAAGGTCTGGGTACCCAGATGACTCCATTCTCTCTCTTCTCTCTTGTTCCTGTGCCCTTGAAGTGTTTCAGTGTGGTGGTTACCATTCTGCATGTAGTTTCAATAAGTCTCCAGTTTTGCAATAGCTTTGTATTTCAGAAGTGAATGGACAGTTTCTGCATAGCCAGCTGCGCTAGCATCTCCCTGGCCGTGCTGTCAGAACTTGTGAGCCAGCACAGACATGCCATTAGTTAAGTTCCAGACTCTGGTCAGACTTGTCCTTCAGTTCACTGAGTGTATTTTCCTGCTCCCAGATGTCACCAGAAGCCCACATGGTGCCTCTCCTCTTTGGTGTCAAACAGCAGCTTCCCGAGTCTTTCAGCCTGCCTAACCTGCTAAGCCTTACATCTGGGACAACAGGAGACACTGGGCTCATTTTGAACTTTTCTTGTTTTGAGCCTGGTGCCAGTCATTTCTCTCTCTTTCTCCTAGGTGTGTGTGTAGACTTTGGGGGTTTCTGATATGCATCCTTATGTACATATGTGGGTATTGTATGACATATGCATTGAGTGTGCAGGTTTTTGCATATGTGTTAGTGTCCAGAGCAGGCTCTCAGATGTCTTCCTTGATCACTCTCTGAATTATGGCTTTGAGACAGGCTTTGACACATTTGACGAGGCTGGCTGACCAGTGCACTCCTCAAATCTGCTTGGCTCTGTGTCCCTGGTGTGTCTATGCCCTGCCCCCGCTTTTTAATGTGGGTGCTAGGGATTTGAACTCACATCCTCATGCTTGCAATGAAAATGCTCTTACCCACTGAACCATCTCCACAGTCCCAGGACTGTGCTTTTAAATGTTTATGTATTGATGCATTTTGTGTGCCTGAGAACATGTGTGTACAGGAATGTGCATGTACATGTAGGTACACATATGTAAAAAGTCAGAAGACATCCATCCTTTCCTCAGGTTTCTTCAAGGTTTTTTTGTTTGTTTGTTTGTTTGTTTTGTTTTG
This sequence comes from Mastomys natalensis, assembly GCA_021653895.1. Lineage (NCBI taxonomy): Eukaryota > Metazoa > Chordata > Mammalia > Rodentia > Muridae > Mastomys > Mastomys natalensis. The sequence continues at coordinate 671,915 of JAJTUV010000342.1, forward strand.
TTTTTTGAGACATAGGTCTTTTATTGCCCTGAAATCTCACCAAGAAAGCTAGACTGGCCAGTCAGGGAGTGCCTGGGATACCCCTGTCTCTGCATCCCATCTCACCACTCTAGGGATAAAGTACAAGCCATTTTGCCTGTATAAAACTATACACACTGGAATCATTTAGGCACAAATAGACTGCAAGGATAGCCAAAGGGGAGCATGGGCTCAGCTTAGTTCGCTCCTTGCTGACACACACTCTACCCAGTTTATTCCAGATCTTTCTGTTTCTTACCTTCTTTTCTTTATCTCTATATTCTCTTCCTACCTTCAGATACCTTCATCTCTGCCTCATTCTCTGTATTTGACTGTATCTCCATGTTACTCTTTCCCTGATCCAGATGAGTATGGACCGGAGAGGAATTCTTCACTGGATAGCCTTTCATAATTAAACACCTTTTCTTAAATAAGCTTAGTAAAGACCTCAGAATCAGGAACTTGATATAAATGAAACATTGTAACTAAATCTACAGCCTATAGTCACACTCTGTCAATGGCTCCAATTAGTGTTCCCAGGTGTACAATTCTGTCTCAGAGCCAGCATTCCAGTATGTTGCCATGTCCCACTAGATCTAGAGTTTCTTTACTGTTCATGATCTTAATAGTTTTCAAGAATACTAAGCCAGTCCTTGTGGCACAGGCCTATCATCTCAGCTACTGGGGAGGCTGAGGTAGTGGGATTTAAAGTTCAAGGTTAGCCTACAATGTGAAATCAAGGCCAGCCTGGCCAACTTATTGAAATGATGTCTAAAAATAAAGAGCAAAAAGAGAGCTGAAAACAGCTAGCTCAGCAGTGGTTATGGGGGGGAGGGGTACAACCAGCTGTTACATTGTTGTTTTTTTTATTACAAAACTGTTTTACACCTGAAACTTTCAAGGTGACCCCTCTGTTCTTTTTGTATTTAACATACAACAGGGTCTAGATTCTTTCTTAAACTGAAAGTCTGAGCCTTTTAGTTGGAGAGTGTAGACCATTTACACCTATTGTAATCATTAGTAAAGCTGGGCATAAATCTACTGTTTTGCTATGTTTATGCACACTATACTTTCTTTGCATTAAATGAATATCGCTGACTATTCCATTTTCTTTTCATTGTTACAATGTTTTCTTATTTTGTCTTTTATTTAGTGGCTGCTCTTCAGTTTACAAGATACATTTTAAACTTAACAATAGTCTACTTCCAAATAATGTTATGCCACTTCTCATGCAGCTTGGAAACCTTTCTGTAAGATGTAATCATTTCTGCCTCTTGTGTTTCCTGTTGCCATCCTTACCGATTTACTATTTTTAAATGCTTTTTATTTAAAAATACATTCACCTGAGTGTAGTGTCTGTGGTCAGAGGAGGGTGTTGAATACCCTGGGACTAAGTTAGGGATAGCTGTGAGGCACCATATGGGTGCTAGGAACTAAACCCTGGTCTTCTGTAAGAGCAGTAAGTACTTAAGTGCTGAGTCATCTCTTCAGCTCTTATGTTTTGCTTCAATATTTGTTATAACTCTAATAATATGCTATTCTTATTTTTGCTATGATTAGTTATCTTTTATCTTAGAACAAGAGTATACTTTATGTTAATCCTTATATTTACTATTGTTTATCCATTCTGGTCTTGTGTAGATCCAAAGTACATCTGTTACCATCTTTTGTTTTGCTTGAAAAACTTCCTCTGTCATCTCTTGTAATAGAAATCTGTGAGCAAGGAGCTTGTTCGGCTTGTGTTTCATGGGAAGTCTTACTTTCACCTTCCTGATAAATACCTTTTTGCTGAGTATGGGACTATGGGCTGGTTCTGTCTTTCTTTCAGTGATTTCTGACTTGGTTTCTCTTTTTTGTTGTGATGATGATGATGACTGAGATGGGATCTCATGTAGCCTAGACTATCCTTGATACACAGCCCCAGATGACAGTAGCCTCTTGATCCTCTTGTCAACAACTCCCAAGTGCTGAGATTATAAGTGTGCACCACCACACCTGTCATTCACCCACCACCCATCATGTACTTCAGGGCAGCCTTGAACTTCTGGTCCTCCTGCTTCTAGTCCATGCCTAGACCATCTCTGTCTCTTTCCTTCTCATTGCTCTTCCAGATTTTTCCTCAATTCCTTCTGCAGCACTGACTAGCTTGTCTTGTGTCAACATCATTTTTCTTATGTTAAATTATGTCTATCTCTTTGATCTGTGGCTTTATAGTTCTCACTGGTAAGGGTCAACTCTTGCTCATTGGTTACATACTGCATTTCCACACCTCATTTCCATTTATTGGGCTTCTAGAACATGCAGATTAGAGGCCCCTATCCTTGATCCCTAGTCCCTGATATCCAGTGCCTTTACCCAGAGCTTTTCCTCTGTGTGCTTGACTTTGAAAAATCTCCACATCTCAGACACTAGTCAACAGCAGTTCTGACTTTATTTTTCAACGTCTCTTGAGTTGTCAATCCCATTCTGTGCAGGCCTTTGTTCATTTAAATACACATGTGTGTGTTGTGCCTTCATGTATGTGTACATGCCTGGTGTCTGCAGAGGCCACAGAAGGCACTGGATCCCCTGGAACCAGAGTTACAGATGGTTGTGAGCTGTGAGCGAATACTGGGAACTGAGTCAAGAGAAGCCAGTGCTCTTAACTGCTGAGCTGACTCTCCTGCTCCCTGTGCAGGTTTCGAGGTAGAAATTCCCTTTGGATTTTTAAATTATTTTTTCTCCTCTGCTCACAAGTCCTCTATCTCTTTGAATATATGGTGGCCATCTTAAATAATTTTGACAGCTTTTCTTCTGACACTGCCATTTTCTTCCATTCTGGATTTGGTTTTCATTGACTAGCTTTTCTTCTGGTTTTAGGTTACATTTTTTTTTTTCACAAGGTTTCTCTGTGTAGCCTTAGCTGTTCTGGAACTAACTCTGAAAACCACGTTGGTCTCAAACTCAGTGATCTGCCTGCCTCTGTGACCTGAGTGCTGGGATCAAAGGTATGTGTCACCACCACTAAGCACTTCCTGCTAATTTTTGATCAGTGCCAGACATTGTGACTTTATTGCAGTTGGAGAGGTTGTTCAGTGAGTAAAGGCACTTGCAGCCAAGCCTGGTGACTTGCCTTTGATCCCAGGGACCCACACGGTGGATTGTGAGTCTGCAAATTGTCTGCTGGCCTCCACATGAGCACAGTGGCATGTACAGCCCTCTTACACCATAAATAGATATAATAAAAGGGTGAGACCTGCAAACAGCCAGAAACATGGGAAAGTCTGAGTCCCTCTCTGCTGAATGACTACAGCCAAGGTAGTGTTCTCCATACACCTCCCCCACTGATAGAGAAAGGAGGACCGAGCAGGCTGAAGCTTCCTACTCATTTTACTGAGATCCCCATGCTGGCCAGGGTCTGCTCCCAAACCCAAGACTCAGCAGCCAAATGTAGAGACCCTGGCACCCAGGAGCTCAAAGGCTCACAGTCCTGTGCCCATCTGTGGCCTGGCCTTAGACTTTCAGTTCCTGTAGTCCAGGCTAGCCTTGAACTTCTAGTCCTCTTGCCTGTACCTCCCAAGTGCTAGAATTACAGGCAAGCACCATACCCAGCTTTGTGTGGTATGTGGATACCAAGTAAAGCATTCTGCCACATCCCCAGGACTTTGTGTTTTAAGATAGGGTTGTGTTATGTAGATCAGGCTGGCCTTGAAGTGTGGCAATCCTCCTGTCTCAGCTTTCTGAGAGCTTAGATCACAGACACTGTATCTGGCTCATTGAACACATCATCTAGGAAACCCCATTACTGTCAGTGCCTCAGCTGACACTTAGACACCCAGGGGTATCGCTCTGGCTCTGGAGAGAAGGGACACTCACCAAAGGTCACATGAAGCCAGATCACAAGAGCTGGGACACACAGGAGGGTCTTCTGTCATGTCTGATCTTGTCCCATTAGCTGGGCCTTGTTTACCAAGTGTGCTGACTAGTGTCCCCTAAAAGTTACACCTGCATCCTAACTTCCCGGTCCTGTGAGTATGAACATGTTGGAGTAAGGGGTTGCTGCTGAGGTAATGAAAGATTTTTAAAGATGGGATCATCCCTAAGTGACCCCAACCCAAAAAACCATTTGTCCTTGTGAGAGACACAAAAAGAGAGAGTCATAGGGACAAGGAAAAGACCCTAGTGACAGGAGGCAGAGGCTGGGGGAGGGGGGAAAGGGGGATGGGGCCACAGGCCAAGGAATGTAAGATCCTTAGGAGCCAGAAAGGGAGAAGGGGACTATAATGGGGCCTCTCTCATTGAGCTCTCACTGTGAGAAATAACTTGTTTCAGACAGTCCAGCTTGTGGCATTCGGAGACCCCAGGGACATAGCATAGGAAGGTGCAGATAACTGAGGAGACCCCTGGTGCAGGCCAGACTTTTCCTGTCTCCGAGCTGCCTGGTATCTTGATGTGGTGGCCATGGGAAACCCGCATAGTGAACCCCAGCCTCTTACAGACCTGGACTAGGGGACACTTGCTCCCTCAGGGTCCTCACCAAGCCACTGGGCTGGAGGTGGGGTGAGGTGTGCCTGGGAGATTTGGTGGGGAGATTTCTCTGGAAAGCAGAGAGAGTTATCTACTGTCAATTCAGCAAATATTTACCAAGCAGACAAATTTCCAGCAGTAGCCGGCCACTGCGGCTGTGGTTCCTGGGCTTGTCAGCACCTGTGTCCCCAGCTCACCCCTACATTGGGGGTGATCACTGACGTTTCAGACAGTCTGGGGTTCAGGATGATGGTCTCAGCTCCCTGCTAACCTGTCAGGGTCCCACCCCTGATTTCTGTCACGTGTAACCTCTGTTTGTCTGCACAAACAGCATCTTAAACCTCATGCAGGGTCTGCAGGGAAGACCAGCTCAGCTTGTGGCCACCACAGAAACACATGCCAGGAAGGTAGGCAGAATCAATGTGAACTGGCTCTTCTCTCTTCTGCAATGAATAATTGATGTTAGGTTGGACCCACTTTGCATTGCACAGGGCAGTAGAAAGGCCATCTCTCCCTCCTTACATTGTGGCATCCCAACTAACCTTTGAGACTTTGTTCAGTTGTCTCTTCTGGAAGTTTCCAGAACATTGCTAGATCTGCAACAATTGCTGACTTCCTCAGCTTTGAGTGATGCTCTACCTACCCCCTAGCCTGCCTGGAGTCCTGAGACTCTGTGCTGCACCTCCCAAGTGGCAAGTGACCCTTTTTACCTTGAACTTTCCTGAATCAAATGCCTGCCTAGTTTCCCAGAGCAGACATTGGCCAGCATCTTCTGTAAGAGTGATGTGGGCTGAGTAGGCAGAAAAGGCTGTGGAATTAGAGAGATTCCATGAGGTGAAAGTACAGGTTCAGTGGTGTACTGGCAGATCTTATGTCAACCTGACACAAACTAAATTCATATGAGAGGACGGAGCCTCAATTAAGAAAACGTCTGCATAAGATCAGGCTGTAGGCAAGCCTGGAGGGCATTTTCTTAATTAGTGATGGATGTGGGGGGCCCAGCCCACTGTGGGTGATGCCATCCCTAGGCTAGTGGTCCTGAGTTCTATAAGAAAGCAGGCTCAGTGAGCCATGAGGAGCAAGCTAGTAAACTTCTGACCCCTGCATCAGCTCCTGCCTCACTTGAGTCCCTGTCCCGATTTCCTTGATGATGAACAGTGCTATGAAAGCATAAGGCAAATAAACCCTTTCCTCCCCGAGTTGCATTGGTCATGGTGTTTCATCACAAGAATAGTGACCCTGACTAAGATGCATGGCTAAAGGACTAGTAAGAAATTCTGCTGGGGCAGAGGGTCGCAGTGGTTATGGGACACCTTCTAAGCATGGACCATGCACACAACTGTGTTTGGTCACACACCTTCAAAGCCAATCTACACACAACAAGGACTCGGTTCTGCCACAAGAACTGAGTACAGCTTCATTTTATAGACAGCTATAGATAGAGACTAGCTCCTGCTCTTTAATAGTTCCTGAGAGGCAGACACCTCACGGTTGCTTCCACCTTCTTCTATACATGAATGTATCTACCACCCACCCACCCATCTACCCATCATCCACCCACCCATCCATCCATCTATCCATCCATCTGTCTGTCCACCACCTATCCATCCATCCATCATCCACCATCCACCCATCTATCTATCCATCTATCCATCCACCACCCATCCACCACTCATCTATCCATCTACCATCCATCCATCCATCCATCCATCCATCCATCCATCCATCCACTCGCCCACTTGTCTGCTTATCTAGCATGCACTGGTGACTACCCATCTACCATGCGTCTGGGCTACATGTGAAACCACACAGAGAAGAACATTCCTCTGCTCTCAAGCATCTTAGGCTCAAGAAGACTCTGGTGTTCCAGTGTCCAAGACTTTGGCAGGAGTCTGGAGGACACTAACATGGAGTTGTCTTCATGTGCTCCTAGTGCCTTCTAGGCAGAGGAACAGACACCAAGTGAGGTGCAGAGTGAATTGTGTGAGTTGTGACCCCTGTCTTAGATGAATCACAAACATGGGCTGGGGCCAATCCTCACTGTGTCTTCTGTGCTCTGGGAAGTTGACTCCAGTTCCCTTCAGGAAGATGGGGGGAGCAGGATTCCTTGTAAGTGCCAAGAAACTGAGTAAGGCAGCACAAGTAAGGGTCCAAAAGATGCACAGAACCCATGTCTGGAAACTTTTGGGACCTATTGGGCTATGCGGAGTGTAAGGGAGGAGCAGCTACCCTGATACACACAGAAGAGTATGGAAGGAGCAAGACTGTTTCTCCTCACAGCCCTTGGTCCTCAGGCACAGAGACTTCAGATATACAATAATGAGATGGCTTTTTCTGTCCTCCCTCTGTCTTTCCCTCTCTGTTCTTCCTTCCCCCTTCATCTTTTCCGGCTTCGTCTTCCTCCCTTGCTCATCGTGCACCATCTGTCCAGCTGGAAGGGCAACAGGCAGCCTCCTCCACACCTGTGTAAACTGACTGGGTCAAACTGACCTTGTACTAGAACATGCTGGAAGTGGGTGCTTCTCTCCCCACAGGCTCACCCAGTCCCTTTGAACCAGAGCTAGAGGCCCAGATACATCTCACTCATCTCCTACCCTGTCTGTATGGATCTGTGAGACACCTCAGTCCATCCACTTCTCCTCACATTCATGGCCCTTGGCCACATGCCCCTCCTCACATACTCTCCCCTAGCCTAGCTTCCTCCCCACTATCCCCAGTAGCAGTTTCCAAAGCAGAGATCAGAAAACTCCTGCAAACCCCCCCTCCTCTCCATGGTCCAGGAGAGTCTTTGTGTCTCATAGGGCATCCATCTGTGCCTACCTCTTCCATGGCTACCACCCTTCTGACAGCCTGCTTCCCAGTCCTCAAACTCATCCAGCCCTTCTCGGAGTCAAGCACTCGAGTCTTGGGCACTCCACGTACTCACAGACTTGATGGGAGTAGGCAGAAGAGGGAGTGTGGGGGCAGGACCTGGTGTCTGGGTTTGGAAACTTAGACTGAATTGGGGAATGGGTGGGGTATCTTCCCAAGACGACGGTAATAAGAGGCATTTTAGAGACCAAGCAACTAGCTTGTAAGAGCCTGGAGGAGTTTCACTGGGGAGTGAATTTGGCACTTTGTCAAATTCAGTGGGCTTAGAACTGGAGATCCATTTAACAATGTGAACTACTTACTCCCAGAAGCCGTGTAACCTTGGGCACACCACTCAAGTGCTCTTGGTCTCGGTTTCCTCATCTCTAAGTGGAGGTGATCAGGCTACAGGAGAAAAGGCCATCAGGGTTCTGCCTGAGCTGGCCCCAGAATCCCCTTGTTACACTTCCTCCCTGGCTCTGCCACCAACTCCTGAAGACCTAGACCCAATAGGCACTAAGGATGACCTTGTCAGCTTCATTCTCTACTCAAGTCACTGCACCAGGTGAGGATTTACGTACTAGTTTCATTCTGGATCCCACTGAAAACTTCTCCGTAAGGCACGGGCAGCCCAGAGGATCTGAGGCCGCTCTGAAGCCTCTGTCCGTGCATGCACACAGCATGTGCTCACACACACTCTTGTGCCCAGGACACACACCTGCCTTCTGTCTTAGCTCAGTCATTCTGGAAACAAGATGGCCCAGGGTCACGGTCACCAAGGCCAGTGTCCCAGCACCTTCTGCCACTTGTGGGCGGTTATCAATATTGGTGCTAATGTGTGACAGCCCTGTCAATGTGCTTATGCTTGCCTTGTGGGGTTTTGTTTAAAGACAGGGTCTCATGTAGCCCAGACTAGTTTCAACATCACTGTGTAGCTGAGGATAACTTTGAACTCCTGATCCTCCTGCCTGCACTTCCTGAGTGCTGAGAGCCGGTGAGTGCCACCATGCCTGGTTATATGGTGCTGGTGTGGAACTAGCATGCACAGAGCTTTGTGCACGATAGGGAGCATTCCACCTACTGAACCTCATTCGCTCATTGGGTATAGGTTTTCTTAAGAGCAATGAAAAAAAAGATGATATATATATATATATATATATATATATATATATATATATATGCGCCTATGGGCATATTTAACTCAATTATTTTAAATATGAATAAAAAACATAGAGGCTTCCAACCCTAGTGACACCCAGACTAGGGCTATCAGGATGAGCTCACAACTGGGCTATGAAGATGTTCCTAACAGAGTGTTGAGGGTGGGTGGCTAACAGTGTCAGCTCACAGGCAACACCAGGACACATACATTTCTCACTGGGAGAAATGCCTATGTTCTGAGTCCCCAAGAGCATCCACACCTGGCAAGGATCCTATCCATGCCGCTTCCCCATATTTCCAGGCTCACAGGCTGCAGCCTGTTGCATTCTGGGTGGGAAAGGAAGTCCCACCTCAGCAGCCCACAGGCTATTTACAGGGAGCCTGCTACAGGCAGTTTACTAGGTTGTTGCATAAGCGAAGCTGACAGAAGTGGACAGAAAAGCAAGCTACCCAGGCATGCAGGACAGTCTAGTGGCTGTGACAGTGGTGCTTCTATTGAGGGTGTGAGCTTAGGCAGTGAACCCTGGGCCATCCAGGCTGCTGGATGATCCTAGAACTCTGTGTGCAGTAACCGTCCAGAACAAGATGCCAGGATGAGGGTGGTCAAGGACTTGGGTCTCAGTCTCCTCCTCTGTGAACAGGGGGGACAGTCAATCCCAATACCAGCATCAGTTGCAAGGATAGCTCTAAGAGCTCCTGGCGGGATGTGGTGCCCCCACAATGGATGGCAAGTTTGAGCTCTGTGGGGTCCCTTAGCCATGGGATTCCTCTGCTCAATAGTTCCTCTCTGACTTAAATTATTTTACTATTATGTGTACGTGAGTGTTTGGCCTGCATGACTGTCTGTGCACCATGGACATGTCTGATAGTCAAAGGTCAGAAGGATCTCCACAAGGTCAGAAAAGGACACTGGAATCCCTGGAACTGGAGATACATACATTTGTGAGCTGTCATGTGGGTGCTAGGATTCATGGTCCCTGAAAACCCACAGTCAAGTTGTGGCCCCAGATCTCAGAAAGGGAAAGCATACTGCTCCAGGTGGCCACGGGCTCTCCTTCTGGTCATTTATAACCACGCACAGCCCAAGCAGCCATCATCTCTTTCGGGATGGCCACAGACACATGTCTAGACAATCAACACTAACCATGGAGCTCCATCCCAGAGGTCTGGGGAAGCTCTTTCTGCAGCCTGGGCTCAGTCACAGTGAGGACCAAGAGCTGCGTCTGGAAGATGAGCCCAGCCCAAGGACAGCAGAGTGCAGAGAAGGACACAGATGAAACTCTGGATATGTTGAACCCCTGGATCTAGCTGTGCCTGAAGCTAGTATAATTTGCACTTGCTTGTTTGTCTTTAGATAGTCTTGTATAGCCGAGGCTAGCTTCACTATTTAGGCCAGGCTAGCTTTGAACTCCTGTTCCTCTTACCTCCAGTCTCCAAATGTTAGGATCACAGGAGTGCACAAGCAGACCCACTTTTTGTTTGTTTTGCTTTGTTATTTACAATCCAAGCTCTAGAGAATAGAGTAGGTAGATCCCACTGACCTGTTCACGTCTCATTGAGTATGTCTGATATGAGCCCCTGTCCAATCCCACACTGAGCCACTGACTCCCCGACAGCCCAGCCTGACACAGGCACTCTTCTGAATGGATTCTGGGAAATAAAGTTTTACTTGAATTCATTAGCAGAGCACCCTTGTTATTTTAAGCCATATAGTGATGGTTTAAATATTTGACTTTTCTTAAAATGAGTCGAGCTCTTCCTGCATGGCTGTCTCTCAGCTTGAGCATGTAGCATCCACTTCAAATCCAGAACAGAACCAAAGCCAACATTGTGAATTCTTTGCCATTCCATCTGCTAGACCCAAACCCAGCTCTGAGAGGAAAGGAAGTGACCCCAGCCCCACATAAAGGTCTAGGGTCATTTGAGTCTGGGAGGCTGACTCTGTATAATCCTCTTGGAGAGGCCTCTGCCAAGGTGTGCTGTGGAGAACGCTGGCCTTGGTGTTACCCGGGCTCTGGGGTATAGAGGCTGGATCTGATGTGTGACATGCCGTGTTCCTGGGAAGGGGGTCTACACTGAGACAACATGTGCTCGAAATACCCACTGGACCCTTATCAAACCTCAAAGCATTTAGTCTGGCCTTTTCCAGTTCCTAATGCTCTCTGTTGCACTGTAGCAAATTGCCAGATGCTTAGTAACATAGAGCAATACAAGGTTCTCTCACATTCCCAAGGTCCCATGGGCTTAAGCCAAAGTGTGTCTGGGTCAGGGGTCACTTTCTGTTCCTTTCTCACCCTAATGGCACTGCTATGACATGCAGGCTTTCTCCCTTCTACAAGGCAAGCACTTCCCTCCACCGGTTCTGTCTCCACCTCTGCCTTCTGTCTATGACCTTCTTGCCTCCTCTTCCTCACAAGGGACCTTGTAATGACACTAGGTCACCCATAATCTAGGGCCATCTCCCAGCTCTGTCCAATTTATTGTCAGGGTCGATTCTGTCATTCTGTCTTTCCCAATGTGCAATCTAAGGTGTCTCTCTGCCTGGCATGTTGGCTAATGTGAATATATTTGCATATGAGGAAAGAGCCTTGCCTAGGTAGTCCATTCAGATTTCTAGCTGTTCACTGGCCACATCCTGGGTGCCCTGGGGAGAGGTCAAGAGGTCAGCAGGAAAGAGGCCAGGCTGTGGCCCCGTCCCACTGGGGGTCTTCAGTTAAAATAAACAGACTAAAGGGAACAAATGAACCCATTCTATCAAGTCTTAGCAGGAGAGCACTCCTTCATCTAAGGCCACTGTGGTCCTGTCTCTGGCCTTGCTCTCCCCAGGGAAAGGGGAAGATGCCCCTGGAAGGAAGATGCTAAGGAAAGGATGCAGGAAAGATGGTCAGCTACTTTTTCTGACAGTTGGCATTTGGGAAGCAGCCCTCATGGGACTGCAGCTGGAGTTTCAAACTCTTCATACACGCTTCTGGAGTCGGTTCACACGCTCTTGACTTTGGTGGCCATGGTGCAGGGAGCCAAGGGGCTCCTAGCCAGCCTGGTCACACAGGGCTCATGTGGAAAGGCTGGGCATCGCTGACTCTTGCTTCCATCTTTGGAGCCCTCTTGGGTGAGGGGTGACTCCTAGACCTCCCCCAGCCATGACCAATGTTTAACGAGTCTTCCTGATGGGATGTCTCAGCCGATTAACATGGGAAAATGGAGGAGGCTGAGGAAACGGACGTATTAAAAATAACAAGCCTGTTTTAAATGGACCCAGGTTCCGGGGAGATTGCGAACCCAGCCTTTGGCTTTTTTTAAAAATATACTTTATTTTCCATTCTGACTCTGTTTATTCCTTTTAACAGAGTTAAAAATAACCCTCCTCATTCTAAAAACTGAAATTTATATATAGCTTACAAAAGAGAAAGATGGGGGTGGAGCTGGAATGTGGGTCAGAGCAGGAACTTGACCTGAGGCCACTGGGGTCCCCGGTGCACAGTAGGGCCACATCAGTACAGGCTGAACCAATGAGGAGGTCAGCCTTACGTGGGACAGATACATGTGGCATGTTCCAAAGTTCTAGCAGCTTCCGGGATCCTTCTTCAGGTCAGTGGCCTTCCTTTCTTGGATCAATTCTGTGGGGAAAGATGAGTGGGATTGTTTGGGCTCTGGAAAGGGGAAGGTCACACCCCACCCAGCCTGGGTGACTGAGTGCTTTGGGGCAAGTCACTTTATTTCTCTGGAAAATGGATTCCAGTTTCCTTGGTTATATTTTGGCATCAGACTTCTGCCAGAGCCAAGAATGGCAGAATACTGGACATTGATGATAACCATGCAAGGAGAGTGGTGGTTCTTATTGCTTGGCCTACTGGCAGCTTGCTCTTAACCTCTTGTTGGTTTAACGTCTGCCTTCCGGCCTCTGCTCAGATACAGCTTACTGGAGAAACTTCTAGTATCCACTCCAGAATCTCCTTGCCCAGCCCAGTGGCCCTGGGCATCTGTTTGATAGCAGGCTGTCAGAAAGGGCTCTGGGAGATCTAGCTGGCTGTTTTAAGTGTAGGGCCTGGTGAAACTGACCTGTAGGACAAGATCTGTGATGGTGCCTGGGTGCCCTTAAAGTTGAAAAAGCGATTCCCCACTTGTTGCGGAATCACAGCCCACAGAAAGGGCTGCCTTCCTCTGAGGGCGAATTCACCTTAACAGGGGTTGTAAGAGATTCCAAGGAGCCTTCTGGGAGGAATGTGATTTGTGTCCAAAGCTGAGGGACAGTTGACTGTGCCTCTGTCAGGCAGCTGGCTGCAGGTAGGAACAACACTGATAGTGAATAGATGTTCCCAATGACAAGGACATCAAGTGGCCAGGAAGGAGAGGTCAGAGGGCTTCCTACAGACAGGAAGTGCTCCCCAGAGAGCTGGCCAGGGACCCCAGTGTCTCGATATTAATTGTTATCCTAGGTGTGTATTCCTTTGGGGATATGCTCTCATTATACCAGAAAAATTCTTCAAAAGACTCAGTTTGATGGATCTACAGCAGCCTAAAGATATATTCTGATCCCTTCAGCCTGCCAGGACAGGCTCCTGCCCCATGGCCTCCACCCCTGCTTTGCCCTGAATCAGGCAAGGGACTGGTGCATACCAGCCAGGACCATGCTTCTCTCCCCAAGGAGGCCTCCAGGTCTCTGCTGCAACTGGTTGGGGTGGCAGAAAAGGCCAAAGACACTCTGCCATTGAGTCACACAGAGGACTAGACAGTTTACCCACCCTATATAATCAGAAGCCAGGACATTGTGCTAGACTATCCAAGGGTCTGAGATGGGTGACAGAGGCGACCAAATCAATAGGTTCAGTCTATGCTAATGGCTACTGAGATATCTCTTGAAGATAGATCAGTGAAGAGCAGCTCTGCAAGCAGGTGTGAGCCTCAAGGCTGGTGTGAGTCGGCACGTGCTTGGTTGAGCTGATATGAACTGAAGGCCAGGAAGCCACTGCAGAGGACCCTTCATGTGTGTCAGTGGTGACCATCCTCCGTTAGGCATTCCCTGCACTGGTCACTTTGCCGAGCAGACCCATCTGCAAACATTTAGGGAGCTCACACTCCTCAGCCTGAATATGCCAAACAAAATTTTCTTCTGAAAGTCAAATATGCGGCTGGGAAGATGACCCATTGTGTAAAGAGCTTGCTGTGAAGGCAAGAGGACCTGAGTTCAGGTCGCCAGTACTCACGTAAACGCCAGGAGGGCATGGCAGCTTACATGTAAATTTATCTTCAGATGTGGGAGATAGGGTCCCCAGAGCAAGATGGCTAAAATAACTGGGTATATTGATGAGCTCTGCATTTGATTAAGAGTTCAAAGAATAAGAATAAGGTCTTATTCTCAAAGAAAAGGTGGAAGAGGGTAGAGGATGATGTCTCGGCATCAACCTTGGGCCTCCACATGCACACACACACACACCCCAAAACCAAAAACCAAAAGTCCAAATCTAATCCTAGCCCACTCACCCCAAATCTAAATTGCAAAGTGTTATGTTATTCAGTGCTGGGGAGGAACCCAGGGTCTTGAGGATGCTCTGGGAACTCTGTCTCACTGAGGGAGGCTGCAGCCCCCCTCCCCCACTGTAAGTGGCCTTGCAGGCTGGCCCGACCCAGCTCCATGGTCTCGCTATCCCTGAGCCATCTACAGATCATGAAAGCCAGGACTTACTTCCCTGCCGCAGAGCCACTGTACTGGCTGGTTCCCTGACCCGGAACACATTCTGTGTGGTTTTGACTGACACATCGTTACGATGCAGGTAAAAGCAGGTTGGATCCCTTCTTGAGGCTGCTCTGACCCCAGCACAAGTCACATCTCTGGTGTAAACCCTCTGTCCTTCCTGATGCCTGACCTAGGTGGAAGTAAATGAAGTATGGCGGCCTGCTGATTCCCCAACCCCACAGAACTGGTCAATGTGCTCAGGTCAAATGGATGAAGGGTTGGATGAGTAGCTGGATAAACGGATGAACACAGAGATGGAAAAGTGGATGGGTAGAAGGGTAGGTAGGTGCGTGGGTGTATGGTGGGGGTGGGTGAACAGGTAGATGGGTGGGTGGGTGTGTGGGTGTATGGTGGGGGTGGGTGAACAGGTAGATGGGAGGGTGGGTGCTTGGGATGGTAGATACGTGTGACTGTGGGGGGTCAATGAGCTTGTATTTTTGTGAAGGCAGTTTGAGTGGGTAGATATAAGGGGGATGGATGGCTATATGGGTTGCCTGCTGGCTGGCTGAGGAACATGTAGACAGATGGATGAGAGATGTGGATGGATAGGTAGGTGGGTGGGTGATAGATAGATGAATGGATGGATGGATGAATAGGTGGATATGTTAGGATGGGTGGATGGGAGTTGGGTGGTAAGATGGTGGGTGGATGGATAAAGAATAGATGGATAAGGGATGGGTAGATGAGTGGTTGGGTGGATGGATGGATGGATGGGGGTGGATGGGGATGTATGGGTGGATGGAGTGGTGATGATGGGTGAGGGATAGATAGGGGATAGACAAATGCAAGAGTGTAAAAATGAGCATGTGGATGGGTGGGTGGTTGGCTGAATGAATACGTGGCTGGATTTAAAATCATATAGGCATGGCTGGCTACCAATTCTCAGTCAACATCTTCAGCCCATGCATTTTGACAGCACCCCTCACCAAGGAGTGAGCACTGTGTGACCACGGCAGCATCTGTGCCCTGCCAAGCCTCAGGGGATGATCTAAGAACAGGCTGTTGAGGTTTCCGCCGATGGCTGGATGGGGATTTCTTTAAATATTTATGTTTTTTAAGTGCTAAGGTTTGGAAACCCCTAGAAAACACTAACGGCATACTGTCCCAGAATGCCAGCCAGGGCCTTAGGCTGCCTGGAATGGAGGAAACCAGTTCTCAGGGGTGACTGAAAGACACTTCCTAAGTGTCAGGGTGGCAGTCTAGATGGTACATCTTGGGCACGTGGGCAGCTGTTACTGTATATGGTGGGGTGCTGTCTGCTGTAGCTCCCAAGGGATAGTCCATAAACTTCAGGGTCAGACAGACAGGGTGGGTAGGCCCCAGCACCTCATCCATTTTATGAGACTGTCTTTTTATCCACTCTCCAGGCCTTGCCCTGAGAGCTCAACCCACGCTGCCTTTTCTTCCCTTCCCCTCTGATCTCTACCTTCCTAAAGCCTCACATACTCTGCTCCTTCCATCCAACATCTCTCCTCCCCTTTCTATCTGACCAACTCCTGTTCACTTAGTGCATTAGGGGGTTGGGGGGTGGGGCTACAGCTCCTTCTGGAAGGCCCTGACTCTTCCCACACACTTCCCCTTTCCCATGGCTCCAAGACACCCAGCATGACCCCAAACATTCAGTCTGCATTTATAGGGCGCTTACCCTATGCAGATATCCGCCCAGGCACTGGGAGTACAGTGGAGAACTAAGCAGACAGTCCCCACCCAGAGAGTCCCATATCCTAGCACAGGCGCCTCTGTGGGCTGGTCAGACCTGAAAATGGTAATAAACAGGGGACTTAACAAGAAGGAGGGACTCAGGGCGTCCCCACAGTGCAGGGCAGGGCTGGCCCTGCAGCCCTCCCGAGGAACTGTGCCAGAAAGCAAGCAGGGGTGGCCAAGACAGGGATGTCAGGAGGAAATAGCTTTCAGTATGGGAAGAACAAGGAGGCTGAGAGCCGTCATACCACTGTGTTGACTGTCTCTGTTGCCATGGTAAAGATCTAGGAGGCTGTGCATGCCATCAGGACCCTTCTCAGGCCCCATCCTCAGCTTCCTGCTCCCAACTGTCACCCCTCCACTGAAGACAGTCCTCAGCACTCCCTGGCCAGTGTCCCAGTGAAGATGAAGAATTCCACTAGGAGAAGCCTGGGGGTACCAACAGCAGTCCTCTGGGTAGTGGCTCCTGCATGAGTTCACAGGTATGTGTGTGTGGCCTCATGGACACATCAGGGCTGCTGGGATGTCCTGGTTCCTACTCTGGGACACTGATGGCTACTCCACTGTTCCTCAGTGGACAGAGTCCTGCAGTGCTACCACAGGACACCAAACCTGCCCAGGACACACCTTTCTCTTTCAACATCAGGGGTACATGTGGGAAGTGCAGAGGTACCCGGTCCCTGCAGGCTCCCAGGACACACTAATTCCATGAGAAATGCTCTTCTGTCTTGGTAAGACATGGTACTGAGCCACTTTGAGCTCTGTTTCTTTGATGTCCCACACTTAGATACAGAGGATATGGACTCCATATTCACCAGGTCTCTGGACCGCCAAGCACCACTAAGTAGAAAGGATACTTTGTTCAAAACTAGATAGAAAGAGTTTCCCGAGACCCTGGCAGCTTAGGTTGTAAAGTGATTGCTTAGTATGCACAAGTTTCTGGGTTTGATTCCAGCACCTGGGCGTGAACTCAGGCATGTGTGTGCACACACAGACATACAAGCACATGTGCAAACACATGCCTGAGTTCACGCCCAGATACAAAATGAAGTAGCGTATGCCAGAAGGAGGAGGAGGTAGAAAGGGGAAGGAAGAATAGCATAGCCCTGGCATGAAGACAGGGACCTTGACCAAGCAGAGCAAAGACCCCAGAAACTACTCGTTTAGCCACCTGTTGGGAAAGACCATATGGTGCCAGAGACAGGCGCTCGCTTGTGTGCAGAGCAATGACACTGTATCTTTCTCTCTACTGCAACAAAGGGCCCAACAAAGCAACCGATGCAAGAAGGTTTTAGCCCACCATGGGTGTGAAGTCACAGTGGCAGGGAGCCATCAGGTCACATCCCCAGTCAGGAACCAGAGACGGGTGAACTCTGAGCCTAGCCCCGAGATGCTGCCTTCCACACTCAAGGTGGGTCTCCTCCTCTCAGTTTACTCTTTCTGGAAATGCCCTTACAGACAGGACCAGAGTTATGGTGCCTAGGTCAGTGGTTCTCAACCTGTGGGCCACGACCCCCCACAGGGGTCACTTATCAGATTTTCTGTATATTTACATTACAATTCAGAACAGTGGCCATTATGAATCATTTCTGAAGTAGCAACAGAAATAATTTGTCACTATAACATAAGGGGGTCACTATAACATAAGGAACAATATTTAAGGGTTGCAGCATTAGGAAGGTTGAGAACTACTGTCCTAGTTGATTCCAAATGCATCCAGGCTGACAGTGAAGATGGACCATCAAACACACCTACCTCAGACTGTATATAAAAAACAGACACCAAATGGTCCAAGCACCAAATGTCAGATCGAAGCTACCAAACTCAGGCACAGAGGCAATGCTCAGGTGGTTTCTGAAATCTGACACCCAAAGTTAAGCAGGACTTCAAACACAAAACCTCTGCATGACAAAGAGACCATCTGCAGACAAGAGAAAACACTCTGGAACCCTGTGACTGACAAGGGGGCCAAATCCAGAACACGATCACGAAACCAAGTCTGAGTTCAACAACAGGCAAAGGACTCTGTGGGTGTTACCGTGAGAAATGTCTCCCACAGGCACAGCTACTTTGGTCCCCAGCAGTTGGTGCACTGGGGGTGGGGGTGGGGTGGAGAGGTTAAGGAAACTCTAGGGGAGGAGTCTTGAGGGAAGAAGTATATCACAGGGAGTGGGGGAGGGCTTTGAGGGTTTATCGCCTCACCCCACTACCACTCAGCCCTCTGCTTCCTACCCAGCCTCACGTTCCTGTGGCCATGCCTTCCCTGACATGATGGACGATGTTCCCCTGGGACTATGAGGCAGAATAAATCCTGTCCCCCAAGTTACTTTTTGTCAGGGTGTTCTGTAACAGCAACAGGAAAGGAACTAATACCAACCCAAATAGACATTTTTCTATAGAAGATCTACATATTGTCCTCTGAAGTGGAAAAGGATGGTTGTCTTAGCTGGAGGTTTATTGCTAGGAAGAGACAACATGACCATAACAACTCTTGTAAAGGAAAACATTTCACTGGGGCTGGCTTATACTTTAGAGGTTTAGTCCATTATTGCCATGGAGGGAAACATGGCAGCATGCACGTAGACTTTGCTGGAGAAGTAGCTGAGAGTTCTACATCTGGATCTCCTGGTAGCAAGGAGAGAGAGTGATGCACTGGCCAGGCTGGAGTTTCTGAGACCTCAAAGCCCACCCTCTAGTGACACACTTTCTCCAATAAGGGGACATCTATTCCATCAAGGCCACACCTACTCCAACAAGGCCACATTGGCTACTAGTGCACTCCCTATGGGCCTATGGAGGCCATTTTATTCAAATCATCACAATGGTCAACCACACAGATCACAGAGAAATCCAAATCAAAGCCACCAGGAAAGAGCTTGCCACCTCCACCGGGATGGCCACGGTGAAACCATCAAACAACACTTGAAATTAAGAACTCAAGTGGGGGATAGAGAGATGGCTCCATGGTTAAGATCATCTGCTGCTCTTCCAGGATGGTGGTTGGCTTCCCAGCACCCACCTGGCATCTTAGAATTATCTATAACTCCAATTCCAGGGGATCTGATACCCTCGTTTGGTCTCTGAGATCACTGCATACACATGGTACACAGACACACATAGGCAAAACATAAAAATACATAAAAAAATTAAATTAAATAAAGATAAATTTTAAAAACATTAAAGTGTTCAAAATGTAACTGACATGACCACTGAGGAGTCATGTGGCTTTGGGAAGCACATTAAGTGCACAGAGCAACCTTCAAGGTAATAACTACTGACCCGTAAGCAAGACAAGGTATCAGAAACCAACACAGGCACTCAGCTGTCTTCCTCCCTTTCATTCAGCCTGGGACCCCAACCCATGGAATGGTGACACCCACACTCAGGTCCTGTCCTCAGCTAAGCCTTAGAGGTGTGTCTCCCAGGCAATGCCAAATCCAGTCAGGCTCACTGTGAAGATGAACCATAACAGCCCCCCAGCTCACACCACACGCAAAAGCAGATTCAAAAGGTGTCTAACAACACTAAATGTAATGCAGAGGCCATTGACTATTAGACAACTATTGGGGAGCTCTCCAAGGGGTGGGGAGCTGGAGGGAGTCAGAGTTTCTCGGGGACCAGGTTTTGGTTTGGAAGATGAAAGGTTCTGGAGGCGGTGGTGGTGACCGATCTAACATACTGCACGAAGGCCTGTTAGGCCAATCTAATACACTGAATTGTTTTCATCTATTTTAAAACAGTTACCACGGTAAACTTTATGGTGCCTTTTAGCACAATAATTCATGTTAACTACTCCTGTAGGGCTATGTGCTTCGAAGCTGTGAGCAACGTGTTCAGGAAAGAGTTTGAAGGCAGAAGGATTTGTTTGGTCCATGATTTCAGAGACTTCAACCCATTGTTGTCCAGCCCCACGTGCTGGGCCAAGGGTCACAGTGGCGGTGGCGGGAGTGTGTGATGAAGGACCTGTATGATGGTTACTCTGAATGGCCCATCATCATCTGGGAGATGCCTTCTAGGCATGTGTGTGTGAGGAAACTGAGGCAGAAGACCCACCCTAAATGAGACTAGCGTTACCGTGGGAGCTGGGAAATGAGTTAAGGAGAAGGTGTCGGCTCCTTACTTCTCCACCCAGGGTGCTCTGCTCCATGCCTGCCCCTCCCCATCACATCAGGCCAAACTCTCTGAAGCCAAAATGAACACTTCCTCCTTGTCTATGTCAACTACCTTGGTCACATAGCACCCAAAATTAACGAACACGCAGCTCCTGACCTCAGGCTAGAAAGTAGAATGGGGCAGGAGATACGCCCTTCAAGCCACTCCACCACTCAGCCCCCACTCAGCTGCTTTCTCCAGCCAGGACACATCTGCCTCAGTTCTTCCCACTGTCCACTCCATCTGAGTTCATCCAGAAGGCAACTGTGGATGAAGAAGTCCTTGGGAACCACCCATCTCTGGGAATTCCCTTGGAGACAGAGGTGAGCTCCACCCATCTCCCAGGTTCCTCAAGTGGTCAGTCAAGGTAAACCATCAGGGTGAACAGTGACCTTTACAGAAGGTCTAAGTAGGCCCTATAAGATGGCTCATCTGGTAATGGTGCCTGCCACCAAGCCTGAGGACCATATGGTGGAAAGACAGAACCAACTCCTACAAGCTGTCTTCTGACCTCCACATATGTACTGTGACATACATTCTCAGGTCTCAGTAAATAGATAAATAAATGGGGGGGGGGCAATGATGACTAAATAAAGGCTCTTTGGAGGATCAGATACTGGTACTGGTGGGTGCACAGTGGTCAGGGCAGATGGCCATGGAGGTTGGTGGCACCTGGTGACCTCTGGATCTACAAGTTCATGGATTTGGGCAGACCTGAAGGGAGAGAGGTGATGGGAGGAAGAGCCTGAGCCAGGCATAGGGTTGCCCTGATGGGCAAGAGAAGGTGCAAGAGAAGAGGCCAAGCAGACCCCAGCATATATCCTCATGCAGTACCAGGGAAGTTCACCTGAAGATAGAGAAGGTCTACAACCTGAAGATAGAGAAGGTCTACAACCTGAAGATAGAGAAGGTCTACATCTGTGAGGTCAAGGGGTGAGGTGAGAGACACATGCAGTTGTGCTTGTTCCTTTAAATAGAAACTGAACAGTGGGTGTGAGCAGACTTAGTCCTGAGTCCTTATGGTGTGACCCCTCTTGCCCCATGGACTATTATTCTTCCAGCCCTGAGCTTGCAATCCTGGGGTGTGTAGTCACTGAGCTCCATGTTGGGCCAAACCACTGTGTGCAGAGCAATGGAATGCGATGTATTACCCCGTCCACAATTCAAGATACTATCCATTCCAGGTAGGAGAGAAACTGCTTTCACAGGAATGTAGATTGATTCCCCTAGCAGGGTGGGTGGGTGCTGGCTCCATGCAAGGAATCTAGAGTCACACTGGGGTCCCTCCCAAAGGAACTGCAGCCCAGAAGCCAGATGTCATTTTGGGCTGCTCAGGGGAACTTCTTTCCTTCTTTCCTTCTTTCCTTCTTTCCTTCTTTCCTTCTTTCCTTCTTTCCTTCTTTCCTTCCTTCCTTCCTTCCTTCCTTCCTTCCTTCCTTCTTTCCTTCCTTCCTTTTTTTTTTTTTTAAGACAGGGTTTCACTGTGTAGGCTGGGCTGGTCTTGAACTCACAGAGATCCACCTGCCTCTGCCTCCCAAGTCCTGGGATTAAAGGCATGTGCCACTATCACCCAGCCAGAACTTTCTGTTTTGAAGTCTCCAGAGCTGACATAAGTGCACACGATTGGTCAACTCACTTGTAACACAGGCACGGGGAGAGCTACTGCTTTATTTATAGAAATCTCATTTTGCTCTTCATCAAAAAGAAATAAATATAACCCACCTCACACCAAAAATATGCAGGTCCACAATGAGCCCATGCTTGGCCGACTGTAGACTTCAGTCTACAGGAATTTCTCACAGACGTGCCCTGAAATGATCCAGGACAGTGGACCAACGAGCACTTTACTTTTTCATTGACATTTTAACACATACTACCTCCTCCCAGTCAAGCTGGTAGAGAAAAGCTTTAAATTCTGACCGATTAACAGATACCGTGTGACTTTTGCCATGCTACTTAACCTCTCTGAACTAGGATTTTCCCCCTTATTTAATGAGAAAAATAACATCTCCTCATCAACATCTAACTCCTCACCTCACAGATTCTGTGATGAGTTAGTAAAGTTACAGAGCTTCGGACATGCAGAAAATGTTCAATGACCGATAACCAATGATCAATGACCAGCAGTCAATCTCTTTTGAGACAGGGTACATTTGGCTGGGTTTGGCCTTTAACTCATTACATAGGTGAGGGTGAGCTTGAACTTTAGACCCTCCTGTCTCTGTGTCCTGAATGTGGAGATTCAGGTGTGCCCCACCATGCAGTTTATGTGTGCTGGGATGAGCATGCTAGGCAGGCACTCTACGAACTGAGCTACATCCTTAGTCAACTGTATAACACTCGTGGCACAAACATTAGAGTAGTCGATTCTGTGGAGTGGTCCCAGGTATGCTGGTGTGGTTGGCCTCACTAGCCCAGGTGCTAGCCATCTCTCAGGAGCACTGGAAGGTCCACCACTAGCCCTAAATGATCTCAGGGAAGCCACAGAGGCATGACTCCAGTGGTCCTGTGGTCTGAGGTAGAACAACAGGGAAACCCTGAGACTTAGAGACACTCAGATTGTGTCTCCATGTTTTCCTATTGCTTCCTTCAGAGAGCTGGGTCAGGGAGCTGCAAACATGTGGCTCACTGCTTGGATTTTCACCCTGGCCACCACTTTCAGGCTGTTTGACCTCCGTACTTCCCTCCCTGGAAAGTGGGGAGGGGCTGGGAAATGGAGGAAGCCCCTCATAGGATTCAAAGATGAATCACAAGATGATCCCTGACAGGGAAGAATTACAGACTGTCCACACCAAGCTAAAACTCCCTGCAGGCTCCCCTTGTCTCTGTGTGCACACATGCATATATTCAGCAGGTCTGCTTTATTCACTACCCCGCAGCCAACAAGCCAGATGTTCCATGAACATCACTGAAAATGTGGTCACGGAGAAGCATCATCTGTGCATCCTTCCACAGAGGCCTCTCACAATTGATTTAGCCCAGCCACGTGTGAGCAATAGAGACAGAGGGAAGGGCCCTGGGGTGGGTTCTGTGGTGGCCGAAGGCTGTAAGGACACTGGTCCATGAGCACCCACCACAGGCCTGGGCTGCTGGGTGCTGACCAATCTCCTGTTGAACTGTTGGATATGAGATACTAAGATGGGGAGGGGAAGAGATGAGCCTTAAGTGGAATGCTGGGCTTTTGAGGTACCAAGGAAGGACAGGTACCCGGCAACAGCCTCACATGATCCCTGTGTTGTTTGCAGAGTGATTTACAGGGTGTCGTCCAGCTAGTCCATCAATGGCTGTCTACCAATGGAAAGTCCAAGAATTCAGTAGTTGTTGAGTCGATGATGCTGGATGTCTAGGCTGGTCTACAGTGTACACTTAATCCCCAAATAAGCAGGTTCTAATGCCAGTGAAGGAATGGATGTGCAAGAGTGATGGCAAGCAGACAAAAGCCTCCTTCTTCCATGTCTTTTATACAGGCTACCAGCAGAAGGTGTGGTCTAAATTAAAGGTAGTTTTCCCACCTCAAGAGATCTGGATTAAAGGTGAGCCTTCCCACTTCAAATGATTTAATTAAGGAAAAAAAAAAATCCTCACAGGTGTACCCAGTCACTTGGGCTTTATTTAACTCCAGATTTGGTCAAGTTGACAACCAAGAGTAGCCATCATACCACAGCCATCATTTATCCATTCATTCATCCATTCACCCACCATTTATCTATCATACATATATACAATGTATGTTCATCCATTTACCCAACCACCATTCATCTATCATCCATCAATCCATCCATCCCCTATACATCCATCCATTCATCCATCCATGCATTCATCTATTATGCATGCATCCAGCCATCTATCCATGTATCTTTCCATCCATCCATCCCCATCCATTCATTCATCCATGTGTCCTTTCTTCCATCCATCCCTCATCCATCCATCCATGCATTCTTCCATCCATCCTTCCATCCATCCATCCATGCATCCATCTATCAATTAATTCACCTTTTCTTCCATCTATCCATCCACCCACCAATTCACTCTTCCATTCACCCACTCATCCATCCTTCTATTCCTGTCACCATGGACAGACTGCAGCGTGGCCAGGTCTTGAGGAGAGATCAGGCAGAGTGAAGTGCGAATCAGAGTGAGGGTCCTTTATATAAGCTTCCGGGGAAGGGAGTGGGATTTCATGCCATGTGACTGGTGAACAGCCATGGTACCTGCCTTCAGTTAGGCCATCTCTGCTTCAGCTCTAAAGGAGAGAAGGGTGAGAGTCTAGACAAACAAATCACTTTAGCTCTGCAAACCAAATGACTGTTATTTTTGGGATCTGTCATGGTTCAACCAAAAGGAGCAGCTTTACAAAAGTGGCCAGGCCCAGGCAAGCACTAGACAAGTGCTTTATCAACTGAGCTATGTCTCCAGCCCTAAACTTGCTTTTTAATGAGCTGGTTCAACTTCAGGGTGATCCAGAGCTTGTAACAAATGTTCTCTTTCAGGTTGGGCTTCTACTTCTCTACTCCCAGGGACCCTGACACAATGATGCATCCTACAGACACTTCCAAAAACAAGACATGTGGATTAGTGGTTGTTGGAGATCATCTGGGTAGCCTTTGATGTCCCAGACAAGCAAACCCTGTCCCTCTTATGGAAGTCTTCTCATGGGAGGTCCTTTGTGATGCCACAGAGAGACCCTCTGGAGACTTGGTCTTGGAAAAGCAGGGTCTGGTTACACAGGACCCAGAACCTTCTCAGAGTGAGAGAGAAGGGGTTTGCCTTGACCAAGCCATTCTAGGGCTTGGTTCTCTCCAGAGCTCTGGAGTACTGACCCTGATATCAGACACCCACTCAGAGTCTACAGTGGACAAGAGCAGCTCCCCCTCTAATCTCACTACATCCCCATTGTCACAAAAGCCGACTCAGGCAGCTCCATCCCAACATGGCCCAAGCCCAGCATGGACGCTTCATTCATTCGTCCAGCATCATCTGCTCAGGACCGTTGCTGAGCAAGTACCCATTCAGCCACAAACAAGTCCACCTGGCATTTACACAGTGAAGGAGAGACGTAATACAACCAAGAAATCAAAACTCAGGGTCCATCGGAGGAGACCTGCAGTGCAACTGTTCCTTGAGCAGACAGACTCACTTCTGTCTTATGACCCAGGATGATGGCTCTCCCTGTGGGGATTTCCCAAAAAAAAAAATGAAGCCCTGGATCTCTGACCTTCTTCCCTGCAATGTCAATCATACTGAATTCAGACTGGATACCGTCCAGGGTGTGTGTGTGTGTGTGTGTTTGGTGTGTGTGCATGCATGTGCTTGTGGAGACTGGAGCTTGATGTCTAGTGTCTCCCTTAATCACTCTCCATTTTAGTTTTTGAAACAAGGTCTCTCACCCAACCTGAAGCTCCACAAGATGAGCTACTTAGGCCCAGGGATCCTGCTGTCTTCTATCTCCCCATAGTGTACACCAATCTCAGCTTTTTATGTGGCTGCTGGGGATCCAAACGTGCTTATGTGGCAGGCACTATACCTACGGAGCTATTTCTCCAGCTGCCAGCAAGGGACAAGGAGATGCTCAGGTGATGAACACGGAGATTTGACATCAGTCATGAGACCCTTGTCTTGGTGTATCTGGACGTACTTTCATGGATATGAGGTTCTATGTGAACCATCATCATAACCCAGTGAGGAGAGGGAGCATCTCCTGGGCACAGGCAATGAATGTCCTTACCTTAGCTGCCGTTGGTTACAAGGACATATGGGCTTGTGTTAAATTGATCAAATTATATATTTAACATCGGGGTGTGACACTGTGTGGAAATGACACTGCGCTGTCCAACCTCCAGTGTTGTAAAGGGGAGGGGCAGGTGCTGGGAGTGTGGCTACTGGGCACACCCAGCAGGACCACGGTCCCTGGGAGACTTGAGGGCTGGTCTGTGGAGAGAGCTGAGCAATGGCCCTGGGGCTACCACATGGCGTTCTGGTGCTGGGAGCTACTGGGTGATTTTTCACTTCACAGCCCTGAGGCTTGTGGGACCAGCAGCTCTGGCTTCAAGGGGCCCAAGGTGAGCTCTGCCTGCCCTGCCTGCCTTGGACCTACTCCCACTTCTCAGCCTCTCACTCACTCTTCCTTCATGGTATTAACATGAGCTGTTTTCTTACACTTTACTCACATGGGCAAGCTGACTCCTGGATTTGTTTGGAGGTGGGAAGACAAGGCAAAGTAACGTGAGGGTGGGGTACTACCTGTCTGTAATGCCAGCAACTGGGAGGGGGAAGCAAGAGTATCTGGAGTTCAAGGCCAACCTGGACTACATTGTAAGTATGCCAGCCTGGACTACACAAGAAGACCCTGAGCCAACAAACAAACAAGCAAGCAACGGTTTTTCCCATAAAGACCCCATGAGTAAGGCACTTGCTGCCCAGCCCTATGGCCTGAGTTCAGTTCCTGACACTCATGCAGTTGAAGGAGAGAACTGATTTCTGCAGGATGTCCTCAGACTTCCATACATGTATAAAACAAATCAATAAAAAGGTAAATGAGCAAGACAACTTTAAAAACAGTGTGTGTGTGTGTGTGTGTGTGTGTGTGTGTGTGTGTGTGTGTGTCTGCATGAGTATATGTGGCTATGTGTCGTCAGGAACCCATGGGAACCAGAAGAGGGCATCCGATTCACTGAAACTGGAGTTCCGGGCAGTCACGAGCCACTGTGTGGGTTCTGGGAATGAACCTGGTTCCTCTGCAAGAGCAGCACGCACTCTTAACCACAGCCATTCTCTCAGGCCTCAGACAATATGATGTTAAAGTCCGGGCATGGTTGTGGGATGTGATCCAGCCTGGTGTCTGCTCTGGGGACACTGCCCTGTTCTCCTCCTGGCTATGCTGACATAGGTTTCACTAAAATGTCTGTCTTCCAAAGTACCAGTAATAAAGCACAGCGGTACTGCATGTGGTTGACTCTCACCCCAGGGAGCAGCTGTTCCAGGATGTCTGGGAGGAACTCGCTGTCCCACTGAGGTCTCAGGGCCCTGGACTCCTCAGCAGGTAGCCAGTGTCCCACTTCTCATCACCATGCCCAAGGTGTTCTGTGCACTTCTACCAAAGACCTCACATGGCCTCTGGCTGCTGAGATGTGTGTCTCTTCGAAGATGGGAGAGATGGCCAGGGCTATTTTAAAGACTGATCTCCAGGTCTTCCTTGGGGGTACTTAAGGACTGCCACTCATACACTCCAGACAATTCCCATTTGGAGTAAAGGAGAGAGGGGAGAGACAGGGAGGGGGAGGGAGAAAGGGATAAAAGGGGAGGGGGAAAGAGAGAGAGAGCACATACACTGGATTCAGAGCTAACACTTTAAACTCTAGTCTCATCTCTGTCACCAAACTACTGACCCTGGGAATACTTACTTACTGGTGGATTCTTAGCAAGAATGTTGCCACTGAGCCATACCCCAGTTGTTCAAATAGGGCTACTCATTTAGGGATCTCTGTAGAAATTCCAGAACATTCTCTGGCTCTCTTAGGGTAGAGATGTGCCTAGTCCAATAATTACTGCTAAAACCAATGACATGTTTAAATATTTCTCTTTCTGAGACAGAAGTTGGGAAGCCTCCATGAGAATTTGGGATATCTCCTGGGATCAAGTAGAGCTCTGTGGAGCTTTGCCCAAGGATAGTCTGAAGTAGATTTTCTTTTTTACCAAGACAGGGTTTTTCTGTGTAGTCCTGGCTGTCTGGGAACTTGCTCTGTAAACCAGGCTGGACTCAAACTTACAGAGATCCACCTGCCTCTGCAGGTACTGGGATTAAAGGGGTGTGCCGCCACCACTGCCTGGCTTGATTTTATTTTTAAGCAGATATTGTGTAATTTATATACCCAATGAGCTTTCAGCAGCACACGGGGTGTGGCTGTAAAAACTTAGCTTCTGAGTTGATGGTTCTGACCTTCAGGGGCTAGGGTGTATGTCAGTGGGAGAATCCCTAACTATATTCCCACAGAGAGGGGCTTGGGGACTGGCCCACTGGCAGAGCACCTACCTAGAATCCTCCAATGAGAGACTGGCTCAGGAGTAGAGCCTCTAGCTAGAATCCTCCAGTGAGAGACTAGGGTATGATTCAACAGCAGAGTATCTGCCTGGCCTAGAGTAACTGAGGCTGTGGGTTCTCTCCCTGCCATAGGGGTCAGGGGAAAATCTGAAAACTTCCACTATGTAAAACGACAAAATATAGACAAAAACTTTGCAATAAAGTCTGGTGACACCTCAGCCACATGACTATGATCAATACTGACTGAAATGAAATGCTGACAGCGTGTGTCTTCAACTTGATGGCATGAGGGTGACACCCCATTTCCGTCCCTTCCTCTACCAAACCTACAGTTTCAGGCCAATCATGTGGAGAAGGTCCTGCTGATGGATTGTCTGCCCATGTCTGACCAGCTGCCATTCACAGATGCCTGAGACAACATCATGTCAACAGAACTCCAGGGAATCAGGCTGAGTAGATGTGCCCTGGGCCTCTGGGAAATAACAGAAGTAAAAGGGCCAGAAGGGATGTGTCTGAAAAACACATCTCCACACCCTGCAGTCTCCTGAAACAATCAGGTGCCAGTGTTGACAATGGGCTGCACTAGTGTGAGATGCTGCACTGGGTGTTGGGGGCATGAGGACTTCCTAAATCGCCTTTGCAGTAATTCCACAAGTCTAGAGTCATTGGGGAGGGAAAAACAAAACAGAAAACAAACAAGAACACCCACAGGCATGGAAGCAATCTGAGGGCTGCTGTCACCACATAACCACAAATCAATTGTGATGTGTGTTTTCTCATTTGCATTTTGACACAGGAGCTGGTGCAAGATTTCCCTCTGGACATGAATGAGGCACTGCCATCTTCATGTGACTAATCTATAGAGGTCATATATTACACTCAATTAATTTCTCCATCTCCACATTCACCCACCCGCCTCTCCATCAATCCACCTACCCATCTACTAGTCCATTTAACCTATCTATCCACACATCCACCCACTCATTCATGCATTCTCCATCTGCCTACCTACCCATTCATCCATCTGTCCATCCATCCATCCATCCATCCATCCACCCATCCATCCATCTAGCCATCAAATTATTTTGACCTATTATCTACCCATTTACCCATTTGTGCAATCATCCATTTCATCCACTAATCTCTCCATCTCGTTATCCCCTCATCTACCCATCCACCCACTCATTCATTCACTCATCCATCCATCCATCTACCCAGCTATCTCCCCACTCATCCCATCTGCTTATCTTCCCATACTGCCACCACCCACTCACCTATCCACCCATCTATTCATCCATCCTCTCATCTGTCCATCTATCTATGCATTAATCTGTCTGCCCAGTCCTCTCACCCACATATCAGAGGGGGAAAGTACACACCTTTTAATAATAGACCAATATCCAAATTGAAAATGTGTCACTAAATGCCACTTTCTTACCATCTATCACAAATAAATAACAAAACAGTGGGTTAATTCCTAAGGAGGTCTTCTGAGATGTACAGCCCTATACTAGGGCTCCCTGAGGCCTCTGGGCAGCCTGTTAGGGTCTCCTCTAGCTTTAGCATAAGAGGTTAAAGGCCCCCTGTCCTTTGGAGCTTGTCTGTGTTGGGAGCAGCCATGCGGGTGCAATGCTCACAGAATTGACAAAGTAGCTGTGTCTGTGCTTGTGAAGAGGAAACCGGAGCTGAAGACATTGGCCTCTCTGCATCAGAGAGAGCCTGAGAGGGGATGGACCACAGAGCAGCATGAGGAGCTCCTGGTGGGGGTGGGGAGGGGAATTGATGTACAGAGACTGCGGGGAGGGCCAGGCTATGGCAGGACCAGGGCAGGCTGAATGCAGAGGATAGAAGCTGCAGGAAGGCAGTGAAGGGAGACAGGAGTGCTGTCCTGCAGGACAAGACCAGAGGAGACCCAGGGACCTATGAAAAGGTCAGGGGTGGAGCCATCTTGCTTTTGTTTGACATCTTCTCTTCTGTCACTTCAGTGGTGACAGGATAGGGCAGATGGGGCCAAGCAATAGCTGGCATTGACATGAGCATGTAGCAGACAGAGCTGAAGGGTGTGTGGAAGGGAACCTGGCTGAAAGTGGGGGCATGTACCATGGAAAGAGAACCCAGACACCCACCCTTTCATGAGCTGCTTTGGGACGAGTCTGAAGATCATTCTGTGCTGCAGGGAAGGGGTCCTCTGGGCTCAGGCTAGAGTTACAGCATTGAGTCTGCAAGGAGGAGCCATACAGCCTGGGCCCTGTGCTGTACCTGCCCCAGCCCTGCTTCTTCATTTCCCAGGAAGCAGCATGATAATGGTGACCTGTGTCATCTGTTCTCTGGTAGCCACACCAATAGTGGATAGACAAGTCCATTTCCTTCAGAGACTTCTGCACTGAACGAGTTTAAAATCACTAGGAACCACAGGGAATGTGTGTGCGGAATCTGTTCCTGGGTGTGGAAAGGGAAAAGATTAAAGTCAGATGCGGAGGCTGTGCCACCATGCGCAGGGCCTAGCAGAGTATGCTGCAAATAGGGACACAGCCGCTGGCCCGCTGAGGTGGGATCCTGGTGTGTGGCGGGGGGGGGGGGGCTCTGTGGTTTGGGCTGTGAGAGGGAAACCCTGAGCCCAGTGGAGCCATGGGAAAAGGCTCAGAGAGAGTGAGTGTTCCCCATGAGCTGATATAGGAAGAAAGGAAACACTGGTGAGCCAGCTCCTGGGCACACACACCCACCCCAGCCCACCCACTGACAAACACACAAAACTAGTAATTTGTCTGCCTAATGGCCACGTGACCACCATCAAATGGATCTCTGAAGGTTGGAAAGGCTTTAGCAATTCATTACACAGCATGGAAACTGTCACGTGTGCCTGGCACCAAAGACCAAGGCCTGATGGAGGCGGAGTGGTGAACAATGCTGGGTGTTGAACTCGGGGAGAGATAGGAGGCCATGGTGAACCCTGCCTTCTGGGTGTGGCTCCCTGCAGCAGCCAGATAATTACAGAAAACTTTTCCCCCAAAGCTGATGACCCCAAGTCTGGGGCCCAAGCTGAATTTCAGACTTCCCTCACCCCTGGCCTCACCTCTCTGCATCCAAACCTCCATGAGTCAGGCTAGTCAGGGGATCCCCAGAGGGTCTATAGACAACTGTTAGATGTGCGAATTGGAATACATTCTTTGCTCTCTAAGAGCCAACAATGAGACCCTGAGTGAAAACAAATCCATGACTGTCAAATGGCTCCTAAGATTAAGAAGTTGACAATTGAATGTTGAAGGGGTCTAAGATGAGAAAGGGCTTGAAGGCAGGAAGAGCAGGCAAAATGTACCACTGTCAGCCATCTGCTTCTCCACCTGTCCATCTGTCAGTCATCCATCATCCACTTATCCATCATTCATCTGTTATTCAGTCATCATTCATCCATCTGTAACTCATTCATCCACTCACACATTTCCCATCCAGCCTTTTATTCTTACTACCCAATCATCCCTCATACATCCACCAACTCATCTACCCATCTGTCCACCCAACTATCATCCATCCATCCCCATTCATCATTGCCTCATTCATCCATCCATCCATCACTCATTCATCACTGCCTCCATATCCATCCATCCATCACCACCACCCACCACATCTATCATCTATCCATCTCCTATCATCCCCATCATATCACCACCATTAATCCATCATCCACCCTCCATTATCACCTTCATTCATACATCCATCATCCATCCATCCATCCATTAATACACATCCATCCATCTATCTACCCATCCATTAATCCACATTCATCCATCCATCTGCATCCATCCACCATTCATTCATTCATCCACCCATCCATCCACTCATCCACCCACCCATCCATCCATCCACCTGCCTCCATCATCCACTCACTACCCATCCACCCATCTACTCTCTTACTACTCATCCATCATTTATCCATGTACCCACTACCCATCTATCCATATTTACCTACCCACTACCAACCACCCATCATCCATCCAAACATATATTATCTAGCCAGTGAACCAGCCAGATATGAGCCAGTAGCCATTTACCTACCCACTATTCATCTATATGTCTATCTCTCCATTCATCTATCTATCTGACTTTCGTTGAATACTGCCATAACCAGGCCCTGTGCTGGCACTAGAAAATATGAATGAGATGCCGGTCCAGACACGAGCAGTCCAAGTCTAGCCAGAGAGGCCAATACAGTAGGAAGAATAACTGAGTGACAATTTGCCACATGATCTAAAGGGGATAGAAGTTGACTCTCACCACCACCACCCCATGTAGTAGCTGGGAATGAGGGGCACTAGCCTGCTGGGTAGACTCAGCCTTGGCATAATATAAACCATGGAATAAACATGGAGAGCAGAACTGTGATACCCCACACCCTGCTCCTGACAGTGTGGCTAGCCAATAACCAGCTCCTGACAGGGTAGCTATCCCATACCCAGTTCCTCACTGGGTAGCTAGCCCATAAACTGCTGCTCCCGGTGGGGTGACTATCCCATATCTTACTACTGAGAAGATGGCTACCCATACCCTACTCCTGACTGGGCTGCTATCCCACACTCTGCTGCTCCAGACAGGGTGGCTATCCCATGACCTACTACTTGAGAAGGTGGCTACCCTGTGCCCCATCATGTCTGTTTAATGATAGTGGAATTTTGTATCCATCTGCAGAGCTGGAAGACAATTTTCTCTACTTCAGTATAGTACATTAGAGAAACCTGCCACATCCAGAGGGCATCAGCTTCTGCCCACATCCGGTGGTTGCCTGGAGTCTGGGGGGATAAGGCTTTGCAGGGATACTGTCTGCACCATCCTCCTTGCAGCTGAAGAAGTCAGGGGATGGGATTCTGTCAAGCTCCACATGCTCATCAGAAGCTGGGGTCAGCTTTGGTTACTGTTGGTAATAGGCTCAAAAGCCAACCCCCAAAGGGTGGCACCTCTGACAGTGTCTAGAAGTCTAGATAGTCACACAGGAAAGATGATACTGAGCTCTTTCCATACCCCATACATAGGCATTAACTCAACCTCGATCAATGATCTAAATATAAGACGGAACCCACAAAACTCTTATGGCTGGGATGAGTCTGTGACCTTGCGATCGGCAGTAGGCTCTTAGAACTGGTGCCAGTGACACCAGCTGAGACAGAGAGAGAGAGAGGCACTGAACTGAACACCATAAAAATTTATTTCTGCGTATCACAGGGTATTATGGAGAAGGGGAAGACATAATCTGTAAATAGTTGCAAGCCACACAATTGATAAGGATTGATATCCATTGTCTAGAAAGATCCACAGCTAGAAGAACAAGAAGACAAAACATTTAGAAGTAAGCCTGCTCCCACCGTCTTTTGGGAGACCTTCTTCCTTAGAAGGCCAATGGGTGACAGGTAGCCTGATGATGCCTGGGGCAACCAGCCACTCGGCAAACTCAAAGCAAGACCACACCCTTCAGAATTGCTGTACTTTAAAAGAATAAAATAAAACAAAGATAAGCCAGGAGAGGTGGCATGTGTCTGCAATCTGGCACTTAGGAGGCAGGGGCAAGAAGATCAGGAGTCCATGTTCATCTTTAGCTACATAAGAAGTTTGAGCCTAGCCTGGGGTAAATGAGTCTTCATCTAAGAAAAAAACCTTATAAGTCAGGTATGTGGTGGCACAGCCCTTTAATACCAGCACTTGAGAGGCAGAGGCATGGTCATCTCTGAATTTAAGGCCAGCCTGGTCTACAGAGACCTGGACATCCAGGTCTACACAGTGAGACCCTGTCTGAAACAAATAAAACTATATAAATGCCAAATGTTAATAGATGTTGGAACCCTTGTGGCATCCTAACAGGAATATAAAATGAGGAAACAGTGTAGAAAAGCAAATGAGGGCCAGTGAGATGGCTCAGTGGGTAAGGCTCTTGCCACACAAGCCTAGAGACCTGAGTTGGAGCCCCAGATCCCACACTTCAAGGAGAAAGAGAGAACTAACTCACAATATTGTCCTCTGTCTTTCACACATGTGCGGCAGCATGCATCTTCACACACATCATACATACCCTACACAGTAATAGTAATAGTTAGAAGGTTTTAAAGATTGATTTTATTATATTTTAGCTATACTCCTGTTTGTTCATGTGGGTATTTGCATATGAGAGAGGGTGCTTAAGGAGGTGAGAAGCATTGAATCCTTCCGAAGCTGAAGATACCTGATATGGATGCTGAGAGCTGAACTTGGGTCCTCTGCATGAGCAGCACTTACTCTTAACCATTGAGCCATCTCTCAGCCCAGTAATACTAATTCTTTAAAGTTAAAGATGGCAAAGCTATCAGATCCAGCAATTTCACTTAGGTAGCTACACTAAAGAACTGAGGGCAGGCTCTTGGGTAGAGTTATCTGGAGTTCTCTGTTATGGCATTATTGCAAACAGCTCCAAGGTGAAAATACATCAGGTATCTACTCCCTGGGCTGTAGTGTGGTAGCTATGTAAAAGACTTGGTACAGTGGAGTATTACTCTGCCATCAGCAAAACAAACGGGGAGGCATTCTGAGAACAGGCTATACAGACAATCCGAACAATGTTTGCCATTGTCATTGACGCATGTGGGACTCTAGACAGGTCATAGACTGGTGGGAGAATCACTCTTCCCTGGGTTGGGAAAGAAAACACTTTCTATGTCTGATAAACAGAGTTCTGGAGTAAGAGCAGACAGGTATTGGGTACTTGACATGGTGTGGTGGTTTGAATATGCTTGGCCCAGGGAACTATTAGGGGGTGTGGCCTTGTTGTAGTGGGTGTGGCCTTGTTGGAGGAAGTGTGTCACTGTGGGAATGGGCTTGGAGACCCTTCTAACTGTCTTAGGTTGCTGAGTCTTCTCCTGGTCACCTTCAGAACAAGAGACAGAACTCTCAGCTCCTTCTCCAGCATCATGTCTCCCTGGATGCTGCCATGCTCACTGCTGTAATGAGAATGGACTGAACTTCTGAAACTGTAAGCCAGTACCAATTAAATGTTTGCCTTTATAAGAGTTGTTTTGGTCATGGTGCCTCTTCACAGAAATGGAAATCCTAAGACACATGGCAAGGTTTGATGGCAGTGAGCAAATTCTTAACAATTGTGAAAAATCTTTTTTTTTTTTTTTTTTTTTTTTTTGGTTTTTCGAGACAGGTTTCTCTGTGTAGCCCTGGCTGTCCTGGAACTCACTCTGTAGACCAGGCTGGCCTCGAACTCAGAAATCCGCCAGCCTCTGCCTCCCAAGTGCTGGGCTTAAAGGCATGCGCCACCACTGCCCGGCTAATTGTGAAAAATCTTATATATCGTACCTCAGTTTGACAAAAATAAACCAAAGGATTAGCCCCACTCTACTTCTGTCCCATCAAAGCTTGGTCCTTATAACCATCACTTTGCAGCTGCCCAGCCCTGAATCTAGTGAATCTGGATCACTACACACACACATACTCACACACTCACACACACATGCACACATGCATGGACACACACACATTCACACTCACACACACACACACCTGTGCCCCCATGTCCCAGGCCCTGCTTTCAGGGTACATCTGCCCACTATCCTGTGTCCCTCACCATCAGAACATCACACACACCTGAACAGTATAGTGAAACACTCAGAACCTCTGCTGACTCCACAGCCCCAGCCTTCTGGCTGACCTTCCCCCAGATACATACACAGCTCAAGCGGCCCCCTGGGACGTCTGGATCCCCCTGCTCCATCCTTTCTGTCTTTGTCAGGTCCTCAAACCCAACTGCAATTATGCTCTGCATTCCCCCTGCATGGCTTGTGTCCTCCCTCAGAAGGATGGAATGAGATGGCCAGGAGGACAGTCCTCACGCACACTGGGAACAGAGCTGGGGACAAGAGGCAGGTGACAAGCTGGAGCCCACCCTCACAATACTCTATGCTTTGAGAATAAATTACAGAGTAGATACGGCAGCAACCAGGGGTTCAGAGTTGAAGCCAGCTCAGAAATCTCCATTTCTGCTCACCCTGCCTCCCCAATTGCACTGTGCAAGGTTGTCCCCTAAACTGTGACAGAGCCACCTTGATCACTGGGCTTCTGTCTGTCCTGCAGTTCAAGGCTCCCTGCCAGTCTGTACCAGCAAATGCTATCAGCTTCAGGTCTCTGATTCTATCCCAAGCTGTTCCTACTCTCATACATGTCCAGCATTTCTGCATGTCTGTGGGGTGAGACCATGTGCCCATG
Organism: Mastomys natalensis; assembly: GCA_021653895.1. Lineage (NCBI taxonomy): Eukaryota > Metazoa > Chordata > Mammalia > Rodentia > Muridae > Mastomys > Mastomys natalensis. Next base: position 708,301 of record JAJTUV010000342.1, read on the forward strand.
TAAACCCAGACATTAAAGCTGGTCCATCAGTTCTAGGATCTTGTTCCTGTCTCTGGTGATACCCAGGGTCGCAGAGAGACAAGAGCCTTCTCAGTACATGGCCAGAATAAAGGTTAGGATGCAGAGGGGGTGGACTGGAGGGATTCCTTCTACAAATGTGGTGGTCATCCTGCCTCCATGTCCATTCAGAACCTGTTCTACTCAACCTATTGCAGAAGAAAATCCAGATGCCCACACCTGAGACCCACCTGGCTTAAGTCCAGGAAGCAAGCAGAGCCTAGGCCTCCCTGCCACAAGGATTGGCAGGCATGGGCCAGGACAAGGCTCTCTTGTCAGGTCTTGGCTGCATGGCTTTAGACTCTGCCTGAGATGGAGTCAGGAGAATCTCACAACAGCCACACCCTATTTTCTGTGAGGCCTCAGTTTCCCAGTCTGTGGAATGGGAAAGGCCATGTCCCACTACATCTAGTTGTCAGAGGATTAACACGTACAATCCTGCTTCCAATCCCCAGAACCCAGTGAGATGCTCACCCAGAACCAGCCCAGCGCTGGCATTTTTGGCTGGCTGCAAAAAGGACAGAAATATGAGCTGAAGGGGAGGGAGAAAGTGGTCTGGCCACCCAGCACCAGCCTTGGCAGAAGCCCTGGCTCTTGCCCTGGTATTGGTGTGCCCCTCCACCTTAATTTGATGCTAAAGAAGCCAAATTGGGTTGTTTTGAACAGAACACGTGGGGATAAGTTGCTTCATGGGAGTCTAAGTGAAGACAGAGGGAGGGAGGCTGGGAAGTAGCTCGATGGCAGAGACAGCATCCTTCTCAGGGCTCAGCCCCAGCAAACTCAGACTCTGTGATCAAGTGCACGTCCTCCTGCCACCCCACTCCGGGTTTATTTAATAACCTCTGAACTGGGAGGATAACATGCAGGAAACGTTTCCTGGGTCATTTATTTGAAAATTATTCATATAAAAATACCCAAGGTGATGACTTAGTGGCCAGGACTCCCCCTCCCCTCCTGGCTTCCCAGCCTCATCTGTCTCCCTGCTCTCCCAGCAGTTTCCGTTATGACTTCAAGTCATCGGAGTTACTTTACTTCCCAAATAAATCTCCACAACAGCGCGGAAATATTAAGAGTATTAATAGTGCCTGTAAAAACATCCGAAGACTCACATCTGCCAGGAGCAGTAGATGCAGCAAGCTGGGGATGCCTCCGTGGGAGTCCGAAGCCAGGTGGCCTAGGTCCCTCCAGGGGACAGGCAAGGTCCCTCTTGGGAGTCTAACAGGGTCCTTCCAGGATGTGTGCAGTCTCCCTTTAGGGATACCAGGTTCCCTCGAGGGACCACTACTAGCCCACAGCCCATCCCCGCGCAGCAACTGACCATGTCTGTCTGTCTGTCTGTCTGTCCGTCCGTCCGTGTCCCCTGCAACCTCCACCCAAGTCCCTTAGCGCTCCTCCTGCAGAGCGGTTCAGGGAAGGTCCTACCACCTGAGTTGGGGGTTCCTGCGTCCTGTGCCTCGTGCGCGATTGTTTCCGGTCCCCGCTGGCACTCTCGGTCCGCAAAGACTCCCTCTCGGGTCAAGCCCTCCAGGCCGATGTCGCTGTCCTGTGTGTCCTGCATGATGTGTTCGCTCCAGACGCCCTAGGTCCAGCAGACGGACCGGCAGAGGCGGGAGGAAGGCTGAGCCCAGCCGCCTGCACCGCGCTGCTCCGCCCCCTGCGCTTTGGTCCTGGGGTCCCCCCCACCCCCGGCTCTCCGCCCCGGGGGTCACGGGGTCACCTGCAGCCGCGCCCTCGCCCCGCCCTATCCCCCCCACTGCATGGGAGGTGCCCCCAACTCTAGCCTGGCCCCAGGGCGCAGCCTTGGACAGGGGAGGCTTGCAGGGTGGCCCAGCCCCGCCTCTAACCCACAGGACCCTGGGCGACCACTCTGCCAGTTTGTGGGAAGAGATGAAAAAGCTAACGCCAGTACGGTGGTGGTGGGGTGTTGTTTTATTTTATTTTTAGTCAGGGTCTCACTTTGCTGCCCTAGCTGCCCTAGAATTCACAGAGATCCACCTGCCTCTGTCTCCCCAGTGCTGGGATCAAAGGGTGTTCATCACACTCGTTACTTGATTTTTATTTTGTTTATATAGAGAGAGGGAAGGGGGGAGGATTTTGAGACAGGGTCTTGCTATGTTGCTGTGACTAGCCTCAAACTGGCCACAATCTTCCTGCTTTCATCTCTCAAATACTGGGATTATAGATGTGACCCATCACTCTCCGGACAAAATCCAGGGAGTTTTAGGGTACTTTTTAGGGTAACCCCCACCTGTGCAGAATTTAAGACTCTGGATAGTTGAGAACACCCCAGGGTGGAAGGAAACGTGGGGATTCTCATTAACTGAAGCAAAGAGAATTTAGCCAAGAGCTTTGAGCCTCTGGCTGCTCGCTTGCTCTGGGCCCCTGCTGCTGCAGCGCAGGCTCTGTCTGGGCAGGGATCCAGAGACCCTGCTCTCTGGGAGGCTCTGTGGGATGGGCACTCTGAGCGCCCCACGGCTCAGAGGAGGTGCCTCTTGTGTGACATTTCTAAATAACTGTCATAAATTGTAGGACAGAAGGACCATAAACAAAACGTTAATCTGTTGGTTGAGTGGGGAGGGGGGAAGGGGAAGGAAGGGTAGGTGGATGGGAGGCCAGTCTCAACATTTCGGGGCAGGGGTGGAGGGAGTCATTTTACTCTTTTTGTAACCCCCAGGGGAGGCGAATTAGGATGGTGTTGACAACAGAGAGTGCTAAGGACCCTGGGTCACCTGCCAAGTTGACTCTCCACTAACACTTTGGTTGGACATTGATGGAGACAGGTCCCAGACACTGTGTGGCCCCCACTGCACTCTCACAGGGAAGGGGCTCCCAGCTAGAGGCATGAGCCGTGGCTCTTCTCTCTGCCAAGCCTGAGTGGGGGACGTGCTTGGTCCCCATATACACTGCTCTGAATGGAAAAGACTCTAGTGGGTGAACCACAGAGAACCATCCCCAGCCAAGCGAGCTCTGTTGTTTCCACCTTGCCTCGGGAAGTCTGGCCTGAGACATTTGATACTAGGTGGGACTTTTCCTCTCCCTGGGAGCCTTAAGAAGCCCCCCTTGGGGTGTGCCCTGCCCCAGGTGTCTGCCGAGGAGGCCACATGGAGCCAGGGGCTGCCCCGGTTCCCTCCCACGGTCAGTCATGATCCATCTGACCAGCATGTGGGAGTCGAGATAAAACTGGTTTTTCTTGGAAGGGTCTGATCACTAACGTGGTGCACAGCAATAGCTCTGTTGTATAAATACACAGAAAATTCTAGAATTCTTATCCTTGAAATGATGAACTGTAAACCAAAAAGACTCAGGGGGACAAAAATGTAAACACTCGCTGGGACTATTTTTACTCCTTCATTGTTTACCTTTGGGGGCCAGGGCTGGCTATTGTCTACTGAGCCAGGTTTTAAAATACACATTTTTTTTTTAAAAAAACATTTTATTATCAGAAGTATGCTAAGGAGTCTTTAATAGAAGTTGATTCATTCAGACTGAAGCCAGGTTTTCTCCTTGTCATTATCTTGCTTCAATTTATGTCATATTCATGTAAATCTCTTGGTTATGTACAATCTTTGCACAACTGTCCTGACTTCACAGGCATATCATGTTAGAGACATGACAGCAAACACCTGGAACAGCACCCCCTTTAAAAAAAGATTGCTCTCAACTGCTCTTTTAGCCAATGAAGTCATATGGGAGCCTTGCCAGACTAGGCAAAGGCGGGCTGCCCATGATAGAGGCCCTCACAGATAGAGTGGCCCCTATGCAGAATGCCCTCCCCACATCCCAAGAAGGCCTTGGGTGGGGACCCTCTGCAGCAAGGGCCTCCCCAGCCTGTGTACGTTGGGGGAGGTATTTATACCAGCAGCAAGCAGGGTGAGCAGACTGAGCAGGGAGGTGACATGCCTGTCATTGGAACACACAGCCATCATTACGGAATACAGTAATCAGAGAGCCCAGCGTGTCATTATGGAAAATGGTTTCCCTTTTTGGTGAGGTGGAGAGGGAGGGAGAAGGCAGCGCTCCGTGAGGCTGTGGCCAGAACACAGCTCATGGGTTTGGCACAGCTTAAAATAGACTTTGCCAGTGATGCCCTGGACCCAGATGGGACAAGCTCAGTCCTACCAGGAGGTATATCAAGGTCTGTAGCTTCTTTGAGCCCACAGTCACACTTAAGGTCACATGTAACCATAAGGCCAAGCCCTAGTGCATATTGGAGGCTGGAGCTAGCAGGGTTGGGCAACAGCTGCAAGAGTAAGAAAATAGCTTACTTCACAGGTGTCTCCTTGGATCCCCTCTGAGCTCCCTGTGGCTGTCTTTGGCCTCTCACTTCATTATGTGCCATTAGAGACTTCAGTGTCATTGGAAGCTGAGAGCAAAGCACACTCTTCAGAGTCTGAGACTCTAGCAGCTTGCAGAGGGCAGCCAGATGTGGATCTAAGCGCTCAGGGCTCGCTGACACTGAGTTTGAGAAATAAAGCATCTCTGTGCTGTGCTTGTGACCCGTCTGAACCTAGGCAGTGGGACAAAGGCTAATTCAAACACATTTCACTCTTAATATAAACTTCCCAACAGAGTATTTAAGAGATGTCCAGGCCATTAAAGGCCCTATTTGCTATATGAAAGTGGATCCTCTGGTTCAAAGGGGATGAGGAATAGCCACAGCCCCTCTCTTTCCATTCTCCTCTAGATTCTCCAAGCAACCTTTCCTGAACCTTTAGGTTTGCTGAACTTTTCCTGTCTCTTAGGTAAACCAAAGGACACCAAGCCATCTCACTCCCCCACCCCTGATGTCGCTCACACACTCAGGCCAACATCATTAATACACTCTTCTCTCATTGTCTCAAGGGGAATCTGGCTCTGTGAGCATCTGTTGTGGGTTAGGCCACTGACACCAAGGCTCGGAGACTGACACTCAGAGGAGGGTGGCAGGGGCAGGGCAGGCTCTGATGTGCAGGTGCATAGCTGTAATCCCAGCACTTGAGAGATGGAGGCAGGAGGATCAGAAGTTCAAGGTCATCCTCAGCTACAGATCAATTTCCGAGTCAACTTTAAGTAATAAGACTCTGCCTCATAAACAGAGCCCAGTGAAATGACTCGGTGGGTAAAGACGCTCACTGCCAAAGCAGATAAGCTGAAGCTGATCCCGGGATGGCAGGGATGGGGGAGGGAGTTTGTGGAACCTTGGGTGAGAGTCAAGTGAACCTCCCCACCCATATCCTTCACCACATGGTGGGAAGACTAGTCTCTGTACAGGCTGGCCTGGTCTTGGGAAGCCATCCAAGAGAATGTGAGGCTCCCAGGTGCTGGGTGCTGGCAAAGGTGGCTCTAAATGCAGAGTACGGGTGCTTGGTGGCTAGGCAGAGGTGGCTGTGCTCAGTGGGACAGGAAAGTGGCCAGGGAGGCTGCTCTCTCTCTCTCTCTCTCTCTCTCTCTCTCTCTCTCTCTCTCTCTCTCTCTCTCTCTCTCTCTTTGTGTGTGTGTGTGTGTGTGTGTGTGTGTGTGTGGTCACACCTGAGTGGATGCCACAGGCTGACGTTGAGTACCTTCCTCATCCCTTTTCAATTTAACTTTCAATATCTCACTGACCCTGGATCTCCATTTGGTCAACTCATCCCAGCCATTCTCCTGTCTCTGCCCATCCCCATGTCGGGATTGCAGGCACACGTGAGCACTCAGGGTTGATCTGAGCATGCAGCAGACACCTTTTCTAGTCTCTCTGGCCCTTTTGTCTGATGTTTGTTTTTAAGACAGGGTCTCTCTAGGTAGCCCTGGTAATCCTGGGGCTTGCTTTGTTGACCAAGCTGGCTTAAATTCAGAGTCAGAGCTCCTGAGTACTGGGACTAAGGCGTGCACCATCATGCCTGGCTGATTTTTGGGGGTTTATTTATTTATTTATTTTTGACACAAGGTCTTACTATGTAGTCCTGGCTGTCCCAGAACTCAATTTGTAAACTAGAATGGCCTCGAAATCACAGAGATCCTCCTGCCTCTGCCTTCCAAGTGCTGGGATTAAAGGTACATGCTACTATGCCCTGCTTTTTTTTTTTTTTTAAAGAAAAAAAAAACAAAGTTTATAACACTATGTAGTGAGCCCACACCAGCATTGACTCTAGAAAGAAAGATCTAGGAGATGCCTGAGGTTCAGAAGCCTGGCCAGACAACATGGTCAGTCTCAACCCTACTGTATGATTTTTACCACAGTCTCAGCCACGTGATGTCTAAATGACTGTTCCTTTGTGCTGCTTTGGAACATGACACGTAGAGAGGAAGAAAAACATGCCAGGACCCACACAGTGAGTAAGTGGAGACCCTGGATCCAACCCTAGGCCCAACTATTCTAGAAAGTTCTGCTCAATTCCAGAACACTCTCTGTGGCACTCTTGGGCATCATTGCTTCCTGGCATTTAGGGGTGGAGAACACACACCAGTGACCACACATGGCTGCCAGTAGTGGAAAGAAGGTTCTAGAAACAAGAGGGCAAAGTGCTGTCCTGTCCTGTCATAGTTTGGGCTCTTTGTCTTGCCCTTAACCTTTAGTTTGTGTACTCACGGGGATGAGGTGGTAAAGGGTCTAGCATGGAAAGCAGTCCACCAGGCATGTCCTGGTGCTGGCTAACGTCTAACCTTAGAATCTGCCCACTCCACTTGAGTTTTTGGAGGTAAATGAACTGTAATTAATGAGGCAAATATTTGCCCTCAATATGCCATCAGAGAAAACAGGGTGCCTTTGCAAAGAGCAAATACCACTGATGGAAGGCTCTGCACATCAACACAGGTGAATCTCCAGTGGCAGATTGGGAGCATGGACGGGGAGCCCCAGAAGACCACAAGGCTGTTCTGTGGTCCAAGGGATCTCAGGCTCCTTTGAGAGCTGATGGGGTATGCCTCTGGGGAAAAAAATGAGTTCTGAATGTTTAAAATGAGACAGTGGAGAGGCTGCAATCTGTATATCTACTGTTCCGAGCAGGGCCTTGGGATGGACTTAGCCACTGGAAACAGTCCCATGGTCATCTGATCCAAGGAGTGGCCTTGGAGAGATGGCCCCTGGGGTGGCCTGAGATACCCCTTCCAAGAACAGAAGGCAAAGCTCAAAGTCACTGAGTTCTTGGTAGAAGGGATCAGTCTGTCCCAAGTGTGTCCCAAGTGCCACCTGTCCCTCCTTTAATGTGGGTTTGGACTGTAACGATTCCTGGGGTCAGACTGCCCTCAGGGACACAAAGGCCCTGTGGCTCAGCCTCCTCTCCCAAAGGCTGGTCCGAGTCTCCTCCTTGTATGTCCCTGTGGAACATCTTCCCAGTTCCTTTCAGCCAGCATTTGCAAATGACAGGGCTCTGGGGCCACATTTACAATGTCCTACTTTCCAGGGCCAGGTCAGCTTCCTAGAGGAGGAGGGAACTTGTGAGGGGGACAAAACGGCTCCTCAGGTATCTCCAAAGGGATCTGAGTGGACACACTGCCCACAAGGCCTCTGGGGACAGCCCTGCGGGGGAGGAGGTTCCTTTGTCCTTAAGAACCAGACCGTGAAGCATGTCCCCAGGCCACCCTAGAGGGGCTGAGATAGGCTATAACTTCAGATCTCACCTGGAGAGTGAGCTAGACTTTGGCCCATACTCAGACCTCAAGACCACCCACACAAGGGTGGGAGCCCAGTGGCTTTGGTTGCCCTGACTGGGTTGTATGTCTATTTTTACCTTAAAGGGTCCACTTGTGCCCCAAGTCCTAGTATGGATATGTTGACTTATAGCCATCTCTTACTAGGGCAGCAGAAAACTGGGTACCCAAGCCCATGGCTGGGCACAGCTGGCTGAAGATGGCTGTGGGAGATCCAATGTGCTACACCATGAAATATAGTCTATAAGTGCAGCTGGTAGCTGGAGCAAGTAGTTTGTTGCTTCTGAGGTCTTTGGTGGCAGAGGTTGGAATAGCTCCAGGATTGACAAACAGAAGTTCTGTCAGCTACTCCTGGGCCCTCAGAACTCCACTTAAATGATCACCATGCTGAGGCCTTTGACCTGTCAGGTGACTGACATACCGAACTCTGTTATTGTTGCATTATGGCCTTTACTTTGACAGCTATGATTACAGTCTTGGCCATCTGAGTGCAGCCTATCTGTTCCAATAGATGCATCCCCTGTGTTCAGGGAAACATAAGAGAGTGGTGACCACTGATGACCATTGGAGACCACCAGGGACCACTGGAGACCACTGGGGACTGTTGGAGACCACTGTGGGTCACTGGAGACCAGAGGGATCACTGGGGACCATCAGGGGCCACTGGCGACCACTGGGGACAGCTGGGGACCACTAAATATTGCCTAGGCTTTGTGACTCTCTAGCATTCTCAGCCTGAGCCCATCTCCTGGAGACTCCTAGTGTAACACCTTGCTGGCCAGGCCCAGGTGACCCAATGACACAACAGCTGCCTTCTTACCACCCAGAGACCAGAGTCAGCTGCAGCCACCATGGCCAGTGTCACAGATGGGGTCTTCAATAGCAATTGCCCACGGTCTCCTGTCCTGCAGGTTAGAAGTCAGATGGGGGGATGTGAGGGCTGCTTTCATAGATGATGCTCCCTCCCTGACTCGTTTGTGTCTGTGTCCTGATCCCTGTTCATGTAAGGAGCCATTGTGTGGCTTGGAGACATCCAAGCACGCCATTTTATCCTGAGACAGTCGTCCACTGTAGTGCTGTGGGTGTTGGATGGGGACACAGTCTATACAGCAAAGGGTCATTTTAAAAAATATTTAGAGGATTCTTTTTAATTTTATGTAGGTAAGTGTGTGTCGGCATGTATGTGTGTGTACCACTTGTATGCAGCACTCATGGAGACCAGAAGAGGATGTCCGATCCCCTGACACTGGCGATAAAGCTGTCTGAGGTATCATGTGTGCTGGGAGCTGAACCTAGGTTCTTTGCAAGAGCAGAAAGGGCTCTGAATCACTGAGCCCTCTTCCTAGCCCTGAAGGGTTATTTTTAAATTTTAAATGTTTATTATTGTTGTATGTGAGTGTGTGTGTGTTGGGGGGAGGTCAGATGATTCAGGTATGGCCAACTGAGTACCTCAGGAGCTGCCAAATGGGACCATTGAGACAGGTTAGGCTATGCTGACGAGCGCCGATGGTGGCCTGCAGCAGTGTGTGGGACCATTATTCCTTGGCTCACAGCCCTCCCCAGTTCCCGGTCCTTTGTCCCTGCCTCCAACTTGTTTCTGTTCTCTCTGGTCTCTGGGGGTTCTGGGCTGGATAGAGCTTGTCCTTGAGCCAGCATCTTCGTCTGCCCAGCATAGATCCTCGGGGTGAACTACAGAGAGATCTCTGCTTCCCTCTTCATGCTGAGTGTGGGACACTTGAAGATGACATGGGGCGGGGAGGTACTCAGATCCCCATGTCAGCCACTGGTTGACCCTTCTGTCAAATGTCAGTGTCAAAAGCACCCAGTCCCACCTCTGACCAACCCTGACATCCTAGACCAGAGCTTGATTTTTCCCTGCCTCAGTTTCCCCATATGGAAAATGGACATCCACAACAGTGCCTGCACTAAGGGACATCCATGATAGTGTCTTCATCAAGGTGTCATGGAAAGCAGAGACCACGGCCAGGGGAGACTGGAGCTGGGTCACAGCTGGAGCCAAGTCCTTTTCTTTTGAGTCTTTTTTTTTTTTTTCCATTTTCTTTCTTTTCTCTGTTTTGTTTTTGGAGACAGAGTCTTACTCTGTAGCCCAGACTGGCCTGGAACTCCCAACAATCCTCCTGCCTCATTTCTTAATACTAAGATCACAATCCCCTGAGGATGCTGGGCTATCTTCCTTTCAGAGCTTTGCTGTGGCCTCTTCCCTTCCGCACTCCCACAGTCTGTTTTGCAGGAGACTTTAAATCAAGTCCCTTCCACCCGTGCTGACCCGCCTGGAATCTAAGCAAAATGTGGCCTCAATGGGCTGGAGCATAGACTCTGAAAGGTTCCGTTCGAGGGGGGAGCTCAGAGATGTCCCAGACTCTGTGTCCTGTCCCCAAGAACGAAAGAGAAAAAGGTCACTGCATTTTTTCAGAGGGAGAGGAAGAATAAACAACTGACAAGAAGAGTCTAAAGAAAAATGAAGAAACAAAAGGTCAGAAGACAGCACCCTGGGCAAGGGTGCAGGTGCGGCTGTCACAGATGGGTCCTGAAGGGCACAGGGTGGAGATCAGAGGTCTCAGCCCACAGAAATGAGAGGTGTAAAAGGCCCTGAGGGCTGCTCTTCTGAAATCCACTCCTGTTCTCTGGAATGCCATCCTAGGGAGGACTCTGTTCCACCCTGTGACTCAGGCCTCAGGCACTGCCCCTGAATAAGACGTATTTACCCGGAAAGCTCTTATCAAGATGCACACAGCTGAGCATCCATCCAGTTGATGGCAAATCAAACAAGTTCACAACTCCAGGAAGGCCACCCATTGCATCCACGGGGCCTCCTAGGTTCTGACTGGAATGCAGAGCTGCGGAGGGAGGGAGACAGCTGGACAGAGTGGGTGCTGGCCACTCCAGGGGAACCCCACCTAAAGGCCATGTGCCCTGGAGAAGCCCAGACACCCGAGGTGACAGTGGCTTTTCCAGACACACCCACAGGTCATACATCCCACAGGGCCACAGTCTCACTCAGTAGCCCAGGCTGCCCTAGGATTCACCATCTAACTACAGCTGATAAACTTCTAGCCACCCTTCTGCCTCAGGAGGGACTCAGAGTTTCCATAGCCAAGGACTCAAAGTCAACCACAGCCTGCCAGGCCAGCCTGAGGGTCAGTATGAGGCCCAGGTTTCTTACATGGTACCCCTCCTATAACCCACATCTGGGATCTGGGACACAAGCCAGCTAGAAATCTTAAAAGAAAAGAGAGGTGAAGGAGGAGGAGAAATCAAGGAAAATGGCAGAAGAAAAAGATATTTCTATCGAGTCAAGTAGTCCCCTTTCATTCTTCTTGAGTAGTTGTCAGTCACTCAGCAAACATATAGACCATGTGGCAGGATTCCCAGCCCCTAGGACACACAGTATACATAGCATTTGACCTTGCCCCTCCTAGAAGACTCCATGAGGAAGGCTTCATGGAACAGTCACAGACTAAACAGAATGAGCTCAGATGCCATGGTTTTCAGCCAACCCATTTCATAGATGGGGAAACTGAGGCCTGGGAGGAGAATATAAAACCCTGACCTCTATTCTGATCCTGAGTACAAACCTCCAGCTTGCAGATAATAATAATAATAATAAGAACCCCCAGCTTTTGGTTAGCAGGTAACTATCCAGACCTCAGACGACGTATACTGGCCTCCCTTGCAGCTGCATGTGGCCTGACTTGTTCTTGGTTCATATGATGAGTGACATCATAAGAGCTGGGGTACAGTTAGCAGAAAGTACCTGTGTAGTGTGTATGAGACAGCATAAAACACAAAACCCTGAAACCAAACCAGACTAAATAGAATGTAGGCAGCCCCCAGATAGGAAGGAAATCCCTATTTGCCCTTTAACTTCCTATTGGATGGGATATAGATTCAATGGCTTGCCCTCAGGCAGCCATCTTGGGCTACAAGATGGATGCCTACGCTGGTTGCTAGAGTTTCCTAGTCTCTATGACTTCTTAGGACTGATCTCTGAAAGACTTGCTGCTGAGTCAGTGGGGCCTTCCCTGGGTCCCTGAGAAATGAGAAGGAGTGTGGCCTTTCCTAGCTTCCCAGACCTGCAGATTCCTACAACATCACGCTGGATGCCCCAGGGCCATTGGGCCTTCCCAACAGCTCATGAAAGACAGAAGAACCATGAGGCCTCATCATGGAAGCTGGCAGCCAGCATGGTGCTTGAACACACAGCCATGGGTAATGGACACCTCCTTCAGGGTCCCCTTCCTCCTCCCTCGTCATCTGCACTGCCATGTATGGTCTCTAAACCTGGGGATCCTGATGCTATCCTTACCTCCAACCCACACTGACTTCACCACAGACCCCACACATGATGGGCAGTGACACAGCTCACCTATGTCCCACGCTGTCTCTGTTCTTCCCAAGAGCTTCACCTGGCATTTTACTGCTTGGTTCTTGCCTCCCTTCCCTTAGTGGGCAAGAACCCACTTAGTGACGCAGTGGGCATCAGCAGAGGACCCTGCCATGGCAGAGCGTGGTGCCCACTCTGCCAAAGAGGAGACAAGACCTGCACACTCCCAGCATCCATAGCTGCTCTACCTCAGATCAGACTCTGTGACCTTCCCAGGCTGGAGTTCACTCCCTCTGCCTTGATAGAGAATCATGGACCCTTCATGTGTCCCCTACATCCCTCACTGTTGCTTGGCAACCTTGCATCCTGAGGAAGAGACCGTTTCCATTCAACCCACACCCAGCAGGGCAAGAGGATAACCTTATTAGTACTAGAATGTGACTGGTAGCTGTCTGACTCCCAGGACAATGGGAGAAGACTGAAGGATGTGCTTTCCCACATGGCCAGGGATCTACTCACTGTGTGACAGAGATCGTCCAAGGGAGGGCCTTAAGTCACAGACCTGTGCTGCCAGCAGATGTTGAGTCAGGTCTAAGCCTGGGCTTTGTAGTCGGTATAGGAATATAACCCATTCCCTGTGCATCTCTGGGCAAAAAAATATTCTGCCTCAGATTTGAACCTCCATCACCCTGAAGGTCCTAGATGCCACCCCTACAGTTTAAATGGCTGAGACACGAAGTTTATTCTACCATAGAAAGCCCCAGAGAGCCCTGTCCTGACTTCTGCCCACTCAGCTCAAAGACTATAGGTGGGAGCCCCTGCTTTCCAGAATTCTCAAAAGGAAGCCAGGCAGTACCCCAGAACCCCAGCAAACAACAGGCCCATGCTACTATGTCCAATACCCAGTGTGGCCACTGTGTCCAACACCCAGTGTGACTGCTGTGTCCTTCCCAGGCTGAAATTCACTCCCTCTGCCTTGAAAGAGAATCATGGACCCTGGGAGGATCTTTCAGATAGTCGAGGACCTCAAGACAGGGTACCCCTAGGATGACCCCGAATTGTGGATTAAACATGTCCTTGCTCAATGTGAGTGCCCCCTCTCCCAGTCTGGACTTTCTGACACTCACAGACCAGCGCTGACTTCATTTCTCTAAGCCCCACCTTTACTTTAGGACTGACAGCAATAAAGTTCCAGGCCCATCCGCCCTTGAAAGTGGGGGTTGGTTTCGGGGGTGTGCCAGCCTTGGCCCAGAGAGTCTGTGGGAAGCAGCAACCTCCCAGCACAGGCCTCGCTTAGAGGAGTCTTCCCTCTGTCCTGTGGGAGGAGACAGCTCGGCCAGATTACCAGATGTCAGTCTGTTGCCTGTCTGACCTACTCATGTCCTCATAAGCGGAGGAGTGAAGGCCTTCATTTATTCATCAATCATTGGTCCAGGGTAGGGCTGGGAGCGAGCAGCAGCAGGGAAGTAGGTGGGCACTAGAGGGCCACTATCAGGGCACCAGCATGAAACCAGTCAAGTGTGGCAGCTGGCTTCCCAGGAGACAGAGGTGGGGAACTTGGCTCTGAGGTCCCATCCCACCCCACGGAAGGACCCAGAGTCCAAAGATCAGAAGGGTACCAATCTCACAGGAGTCAAGTAGCAGACAGGGCTGTGATCTGCCCACAGCTACACAGGAAGGGACAGGTCCCCACCTCTAAGTTCTGTTCTCCATTGTCACATCTGACAGGAGTCTCAAGACAGAGAGACACAAGGGCCACTCAAGCCAGCCCACCTACTGTGTGTCCTCAGACCAGTGACTTAACTTCTCTGGGCCTCAGCTTTACTCCTAGTAAAGCCATATCACCAGTTTTAGGAGCTGGTGAGCTCTGTTCTAGGAGCCATTGATGGCTTATTCTTGTCCCTTTTGTAGTCTGGGGTTCCCAGGGTGGGGACCATTAGAGCCTGTGTCTCAGTGAGTTGCCAAGGCATGGAGAGGTAAAGCCTGTGCCCTGGGTGGCTTAGCTGCTATACAAAGCAGACCAGCTCTGAAGGGCAGAGGGCAGGGAGAAGGCTAAAAATGTCCCATACCTCTTAAGATGGGGCTGCAACTAAGTTCAAGGCATCCTGCAATCTGCACAGCCACTCAGAAGACAGGAACCCCATTCATGAGGACCCCCAGGATCCACTTGAGAGGTCACTTGCATGTGTACATCCATGCCTGGACCCACTGTCACTTTGCCAGTCCTGTCACAGCTCAGGTCCTCCCTTGCTGGCCCGAGAAGCCCCCATCCTTACTGATCAGCAGAGGCTCCCACACCGGCTCCTCCATCTTGTTCGCCTCCTTCATCAGACTGCCTTCCACATGTCAGCCTCAGGTGGTTCCTGCTCCCTGCAGCAGGTCTGATGCCAGGGCCACCTGAGGTGGCATGCAACACCTCTGTAGCTCAGGCAGGCAAGGAGGCCGCACCCAGGGCGAGAAGCGTTTACAAAATGACTCAGCTGCTCTCAGTCAGGTGTCCCAGGATGGTTAATCATTACTACAGAGACAGACCCCCAAAGCGAGGACAGACCTTTGAGAATGGGGACAGACCCTCAATGTGGGTCAGAACCCTAAGAATGGGAACAGACCCCCAAAGTGGGAACAGACCCCCTAAGGATGGTGACAGATCCCTGAGGGTGGAGCCAACTCCCTGCATAGAGACAGGCCCTCAAGGTGGGCCTCCTGACCTGGAACAAGCCCATGGGTGCTCTCAGTGACATATGTCCAGGTTAGATGCTGGTGTCGAGGACTGGAATCCAGGGACCCTCACCCTGTACACTGGGTCAGCAGGAGCTGTTGCCCCCTCCGTTCTCACTGCCCCTGGCCAGCATCTACTTGCCCATGGTCATTAGCTCTCGTCAAGCGCCTGCCCCATTCCCCACGCTCTCTGGACACTCAGCTTTGAACACCAGGATGTAGTGTATTTTTCACAGGCCAAACTGCAAGATTTCAGCCTCATGGTGCTGAGGAAGTGAAGGGAGATGGTGACATGGGGGATGCTCAACAAAGGCTCAGTGACAGAGACAACGAAACTTCTATCTGTTCATTCTTTCATTTGTTCATTCATTCATTCATTCATTCATCTGTCTTTGATCCATTTCCCTATTCATTTGTTCATGCATTGATTTCTTTATGCATTTAATTCACTCATTCATTTGTTCCTACTTTCATCCAGCCACATATTCATTCATTTATTCATGCTTTCATCATTCGCTCATTCATATGTTTATCCATTCATACACGTGTCTGTGCATTCAGCTAGGACATTTCTAAAACAACAGACACTAGAGGAGACGGGTCACACAGGGCCGGAAGAGGGGGCTCAGAAGAAGGTAAGGACTCTCAGGGAGAGTGGGACAGGTGAGATTCCCCTCTGGAAGGTATCACAGTGCTGTTCTGGGCTCTGTTCCCAGGTGAGTAGATGTACCTGACATTTACTGAGCACCTACTGTGTGCAGGTCCCACTCAGGTCCTCCTGGCCACATGTCCCTGTGGTGGGTCTCTGCGGCTGCAGCCAGCATAGGCCAGATCTTTGAGGATTTGTTTGATGTTCAGAGCCTCTGATGGCTTTAAACGTCAACACTATTCTTATTATTAATACCGAGGCTTCAGCTTAGCCCTCTGGTGAATCTCACACTGTCAGAAAGGAGGGGCTTGGGTCTATCTCACAGGGAGAAGGGCTGGTGGTAAATGCTGGGGGTGGGGCAGTAAAGAGCCCCCCAGGAGTGCTGCCCCTGCTTCCAGGAGACTTGAGCCGTATCCCAGCTGGATATCAGTGCTGGTTTTATTTGTGGTATCCAGGTTGGACCCCCACCCAAGTCTATTGATGTCCATCTGATAAGTGACAGGCTGCCATTTTCATGAGGCCCCAGCCTGGCTTTGGGCAGAGCCGTTGGCTGCTGGCTGCAGACAGCACGCTCCAGGATCCTGCGGTGCCCCGCGTGCCCGGCTCACGCGCTATAAACACTGAAATGAAATATTGCCTTATTTGGTCATAGAGCCCAGTGATCACTGAGAGGCCGCTCTGCCTTTGACCGTGTGAGAAAGGATGGATTCCACCCCCTCTTTGGCTGGGTAGTGGGTGAGAAGGCGCTGCCTCAGGGTCCTGCACAGCTGCAGAGGCTCGGCGCATGAGGAGCTGGGGCGCCATGCAGACATAGCTGCCTTATACAGCTCTGTGCTGGCAGTGCAGGTGTAGCCTGAGGTGGGGCAAGGTGGTAGGAGAGCAACGTCCCCAAAGCATCGGTGACCAAGAGCTGGCAAAACACCTGAGAAAAGAAACCCGACAGAGGAGGGGTTTATCCGGCTCACAGCGTGAGGGCACAGTATATCACTATCGCGGTGGGGTTGGCATGGCAGCGGGCACATGAGGCAGATGGTCACAGTGCAGCTGTAGTCAGAGCCGCTGGTACCCACTCTCTCCTCTTCATTTGGTTCTGGACCGTGGGATGGTGCCGCCCACATTCAGGGTGGTTCTTCTCTCCTCAGTTGACTTAATCTAGAGAGTTCCTCACAGACATGCCCAGAGGTGTCCATGGTGATCCTAGATCCCGTAAGGTGGACCTCAGGCTTCTGTGCTGGGCCTGGGGACAAGAGCAGAATGTGCTTTCCTTCACTGAGGCTTGCAAAGGTCTCTCTCTGGGCTGCATGCCTGTCCCCTTGGTCCAGGACTGGAGCCCCTGAGCCACTTGAGAAGGATGTGTCCCTTAGTGGTCATCTGCCAGAAGGCCCTGTTAAGGATGCTTTCCTCAAAGCAGCTGAGGGCTGCTCTGGTGCTCTACTGGGCCGTGACCTGAGTCATGGGGAAGGACCTAAAGCCATAGGGCGGCGACTCATGAACAGGACACATCTCAGGGAACCACAGGACACAAGCAACGGGAACAGCAGAACCAGCTGGCCTGTACCCACACTGCAGCACAGCTGTGCCTCACATCTGTTTTCTCTGAGCCTCGGTTTTCTTGTCTGTAAAAAGGGCTTGCTGAGAACTGCCTTGACCCTGAAGGGTTGTCATGAGCAGTGGCACTCAGCACATGGGAGTCACTGTTAGTGAGATTAAATAACCACAAAGTAAGAATCTGTTACCTTGGGCATCCCCTCGGGCCGAGATAGAGACACAATGGCAGGAGCAAGATGGCTCCTTTCAAAAGCCGATTGTTCTGAGCATGCAGGCTTCACAACACAAACTAACAATATGTAAGAAGCTGGACTCTGGAACTAGAGGTCACCCCGTCTCATCCATGTACCCCAGGCTTTTAAGATAGAAAACAAATTTCCATTTTATTCAACACATGAAGTATTCTGAACTATGAAGAGAGCTACAGAAGTATGCGATGGCCAGGATCCAGATGGCCAGGGTGAGGGACAAGGTCATTGACACTCTGTGGCTGCTGTTCTTGTCTTTGAAACAGGCCCAGCTCCCATCACCCTCCCAAGTTCCTCCCCCTCCCCGTCCTCTTGAGCATTCAGTGGGCCCATTTCTGTTGCTCAGTGTTCTCCCTGGGTGCTCAGCCCACCCCACTGCCCTGTACTGCCCCTATTCGATGCCCACTGCTGTCCTGTCCCTGCATTCAGAGCAGACCTCTTACAGAACCTGGGACCCAGGAGGACCTTGGGCACATCTGACTAGTTCTTGCCCAGAGTGGGCTGTGCCATGTGGCACTAGCCTAGTCTTATAATGGCACACCCAAGGATGAGTTGTTAACCACCCCAGTGCACCTGGCCACACTTGTAAGGCCCCTGAGTTGTGTGCTGGCCCTGGTGAGGGGTGTGTGTGTGTGTGTGACCGATATCTATTCTTAATTCTGCTCAGTTCAGAATCTCCTGGGCTCTGCTGTGCTGAGAGAAGGATTGAGCAGCAGGGTGTTGGGGGCTCTCTGCTTCCCTTCTGGGTCCTCAGTACTGGAGGCTCCTCCACCCCCATAAGATGGATTTATTCCAGGGACTCCTGGTTACATTTGGAGACATGCTATTCCCAGATTGGTCAGTCACAGGTCAGATGTGGGAAGAGGACTTGAACCTCTGTTTATGCTGACCCTTCAACCTGTTATAACAGAGGGCAAGGAGACCAACCTCAGAAGAGACAGGAATTCCTGCCTCCAGGAGGGGCACAGCCCCACCATGTGCTGGGATTGAAGAACCATTTCTTCAGAAATGTTTGCTTGAGACAGGATTTCATGTAGCCCAAGCTGGCCTCAAACTGGTTGCGTAGCTGCAGATGACCTAATCCCCCTGCTTCCTCCTCTGGAGTGCTAGGATAGCAGACCTGGGTATTCTCCTGGCTCTCTTAGAAACTTCTAGAAAGAGCACTCATTAAGTGGCTAAGTGAGGTGGTGCGATGCCCTCCTCTGATCTGGGACCTGCTCCTTTCTCTAGAAACCCTTGCGATAACGAAGAAGAATAGATTTCACTCCTATTAAACTTGAACCTGCTTATCGCCTGTCTCTGTGGCTGTCTGAATTGCCTGGGGTGTGGCTTGGCTGGCCGCCCCATAACACTTTTGTTTGAGCCTCGAGATCTGATGACAGCTGAGGCCCAGGAGACTGGCGATTCCCCCAAGAATGCACAGACGCCTTATTTGGGATTGCTGGGTTCTGAGCTCGCATGGGAGTATGAATTCTGTGGGGCAGGGGTGGGGTGGGGGTGATGATGGCACTGTCTCAAGAGGCCAACCACAGAACAAGGAGAAACTGATAGGCCAGGCCTCAGGTTTGGCTCTGAGTACCCTGGAGGAGCCAGGAGACCTAAGGACAGCTTCCTTCCTCCAGGGAGGCAAGGAGATTCCACAGGCCTATGTCTGGGTAAGAGATGCTGAGGAAGAGAAGGGAGAAGGGGAAAAGGAGGAAGAAGAGGAAGAGGAAGAGGAAAAGGAGAGGAGGAAGAGGAGGAAGAGGAGGAGGAAGAAGAGGAGGAGGAGGAGGAGGAGGAGGAGGAGGAGGAGGAAGAAGAAGAGGAGGAGAGGAGGAGGAGGAGGAGGAGGAGGAGAGAATGGGAGAGAAAATTCAGGCTGAGGGCCTAAGGGCAGGCAGAAAACGATAGCCAAGACTGCCAAGAGCTCACTGTCACACAGAAGGCCCAACACTGGCCTGGCTCAGTGGCCAAGATCTCCTGGTTTTCCTGTGGGGCTCAGAGAAGTTAAACAACCTGCTGTGGAGCATACAGCCTGCAAGCCTGAGTAGGGTTGCAACCTAGTCGGGAGGGAGCCGGTTCTTCCCTTTCTCTGCATTCCTAGATCATCAGGTACAGTGTCCTGTGACAATGTCACCATCGTGACAGTGTCCCCATTACTTGTGTGAGCCAGGCCTCTCAGAGATGCCCATTGCAGAGTGTTTAATGGCACAGCCACAGTGGGAAACACCTAGAATTTTCTCAGTAAACCAAACATACAGCAGCCCTGCAAGGCATCCAGACAAAATCTGTGTGCAAAAGACCACAGTGACATCATACAATAAAAAGATAGATAGATAGATAGATAGATAGATAGATAGATAGATAGATAGACAGATAGATAGATTATAGATATAGATATATACACATATATATTGTATCATATATATATGATGTCATATATGTATGATATATATATATACATTACCTCAGAGAGGTTAAGTAACCTGTTGTGGGGCACATGACACACATACACACATCAGGACACAGGCTGGCTGTTCATCAGCTAATGAACAGGTAAAATAGGAATATTACTGTACCATGAACACAAACAATTCAGAAGTAGACCTTGTCACATGAGACTACATGGTTATGAAACACAGACAGAACTGGGATTGGTGGCTGCAGGGTCTGGAAAGGGACTGGGCATCAATTGTTAAAGAGGAAGAGTTCTCTTTGGGGTAGAGGCATCGGAGGCATGCAGATCTCTGTGAGTTGGAGGCCAGCTTGGTCTACAAAGTGAGACCCTCTCCAAAAAAAAAAAAAGGAAAGAAAGAATAAAAGAAAGAAAGAAAAGAGGGGGAGAGAAAAGGGAAGGGGAGGGGAGGGAAGAGGAGAGGAGGGGAGGGGAGGGGAGGGGAGAAAAGGATTGGATTTCGGGTTCCTACCCACGTTGGGCAGCTCACACCACCATAAACTCCATCTCCAGGGTATCTGATGTCCCCTTCTGGCCTCCACAGGAACCACACTTATATGCGCAACCCCCCCAAACACACACACAACTAAAAATAAAAACGTCCCTTGAGTGACTGACCAGGAGCCTGCAGGCAGTCAGGGAGAGGGAATAAAGCCATGTCCGTTCTGAACCAGGTAGATAATGTCCTGGACTGGATGTGGGAGTCTCCACCAGTCTCGCCTGAAACACAGTCTTTTGGAAGGTTCTCTGAAGCATGTGGGAAGAGTGAAACAAGAGTCTTTCAGAGCCCTGAGCTCCTGGGACTGCAGACAGCATCCCTGTCCCGGTGCCCTGAGCTCTTCCAGTACAGGAGCTTAGTGGCCACGGCAGGGCCTCGCCTCCTTCAAGCTCTGGGATGTTATTTAGTTTCCTTCCTATTGCTGTGATAAACACCATGACCAAAAGCAATCTGGGAAGGAAAGGGTTTATTTGGCTTACACCTCCCAGGCTACAGTCCACTTCAGGAAGTCAAGGCCTTTGGAACCAGGAGGCAGGAACTGAAGTAGAGATTTTCACAGCTTCCTTCCTTGTTAGACTGCTTGGCTAGGGATGACACCCCCCACAGTGGGCTGGGCCCTTCCTATCAATTATAAAGCAAGAAAATGTCCCCACAGACTAGCCTACAGGCCAATCTGATGGAGGTAATTCCTCAATTGAGTTCCCCTCTTCTCACATGACTCCAGCTTGTGTCAAACTGACAATCAAAATTAGCCATCACAGATGTTTTCCAGGGATAGCACCAAGAATTCTTGGGACAAAGGCTAGTGACCTGAACTGTGTAGCCTGTGGCCTTCTAGATCCTTCCAGGTCAGTCTTGGTTAGAGATAGCAAGAGGACCCAAGGGGCCTTGGGTCTTGGTGGACACTGTCTTAGCTTTCCTGCCTAGCTCTCCCTGGGGTTGCCTCTCCCACCATGAAGCCCAGACAAGCTGACCTCTCTCTCTGGCAGCCAGGCTGTGTGGTGTGGCCTGGAACCAGACTTGACCCTGAAAGTCCTGAGTACCAGAGAGGGTAGAAATTGGCCAGTGACTGAGGCTGGTCCATTGAGAGTCCACTGTGACTTTTTCAGGAGCCTCTGTGGCCATACCTGAGCTGATGGTGGCCGCTCTGCTGTTGTTGTGGGCCAGTCAGAGACAGCTGCCACCAAGCCTGTGGACAGATGTATTCCCAACCAGAAGCCAGCTGGGTGAGTCCATCCTGAAACTTCCTGGGCTGTGGCCTAATCCTTCCATTTCTGCCTCCCAGCCAGGAGCACGGAGGACCACAGGAACTGGGAAGACATTAAGTGTTACAGCCTGGAGGGTGGACTTGAGTCTCTGAGGACGGGTCATAGCAGTCACCATCTCTCTCATGGCAACCCAGGGCCCTGGCCTGCTTGAACATTACTATCTAGAAAAAGAGTTCTGTCCTACATGACAGACAGACAGTCCTGGCTGTGACCCCTACCCCACCTTCTGCCAGCTCTGTGGCCTTGGATTCATCCTTACTTCTCGTGACAAGCCTGTGTCATGACTCTACCGTCACAGTTCCATCAGGAATCAAGATATTCTA